>CM069546.1:10900000-11500000 GCA_035773235.1 Eospalax fontanierii
AGCCAAGTAATTGTTACAGTAGCTCTTGTCATGGTCCTTCCATGATACAGAAAACTGAAGCTATTCTGCAAGTATCCATCCTCTGACCGACACAATCACATATACAGGCAGGCAGCTACCTACCCAGTATATACAGGACAAGGGCACCCGCACCCAACATCATCCCACCTTCTGTGACTTGTATTATAGTCATTCGAAGCACAGCTGTTAAATGATACAAAGGGAATTATAATTGTTTAAAAAGTCATACAAGCTCAGATAACAAGCTTGATAGCACTGGGTGATGTGATTTGCAGCAATTGGATGTTAGAAATGGGCTGTCCTGTGGGAATGGGTGGTATTGCAGTACATAGATTGACGGCAATGTTCTAGAGCTGTTGTCTATCAACAAGACACAGGATTCAGCCTCTGGGTTCAGCCACAGGACACAATTCTGATTGCCTGGTGCTATGTTAATGATATCCACCTCTAAGACAATGTCCAGCCTGCCCCACAGAAACCTATGTAAAGTGTGTTTGGAGTGACTCAAAAAACAGAACACTAGAACCCCATGATACTTGTAGACAGGATTAGTAAACTGCCACTGGTGTTCATACAGGCCAACACATCTGTCTAAATGGCATGTGCAGGACAGAATTCTTTCTAAACATGGTGGCACAGGCATGTAATCCCAGCAGTTAGATGTAAGGTCACCCTGAACTTCATAGTAAGCCCAAGTCCATCTCGAAAAAATAAAAGCGGTAGCTCACTTTAATTTCAGCATCAGGAGGCAGAGGCTGATGAATCTCTGAGTTCAAGGCCAGCCTGGTCTGCATAGGGAGTTCTAGGCCAGCCTGGTTACACTGTAAGACCCTGTCTCAAAAAAGAAAGAGAAGGGGGATAAAAAGGAAGTCTGGTACTCATGGTGTGGAGAAGGGCCTAAGATTTGAACTGACTAACATAAACAGAAGCAAGCAGTGAAGTATGATCAATTTGTAGTGACCCCCCCCACCCCTTGTCCTTTATGGACAGCAGTGCTCCGCTCACTAATAGTTAAAAGGCTCCTGTCCTTGACTCACGAAGAGTTAGCAGACTTCTTTGGACTTTGTTGATGTAGAGATTTGAGGGGGAGGCAGTCTGCTCTCAGAATGCTGGGAAGAAGACCAGACAGCTGTCCTTGGGATGCCAGGGCAGGTGTAGCGCCACCCCCCGCGCCCCTCCCTCCCCGCTTTTACATTTCTACATACATCAAAGGAAGTCTGTTACTGGGCCAGTCTCCACAGTCTTGGGTACACTGGGTTTGCTTTCTCAGCGTTATGATGGGAGAATTCCTACATGTTTTGTACTGCTTGAGCACTTATCATATGTAAACTCAGTCTGAACTTCAAACACTGAGCTCCCAACAAAATCTTTCAAGAGGATAGTGAAAGCGCTCTTGAGCAGACAAAATGCAGAGGGTCCTCTGGTCTAATTTCAGTTTTCAGGAACCGATGCTGTAGTGGACTTCTACACAAATTGACCAAGGTCTGTGTGAAATGAAGTTTCCAGAAAAAAAGCCACACCTGTGTTAAACATTCTTCAAGGATGACAGACTGAATAAAACCCCTGATTGTGCTGGGTTGGTGAGATAGCTAATCAAATAAGGGCCCCTGCATGTGTGTATGTGCTCCCCTGAAACTGGAGTTACAGACAGCTGTGAGCCAACGTGGGTGCTGGGAAACAAACCCGAGTCTTCTTCAAGGGTAGAAAGTGCTCTTAACCACTGAGCATCTCTCCAGCCCCTAGGTAAATCCTTTCAGAATGCATGAACAGACCACTAGTTTTTACCAACCCAAGGGCTAACAATGTCATTCGATAGCCTCTAACAGAGGTCCCTGCTATAACCTGCCTATGTGATCTTTCTACCAGTGTATTCAAAAAGTGCCTTGACTTATGATTTTTCTTTGTTCGGTAACTATAAAAACTACATGAAACTGTTGCCATGTTGGAACATGTTTGGAGTGACCCAAATCTGTCTTTCCAGGTGCTTTTTACTCTAGGCTAAACTACTTCTTATTCCCCTTTGAGGTGGGAGCTGGTTTTTTTTTTTTTAAGATTTATTTTTTAAGCTATGTGTATATATGTATGTTTATGTGTGAGTATGTATGTGTATGTGTGAGTCCAGGGGCCCACAGAATTCAGAAGAGGGTATTGGAACTCATCGAGTTGGAGTTACACACAGTTGTGAACTGCCCAACATGGGTGTCGGGAAATGAACTCGTCCTTTAAAAGAGCGACAAAAACTCTTAACTACTGAGCCATCTCTCCAATTCTGTTTTTTTTCAATGTATGTATGGACCTGTATGTATAAATGCCCATGCAGAGATCAGAAGAGCATTTGCCAGACACCTGACTTGTTGGGATCTGAACTCTGGTCCTCATGATTGTACAGCAAGTGGAGAGCTGTATGTTTGTTGCAACAGCTAAACCCGATACACCAGATCATTAATGCCCTCTCCAAAATTTTCATGTCCCTCATCCTTAATCTGAGAGCCGTGGATGTAAGCTCATACACCTCAAATATGTAAACAAGAAAGCTCACTCACTCTAGCAGAAACCCTTGCTCAGGCGTGTCCTCTTACAGTCAGAACAGGGAGTCAAGAATGAGTCCAACCACCCCTAAAGATGTACTCACAATCTGTATTTCCATTTTCCTCTTTCTTCCAGGGGAGTACTAAGCAGGGAACAGCCCATTACTGCCCTACCAGCTTTGTGGACAGCTAAGAAGATAAGGAGGTTAGCCTGCAGAACCCCTCCAGGGCAGAGGCTAGGCAGGCCTTGGCACCAGGATGCTCTGCAGATGGCATACATTTGGTAAGTCCCAGAATGGGTTTGTTAGGCCTGTGGCTATGTGCGTTTCTATGCTGGCACTCGTTGCATCTGTAAAATTATGTGTCAACTTGTGTTTCACAATTCCTTACCCAAAGGAGAATGCACACTGATTCTGGGCAATGGAGGGTCCTAGGCACCTGTGAAAATACATGTTCATTGTCAGTGTGGTCAAGGACACACATTCCAATGGGTACCATCAGGCTCAGGAGTGCTGGGGATTAGCAATGTGTGTGTACTGCTGTCCTGGCCTTTTCCCTCTTGTGTGGGTCAAGGGTTTCCTTCCAGATCTTAGCCAGGCTGGCTTCTGAGCAGGGACTACAGAGCTCCTCCCTCATTAGATAACCCAGTCGGACCAGCTGGATCCAGAGGTCTCTTGACCCTTCAAGGCAGAGCCAGGAACTATCAAGAAGACAAAGTGATAGGAACCTGGTGGTAACCCTTGTAATATGAAGCGGCCCTGTTAAGAGCTGGGCGTCCATTGCGGTGCAGGACCACCTCTTTACAGTTCAGACCAAGTCCACAACCAGGAGGGAACAGACGTCGAGTCCAAGGCATCTCCTGCGTCTTTCCTCAGTCTTCAGTACCTCCACGGGTTCCCAGCGGCTCGGGGCAGGCTTCTGGAGGGGATGTCCAAGACTCAGTAGGTGGCTGTGTCCCAAGAAGAGGAATTTTCCCGCTGCTCATCCATTCCCTCCCAGGACCTTGTGCAGAGAATCTCTCAAGGCCAGATTCGCAAGTAGGTGCCAGTGGAGCAAACAGAGAAAAGGGGAAACACACGCTCCTGGAAGTTGACGCGGAAGGTGTAGAGGTGGCGCATGTCCTCCACTGCGTAGAAGGACACGGCCCCGACCTCCAGGTCCAGCGCCACCCGCACCCGGGACAGGTGTCCACAGCTGAGGAGCGTCCGCTCGGGGCTGGTCACCGCCCAATACTGGCCACTGTTGAGCTGCAGCGCCCAGACGCCCTCCTCGGGGGTAAAGGGGATGAGACCCTTGCGACGCACGCTTTCGCGGGCCACTCCGAAGGCCCAGCCGTCCTTGGAGCCCACCTCCACCTCCCAGTGGTGTCGTCCGGAGGAGAAGCCGCAGGACGCCAGCACGCGGGTGTTGGTGTCGAAGCGCCGGGGATGGCTGGGCAAGTCCTGGGCTCGCGGTCCAAGGCGTACGCTCTTCAGATCCAGGGACAGGATGAGGCGGGGGTTGGCTGTGTCAGGGTCCAAGGTGAGCTCCACTGTGGACAGAGAACGGAGATAGCCCCGAGTTATTTGTTTCTCTCTGTCTCTCTCTTTCTCAAATCAAAGAAATGCAGTAGGCCTAATTTGGATCTCAGTTCAAAGAGTAAATAAATAGGATTTCATGGACAATTAGAGAGCCTGGATGGTGGGAAAAGTCTGTAATCCTAGCACTTGAGAGATGGAGGCAGGAGGATCAGTAGTTCAAAGCGGTCTTCAGCTATATAGCCAGTCTGGGCCAGCCTGGGCTACTTAAGACCCTGTCTCAAAACAAAGACAATTACAGGAAGATTTGAAAATTAGATACTGGAAAAAAGCATCACTATCACTCTCTCTAAATGTGATGGTTTTGTGGTGTGTTTTTAAAGTCTGTCTCCTCCCCAGTGTGGTGGTACACACACCCTTAACTGTAGCACTCAGGAGACAGCAGCAGGTGGATCTCTGAGTTCAAGGCCAGCTTGGACTATAGAGTGAGTTCTAGGCCATCTGGGGCAACAGGGAGCCCCTGTCTCAATAAAGGATGGATGGATGGATGGATAGATAGATAGATAGATAGATAGATAGATAGATAGATAGAATGAATCTGTCTCTTGCCCAGCATGGTGGTGCGTACACACACACACACACACACACACACACACACACACACACACCTTTAATCCCAGCACTCAGGAGGGAAAGGCAGACAGACCCCAGAGTTCAGTGCCAGCTTGGTCTACATAGTAGGTTCCAGACCAGTTGGTATAAATTCTGTCTCTTTAGAGACAGCATCCTGAGGTAGTTATGGAAACACATTATAATGGTATATGCAATTTGCTATAAAATAACCCGAAATGACTGGGTGTGGTGGTGCACGCCTTTAATTCCAGCATTTAGGAGGCAGAGGCAGGCGGATCTCTGTGAGTTCAAGACCAGTCTGGTCCACATAGGGAGTTCCAGACCAGCTGGGGCTACAGGGAGACCTTGTCTCAAAAAGACCAGAGAGAGAATATGATCCAATAGGAACTGGACACAATGTCTGTGAAATATTAGCCACAGATCGCTGATTACTGACGATGTGTGATAAAACTTGAGTAACACGCATTATGCTCTTCTTTCTACTTTTAAGCGTGTTTGAAATTTTGCACAACAAAGGGCTAACATGCACATCGTCATGTAGGCACTACTGTTTCTGGGCCCTGGAGTATCACAGATAGCAAGGCAGTGGAGCAATCCTTGATCTTCTGTAGCTTCCTTTCTCACGGAGTGAGGAGAGAGCCAGTAAATGGTTATCACTAGGTAAGAGGGACCCAATGAGCAGACTCTATCCACTACAGTAGCCAGAAAAGCCTCACCGGGGGGGCTGGAGGGGGCATTTGAGCAAAGACTTAAAGGAGGTGAGGAAGCCAGTCACATGACTGCATAAGGGGAAACATGATCCTGGCTGTCGGCAGCCAGTGCAGTGCAAAGGTCCGGTAGCCCATGTGCGCTTAATACATTCTAGAAGCAGCAATGAGGGGGTGTGGCTACATGTAGCAAGTCGGGGGCGAATGTGTAATGAGACCAGATCCACTGGGGCTTTGAAGACCACTGTGAGGGCTGTGGCTTTACTGAGAGGGGCCACCACAGGGCTCTGAGCAGAGGACAGCCATGGCTTCAGATCCTACCCAGGTAAACTCTGTGTCCTTCCTTCCCCTGGGTGTTAGATTATACATCCCAGAGCTCTGCAGGCATACGGCCTTCTTCCCTCTTCTTTCAGATCTGCAGTCTCCTTTGTTTCCATTGTCCCCCAGGCTTCCATCCTCCCCCACACAACCCCAGAGGAGGTAAGGAAGTAGGGGAGAGAGGCTCATCCAAGAGACTGAGAAGACTCCTCTGACCTAAGTGGCCTGAGACCAGGGCACTCCAGCTTTAACCACGCCCAATTTCCAGGCCAGTGGACCCCACTGCCACCAGAGAGGTCAGAGCTGCCACAAGAGGACCAAAAGGGGAGCAGAGTGGTCAAGTCATTCAGGAGGGTGGGCAGAAGGGATGAACCATGTGCAAAGCCCAGAGCAACAGCTTCTGGCCGGAAGCAAGTTCCTACCTGGCCTGTCTGTACGCACAGAGACAATCCCCACCATACCTTTCTCCTCTTTTTCCAGCTCTTCCTGAAGATCCTCTGAAGAGAAGCAAAGCAGGCTATGTGTGAATGGCATGGGAGATCATCTGACTGGAACCTCCCTATTCTAACACTTACAGTCCATCCAACTCACCCCAGATACTCCAGAGAACTGAGAGTTATGTGTGCAGAGCCATCCACTGGGCAAAGGGACCAGACTCCCAAGTATTCTAGCTGCACCCTTCCCTCTTCCCCGACTCTTGTCTGGAGCTAGTCTGAGCTGAGCTCTCCCTCCCCAGTCCTCTTTCTGTCCCAGTACTCTTCCAACCTGTCTGTCCCTGTGGGAAGCAGCATGCCCTGGGGTGAACTCCCAGGTAGATTGGCCACAACTGCCTTCCCATACCAATCGGGCCTTGGCATGCCCCAGCTCCTGCTTCCTCTTCTAAGTTCTAGAAAGACATGCATCAGCAGGAACATGTCACCTCCACCCCACCCTGTGCGGTCTAGCCCACACTCAGGCCCTTACCTTTGAACTTCTTCAGCAACCCTTTCAAGACAAAAGTCTTGAGGGAAACATTCCACACTTTATTCTTCATCTCTGATGAGACTGTGGTTGGCTTGGGACCTGGCACACTGCTACACCTACAGGAGAGAGACCCTAATGAAGCCCCAAGAATGCCATCCTATGCCTACTGGCCTGTGACAATTAATCTCAATACTTGCTCCTCCCCCAAGGCCTATGTGTTAATTAAAGACATGATCACCAGTCTGTGTCACTATCAGGAGATGAGGAAACTTTAGGAGGTAGGACTTGGTGGAAGGAAGTTACATAATGAAAGGGTTGCCGTTTTTAATTAAGTGTTTTGGTTTTTATGAGACAGGGTCTCACAGAGATCTGCCTGCCTCTGCCCGGGAGTGCTGGGATTAACGGCATGCACTGCCACGCCTTTGGTGAGGACTGCCTTTGAATAGGGTATTATCTCACTGACATTCCTCTCTCTCTCTCCCCTCATTGCTCGAAGTAAGAGAAAAAGGGAGAGTTAGACTTTATGCTGGGACACAGCATAATAAAGCTGAAGGTACCCAGCTAACAAAGTAAGAGATGGGGATCAGGAGGTGGGAGATGAGCAGTGGGAAGGACAGCCAGGTTAGAAAGACCAAGGAACTGAGGTTTACTTACTTGCTTAATGTGCTTTTGAATTCCTGCAAGAAAAAGATTAGAAAACCAAATCAGCATTGAGTAACCTCCATTCACCTTTGAGAAAACAAGACTTGTCTCTTACTGTCTCGCAGAAAGTAAGCCATGCCCTGCTGAACACATCGATGGTTTCCAGCAATCAGTGGCTGGTTGCCGAGGGCTGTCAGCTCAGTCTATCTTTCAATGCAAGTCATGGGTATGCAAAGCTTTCAGTGTAAAATCCTCCCTTGGGCTACCTGACAAGGCCCAGAGTTTGCTTCTACTAGGAAACCACTCCAGCGAGTCACTCTGTCTTCTTTGTTTGCTTGTTTTGTTTGAGACAGGCTCTCAAGTAGCTCAGGCTGGCTTCAAACTGGGTATGTAGCAGAGGATGGCCTTGAACTCCCACTTCCATTTCCCAAGTGCTGGGATTCCAAGTGTGTACCACTATATGGCCAGGCAACAGACCAGTGTCTTTTCTATGGCTGCGCTTGACCCTTTTGTGGTTTGTGGTTTATCTAGTGGACTTGTGACTTTTTTTTTTTTAATGAAATAGAATAGCGTAGAGTGCATGAAGATGAATAGGGATTTTTTTTTTACTGAGACTTTTGTCTTAAGCATGTGCATACTAGAATACAACGTAAGGTAAATTATTATGGCTAATGCTCATGAATGTTTTATCATAGTCCTTTAGACTTCCAACCCAAGAGATTAGGAGGCCTCCGTCTCCTATCCCCTTCTCATAGGATTTGATTGTTCTCTAGCCGCCTTTTCTAATGCTTAGGACAGATGCCTCAAGGTCCTGACCCAGCCAGACTCACCTGGAGGAAGTCCAGGTCGGGCTTCTGAGCTGTCTCCTGGATCTGACTGCTGAGTTTGGATAGCTGAGTAATCTCACCCCCAAGCTGGGCCAGGTTCTCATTCTGCTTCTGTGTCACTTCCTGGGACAGCAGCTCCAGGCGGCCCAGGAGTCGGCCCTCCTGCTCCACCAGGAAGGCCCGCAGCGCCTGGAACTCCGCCCCTACCTTCTCTTTCTCTGCTTCCATCTGCTTCTGTCTCGGGAGAAGAGAAAAGGTTGCAGCATGAGCGGGAGGTGAGGGAACATGGACAGCACAGTCAGACAGGCGCTCAGGCATCCTCCAGGGCAGGGTTGCATCCCTCTCGCTGGGAGACCAGAGGACCATCGGTACACAGGCACACTGTGCATACGTCTGTTTTATTTATTTTTGTTTTGTTTGTATGAGTATTTTGCCTGCATGGATGTAAGTGCACCCATTGTCATGCCACGCTGGAGGCCAGAAGAGGGCATCGGATCCTTTGGACCTGGAGTTACAGATGGCTGTGAGCCACCATGTGGGTGCTGGGAACTGAACCTGGGTCTTCTGCAAGAGCAGCCAGTGCTCTTAACTGTTGAGCCGTCTCTCCAGTCCCACTCTTGATATCTTGATTTTTTTTTTTTTTTGCATGAACATGCTGGTGTGGCAAGATCCTAATACAGTAGCCTTTCATGGCTAGTACCAAGTAAGAATTTGGGGGACAGGGCAAGCTCAAGTCCTGACAGCTCCAGGGAAAAGGAAGAAACAGATGGAAGAGGAGGAGACTGTGAGAAAGAGAAGTTGGGGCTCAGATCATGGCCCGCAAGACTTCCCACAATGCCCCTGCCTGACTTCCCTCTGTCATTAGACGGTGGACAAGCAGCAGAAGCACAGACCGTTTTAATTCACTCACCCCTGACAACCTAACAAGGCGACACACTTCTCATGCCATTTTACAGGTGAGGAGACCCACCACTGATAATTAGCAAGACAAGATTCTAACACAGGGAGGGAGGGGAGTCTGACCACAGAGTCTGAACTTCTGCCAACTACACAGCATTGACTCCCAAGGAAACAACATGAGTGAAAGTGGTTATGTAAATAGCTCTTGCTGTCTGTTATCACAGCACTCAGGAGACTGAGGCAGGAAGTCCAAGGGCAACCTGGGCTACATTGTGAGACTCTGCCTTTAAAAACCGCAGGAAGAAGGAGAAGGACGGGAGGGAGGAAGGGAGGAAAGGACCTGAGCTAACACTTGCTCTGTCTTGCCATGGGATGCCTTCCCTCCATCTGTCACATCATGAAAAGCTGGAGCAGCTGCTGGCACCATCTTTTTGCACTTCCCAGCCTAGAAAACTGTGAACTAAGGAACCTCTAGTTTTTATGAAACACCTAGTTGATTATATTGTGTGACAGCAGCAGAAAACAGACTAAGTAAGACAACTGTAAGCAAAGGTGTCCCAGCCTTACTGTTAACTGATCTATGGATCCAGATACTTCTTTGTAACAACACCTATGACCTCTACCACTACATGCCCCCTTGACATGCTTCTCCCAGTGCTGACAACCAAAAGTATCTCTACACACTACTAGATGGACCCCAGGGGTAAGGACATTTTCAGATGAAAGCATTTCCCTTTACAGCACTGGGGATCAGCCCAGGGCCTTTCACATACCAGCAAGTGTTCTACCACTGAGCTCCCCATCTCCTTTCTTTCAGTCATGATCGAACAGTTGAGCAGATCTCTGTTGATCCATCAAACTGGTATTCTATAATTGTAAATGATATTTGAGCCAGAAGTACTAAGGACTGGTGTAGGGTTAGGAGGGAGCAGAAATGGAAGGTGCTAAGCAACACCATGGAGAGTTGGGTCAGAGACTGAGAAGCTGCCCAGACCAAAGAGAATGATCAGATATGAGGGTCTAGGATATCTAATGGACGCAGGTATAAAACCAGTTCAGAGTCAAGAGAGAACCTTGGCAAATCAGAACTTGGTAAATCAGTTGTCCCCTTCACTTTCTGACCTTCAGAAAAGGACTGTCAGGCTGTTGAGGTGTCTCAGCAGGTACTGGAAGTCTGACAAGCTGAGTTTAATTCTCATAACTCACATAAAAGTGGAGGGCAAGAACTGACTCCATAAAGTTGTCCTCTGACCTCCACAGACAGGCCATGGCACATGCACACCCACCACACACAATAATAATAAATCAAAGTTTAAAAAAAAATAAGAGTGTCCTCCTCAAGCTCCTCTCCCTTTGGTTCCTAGCTTTGTGAACAAATGACTTTGCCGTAACAGGCCCCTAATGGACAAGCACTACTTATTGAGCTAGGAGCTGAATGCTCAAGGTAGAAAACAGTGACTCATGTTTGTCCATCATTAATCAGAACAAGCCCCGTTTTACCTTCCTTTGAAACTGGAGATACAGGACACCAGGGCTGAACAGTCCCCGAGTCTCCAAGCCTCCTGTCATCCCATAGAGCCAGGAGTAGTTCTCATATCTTTGGACATATCCTTGCTTCACCTCAATTACAAAATCAAAACTCTAAGAATGTATGTATGTTTCCACTTAATATGGGTAGTCATGTGTTTCTCTGAAGATCAATGTGTTTCTCTGAAGATCAATGTGTTCAGTTACAAGATGTTCTGCATGTCCTAATTGGCTTGTTATGGATAACTATACCTCCTAATTTACTGGACATTTCCAGTCTAAGCCAGCTGTCCTACAATGGTTTTTCCAGTAATCCCTTTCACTTTCAAATGCTTTGGTTTGTAGAAATGATGTGGTTATCCTCCATAACATGTGCCTTATTATCTTTCTGGAACCTACCCTGTCATTTCAACACACACAAACACACCAGGCCTAGTCATCCACACTCCTTTGCCTCTCACACTTGGACTCACCAGGAGCTCCTTGCTTTCTCTCTCTTCTGTAGAGCGGAACACCTCATAGTCTTCCAGCTCCTTCTTCATGGTGCGCAGCCTAGACTCCAGCAGCTCCTGTAGTATGAGGGTGAACACTGTGAGGAGACGATTTTGGAAACCCTCTAGAGCTTTTGAAGCAAGAGGCAAGGTGAAGGCATCTCTAGATTTCAGGGTGAACCTAGCCTGTGCAGACTACACCTAGGGAGGGGTACAGAGCAAACACAAGGGCATTCCCAGGAATCTCACTTTCCCAGGAGCATCAACACATGGTCTGCACTGAAAATTAAGACCCCCAGATCAGCCCAATAATCCACCATATCTTCTCACCTGCTCTCCTCGAACACAAATGGGAGGGCTGGATGAGGACAGGACAGCCAAGACTGTCCTGTGACGTCCTAAGATGCTGTCCAGGAACCCTACACCAAGACAGCTTGGGAAGGTCATCCCACTGGGGTTCCCTAGGAAGTGCATACTTTAAATAAAGCCACGCTCCTGGGGTAAAGTGGGGGCTAAGGTTGTGTGGGTGTTACGGAGACTTTCTCCTGGGAAAAGAGTCTCAATAATGCAGACTTGACTAAAAGTTGGGAACAGTCAAGAATACAGTGTCTAAGTCCCTGGAGGCACTGCCAGGGCCTTCGGGGTATGGAGTGGGGGCGGGGGAAGAGGACCAGGAGAGACCAGGGGTGACTGGGCGCTGCCTGGGATGACAGACGGAAGGCTGGGGCGCCCCACCCTTCGGCCTCCAGTCTGTCTGTGACCTGCACGGTGGATAGGACTGGAGGGGGGAACCAGACAGAGCCCAGGGTCCCGGTGCTCGGCTGGCGTGGGGCCTGCGCTCACCTTGGCCTCCTGCACCGCCTCCTCCAGGGGCAGCACCGCGTGGGCTCGGTGCTCGCGGGCGCGGTCGCACACCACGCAAATGGCGCGCCCGTCGTCTTGGCAGTAGAGCTTGAGCTGTTCTCCATGCTGTGCACAGCGGGCGGCCGCCGCAGGGGCGGTCACCGCCAGGGTTCCCGGCTCTCCCGGCAGGCTGAAGCGCCGCAGCAGGGTGGCCACGGCGGCCAGCTGCCGGTTGGGCCGCAGCTGGCTGGGGCGCGCGGGCTCCCGGCACTGCGGGCAGGGCAGCGGGCAGGGCAGCGCGCGGGTGGCCGCGGTGCTCCCCGCCCCGGGGCGCTCCCAGCAGCGCGCGATGCAGGCTCGGCAGAAGCTGTGGCCGCACTCCACCGACACCGGCTCCCGGAAGAGCTCTAGGCAGATGGAGCAGGTCGCCTCGCCCTGCAGCTCTGCCGCCAGCGCCAGCGCCTCGGCCCCCGCGCCCGGCCCGGTGCGCGGCCCCACGGCGGCCATCGGTGTCCTCGGAGCATCCAAGTCCTGCGGCGCCGGGGGGGCCCTGGACGCTGCTGTGTGTGGCTGCACGCTGGGCGGCCCCGCTGGCCTCTGAGTGCCCAACTGGGGGAGGAAGGGCGGGGCGACACCGAGCAAGCCGAGACGTGAGCCGAGGGTGCACCCAGCTGGGAGAGCACACCTTCAAAGCCGGGACAGCGCCCGGTACCCTCGCTCTAGGTCCCTACAGCCCACACCCTTGCCAGAGACCTCTCCTCTGTCACCCCCACCCTCCCTCAGCCTCCCTAGGCCGCCCCAGTATGACCCAGTCAGCAGTGGAAACTGGCCGGGACAGGTGAGCGCACAAGTCAGGCTAGGCTCCACTCCCGGGTGCTAACCGAGGTTGGCCCTCCTCTACAGGGCAAAGGCCTGGCGACGGGGCACGGTGTCAGGTTCCCCAGGCACCGGTTCATTCTGGCACCGCGCTGTGCTAAACTTAGGGTATGGAATTTGGCCCTGTCTCCTCAACGCCCCCCCCCCCCCCAGCACGGCCTTGTGTCCACTTTTCTAAGTCCGTCTCTTACAACTGTCTGCCCCTTTCTTTAATTTCTTGTATTTAATCTGTTTTCTCACTTCATTCAGTATTAGTCCATACCCACTGTCACGCCCCAAACCTCTTAATCCTCTCCTGTCCTTCCAGCTGGATTCCACAGACCTTTTCCTGAGCTGCTTCCATTTTCTCTCCTGATTCCCTCTTGAGTCCACTCGGGTCAGGCTTCCTCCCCGCCCCTCCGCAAAAACGGTTCTTGTCGATGTCACCAGTGACTTTGACAGTTCTAACTCAAAGGTGCAGACCTTGCCTGCTCTCTTGTGAGTCCCGCCTAACACCGTTTTTCCCTTCCACTCAGAACATTACACTTTCCCTTTCTCTCCAAGCCTATGGCTTCCTACTTCCTTTCTTTTAAATCAAATGTTTGAGGATTTCATACAATATATTTTGATCATATTCCAATCCCATCACCTATCCGAACCTCCTCTTGCAACCCTGCCTGATTTTCAAGTACCATATTGTGTGTGTGTGTGTGTGTGTGTGTGTGTGTATACATACACATATACGTGGCCTATCAAATCTAATTTGTGTCCATAAATGCTCTTTGGTATGGGTCCATCAACTGGAGCTTGCTCAGCTTACCCAGAGTCACAGCCTTAAAGGAAACTTCTCTCCCTCTCCCAACAGCTATCAGTTGACAATAGTTCCTCAGCTAGGGGTGGGGCTGCCTACTCACCTCTCCACCTCTATGCTGAGATTTTGTCTGGCTTGAACTTGCATGGGACTTGTGCATGCTGTCACCATTGCTATGAGTTCACATGAGTAACTCCCCAGTTGTCTGGAAAACACCATTTCCTTGTGGTCATCCACTACCTCTGGGTCTCACAATTTTTCTGCGCCCTCCTCCATGAGGCTTGGGAGATGGAGATTTGAGATAGGTGCCCTATTCAGGACTGAGCACTCTGCAGTCTCTTATTCTCTGCATGTTGGCCAGTTGTGGGCCTCTCTTTTACTTTCTTCTTAGCCTTTATGTTTCCCACTTCCCTCCCTAGCTCAGTCCCTGGGCCTCTGTCTACATTTATTCCATCATGATCTCTTTTACTCCCTTGACTTGAGAGAACCTTTCCAGTGCTGAGGACACCATAGTACACATCCCAGCCCTCTGCTCAAAACCCTCCAGTGGCTACCATCTCTCAGCGAAACTTGGAATCAGAACAATAACCTAAAGATACCCCCAGATTTTTGTCCCCAGCTCCCATACACATGCCTCTCTGTCCTTATTTCCTAGAACTCTCTGATGTTGACCACAACGCAGCCATGTGGACTCACTTGACATCCTAACTCATAGAATATGTGAACTGCAGGAGAGCCATAGGCCTTGTTAGGGAAACCATATAATAAATCCCTTAAAGTGGCCAAGGGGCCCTAGATTGGCACACTGACCTTGCTCAAGCCTTATCAACTAATCACCCTGAAGACTGAAGTAGAATGTTTGCGGAGCCAACCTGTTTCCTTCAGTGTTCTAGATACCTTGCCTGCCCTGCCTGAGGAAATAATCTTGAAAGGAAGACCTTCAGTCACCCAAGGTCACCAGACCCTGGCACCAAGTAAACTCCTGTACCTGTGTTTGGCAGAACTCCTATAAAAGTCCAACCCCCCTTCTTTAGATCCTGATGTGTTCTTCCCTCAGAAAAGCTTCTGCCCTTTGCTGAGTCCTGAATAAATGACACATTCCTTGCCTGTGCAGATCTGGCTCCAGTTCCTATTTCTAAACTCTAAACTCCTTCCTTTTTTTGCTCTCCAAAATCTAACACCTACAAATCATGAAGACTCTTGTATCATCACCTTTGCTTGTCCCCTGCCCCTTCATTCTGCAGATTCAATGAATTTCCAACTACAGTTATTTTTAAGATAAGAAACTGAAGAAGCAAATGAGTTCTGGAACTAAGAAATATCACCATCCTTGGGCACAGGACTGTTGAGCAAGTTTCTGGGGCCTGGTGAGCAGAGACAGCTCACCCAAGGCCCTACTGGTACCCTAAGATGTAGAGTATAGCCCTAAGTATCTTTATTTGCTGGACTTGGTGGCACAGGCCTGTAATCACAGCATTTGGGAAGTGATTGCAAAAGATCAGGAGTGGGTCATCCTTGGCTACGAAGGCAGTTGGAGGTCAGACCCTGTTTCAAGAACCAAGTTATTTCTGTGGACCATAGCTCCTAAGCAGCTAAGTTTTAGCTTTGCAGTTGTTGACTTGATAACTTTTCTACTCAAATCTCACATCCATACACAGTTTATAACCAAATGTGAGTCTTCAAGTAGCCCGGGCAACTGACTCATGGCGGTGCCATGCTGAAATGTCTTCATTAGCTGCCAGTTATTGGAAAATCAGTTCTTCCATGATGGACTGGGAAATATTAACCAGACTCAGGAATCGAACGTCCTGGCGCCCTACTCCGCCACCTCGGCGGACACTCTGACCTATCTTCGAGCAGATCTTCTTCAAGTCTTGTTTCAAATGCAAACTTGTCCATGAAGCTTACACATCACACACATTTTAACGTGCGTGTCAGCACACTCTCTCACCACTGGCTCCGCAGGTCCTCCCGGTCTCAGGGAGGACCGAGTGTGTGGAGCATTCTTGGTTTAACTCCCAGTTTGCTGCGCAAACTCTGTCTTGGATTGAACGAATTTAAACTTAAAATTCCGAAAACCTGGAGCGGTGGAAAATGTGATGGTGGAAATCCGCTATGCCCCTTCCCCACCTTGAGCAAATAACTTATTTTGGATTATTCTATTTAAATATTCTCTATTTTTCTACGTTATCTTTAGATTTTTTTAAAAAAAACGAAACGTAGCTTTTTTTTTTTTTCCCCCGGCCGTGGTATTCGGTGCCCGGTGATTCCCGGTGCTCCTCCCGCCTCCTCTCTTTTCCACCACACTTCGCAGTTCCGGCCAGTTCTGGCCAGTTCCGGCCAGTTCCGGCCACCCTCTCGGGTCCCTCCAGGAAGATCCGCTTCTTTAGCCCTTGGAGAACCCGGGAATGAGTCGCCGAGCTACAGACCCGGATTTTGCGGCTGCCCAGGATTGACAGCCAGATCCAATCAACTTTTCAGAGTCTGTCACTATGCAATGACTAGGGCAGCAGCCAGAAAACAGGAAGAGGGTCTGGGGATGTAGCTCAGTGGTAGAGCGCATGCTTTGCATGTATGAGGCCCCGGGTTCGATCCCCGGCATCTCCAGTGCTTTTGGTTTATTTCTCTCGTTCTCTGACTTTTTTCCCCTCTAAATTGAGCGCTCATGCAGATAACAGCGGAAAATCTCCAGAAGTCGGAGCCTGCTCCAGTTAGCGAAGTTCGGGGGCGAAGAGCGGGACAGGAGAGGACGCGGAGGTCCGGGAAGGTCGGTTGGGAAGAGGGAGAAAGGAGGACTGCGCTCTTCCAAGCCGCACTCTGGGCCCTCCGGGTTAAAAGTCCAGGGAAACCCACTGAGATCCAGTACGTGGCTTTTACGGTCTCAGCACCCTTAGCTACGCCGTGAATAGAGGGAAAGCAAACAATAAAAACCCTTTGGTCTTTAGTAGAGGAAAGTAGAAGACGGAAGCCTGCGGGAGGGAGGGGGCACTGGAGGCTGGGTTTAAGCGGTGTTAACTTTGGTAACGCTATCAAATTTCAAGCGACTCTAATGCCTAAGCTAGGACTGCAAGGAACCTGCACATAAACTTGAAGAAATGAGCCGGAGCGCCAGGGCGCCCGGCTAGCTCAGTCGGTAGAGCATGAGACTCTTAATCTCAGGGTCGTGGGTTCGAGCCCCACGTTGGGCGCAAAAGTTAGTATTTTTGATATCATTTTTCACCTTACAGTCCCTTGGGGGAAGTTCTGATAATTTAGAATTGATTTAAAGTTCCCTTCCTTCCCTTGTTAGGTAACTGTTGGTCAATCCATTGTTGAGCCGAAGGATTTTTCTTTTCTAAAATCAAACAGCGTCTTGAGAATGTTATGCAAGAGCTCCACCTCCTAATTAAATCTCCAGTGCTTATTTTAACTATGTCAAGGGTACAATTCTGTAGCATTAAAATACATTTTCATCGCTGTGCCTCACCACTATCGTCCATCTCAAACCTGCAGACCTCTTTCATCTTTCCCACAGAAACTGCTTATCAAACACAAACTCCGCACTCCCCCTCCTCCCGGCCTCTCCAACCACCTTTGTCTCTGTGAATTTGATTCCTCTTCCTAGAGCAATCAAATTCAGAGACGTATGTGTATGAGGGCCCTGGGGAAGGGGGCTGCTTTTGGAATCAGTCTTGTGTAGCACAGGCTGGCCTAAAAGTCATGCCTTACCCAAGGGTGAGCTTGAATTTAGGATTCTCCTGCCTCTGCCTCCCAAATGCTGGGATTACAGGCAGGGGCTGCCACACCAGATAAATTTATTCTTTTTAACTGTTTTATCTACTGAACAGAACACCTTCAGGGTTCATCCATATTGTAGCATGTATTAAAATTTCCTTCTGTTTAAGGTCAAATAACATTCCATTACATGCGTGTATACAACAAGATTTCCAGCTTTTGACCTTTGTGAATGTTTTGAACACGAGTCATGGCTTATATTCTTGCCTTCATTCCTCTTGGATTTACAAGTGCAATTGATCCATCATTCGGTATTTCTTTGCTAAATTTGTGACGAATCATTGTTTTCCACAGGGACTACATCACAAAATGGTCTTTCCTAAAATCCTTTTGCCTAGAAAATATACTCTAAAAATATTCTGTGGGAGCTAGATATGGTGGTGCTCAGCTGTAATCCCAGCCACCTAGAAACTGGGCCTCAACACAAAACAAAACAAAAAGCTGGTCTTGGTGGCCAACCTGGAATTCCAGCATTTGAGATGTGGAAGCAGGAGGAATAAGAATTCAAGGCCATCCTTGGCTACACAGCAAATTCAAGACTGGCCCTGAGTACAGGAGGCTCAGTCTCAACAAACCAAAACAAAACAAAACAAAAACAAAACCAGAAAACTCACACCTTTCAGACTTTGTGCCTCTGTCTATATTCTTCCAGAGTTTTCACAGCCTGGTCTTGCTTATACTCTGAATCCTCACATTAGCCACCACCACATACAACCTTCCAGAGTTCTTTTTATGTAAATATAGTTTTATTTCCTATTTTGAAGAAAAAGGAAATTACAAATCTATAATATTTTTAAGATCTCTGCATTTCAAGACACAGAACATTTCCTCATTTTTTTTTTTTTTTGGCAGCTGTGCAATGTTTAATGTAGAACAGTAATGGTTTATCTAACAAACCAGTTACTCATGGACATTTGCATTGTTACTAGACTCCTGTTATTAGGCTTGCAGGGATTATTCTGTTATGTCTTTGCATCTATGTTTATGTGGGATTAATTACCAGAAGTGAGATTTGCTGAGTCAGGGTTTGTATACAATTGTAATTTTATAGAAATATCTAAGTCTCTGAGCTCAAGAGATGTCTGAGGGGTTAAGAGCACTGTCTGTTCTCTACAGAGGACCTGAGTTCAGTTCCCAGGACTCACATGGTACCTTATAATCATCCATAAGGTGAGGTGGTGCATGTCTATCATCACACTCATCCCAGCACTGTGAAGTCAGGATGATCATGAGTTTGAGACCAGTCTGAGGTTCATACAATTTAGGCTAACCTGTGCCACCTAGAAAGACTCTGTCTTAAAAACAAAATCATATTTGTGTGTGATTTTTTTTCATAAACACTTGGTATCTTATGGGGCATGTATAAATTATTAGTTCATACAGCATATGTGTATATAATTTATATGCAATCTATTTTAAAATTTAAAATTATTTTAAATTATCAATCATCCACTTGAATGTTTTTATTTAAATCTTCATTTGATACAGAAAATTATTATCAGGTTTACTATATTTGTGGCTATTACCTTACTAGCCTAAAATACTCCCATATTTCTTTTCGTGATGGTCACTAATTTCCCTTGGCTGAACTTGAGGAAACCTTTCTCCCAAGGTCTATGTAGGATCAGGAGAGGTGATGTAACAGTTATCCAATGCTCACCTCATTATTGCTTTACTACTGATGTCCTCCTGTCACATTCATTTAAGTCTCCCAGATACAAGGCTGATGTTAGCCAATGCTGTTGTTCTAAGAAATATGAATTTTGGACAAGGAAGAAGCCAAAATGTCCACCAAAGCAACCTAATTCTGCATCAGGAGGAGTGGCCAGAAAGGTGACCCAGAATAACCTGCTCCTTCATTCAGTGCCATGCAGGACCAGCTGGATGAAAATCCCTGGGTATTTTAGGAAACCTTTCTAGCTTGTCACTGTTATTTGAGACAGTATCCAAGAGATGAAGGTTGTAAATATGGGAAAGAACAAGTGCTTTCTTCATGAGATGTGTGGTATTCAATTTCTTATGGTTGTAAACGTTAAAACCTGGTTTTTCATGGGACTCTGAAATTCTACTTACAATTAATATTGTTTTCTTGAAAGTTTTTTCTAGCAATTTTGAACAGGAACAATCCCTTCCCTTGTACTTTTGTGAATTAAACCTATTGAATGGAGTTATCTTGAACATCTAAGACATTAGTGATACTCCATTAGACATGTTTGTGGCTATCAAATTATAATGACAAAGTCTGTGTTTCTGAACTTTCATATATTGGATGGAAAGATGGAGGCCCTGAAGGCTAGGTCATAACTGGAAGTAAAGAGCCATGTCTGAGCCTCGTTTACTGTTATAGTGGCCCTGCTTTAATCATATGCTTAGAAAGAATGGTCAGAGGCCAGAGAGATGGCTCAGTGAGTGAAGTATCTGCAGCCAAGTCTGCCACCCTGCAGGTCATCTTTTGACCTCCACATGTGTGCAGTACAGCCCCCACCAAATAAATAAAATAATGGTCAGAAATCCTGGGTGTATCAATTATTTGCAATCCTCTGTCTAAAGCTATATACACATATATGTGTTTCTACATATTCTAATCTCATGACTGTGTGTTCATTAGTCTGCAAATCACATAAGACTGAAGACCCATCTACGCACAAAGCATAAACAATTGATATAGACAAAGTGATCAGAATTCCCATTCCAACAAGTATGGCTATGGCTTTTGCTCACCCAGTCCCCACCCTACCCCACCCCCGCCACAGTCACCCACAGTCTTCTTTTTCCTTCAGAACCATCCAGCTGCTTCTCAGAGACTTCCAAACCTTGCTCTTCCTCCAGATCTTTGGATGATGGCCGGCTCTTTCTTTCATTGTGAGGCCTTTAGATCTGTCTTTCCTGGCCCCTCCCTCTGGCACTTTCTTCTGCTTGTTTGCCATTCTGTCAAATCACCTCTGTAAACTCTCTTATTGCCCTTAATCTCTCTCTCTCTGGGACGTTATCTCCAGGCCCATTTACTTGTTTGTTATTTAAATAGCTATCAGAAGGTGAACTTCAGAAAGGCAGGCATCTGACTTCTGTTTGCTGCAATAAAAGGGAAGGTTAAATGAACCTCCCTCTTAATAGCGGCCCATGGACAGAATGTGATGAATCCATGTATGTCTAATACCCAGAGTAATGGACTCAGTCTTTAGGATTTGTAGCCATTAATATTATTCTCTAATCTCAAAAGACTATAGAGTACCAGATCAACCAGTTAAAGGGAGATGATGGTCCAGAAGAGCTGTGGAGGGGGTTGGGGGGGGGGGGTCACAGAGCGAGCTGGAAATGGAGAGAAGGAGAGATAAAAGAGGAATAATGAAAGATGGGAAATTGTTGAAGCTGAGCAATACGTGCTCTGGATTTCTCTCCACTTTACAGTTTCTCTTTTTTCAATTTACTATTTCACCCACCATCCTTAACTCTATGTGCAGGAATTCATTGCCTGCGTGTGTGTAAGTGCACCCGTGTGGTGCAATGCCTGTGGAGGTCAGAAGAGGGCATCAAATTACCCTGGAACTGGAGTTATAGATGGTTGTTAACTGCCATGTGGCTTCTGGGAATTGAATCCAGGTCCTCAGCAAGAGCAACCAGTGATCCCAACCCCTGATCCATCTCTCCAGCCTCCACTTCAAATTTTCAAATAAAAAGTTTTAACCCGTAAAGCAAAAGAGAAAATGGGGTCTACGATCCTTCACGCTTCACCTCTCTGGGTTTTTAAGTTTCTCAATGGCTCTTGGACTTACTGATCTGTACATTCTGGGACAGTGAAGCCTAAGAGCAGTGATTAAGCAGCAGGCACGTTGGTGTTGTTTGCAGAAGCTGTGCTAACCCAGGTGGCCTAACCAGTTTCTCTACTGCTGGGCTGTTTTTGAGTATCCTCTTCTGTACTTCGGATGAATACATATATATATCTTCATTGTGGGTGATATCTATATATATTTATATCTATATCTTCAATTGACTACTTTGGCTTTTTATTTGATTTTTCAAGTCTGACAGCACTGTTGGGGAGGAAGTTGCCTGGCAGGTGTGTAAGCCTGTCCAGTTTGGTGTGTAAGGACCGATCCCCTTTTCCAGGTGTGATGACAGTATGCTGCACTGTGGGAACCACAGACCACCTGAGTCTTTCGCGCTCTCCGGCTCGGGGGTTCTGCGGGAACCCGGGCTGCATCCTTGAAGCTGACGTTGCTTTTCCAAGTGGCTGCTGCAGAGACCACTTCTGCAGCCGGCCTCTCAACGCACCTGTCCCGGCCTACTGCAGGTAAGGATGGGAGAAGAGGGAGGCCGGCGTGGGGACGTCTCGGAAACAGGTGGCAGAGAAGTCGGTGGATTCGCATCCGGACCCCAGGAGTTCAGGGCATGGCCAGAGGCGGCCCGCCTGGGCGGGCTCAGGTGGGTGGGTGCGGACTGGGAAGTGAGGCCGGGGTTGGAGCTCCGAGCGGTGCGGTGGGGTAGCCATCGCCACCTGCCCTCCGCGCGGTGGACGTGGCGCAGCGGGCTCTTCCCAGCGCCGCGCCCTGGCCGCACCCCGGACCCCGCCCGGTCTGTTCCTTCGCCTTCCTTTTCCCGGCCTCGGGTTCAGGGCCTCGCGGAGAGCCTGCCGGCACTGTGTTCTGCTCGCTGCGGCGCTCGGTTCCTCCGGGCCGGGCGCGCTTGCCGGCCATCTCTCCTGCGGACGGCCTCGCGCACTTCCAAACCCTCCTTCCGGCGGTCTGATGCCTTGTGGTCCCCGGCACGTTGCCCTGGATCCGCCTGGACTCCGAGTTCTTTGAAGACAAAGGGGATCTCGGGCGACTAGAGACCCAACCAACATGTAGCAGCGATGACAGCGAACTGCGGGATTGGAGAGGGCAGGGGTGTAGATGGAAGTTCGAAGACATGGCCAGAGAGAGACAGACAGACAGAAAAGGACAGAGAGAGAGGCTGCCACGGCAAATAAATGAAGGTAAAGAATTTATCTGTTAGCAGAGACTCTGCGCAAAGAAAAGACCACACCTTACATTACCGTGTTTCCGCCCGGTTTCGAACCGGGGACCTTTCGCGTGTTAGGCGAACGTGATAACCACTACACTACGGAAACCAACGGGAGTGCTCTTTCTCTTTTACTTTCTAAGAGGAATTACTGACTCCTAAATTCCCTAGGCCCCTTCGAGAAGAAAAGATGAAATGTGAAATGGCATGTTTGACTTCCGAATCACCAGTCTTCTGGGCCTAGAAAGGAGAAAAAAGAAAAAGAAAGAAAGAAAATCAATGTATTGACACTTAACAAACCACATGATTTCTTTTAATATACAAAAATGCATTCAAAATATATGATATTTTGAGGTATTATCGTCAAAATGTGAATTACATATAAGAGGAAAGAATATCTAGGCATGGTGCATGCGTGTAACACCAGCATTTAGGAAGCTGAGGCAAGCCAATTGCTCTGAGTTCCAACACTAGCCAGGGCTACAGCAAGACCAAGGAGGGGGACAGGGAGAAGGGCTATAAAGGCAAAATGGAAAATATTTCATATATGCTTTCATAAATAATTGTATGTTTCTTTTAAATAGTAAAAATTAAAATAAGGGGTAAAATTGAGATTAGTGAGCACCGGATTTTAAGTCAATGTTATGCAAAGCTGAAAGTTATTACACTTTGAAAATTCAGTGAATATTCTTATGAAAATGAAAGTTATCAAACCTAGCATTCAGTACAGAGTTGACATGAAGTTTAGCATATGTTAAAGACTGATTTGTAGGTGCAAATCTGAGAGCAGTGTATATTGCTTAATATTTCACAATGATTTTCCATCACCAGCAATGATTCCTTAATGCCCAGAGAGACAGGATTTAGAACCCAGGGATTCTTGTGTCTGTGACCCAGAATCTCTACTCTGCCAGGGCATACAGAGACTGAACTACTTGGAATCTAGCTCTCTGGCTGAGGTCAGCAATGGCCTCCAAGTGGCCAATCAAGGATGCCTCCCTCCATTTACTAGAAGACACAGACTCTAACACTCCTGATCACTCCCCCTTTCTGGATCCAGTGAGAACTTTGCTCCTTTTTTCTTCCTGTGCCAACTCATCCTCCTTTACCTGAGGGCCATGTCTCCAGAGAGTCACATCTGGGCTCACAGAACAATCCACAGTCTCACTCTACATTTGTGGCCCCAGCAAATGACCTGTCTCCCAGGACTGAGATCCACTTATGTTTTGGACAAGTTGTTTTAGAAATCTCAGCATTTCACACCCAACCTGTTTAAGAATGAGCTCATTGCTTTTCCACTCTGTTTCTGCCCCCATCCAGAGTCCCTGAAAGACAGGGGAGAGACATGTACCTACGTTTACTTCTCCTGAATGGAAAAGGCATGATTCTTTAGGAAAGTTTCCCAGTGCCAGCAATGACGGTAAGAAAAATTAGAATCCACAAAAGGACCTGGAAGCATTTGTTCAAATTCTGTGATATAACCTGGCTCTGAGAATAGTACTTTACCATTACTAATGAACTGGTTGGGAAGGTCAAAGCTGTGTGCCTCGCCAATAACTAGAGAGTCATTTGAACATGACTGAATGGCTGGCTGAGGTTTAAAAAAACAAATCACAATAACTGTCAGTTATTAGTTTTAGTGGCCAATATACAGTGGTTTAGCTCTGTCTTTGTGCCTGAAGATAATTTAGTTTGTATTTTTTAATAAAAAGGCATTTGTAGCTGGGCATGGTGATGTACCCTGTAATTCCAGCACTTAGGATATAAATGCAGGAGGAACAGGAGTTCAAGGTCATCTTCAGCTACATAACAAGATTGAGGGCATGATGGGCTATACCTAAGACTTTGTCTCAAAGCACGGAACAAAACATGGCATTTGTATAACCCTGAATAAAGGAACGTGAAGTGGATTCTGCAGCATGCTAAACTTCCCATATAAAAGGGCAGTGGTAGATTTATCCATCATTTCTTCAAAGGAAATATAAGAATATACCAGGAACAAATAAGATTGGCGATCCACATAGGGTGGATGGGAATGGGATAATGCAAAAGGAATGGTGTTTGGTTAAGTATGTTTTTCTATAATACTTTCTATATATTGTCCTTTAGAACTTGCCCCAAATAACACCAACCAAGACGCTGGGGGAAACAAAATCAATACAAATAATTAAAAATGCACCTCATTGCTGGGTGTGGTGGTACACATCTCTAATCCTAGAACTTGGGAGGCAGAGGCAGGTGGATCTCTGTGGGTCCACATAGCTGGTACTACAAGGACACCTTGTCTCAAAAAGACAAGAAAGCCAAGATGAGACAAACAAAGAATCTGGTTCGATTTACACATGAACAGCATAACCACATCACAGAAAAGCTTGAGCACTTTTAGAAAATGAATGTTGTGTGAACTTTTCCTGGGGAGATGATAAAGCACCCAGGACACAGCGAAGAGATAACTGACCCACGTCTAGTTTGGTGAGCCAATCAGGTTAATTAGGGTCACTTACAGGAACATGGGTGAGGTGTTATTTATGGGAGCATGGACAGCTTATCTGTGGCTTTACCACTGAAGAGAATGTCTCTCCCAGCAACCATTAACTGTCAGAGAGGGGCAGGGTCTCCTAAGGTCCTCTCTGAGCAACTGTTAACTGTTAATATATCCTCAAGGTGGACTTTTTGTGCCCTTCTCCCAACAAGAGGGAGGGGTAGGGCCTCACGAGTCCTTTCTCAGTAATGGAACTCTCAATGCGACCAATCTCATGCTTCTGACTATTCAAGAGGACAACGGCCATGTCATATCATGCATCCATCAGTCTATCTATCTATCTATCTATCTATCTATCTATCTATCTTTTTGTAGCAGTAGATTGAACCTGAGGCCTAACACATAGCAGTCAAGCACATACTACTGAACTATATTCCCAGCCCTCTTTTTAATATTTATTATGCTGTTCATTAAATATTAATGAATATTTTTATTAGTTTTTTGAGAACTTCATATAGTTTATTTTTATCATATTCACCCCCTACCTCCTCCCAAGCCCCCCAACACCCAACCCTAACCACCCAAGGTTGTATCTTTTTTTAAAAAAAACCCAAACCCATGGAGTTCAATTTCTACTGCCTGTACACTGTAGGGTGTGTGACCACCCAGTGGAGTGTGGTTAACCTACAGGTATCAGACTCTCAAACAATACTGAGTCTCCCTCTGAGACAGGTTCTCACTAAATTGCCAGGTAGGCCATGAATTTGTCTCTGTCTTCTGGTCAGCTTTGATTCCAGGCCTGAGCCACTAAGCTTGGCTGGGATTTTTTTAGTGATTTGGGAGAAAGAGAAATACTTTTCCAAAAGCCCAAACGTGTGATTAGACCCCCACATTTCAAGCTAAGACCATGGTCATAGTAAGTCACCAGGAAGGCAAGTGCTGGGTGGGACCTTGCTAGCAACTCTGCCTGTTTTAGAATCTCTGACCAGTTCCTGCATGATCACCCTCATAGGGAAATAAACCTACCTCTCGCCCCCAAATTCACCTCTGACAAACTTCTGAGTTAGTAGGTGATACTGTCCTTTACTTAGAACATTTAATGAGCTGGTGGTCTGGTGATTTGTAGGTGGAGACTTGAACAGTTGAAAAAGCAGAAAGAGGACTGCATTTATAAGACTAAGAAAATAGTCGATAGATCCAAATGGATTTCAACAGACATTAAGGAAAAGTTTTTGTGATGCGTAAATTGAGGATGTTCGTGTTGGGGCGTTTTTTTTTTTTTTCTTTTATATGCCACAGCAAAGTGAAGCCTGCAGTAGGTGGCCATGTCTCACAAAAGATGGTCTCTTGCTTCAAAAAAAAAAAAAAAAAAGAAAAGAAAAGAAAAAACAAACCGAGCTAGAGGTGAGACTCCCATCACACAAAGCACTTTTACTGACTGGAAGCGCAACTCCGAATCCGAATGCATGAGGCACGACTTTTGCTTTTTGAGACAGGGTCTCCCATAGCCCTAGCTAGCCTCGAACTCACAGGGATCTGCCTGCCTCTGGCTCCCCGGGTTCTGAAAGTAAAGGCGTGGGATTGGGAGCTCTTAACGGCCTGCGGGTCCTGGGATCTCAGCCTACTCCTCCTTCAGTAGCTTCTCCCACCGTCCGCCTGGCACCTAGTCGTCCAGTAAACAAGAAGTCTTATACGTGAAGTTGACCAAAGCAGGCCATTTGGAATTTGCCACCCGGTGCCCAGGGACCATGACACCAAAAGTGTTTCCGCCCGGTTTCGAACCGGGGACCTTTCGCGTGTGAGGCGAACGTGATAACCACTACACTACGGAAACTGCCTTCTTGGGTGCCCTGACTGGCAGATTCCTGAAGCTACAACGCAGGAAAGCTGACTTCCAAAGATGTGCAGAGTCCTGTTTGCCCAGGAGCCGGTAAGTGTCCACATCCTGTGACTGGACCTGTCCGCTGCAGCACAGCCTGCAGCTTCTGCTACAACCCAGACCACGTCGCCCACTCAGGCTCCCGATTTGGGCGCATTCAGCCCGAGCTCCTCCGAGGCTCTGGGGCCACTGCACCGAGTCGCACACACTCAGCCCCGGTCGCGCATTGCCCACCATGAATTCTGTACTGCACAAGTCTCGTGGTTTCTTCTGTTATTTAAAAAATATTTAAGTGAAGCATCAACTACTTTTGTGTGAAACAACTTATTGATCTGGGGAAATCTGATGTATTATCAGGGCATTACTGCTGAGTCCGTAGCTTCAGCATTAACTGGCTCATTCACAGTACCATTGAAAAACTAGCTGAAGGCCTTTGGAGAAACGTGCAAGTTTCTTCTGCATGTTCACAGACGCTTTATTCACCGTTAACTTTTTAATTATTCACAATGTATGATGTATGTATGTATTTAGGTCTTTTTGAGACAGGGTCTTTCTGTAGCCACAGCTGGCTTGGAACTTGCTATGGCAGACCTCGACCTCACAGATCTGCCTGCTTCTGCCTCCCAAGTGCAATGTTTATCTTCTTAAGATGGGTGGTTTGAGGTTTTAGCCTTGAAGGTTTGTTTGTTTTTGTTTTTCCCTGACTACGTGAAACACATTCCTGGACTATTGAATTTGTTCTTGCCGATTGTCTTTGGTACTTTATGTGGCTGCTGAAGGTCCAGGTAACACCACGCCGAGATGGTGTAACGAAAGCATCAACCATTACCTCTATCCTACATAACAACAAAAAAGCAGAAAAAAAGGTTTGTGGACCACAGCTGCAACTTTACTGATAATATCTAGGGCAGGAGTCCCAGTCCCATTAACACAATCCGAGACTGTTCTTAGATTGTGATTCCATGAAGATAAGCCTCAGCAGCGTTTAGATGCAGAACGTGAAAGGTGGCAAAAGCTGACAAAGTATTAATATGTGTTGACTGAACCTATGGCACTGGTGGAAAATATTTTTTAAGGGAACACATGGGCTCGGTTCAGAATTCTAAGGTTTCAGAATCAAATGTTAAGAAAGAATCTTTCCTACTCGTCCGCCTTTTTCGAGAAAGTCTATTAGTACTGTACCAAAAACAACGACTGTGGTAGAGTACCTAAGCACACAGTACTCTTACCAGGGGCCAAGAGTCTTTCTAATCGCGGGACGTGACATTCTCGCAGACAACTATGATTTATTTTATATGAGCACACATCGAAATATAAAGTACAGGATAGCTTAACATTCTTTGCGCGCCTTTTTACAAGGCAGTATACTGCACTGTTCTGCAATCTGCGTTCTTAAACGGAATACATTCTGAAATTTTTTACATAGTTTAAATGTTCCGTTATATGAAACGTGGATATGAAGTGCTACCCTTCGATTGGAAAGTTCATTCAAAGGATGGAACAGCGACCCACTGGCAGGGTTTTGTTTGCTTGTTTTGGTTTTTATAGTCACGGTCTCACTATAAGGCCAGTCAAGACAAGCCTCGAATTTGAAGCAATCCCCCTGCCTCATCTTTCCAAGTGCTAGGATCCCGGCGAGCGCCCCACGCCGGCTTGATAGACAGTTCTTAAACAGGGCGTGGCGAGGCCGACAGCAAGTGGGCGGCGCGTCCCGGGCCCCAGTCCTCCCGCCCTTCCTCAGGCCCCGCCCACGACCCCAATCGGAGGGACCCCCGGACTCTTGGGCGACCAAGCACTGGGCCTAGACGAGCCGGAAGTGCTAGCGGACGCCGAGTGGGCCCGCCCCTCGGCTTCCGGCACTGGCTGTGGGGCGTGCGGGCTGCAGTCGTCCGTGCCTGGTCGGTAGGATGGCGCTCGGCCGATGCGGCGACTGCACGGAGCGCAGAGGGCGGCCAAGCATTCTCGCTGGCCTCCGCGGTCTCTCCCAGCTGGCGGGGCACGGGCGCTCCTTCCGCTCTTTCCGCGCTCCTCGCTGCCCGGCACCACAGAGATGCGGGCCTCCGCCGTCCTAGCCCTCCCGCCCTGTGCCCGTGTGCCGGCTAGAGCGTCTCCTCCTCGCTTCCTGTTGCCCTGGAGTCCGGGAGAACTCGCGAGCTCAGGTCGTGTGGAGACGCCGGAAGCGTCGGCAGGGAAGCCGGAAGCCGGGGGGCGGGGCCAGGAAGTGAGGAGGGGCGGGGGCTATATGTGGAGGCCGGGGGAGCGTTGGGGCAGACTTGCACTCAGGGCCACCTGGGGTACTTGTCGGTGGCGCTCAGCTCTGTCCCTTCCCCGCGCCGAGACACGGTTGTCGTCGGGGGCTCGGGGACCGTGTGGAAGGGTGGGCTGGACCGGAGGACCCTCCTCCGGCCGCGCTTGAGGCGAGCGGTGGAGAGGCAGGGCTGGGGGTGGGGACGGGTCGCCTGGGTGTCTGAGAAAAGGCCCCCACCCCCCACGCCCCCCACCGCACATCTCCACGGGCTGACTGGACACTAAGATGGCTGCCGTTGCCATGACACCCAACCCTGTGCAGACCCTTCAGGAGGAGGCGGTGTGCGCCATCTGCCTCGATTACTTCACCGACCCCGTGTCCATAGGCTGCGGGCACAACTTCTGCCGAGTGTGTGTAACCCAGCTGTGGGGCGGGGAGGACGAGGAGGAGCGGGATGAGCTGGATCGGGAGGAGGAGGAGGAGGTCGGGGAGGAGGAAGAAGTGGAGGCGGTGGGAGCCGGCGGGGGTTGGGACACCCCCATGCGGGACGAAGACTACGAGGGGGACATGGAGGAGGAGGCCGAGGAGGAAGAGGAGGGTGTGTTTTGGACCAGCAGCGTCGGCGGGTCCAACTGGGACAACATGGACTACGTGTGGGAGGAGGAGGAGGAGGAGGAAGACTTGGACTACTACCTGGAGGATGTGGAGGACCTGCGGGGGGAGGAGGAGGAGGACGAGGAGGAAGTGCTGGAGGAAGAGGAGGAAGAGGAGCTCGACCCGGTCGCCCAGCTGCCGCCCCCCCCAGCCCCTCGGAGGTGCTTTACGTGTCCCCAGTGTCGGAAAAGTTTTCCCCGCCGGAGCTTCCGACCCAACCTGCAGCTGGCCAACATGGTCCAGGTGATTCGCCAGATGCACCCGACCCCGGGTCGAGGGAGTCGCTTGAGCGAGCAGGGCATCTGCCCCCGACACCAGGAGGCCCTGAAGCTGTTCTGCGAGGTAGACGAAGAGGCCATCTGTGTGGTGTGTCGAGAATCCCGGAGCCACAAGCAGCACAGCGTGGTGCCCCTGGAGGAGGTGGTGCAGGAGTATAAGGTGAGTGACAGGGGTGGAGAGGCGTACAGGGAGCACAGTTTGCGGACCTCGTGCACTGGGGCAGTGAGAGACGCCCAGGCCCAGCACTGGCTCCTCCAAGGTGGGTTAGACAGACTCAAGTAGGGCAAAGCCTCTCATGCCATGTCTCTGGGCTTTGCCTGCCTGGGGAACAGGCCACTGTTATCTCACTCTTCCTTAGTGACCTTAGTGTAGGTGGGCAAGTGACAGGGTGCTCTGCCACCAGGCTCATCATCTTCTGGTGTTGTCTGTCTTTGACAGAGTGGATTCGAGATGGAAAGAAATGGGGAACTAAAAGAACAAGGAAGGAGGGGAGTGTGGTGGCGCTCGCCTTTAATCCCAGCACTCCAGAGGCCGAGGCAGGTGGCTCTCTTTGAGATTGAGGCCAGCCTCGTCTACATGATGAGTTCTCCGCCAGCTGGGGCTACAGAGAGACCCTGTCTCCAAAAAAAGGACTCTGTCACAGTATTATAGAGTAACTAGCGTCAGATACCTGCTGCACCTGCCTCCTGATTTGTACATGTGTGCTGTGATATAGCTTCTTCAAGGAGTTGGTTGGCTTTGCACCCAGTCTCCTGTATTAATCAGAAGAGAGCCACTTTGGGGGCAGTGTCTCTGGCTCATTGTCAGATCTTGCTCAAGTTTGAGTGTCTTTGAACTTTATAATAACCCCAGGATTGATAGTTAATATTGATTGGGAACTTTACTGAGTTCTGTGCTGGCCACTTTTTGTGGATCATTCAAAACTCAAACCTTCCTGTGAGTTTGATGTTTGTCACTTTCATTCATAGATTGGGAAACAGGGTTAAACCTTGAACATGGAGGTTTAAGTATTGTAGACAGGCTGTCCAGCACAGCTTTAGTAAGCGGTAGAGATGGATATGAGCGTCTTTCTCTGCCAAGTATATATACTATTGGAATGATTTCAGTTTGTTCTGACTTGACTATTCAAACTGTGGAGTTTGATTTTTGTTTGGTTAACTGTCTTGATGCTTATTTCTCTCCCTAATTCTTTGGACGTATGGGAAGGACGTGTCTGTGAGGTGACCAGCACAGGTAGAATTACCTTCAGATTTGAAGCTGTGCAACTGGGAGGAAGAGGGAACCTCTGTATGGCTGCCTGGAGCTTTGTTGTTTATGGCTTGTGTTTCTACCCCTCCTCCTGATACCTTCGGTAGCTTCATTTAGGTGATTATTATCATAACCGCAAGTTTAGAGTCTAAAGCTTCATAGCTGATTATCAGTTACTAGGAGATTTTCAAAAGTAGAGTGGACCCTGCTCCAGAAGTTCTGAATCAGTGAGGATTCAGCCTAAAATGGGTGTTACAAGCCTCTAATCCCAACATTTGGGAAGTAGACGCAGAAGTTCAAGGTCATCCTTGATTATATAGCAAGATGGAGGCCAACTTGCATTACATAAGACTGTTCTTTTTTTTTTTAATATTATTGTTTTATGTATTGCCTGCATGTGTGTAAGTGTACCCATGTCATGGGTACAGAAGACGGTATCGAATTCCCCTGGAACTGGAGTTACAGATGGTTATTAGCCACCCTGGTAATCGAACCCAGGTCCTCTGCAAGAGCAGCCAGTGCTCCCAGCCACTGAGCCATCTCTTTAGCCCCCCGCCCCTTTTAATTTTGTGTGAGTGTGTGCACACATGTGCATGTGGAGGCTCTCTCCCTCTGCCATGTACATTGAAGTAATTGAATTCAGGTCATTAGACTTGGTGGCAAGCACCTTAACCTACTAGTTATTAAAAAATAAAAATAGTATTGCTTTTGGGTTCATGCTTGTAATTTTTTTTGTCAACTTAGTAAAAATATTAATTGGTAAATTTAGGTTTTCTAGGATTTGAGTTGATGGAGTAGAAATGTGGATTCTCCTGTGGAGAAATAGCAATAATATTGAAAGGCAAAATTTTGTGTATACTATTTTTCATGCTATAGAATGACTCTAGCTTTATTACTATTATAATGTTTCCTGCAACCAGTTGTGCAACAATTGCCTTTTGTACTCAGGGCCAGTTACCTTTTGAGTTCATGGGTCATTATGAAGATGTCACTGGCAGCGTACAACTTAGTTAGCAAATACTGGATAACATTTATTTATCTTTGCCACATGCCAGGTACTTGGCTAAGTTTGTTATCCATGAGGTCGACTATTTCCATGTTAAGATGAGGAAGATGGAAGCATAGCTTGACTCAAGTCATCTAACTGCAATTCTAGTTCTGATTGGAGCTAGGCTCAAGTCCCACTGTATTTTCCCCTAAAAGAAGAGAATGCAAAGCTCCTGAACCTAATTGCTGTGAAAGTTGTCACTGAAAGAAGAAAGGGTGTTTGCATTTGATGTAGCATGTGATTGTCTAGAAGAGAAAGCAGACAGACAGAAGCATTGACATTAAATAAAGGGGTGACAATCTCAGCACTCCAGAGGTGGAATTAAGAGATCAGAAGGTCAAGGTCATCCTCAGGTATAACAGCCTTGCTATATGAGCCCCTGCCTCAAGGTGCAGGGGAAATGAGGTGGGTATAGGGGCAGGGACTCCATTGTGTCTGGAAGGCACATTTGTAATTGTTCATGCCCTGTGAAGTAGTATAAGACCTTATTCCAAGTTTCTTAGGATCACAGAAGTAGTTGGGGGTGGGTAGAATCATAACTGTGCTTAGGGAACTGGGTTTGAAAGAATGCTTTTGACCAAGTGGAGGATAATCCCAGGCAGGGCAGAGGAATAGCATGATATCATACTTAGCCAAAAACAGCCCATAACTATAGAGGGATGAGTGTATGAAGTGAGGCTAGAAATGTGGGGTCAGTATTTTGGAAGTGGTAGAGAACTATTTTAAGATTTTTAGCATAGGCATAGGATCATCAGAAGTTGTTGAGGAAATGGCTTACCTGATGGACCAAAGGCAGGTACACTCATGAGGATGCACTTAAGGTGGTGAGGGCTGTATGTAGCCCAGCTGTTGAGTGTGGAGTTCTGTAGCCATAAGGATCCAGCCTCTGGAGAAGGCACACAAGGTTTCCATCGTGAGTGCGGGGAGGATGGAAGGTCACCTGAGAAAAGGGGTTGGGGAAGGAAGACCTTATTTCACATCTGTGGTGGAGATAGCAGACACTGAGTCTCCACCTTATTGAGGATTGGAGAGCTAGACTTTGGAGGACAGGTGCTTCTCATCCTCCCCATGACTAACCTTCCCTTTCCCCATCCCTCAGGCCAAGCTGCAGGGGCATGTGGAACCACTCAGGAAGCACCTGGAAGCTGTGCAGAAGATGAAGGCCAAGGAGGAGAGGCGGATGACAGAGCTGAAGGTGAGTGAATGTCCTTAAATGCACAGTTTCTGTGTTTAGGGTTGCCAGCTATGACAGATAATGACTAGATTCCCTAAAAAGACAGGCAAGGCCTGGGAGGATGGTATACACTTTTCCTGGGATCTGAGATGATTTGGCCTACAGAGTTAGGAGGCGTGTTCCTTTCCTAGTTTCTGAAATATAATGAACACTGAGGCTTGGCTTATTGAGGCTGGTTGCCTGGTCCAAGGCAACAGAGGACACCTAACCCCTGACTCTAGAGAACACACTGGACAGAAGGGGTCAAAATATCCACAGCAGCTGCCAGAGAAGTACCTAGATCTAGGATAGACATAGATGGTAGGCAGAGTCTCCCTAAACATTAAGGAGTGTGGTCCTGTCAGGTTTGTTGTGCCCAGAAAGAGGGGCAGACTTGTGTAAAGGAAAGGAAGAATTGGTGATTATTTGTATTGCAGAGACCTAATACCTCCTTGTCCAGTGTTCTCAGCTTTTACATTGTTGTTCACTCCTTTCCAAGAAGTCTCCCTCTCAGTCTTCTTCCCTCCCATCTGGGTAACTTTTATTGTATTATTTTATTTTATATCTTATTTGTCTATTGCCTGCATGTGTGTAAGAATATTCCTCTCCTGCAGTGCCTCTGGAGGTCAGAAGAAGGTGTCAGATCACCTGCAACTGGAATTATGGACAGTTGTTAGCCACTATGTTTGTGCAGATCCTCAGTGCTTTCAACTGCTGAGCCATCTCTCCAGCCCCTTTTTTTGTTGTTTTTTTTTGAGATGGTCCCCCTATAGCCCCAGCTGGCCTGGCAGTTGCCCTGTAGACCAGGCTGGCCTCAATCTCGTAAGAGATCTGCCTGCCTCTGCATCCCAGGTGCTAGGATTAAAGGCATGAGCCAGCATGCTTTGCCTCCTATCTGTTTCTCTAATGCTACCAGGCCCTGCTGGAATGGACTGTTACTGTGATGAGGCTTCAGAGACCAGATGAGGACACCCTTTTCTTTCCGTCTCCCCACCTGTCTGCCTGGCCAGAGTCTCGGTCTTGCTGCTTCCTAGAACCCATATCCATTGCCACCTGAGCATTAGGGCCTCTGCTGCTGGCATCTGCTAGTCACAGTGTGCTAGAAGTAGAGTTTGAGTTGGGGAATCAGTATCCCTTTGGTTAGCTACCCAAGTTGATACTTTTGGGCTCTTTGAGTTCCAGAAGAGGTGTGCTGGGATCTGCCATTGAGGCAGAGAGTGGACTGCCATGACAGCTGCCTCCTCTCTTTTTGCTAGCTCTTGCTCCACTCCCAGGACAGTTACTCCTTGTCCAGAGTAATAGTAAAGCAAAGTACTGGATAAAAATGTGACCACTATCCAACATGGCTAGCTCAGGCAGATGGGGTTGAAGTAGGCAGTTTTTTTTGTTAAATAGGTTTGCTTTGTACTTTTGTTTGACATCTGCATACTCCTTCAAGTTTGAATTGAAAATGCATAGGAAAAAAATGGCATCTGTACTTAATATGGACAGACTTGTTTTTTTTTTTTTTGAAAGACGGTCTGGCTATGCAGCCCTGACTGGCCTTGAACTCTCAGAGATCTGCCTGCCTCTGCCTGTCAGTGCTGAGCCAACAGACCTGCCAGACTTTAAAAAAAATCATTATTCTCTAAACAGTATGGTGTAATAACTATTTGACAGTATTTGGTTGTATGAGCTATTATAAATAATTCAGAGATGCTTAAAGTAGGTGTGAGATATGTAAATACCATGCCATTTTATATAAGGAATTTGGACATCTTCAGGTTTTGGTATCCTGGAACCAGACACTCTTGAATATGTAGGAACAATTGTTATCTGCATAGTATCTTGCCTCTTGGCTCCAAAGTGTATAATATTTACTGTTTGAACCTTGACAGAACAAATTTGCTGACTCATACTCTAGAAGAACTAAGTGACTACTTTCTTTTTAAAAAATATTTTATTATTTTTATTTTGTGTGTATGAGTGTATTGCCTGCATGTGTGTAAGTGCACCCATGTCATGCAAGGCCCACAGAGGTCAGAAGGCAGCATCAGATCCTGCTGGACAGTTGTTAACTGCCATGTGGGTGCTGGGATTCCATCCTTGGCCCTCTGCAGGAGCCGTTAACCACTGAGCCCTCTCCAGCCCCATGACTGCCTTCTTATAGCAGTGGTGATTACTGATAAGAGTAGGACTTTAATTCCTGACCTCTTCCTCTTAAGATAGTCTCCTTGTAGCTGGCCTGGAACTTGCTAGGTAGACCAGGCTGGCTTCAGTCTCACAGAGCTCCACTTGCCTCTGCTTCCCAGAGTCAGATGAAATGCTGAGATTAAAGGCATGTGCCACTACATCCAGCCTTGGTTTTTTTTTTTTTGAGACACAGTTTAATACTGTAGCCAAGACTCGTCTCAAACATTCAGTAATTCACTTGCTTCAGCCTTAGGAGTATTAGTATTAGAAATATGAGCACAGCTTAACATTAAGTCTCCTGAATTCTCTTATTTGCTAATTTCAAAAATTTCTTAGCAAACGCCTACTCTGTGGTCGGTATTTTGTCAGTGGCACTATGACAAAGGCACTGCCAGTGAGAGCCTAAAATATAGTAGAGAAGAATTTTTAAAGATACCTCAAAGCTGGACATGCTGGCTTGTACCTTTACCGACTGGAGGCTGAGGCAAGATTGTGGGTTTGAGGCCAGCCTGGACTACATAGCAAGACTTACCTCAAAAACAAAGTATGACTGTGCCAGCAGTTCAGTGTGTGAAGGCCACTGCCATCAACCCTGAAGACCTGAGTTTGATCCCTGAAGCCCACATAGTGGAAGGAGAGAACTGACTCCTGCAAGTTGTCCTCTCACCTCCCTGTGTGTGTCCCCCTGCCTCTTACGTATCCATTATAATAGAGCATTTCTAATACTGTGCATACCATGGAGAGATGCAGTGATACGGGTTTGCTGCTACAAAGATCTGGAGAGGAGAAAAGGCTCTCTTGGAACATGTAAGCGTACCTGAAAAGTGAGTCAAGTTAGGTGGACAAGGTAAAGATAGATATTCCAGAAAGCAGTCAGTGGGCTTGGGACCAGCGTGTCAGGACTGTGAGCTATCAGAGAGGTCTCTGAGAAGTCTCTTCCATTCCTTTTTTTTTTTTTTGGAGTAAGGGAGTAAAAGTCTCTTTTGAGATAGAGAGGCAGCAGTTAGGAAACTGGATGTTGACCTTCCTGTGTATTCAGTGGGTATTCCCTTTGCATCTTTCCAGAGTCAGATGAAGTCAGAGCTGGCAGCTGTGGCCTCAGAGTTTGGTAGGCTAACACGGTTTCTGGCTGAAGAACAGGCAGGGTTAGAGCGGCGCCTTCGAGAGATGCATGAAGCTCAGTTGGGACGCGCTGGAGCTGCGGCCAACCGCCTAGAGGAGCAGGCTGCCCAGTTGAGCCGCCTGCTGGCTGAGGCCCAAGAGCGGAGCCAGCAGGGAGGCCTGCGTCTACTGCAGGTGAGCCTTGTCCCGTCTCTGCCAGCTTCCACACTTCTCCAGCTCCCTTTTGTCCCGTCAGGCAGTGTGCTCACCGGCACCAATGCCCAGAGCCGTTCTCACTGGGAAGAACCCATAATGATTTAGCCTGGGGACTATATACAATTTTTGAGGCTGGAGCAAAATTGAATGTGCTGTGTATAGCAATCAGACCTAAAGAAAAGAAGGCAAATTTAGTTAACAGAGGGAGGGACTTAAGTGCTGAAAGAATTTTTGACCCAGCCCAAGAAAGAGGTGTGGGTCATACTGTGAAAACTGTCCCTGGGTTTACGGCGGGATGAGATGAATTAGTGTGGTGCGGTATCAGGATAGTTGAGACATTTGCTGGTTTATTGTGAGTCTTGAAGGTGCTGCTTTCTCCCTCCCTGTTCAAGTTCAGGCCTTTCTCTAGCTGGAGACTGGGAGGAAGCAGTGATTCTGTATAGCTGACACTTTCTCTTTCTCCCTCTCCCTCTTTTTGTTTATTATTCCCAGGACATCAAGGAGACTTTCAATAGGTGTGTGTTCCCACTCCCCTCTGTGACCCAGTAGTGTCTGGATCCCCATTCCCACTTCTCTGGGGTCTACTCCCTCCCTCGCCTTCTTCCCTTCCTCCCCTTTCCCCAGGACCTAAGTTTCTGCTTTGTAGACCCTGGTCTCCTTCCCCTCAGCTCTTGCTCTTTACTGTGGGAATATCATGGTCCCACCCCCCACCCGGTCCCCTTCCTCCAGGTGTGAAGAGATACAGCTGCAGCCCCCAGAGATCTGGTCCCCTGACCCATGCCAACCCCATAGCCACGACTTCCTGACAGATGCTATCGTGAGGAAAATGAGCCGGATGTTCTGTCAGGCTGCAAGAGGTAGGGAGGTCACCTCTATGACCTTCCTTTGCCTTTCCCTTCAGACTTGAGATTAAGTTCTGAGAAAGATTGAATCTCAAGGGAGGTTTGGAGAACAGAGAGACTTCAGGAAGGCTACTCTGAGGTTTCAAACTAAGAGTTGCCTCCGTGGTGGCCCAGCTGTTTTGGGGGTGAGGTGAATTGGAAAGGAGAGTTTGAGACAGGGGGAAGGCCTAGCAGGTGTCATGAGAATCAGGGTGGAGAGGTAGAGCCCGTGGGCCCTGGACTGTGGTGTGGGAGATGAGAACAGCTGGGCGGGGAGAGGTGGGAGAACATGAGGAGAAGCCCAGCCTGTGAGGTTGGCTGCCACTGAGGAAGTTTAGCCCTGCTATATTTGTCTTCCCTTCCCGAAGTGGACCTGACGCTGGACCCCGACACAGCTCACCCAGCCCTGATGCTGTCCCCAGACCGCCGCGGGGTCCGTCTGGCAGAACGCCGGCAGGAGGTTGCTGAACATTCCAAGCGCTTCTCGGCTGACTGCTGCGTACTGGGGGCCCAGGGCTTCCGCTCTGGCCGGCACTACTGGGAGGTAGAGGTGGGTGGGCGGCGGGGCTGGGCCGTGGGTGCTGCCCGTGAATCAACCCATCATAAAGAAAAAGTGGGCTCTGGGGGGTCCTCTGTCAGCAGCGGGGATGCCAGCTCCTCTCGCAATCACCATCGCCGCCGCCGGCTCCACCTGCCTCAGCAGCTTCTGCTCCAGCGGGAAGTGTGGTGTGTGGGCACCCACGGCAAACGTTACCAGGCACAGAGCTCAACAGAACAGACACTGTTGAGCCCATGTGAGAAACCACGGCGCTTTGGCGTGTACCTGGACTATGAGGCTGGGCGCCTAGGTTTCTACAATGCGGAGACTCTAGCCCACGTGCACACCTTCTCAGCTGCCTTCCTGGGCGAGCGTGTCTTCCCTTTCTTTCGGGTGCTTTCCAAGGGCACCCGAATCAAGCTTTGCCCTTGATTAGCCTGCCACCCGCAGGGGCCCCTCTGGTCATCACTGGGGGGGCGGGTGGTGGTGGATGGTTGCCCACTAAGTTTGGGAGCTCAAGCTCCTCCCACTGTTTGTTACTGAGTTGCTTCCTGCTTCCTCTTGAACCCAGGCCCCTGCTTCTCCTCTAGGAGTCTAAGAACCCTCCTAGCCTCCAGCTCAGCCTTCTCTCTCCTACTATGTCTATCCAACAGGTTTGCATGGGTCCCTGATAATGAAAACAGCTGCCTGATCTTCCCTCCCCGTCTGCCCAGCCCAGTCCAGCTCTGGGTCCCAGTTTGAGTAGGGATGAGGGGAGATTGTAATTTCATTCCTTAACTTCCTTTTTTTCCACCCTACTCTTCAACCTTTATGTCTTTCTGAGGCTGGAGGGTTTGGGCAAGACTTAACATACCATTCCAATTCCATTTTCTGGTGCAAACTTTTAGCTAAGGGATTTGGAAGCTGTTGTGGGGAGGCAGGCTGGGCAAAAGGGTAGAGCTAGGTTTTTTTTTTAAAAAAAGTCTACTCTCCTGGGGAAGTAGGAACTCTAAGCTTTCCTCTATCCCCAATTTCTACCTCCATAGACTGGCCAGAATTTAGCTTCAGTGAGATCTGGAATGGCCAACGTGATTAACACAGCATACCATTACATCACCCAATAAATTATTTTCTCCCCCTTTTCTAGTATTCTTACCTAGGAGCCAAGCTCCTCCCACCTTCCCCTCCAAGTCCTTTCACTGCCAGGGTCCTTTCCCTTGTTCAGTGAAGTTTCTAGGCAGTTTCTGACCTCTCCCCATGCCTTTTAGTTCCGTTTGGTAAGCCCTGTTGGGGAACCTGGGGACGGGGGTCTGGATCCTTGGGAGAGCCTTGGGTATAATCTATTTTTCTAGTAACTCCTTGCCTTCTGTCACTTAACAGCTTTTGTCCTCTGCTTTGGTGGCTGAGGTCAATTCATGTTCTTGGGGAAAAGGTGGATTGTGTTGCAGAAATAAAATGTTTATTTGCTTGTTTTGTTGTGGAATCCTTTTAGAATTTGAGGTAGTGCTTCAGAAGTAGATTTTTGACCCTCACAGTAAGAACTGGTAGTTGAACCTCAAGTCCTCCAGCTCCTTCCTTACCTGTCACACTTCTTTTAATTAGGCAGGCTTTCCTCCCATCATACAACAGCCTTATGATGACTCAAGGGGCAAGCTGGGAGCCCATTGTCTTTGGGATCTTTGGGACAGGACTGGACCTAAAATTTGCAGGCTGCCTCTGCCTCCCAAGTACTAGGATTACAGGACCCTCCAACCTAAGACCCCCAAATTTAAAAACCAACCTTTTACAAATTTTCAATCTCCATTGTGCAAAGAGAAGTATCATTCTGGCCTGAGTCTGCTTTAACCTCACTTTGAAAATAAAATTTAGTGTGTGGTGGCACACATTGGGAGGCAGAGGCCAGCAAATCTCTTAAAAAATTGACAGCATGGTCTATATAGGTCCAGGCCAGCTGGAGCTGCAGGGAGACCCTGTTCCAACCGCCCCCTGCTTTGGCTGAATTTGGGAATGGGAACAGAAGGGTGTCAAAATATACCCAGTGCTCAACTTTGTTAGGTCCCTGCTACTGACTGCAATTCAAGTCAGTTTCCTCTGGACCTAATGGCAGGCCTTATTTGGGTAGTTAGGCATGTTCCTATAATCACTTGTACTAGCCCTCTCCTACAAGAACCTAGACGATATATATCTCCCCTTTCAGCACCAGGTCTTTTTCATTTGGTCTGGAGTTTGCAGTGCCTTATAACTGAAGTCTATTTTGACCTTTAAGCAGTTTAAGAAATCAGAGCTGAAGCCAATTTCAGAAATCCATTTTTATTTCTAAAACTCTGCCATAAACTTTTAGCGGGTGCCAATAGTCACTTGCCACACTCGAACCAGATTGTCTGTGTAGCCAGCAAACAGAGTCTGTAAGAGAGAAAGAATGACAGGTCACGGTTAGTTATGAATTCAACAGTCCCAAGCTAAAAGCACATGCTAATAGAATCATCCCCCAATGCAGAAGTACATACATATACACCTGGCATTCTGCACTGCTAACCACTTAACCCACCAACCCAGTTCATCTTTATTTTCCTTCATGTTGAAAACAGTGCATGAATGACTAACAGTGGAAAGGGGGCAAGCTGGGAGCAGTCAGCTGTGAACTGACAAGACTTACCTGGCCATCAGCAGACCAGGCCAGAGAGGTGCACTGAGGTGGCTCTGCCTTGCTGCTGGTGCTGATAACTTCTTGCTTCAGTTCATCCACAATGATCTTGCCCTCCAAGTCCTGAGGAAACCAGGCAAGAACACTCTTACACTTATACCACTGACTACCTGTAACAGGACTTCTAAAAAGCCCTTTTATAGTTAGCAGTGACTCAGTAAAAAGCTTGTGCTTGTCAACCTGAACCTACTGTGAGACAGGAGATGCAGGGAGCTCATAGGCTGCGAACCTGGTGTAAGCAGCACAACTAGACGAATAATTTTAAAATCCTTTTCTAATGGTACAGCTTTGCTTTCTATGATGTATATAGCAATGTATAGTATTTTTTCTTGACAATGTTCATATTTAAGTATTAGCCACATCTATGCATTCAAAAGCTTGTAGTTCACGCCTGTAATCCCAACTACTTGGGAGGCTGGGCAGGACTGCCAAGTTCAAGGCTTGCCCATGCAACTCAATTTAAAATAGTTAGTTGTGTGGAGATGTAGGTCAGTATTGCCTAGCATGCACAGAAGCCCTGGGTTCATTCTCTAGTACTTGCAGAGGGCAGGCAGAGAGACCAGAAGTCCTGAATCATTCTCAGCAGTACAGTGAGTTTGAGTCAAGGTCCAAAAATATTAAGAAAGATCAACAAGGCACTGAATGTTTAAAATTCAGAAACAGAAGAGGACTTAACAAATTTCTCTAGACCCACGATGAAACAAGGGTTATATAACACTTCCCTCTCTGTATACAAATTTAGTCTCCTAGCACCCATAGCTGACTTGGCTGCTATGTAAACCAGACTGGCCTCAATCTTGGAATGTTGGGATTCAAGGTCGCCTGCCTGGCAAAGGACTTCTTATAAATAGGACAGACAAGTACTTTTCTATCAAGCTACCTCCTCCTAATACCTTTTCTATGCAAGGCTGTCAGTTTCTTACCCAGTAGGCTGATACCATATATATGCCACTCAGGACAGCCTTTTGTGATTATCTCATGCCTGGTATGGTACATTAGTATGCACGGGCATCCCTTATAGAAGGCAAATGTCTCCCATTGTTCCAAGTCCTTGACCAGCAGCATGCTGGATGCTCAACAAATGGCAGTGTGTTAACTGGCACTCAGTAAGTACTACACATTGATTATGTCACGGACACAGAGTAAAGCCAGGTACACACTACACACTACTTACCCAGATCTTGATACTGGGGCCTGTGGCAGCACAGAGCCAGTAGCGGTTGGGACTGAAGCACAGGGCATTGATGATATCCCCACCATCTAGTGTATAGAGGTGCTTGCCTTCGTTGAGGTCCCACAACATAGCTTGGCCATCCTGGACAGACAGAAAAGGTGAAATTAGGGCAATGTGACCCTTCTAGTTATGATTTGAAAATTGTCATAATCAATTTTTACCTTTCCCAAGTACCCGAAACTCTGAAAGCTAATGACTGGAATACCAGTGTTCATGCCTCTAAGCCTTTTTCTTTATTGCACAATACCTTGCCAATTAGTATCAAAAATGTGACAACTCATAAATTAAAATCTTTATAGAACTTCCTTCTAAACAGCATGCTTTTTGAAATATTTTAAGAAAATGCTTAGAAACATTCTTGTACAATCTGGCTAGTCTAATGCCTTTTATGTCAGATAAAAACTATTTTTTGCACAGTAGCACTGTTCATTACTGGGATGACTAGCCCTCCAATACCTTGCCCCCAGAAGCACAGAGGGATCCATCCGGAGAGACAGTCACTGTGTTCAGATAGCCTGTGTGGCCAATGTGATTGGTCTTCAGCTTGCAGTTAGCCAGATTCCACACCTACAAAGATAGGGGTTCACAGGCAAAGAATTTAGCTATGGCTGGGAGTGGTGACAGAAGCAGGTTCTCTGAGATTAAGGGAAGCCTCTTATCAGGTTCCAGCTACAGGGAAACCCTGTCTTAAAACAACAAAAAACCCAAAACAAAAGCTATGAATTAGCCAGGGACAGAAGGATTTAGATTCAACAAGGCCTGAATGACACATTCTTTAAAGTTATCTGTGTAAGAAGACATGGTGGTAAAAGCCTGTAATCCCAGCACTTAGGAGGCTGAAACAAGAGACTTATAGATATCAAATACTGAAAGATGACTTATAAGGGACACTGCTTAGCTACTTCAGACAGATAATCAACATCTAACGTATGGAGAAAATGCTATCAAGAAAAGTCAGGGTAATGGGGGGTGGGAGGAGATGGGGATGATGTTCAGAATTAGGGCCTTTAACCACCCGTAGCAAACAGAAACACACCTCATTCTTAACAGGGCCATACTGTTGCTTGATATTTACCTTAACCAGCTTGTCCCAGCCACAGGAGACGATGATGGGGTTGCTGCTGTTGGGGGAGAAGCGGACACAAGACACCCATTCTGAATGACTCTCATCCTATAGAAGATGGGGTGGGGTGTGAGATTAGTTTTGTTCCAGGGGACTCTAGGTAGAGCGCTACCACTCCCCACTAAGTGGGGTAGGTAAGTGCAGCACTGCACCTCCTCAGAACCCGAGTCTACTTCAAGAACAAGAGGGCTGGCAACAGGACTCAATGGATAAGCACTTGCCAACAAGTCTGATCACCTGTATTTGATCCCCAGCACTCCTCTGGAATTTACCCACTTCAGAGCCCAGGTGGCAGCTCAGAAACAGCCTCTGGATTTCAGCACTGCAACTCAGATGGCATGTTGGGGTCATCACTGCTCCGCCTGGTATGTAGCCCCCCCCCCCCAATGTACTTAAAACACAGGAGTGGGCATGAGTTCTTAAGAGTCTCCAACCCATAGAGTAGTTAGGGACAGGCCTCAAAACCTGCTCATGTACAAAGGGTCTGCCCACTAATCAAGGCCTAAAAGTAGCATGTAAAAGCTGGGTGTGATGCTGCATGTCTTTAATCCCAGCACTTGGGAGGTGGTGGCAGGCAGATCTCTGAGTTCCAGGCCAGATGGGGCTACGGGGAGACCCTGTCTCAAAAAAACAAAGTGGGGTGTAGTGGTGTTTGTCTTTAATCCCAGCTCTTAAAAGCTGAGAGACTGTCTCAAAAGCAGGGTGGGAATAATCATTTGGTACTTTGTGCTGCTACCTCCACTTTACCTGGACAGTGTACTTGCACACACCCAGAGTATTCCACAACTTTATGGTTTTGTCTCGGGATCCAGAGACAATCTGCCGGTTGTCAGACGAGAAGGCCACACTCAGCACATCCTTAGTATGGCCTACAAATCGTCTCGTGGTGGTGCCCCTGAGAGAGAGAACTTGGTCACTTTCTAGAAAGACTTTATTCTCACCTTGTCCCAGAGGCTCTATCACTCCATACTACCTTAGACCCCAACATTAGCACTAGCCCAAATACACGTCAGAGAACCCATTCAGAATTGCAGGACATGTCCTCACTCCCTTGTGGGGATTGGTTGACAATGTCTTCTGTCATCACCGGGATCCTCTATAAAACCTGCCAACTGCCTATCTAGGACAGCTTTCAGGATTAAACACTGCTTAAACAGCCTGCTGTATTCGGCTAAAAAAAAAAAAAAAAAGTCAACTAGACTAGCCCCCAGCAATTCTAAGAAATGAACTCAAAGCCAAAAAAGAGGCAAATACCAACTATCTCCCATAGGTAAACCCTGCCCTATCCTCCACGAATGGACCTTTTCCTCTAGTGGATACCACATGCCCAGGGCATCTACCTCAAACCTGCCCACTTTCCCCAAGTCCCCAGAGCAGCTACTTGCGTTGTGAGATCCCAGAGGCGCAATGTTCCATCCCAGGAGCCTGAGAGAGCAAACTGGCCATCTGAGGAGATGACAACATCACTAACAAAGTGGGAGTGGCCACGAAGAGCACGCTGTGGTATGCCATAGTTGGTTTCATCCCTGGTCAACTTCCACATGATGATGGTTTTGTCTAGAAAAGGAAAACAGAACAAAATAAAAGGAAAACCCACGAGGATCCCCGTGACCTACTACCTGGTGTATTACAAATTCAAGCTGTCTCAAGATCACTGATGGATTAGCAAGACCAACATGTTCATGTTCAGAGGAGGAAAGAAGCTGGAAGGTATTATTCAGGACCGAATGGCCAAGTACTCCAGAATAGAGCCAGGCACAACTAGGTAGAACTTTCAATTCACCTGAGATGCAGAATAATTGGTATTAGAATCAGAATCTGGTATGGAATGAGTAACTAGAGGGAGGGTCTCTTGAGGAATGACAAAAATGTGACTGAACTTGAGGAGTTACATGCTGAGACCCTATTTCAAAAAACAAGCAAAAACCTAAAACGATGTCTCACTCCTGAGGTTGGACAAATACTGTCAGACATGACCCTTACTATACACCATTTTAATTGTGCGGAAGCAAACAGAAAGCAAAAAGGGCAAGTCAGATTCGATAAATAGGGCTCCTGGATTTAGGCACTTTCTCCAGAGCCCGGGGCCAGGCGGCAGCTCAGAAACAGCCTCTGGATTTCAGCACCGCAACTCAGATGGCATGTTGGGGTCATCACCGCCCCGCCTGGTTGGTAGTCCCCGCGTTCACTCTAAACACGGGAGGCAGGCACGAGTTCTTCCGGCGTTAGGGGCCACGTCTCAACACCCGTGCTGGACTAAGGCTCGGCGGTGGAGGCCTAGGCTCGGGTTTGCACGCTCAACTTACGCCTGGGTCGGGAAATGGACCGCGCCTGTCAAGACGCACGCCGCCGGTCCAGCCGCGAGCCTCACGCTGCGCCCGGAGCTCCCGGAGGCCCGCCCCGCATGCAGCCCTTACCTCGCGACGCAGACAGGATCATGTCTGGGAACTGCGGGGTGGTGGCGATCTGGGTCACCCAGCCATTGTGGCCCTTGAGGGTCCCACGAAGGGTCATCTGCTCCGTCATGACTGCGGCTGAGGCGGGCGTCGCCTCAGCGACGAGGATGGCACCGGATAACTCAGGGAGCCGAGCACCGCAGCAGTTGCCACAACGGCCCTGCGGAGAAAGAGAAAGAGCGGCTCCCGCCGGAAGCGGAAATGCCCGAGCAAGGCGGGGACTCCCATGAGTCATTGCTGCCCAAAGATGGCGGCGCCATGAGGTGGGAGAGGTTGGGTGAAGGCAGCCGCGTTACGGTGTTTCTTCTGCCCCGCAGCATAACTGAGCAGCGCTGTACAAATGCATTCTGAAGCCGGCATACCAGGGTCCTAGGAAGACCCCTCCCCGGAAGATCTGAGCGTAACGTGGAGGCAAAAGTGACGCGAACGACCAGTTCCCGGACCTCCGCGGCCTCTCCGCCCCTACGTGGCCGAGAGGGAGCTCCGCCCCTTCCGCTTGGCTCTTTCTGCCTTGCCCAAATGGGCTTTCAAACGAAGTGCTGTTTGATAAATGTCGATATTAGTCCAGGATGATGGTGCATACCTGTTAAGTTGTAGAACTTAAGAGACCGAGACAGAAGAATCACCAGTTCAAGTCTGGGCTATGTAGTGGTTCTTGCCTGTAATCAAAATACTCTGGAATTTGAGGCAGGAGGATCCTAAGTTTCTGGGCGACATATGACTCAGTGTCAATAAAAGCAAATATTACAAAAGAAGAAAAAAAAATTAAAATATTTGACATAAAATTTAAAGCCGTATTCACATGTCTATCTGGCTTAAAGGTTTTGTGTTTGCAGGGATGATCTTCAAGAGCTTTAGCCTTTTTGTAGGCAGAGACATTCCATGTCTGGAAGGTTTTTTGTTTAGGTAGGATTAAGGAAGGAGAGGAGCCAGAATGTAGCTGCACAAAGCACTGGTAGCTGACACTGGAGGATCTCATTTTCAAAACCATCCTGGACTTCATTGTGAATTCTAGGCCAGAGAGGGCTATATAGTGAGACCCTGTCTCAACAAAACAATAAATGCGTAGCAAGTAAAAGGAAGGGGAAGGGAAGAGATGTTTACAGAGTAGAAAACTTGAGTGATCTAAAACCTGACCCGCGTGCTGCTAGATGTCCACTTTGCTTGCTCCTGCTAAGACCTTAACACAGGGGTCTTCTAGAATCTTCGAGAGGCCTGGGAAGTAAGTACTTTTTTTGTTATTTTGAATTCAGGATATTATGTAGTGAATGCTGGTCTCCAGCCAAGCATGATTTTTAATGCCTGATCCTCCTGCTTCCATCTCCCAAGTGAGGAGATTAATGGCCTGAGCCACCACTTCAGCCTAGACAGAAAGTTCTGGGTTCAGATTGCTGGGGCTTCTAGTTGGATGTCCTCTGTGGGCCTGAGTATACAGAAAACCCTGCAAATTTGGGGACCAGGCATAGCTCTGAAAGGTGCTTCTGGACAGAAAAGCAGAGGAACCATGAGACCTGACCATTTCAACAGCTGCTTAAATATGTAATGTCACCTAATGCCACACCCCCTCCCCAATACTCTTATTTTACATTTTATTTATTGTGTGTTTGTGTATATGTGTGGGTGCATTCGTATGGAGGTCAGAGGACAACTTGCCAAAGTTGGTTCTCTCCTTCCACTATATGGGTTGGAACTTGGGTTGAAAGTCTTGACTGCAGGCCCCTTTACCTGCTGAGACATTTTGCCAGCTCTGCTTTTCAATGTCTGTTTATTTTTACTTAATGTGCATGAGTGTTTTACCTGCATATATAGATTATGTGTGTGTAATGCCCACAGAAGAGGGCATCGATCCCCTGCAACTGGAGTTATAGACAGTTGTTAGGCACTATGTGGGTGCTGGGCATGGAACCCTGGTTCTCTGCAAGAGCAGCTTAACTGCTGGAATTTATCTCCAGCCTTTTTTTTTTTTTTTTTTTTAATAGGACCTGGGTGTGGTGGCATATGCCTTTAATCCCAGCACTCAGGAGGCCGAGGCAAGAGTATCACTGTGCATTTGGGGCCAAGCTGATCTACATAGCGAGTTCCAGGCCAGACAGGTTCACACAATGAGACTCTGTCTCATCAAAACCAAACCCAAACCAAAGGAATAAATGAGGAGACTGTTCAAAACATTGCTTGACAAGTAAGTGCTAAGGAATTGCCGGGGCACTTTTTGGGTGCCAGGCTGTTCAGTCTTTAGGATACAGCTGTGAGTAAAAGGAGGAAAAAAATTAAAATGAAACCAGATGAGGACTTACAGTTGACATCCTATCACAATGGAATAAGGCAGTGTGATAAGGGAGAAATTTGAAATAAAGACATACACAGATGTGAAAGCAATCTCTTGTAGGCATGTGGGAGAAAGATTTGGGCTGATGTCTGAGGATGAAGCAGAGTGCCTGCTAGGACTCAGGCAGAACTTCAGCGAGGTGTATGGGGAAGCTTTGTGGAAGGAAGGCTTGTTAGGAGAGTGGGAGTGACAAAGGTGCCATGTTGTGTTTGTCCAGGTGTGTGAACCTTGTGGTTTCTCACTTAAGACCACTTATTCTCCTGGTCTGAGGCAAACTCCCCTGGGCTTCTTGCAGGCTCTTTTTAGACTACAGGTTGGGCGTTGTCCTGGCCTTGCTCTTTCACAGCCTGGTGAGTGCCTTCTTAGGACCCCAGATTTGTACATCACCTTGGTAACCCCAGCTGCCTGGACTTTACTTTTCCCAAGTCTACCTTGAGCCACTGTTTGATTTAGTTGGTGGTCCTGGAAGTCACTTGTCTTTAACACCCCAAACCAGTTTGCTGCCCAATGTGCCGGCTATGCTAGCACCTTCCTGTCTCTCTGAGTGAATCACTCCATCCACATGCCAGCTTTCTAGTGTGGGCTCAAAGTTATGCTTTTCCCGTTTGAAGAACGTCATCTACTATCGTTTGATTTTAGGGATCAAATCCAGGGATTCTCTTGCTAGACAAGTGCGCTACCCGTGAGCTACATCCCCAAGCCCACTTCGCCCTTCCTTTTCCCCTCTCTCCCTCCCTTACCGCCCTCTTTTACTCCCTTCACTTCCTGACACTGGGTCTCACCGACTGGCCCGGAATTTGGGGCAATCCTCTTGCCTTTGCTCTCGGAGTACTGAGATCATTGGAATGCGCCACCACGCCCGGGTATCTGCTCTTTTTTCATAATCCTCGCCTAGGGAGTCAATGATAAGCCCAATGCAAAGTCATTTTCCTGAAGGCTGGAAATCAGCCCCGCCCTCTTCCACTTTAGCCCCGCCCTCCAGGCGTGAATCCCACCCCTCTAGGCTCGGGCCCTGCCCTCCTCCGTTCGGGCTCCGCCCACCTTGCCTGCCTCGGCTCCGCCGGCTCAGCGGTCGCCCTGGTTCCCAGGCCTCAGACTGCGTCCTGGGTCGCCGCGGTCCGGGTTCTTCCTGCTGTCCGTCCACCCCTTGCTTTTCGTGCCGCCGCTCTGGCCGCGTCCCCTTCTGAAGCCTGCGGGGAGAATTCCGGAGTGGTCCTGGAGCCTCTGGGCCGAGATGGCGGAGCGGCCGGAGGACAGGGAGAAGCGGACCCGGCACGGCTCGGGCTTTCCCTTCCGAGTCCCGGTCCCGTTCCTCCAGGGCGGGGATTCCTGCAGGCCGCGAGGCCCGCGGGAGGAGCGCGGAGCGCGGCGCCGGCCTAGCGGTCGCTGCAGAGGCGGCTTGCCGCGGGGACCCGCCGCCGCCGCTCCGCTCCGCAGCGTCTGGATTCGACTTTCGTTCCTCCCCGCCTCTGCAGGAGGAATCGTAGATTGACTCTGCTCAGCAAAGGAGCCGGGCCCCTTCTTGCTGAACCGTCCCCCGGCCGCAGACATCACGAGAACGGCCAGGCCCTTTCCACAGGTCTACCTGTAAATCTTGGGCATGTCTTCCGGCTTCTTCCTTCCAGGAACCTCTCGTTCATCCTCCAGTCTCTGCGAGATGAGGAGCCTGCTCGACCCCGGCCCCCCGTAGATTCGGGGTCTGCCTCATCATGCTGGCTGTGCCCGCTGGTCCTGCTCTGGAATTCGGCGTCACCACTTCTTGTCTGACCCCCTGTGCTGTGCATTCTCTCTCAAATCTGGGACCTCACGAACCGCCTCCATCCCGCACAGGGTAAGAATCCCAAGGAGAAGCTGGAAAAGCTTCTGAGAGAGTCCGTTCACTATTTCTTTTCTGGAAAGAGCCGGCAGGACCCTCCCACTGGGTTTCCCTGCTGGAACTCCACCCCGTTTTGCCAGCATCAGTACCTTGAAAAGGTGTCTGTCCTTTTCTCCCTTAAGTGCCAAGGCGGGGGCTATTGTAGGTAAGTGAGGCACTCACTGGCGTGTGGTCAGGATCAGAAATGCCTGGCCTCACTGGACTTCCTCTGTGTAAGAAATCCCACCCAGCATTTTTTTCCTTCCACACATGCTTTTTACACACACGTTTCTATCCAGAAGGCCCTGCATACCCCTCGCTCCTCATAGTTACAACTACACTTCCCTGGGGCTCGCTCTGTAACCCTCGACTCTAGGCGAGGTTCCTTTGGTGCTCTCCTGGCCTAGCTTGTAGGTCCCTGGTCCTCGGCTCGGTACTTATACCAGAAGCTTAAGAGGCAAGGTGGGGGGCTAGAGAGTTGGCTTAGTGCTGAAGAGCATTGGCTCCTCTTGCAGATGACTTGGGTTCGGTTTCCAGCACCCACTGGCAGCCAACAACTCTCTGTAATTCCAGTTCCAGGGGACCAGGAGGCCCTCTTCTGACGTCCGCTGACCTTGCTCGACACAGGTGCACTTACATACATGCAGGCAATATACTCATACACATAAAATAAAAATAATAAATAAAACATTAAAAAAAGAGCCAAGGTGGTGCTACAAGTGTAGGAGGTCTGTGTGAAGGGGAGGAGTAGAACACAGCCTCAGTAGGGAGGAGCAAGGTTAAAGAGTTTGGCAGGTGATACAGCAGTCGACCGTGAACTTGGGAAGGAAGACAATAAACAAGTGAGCACCTGGTTGGCATGGCGCTCACTATGTGGATCAGATTGGTCTTGAACTCAGAGATCTTTCTGCCTCTGCCTCCTGAGTGATGGGATGAAAAAGCCATGCACCACTATGCCTGGCTGTTTTTTTTTCCTGTATATGTAACAACTTCATGTTCTACTTCATTGTTTAGATATTCTTAAATATTTTATTCATTGTTTAAATGTAGCTCAGTTGGTTGAGTACCTGCCTAACACGCACAAAGGCCTTGGTTCAATCCCTGGCATGCCACTAACTGGGTATGGTGGTGCATGCCTATAATCCCACAGTTTGGGAACGTGGAGACAGGAGAATCAGACATTCACCGTTGTTGTCTTCCTCTTCGTAGTGAGTATAAGGCCAACTTGGGATACAGGAGATTTTGTCTGAGAAAAAATTTCAGTATTAGTGTGACTGGCTTCTAAAGATGGCTCAGTAGTTAAGAGTACTTGCTGCTCTTGCAGAGGATCTGAATTCAGTTTCCAGTACCCACCTGGGTGGCTTAAAACCACCTATAACTAACATCAGGGGATCTGACATCCTCCATGGGAACCTGCACTCATGTGCATATAACCCCACAAGAACACACATATATACATAATTAAGCTTAAAAACAAGAAACTGGAGAGATGGCCCAGTGGTGAAGAGCTCTGGCTACTCTTGCAGAGAACCACATGTCACCTAAGGACTGTCCTTAACTCTAGTTCCAGGGGATCTAATGCCCTCTTCTGGCTTCCTTGGGAATTGCACGTATGGGGTGCACTTGTATACATGCCCAAACACTCATATAACATAAAATAAAATAAGTAAAAATATAAAATGAAATCATAAACAAAAACTAAAATATGACATATGATTAAAATTAGTCATAGTAATGCTAATTTTAGAAGGAAAAACTAATCAGATAATGTGATAACCATATGTAATGTGATGGTTAGTATCTGTTGTCAAATTACACCTAAGGAAACACTTAAGAGACTCAGCAGGTAAGAACACAAGCTGCCTTCCTGGGTACCTGCAGTCACATGCACAAACCCCCTAATACACTTACACATAATTAAAACAAAAATTAATCTTGGGGACTGGAGAAATGACTAGTGGTTAAGAGTACTTGGAAGGACCTGGGTTCCATTCTAAGTATCTACATGGTGACTAACGATTGTCCTTAATTCCACTTCCAGGGGACCTGATGCCTTCTTCTGGCTTCTTGGGACCAGGCATGCATATGGTGTACAAACATACACACAGGCAAAGATGGGCTTGGTGGAGCATACCTTTAATCCCAGCATCTAGGAGGGAGAGACAGGCAGATCTCTGTGAGATTGAAGACAGCCTGATCATCCACATAGCAAGTTCTAGGCCAACTGGGGCTATAGGGAAACCCTGTGTCAAAAAAACAAAAACAAAGCCAGGCAAAAATCCCATACACTTAAATAGACAAATCTAAAAACAAACCAAAACAAGAATGAAAACCAGCATAAATGAACAAGCTCAAAAAATTTCAGCCATAAAATGCTGCAGATTCTTTCCTCTTCAAATCTGGCCTTTCTCCTGCCATTCTTGGTGTGATCAGGCCAGCTTCAGGATGGACAGAAACCTTCCTCAAGAGTCATTTGCCCTCCTATTTCATTCTATCCTTCAGTTGGCAGAACATCCTCTTGAAAGGCTAGTTACTTTATAGCCTTTAAAACATTTCTTGGGACTGGAGAGAGGGCTCAGTGGTTAAGAACACTTGCTGCTCTTCCAGAGGACTCCAGTTTGGTTTCTAGCACCCAAGTCAGGTGCCTCCCAACCACCTGTAACTCTAGCTCCAACGACCTCTAAACCCTCGCTGGTTTCTTCCGGCACACAGTCACATGTGGCTTACACTTACACACACACAAATATACACAAAATAAAAATAAATACATAATTTTAACTTATGAATGTTTTGTCTCTGTGTAAGTACTCCTGTGTGTAATGCTCAGGAAGGCCAATAAAGGGTGTTGGATCCCTTGGAACTGGAGTTACAGATGGTCCTTAGCTGCCATGTGGGTGCTAGGAACTGAACCTGGATTCTCTAGAAGAACAGCAAGAGCTCTTAACTGCTAAACAATTTCTCCAGTCCCAATAATTAAAAAAAAACAATAAAATGATGGACTGGAGAGATGGTTCAGTGGCTAAGAGCATTGACTGCTGTGACAGAGGACCTGGGTTCGAGTCCCAGCACCCACATGGCAACTAACAACTGTCCATAACTCCAGTTCCAGGGGAATCCAAGGCCTTCTGACTCCTTTGGAATTGCACAACATGGGTGCACTTGTACACATGCAGACAATACACTCGTACAAATAAAAATAATAAAATGAATCTTAAAAAATTTCTTTCTTGTGCCAGGCATGGTAGTTGCATGCCTTTAATCCCAGCACTGGAGAGGCAGAGACAGGCTGATAGCTGTGAATTCAAAGCTAGGGTGCTCTACTTAGCCAGTTCCCGGCCAGGCTAGAAGGAGACCCTGTCTCAAAAAAGACCAAAAAAAAATTTTTTTTTTCTTTCTTGATAGAAGCTGGCTTTATTGCCAGGTTCTTCTCCAAAACACACTTTAACTCCCATTTGAACAAAGTGTCTTACTTGTTTTTCATAAAATTAAACTTTTGTTGGGTCATATTTATCTCTTACAATGATATTATGACTTGCCACATAATTGAGATTATTTTTTTAGTTATTATGCTACTTTTATACTCATGAAGTCTAGGCTAATGTCAAGCTCTGTAGCCAAGGATGACCTTAAACTGATCTGCCTGCTTCCATCTCCTAAGCGCTGGGATTAGGGATGTGTGTTACCTTGCCTACCTTTTAAAATGTTCATGTTCTTGTTTTCTAGGATTTTTTTGTTTTTGTTTGGTTTTATCTCGTGCCTTACTTTGTTTTGTTTCTGTTTTCAGTAACAAGAATTTTGAGCCTAGGGAAGCTGGTTTTGTCTTGGAAAACAAAAACAAAACTAACAATAAACAGCAGAATTTTTATAATATTGTTTGTGAGCCTGGTTTCATTTTGAGAGAGATGGAGCTTACTTGACCAGAGCAAAATTTCTACCATGAATCACACAGGTAAGTCTGGTGTCACTAACGGGAAACAGTAGCATTGACAGAACTGTGATCTGCTGGTGGCGTTTTCAGAAATCAAGTCCCAAGCAATAGTAAATCCTGCTTAAACATTCCAAAGTGTTTTTTTGGACCAAAAAGGGAACCAAGTTAGTTAACTGATTAAAAGAGGTTGAATAAAATCCTGAATTTGAGAGTTACTGGAATTGAATATGTAAAGTTAGGGTGGTAGTTTGAGTTCTGTTGCAATGGTTCCAAGTTCAAAGAAGCCCCTGTGCAGGACCCACATTTCCAGAGGCCTGTCCCTTCCTCAGTGAGTGCTGGTGAAGATGTGCTCGGTGGATTCTCAAAGCCAAATGGGAGAATGAGATGGGAGGAATGCTACAGAGAATATACAGTCCCCATCCTTTTTGTTGAGATAGGGTCTCACTATGCAGCCCTGGCTGACCTGGAAAGCACTACGTAGACCAGGCTGGCCGCAAGCTCACAGAGGTCCACCTGCTTCCCAAGCACTGAGACTAAACCTGGCCCTGTACGCCCTTTCTTGGTGGCTTCAGGTTTCTTCATTTTTGCAGACACATACTTGAGGTGTTTGAGTGCAATGTTTTCAGGTCCCCTGGGCCAGTCTGATACCCAAAGTCTTCACTTCCTTCTCTCTTTCTACAGCTTCTGACAGATATGGTGCCTGCCAGTGTGCATCCTGACATCAGAGAGGAGCGTCCATCTTCTTGTGGTTGGAGGGCTGTCACAGACAGGACCTCCTCTCTGGCTGCCCTGCTCTGATCCATGCTATGCGTCCGGAAGGCTCTTCTCCATGTCACTGTTGTACTTGGAGGCTGAGGAAGCAGGTGCTCCAGCCCGCCATTTACTGTGGGTCACGGTCGACTTTACCTAGGAATCGCCGCCCTTCGCTGGTGGAGCAGAGGCTGCTCCCCTCCCTCACATAGGCCCAGCAAGAATTCAGTCACCAGGCCACGTGCTTTGCTCTTGTTGTAAACATTCCGTGTTATGTGGGGACGTGGGTATTGAGCAAGGCAAGCAACTCCGGATACCCTAAAGGGATGGCAGGTGTCTGACCTGCTCTGCCTGATGTGATATGAATCTTTCTTTCCCCCACCCCAGACCAGAACCAGGTTTTTGGGTTTCGTTTCCTCGTTCCTGAACTTCCACAGCCTTCCCGTCCTTTACCCCAAAACCCCACCTCTAACTTTCCCGCCTTCTGTAACAGTCAGGAGGCCTCCCTATACAAGCCCTTGCATTGGCTCTGATAACTGAACTACCGCGGATGTAGTCTCCTGGGAGGGAACTCCTCCGGCCGCACTCTGAGCCACCTGAGGTCCCGTTCAGTCGTCCTCCATTCTCTGGCATGGCTGGAGCACAACAGCCGTGCTGGAGATGGAGACGCACCCACAGTGTTACTGTTGGACGGGGACAGTGGAGGTTCAGTTAAATAAGGACTAAGAGATGAGATGATGTTGGTTGGAAGAACTGCTGCTGTTGGGAGGCATCCGGTTCTTGGATGACCGTACAGGAAGCTAGGCCCTCACCTTTTTCAAATTAAGAAAATTCTTTGTTATTTATTTTTGTTTTATATGTTAGTGTTTTGCCTGCAGGTATGTATGTATATCACATGCATGTCTGGTGACTGAGGAGGCCAGAAAGGGAACTGGAGTTACAGATGATTTTTTTTTTTTTTTGAGACAGGGTCTCACTGTGTCACCCTGGTGGGCCTAGAATTTGCTAGGTAGACCAGGCTGGCCTTAAATCCTCAGAGACCCACCTGCTTCTTCCTCCTAAGGTGCTGGGGTTAAAGTACGTGCCACCACCCACAGCTTTTCAAAATTTTGTACATTTATTTCAGTGTGTGTGTGTGTGTGTGTGTGTGTGTGTGTGTATGCACGTGCTCCATGGAATGTATGTGGCAGTAAGAGAACAATTTATGAGAGTCAGTTCTCTCTTTCTACCACGTAGGTTCTGGGGAGCAAACTCAGGTCTTCAAGTCATCTCACCAACCCTTGTTTTGTTTTCTTTTTATTTTTCTCAATCAAAAATTTTTTTCTTGGATTTTCTATTTTTATTTTATGTGTTGTATGTGAGTGGTTTGCCTGAATGTATGTGAGTGTGCCAGTGGAGTTAAGATGATTGTGAACCACCATGTGGGTGTTGGGAACTGAACCTGGGTCCTCTGCTAGAGTAGCTCTTAACAGCTGAGCCATCTCTCTATTCTTCCTCCCCTCCCCCCTTTTTATTTTTGAGACAGGGTCTCCCTGTAGCCCCAGGCGGCCTGGAATGTGCTGTGGAGGCCAGGCTGGCTTCCATCTCACAGGGGTCCACTTGCTTCTGCCTCTCTGCCTCTCCAGCCCTGGGATTAAGGCATGCTGTGGTGTGCTCCACCTCCCCGTCCTCCTTGCCCAGCTCAGTCCCTCTTTTTTAAAAGTCTTGTCTACCCCTGTAGCCTTAGCTGACCTGGAACTCAATATGTAGACCAGGGTGGCCTTGAACTCACAGAGATCCACCTACCTCAGCCTCCCGAGTGCTGGGATTAAAGGCATGTGCCACCATGTCTGGGTTTAAACTCTTAATGTAAGGCAAATATTCCTGACACTTTATATTGTTTCTTACTAAGAATATATGTGTTTATTTTAGGTTTATCTTATGTGTGTATGCTGGGCATCTGTGTGATCTATATGTTTATTTTATGTGTATGTATCCTGGGCATCTGTGAGCATGGCTTGCAGAGGTCAGAGGAAGGTGTTGGATCCCCTGGAGTTACAGATGATTGTAACCCCGCTGCACACGGGGTCTGGGAACCAAATTCTGGCCCTCTGAAGGAGCAGCAAGTGCTCTTAACTACTGAGTGATCTCTCCAGCTCACTAAGAATATTTGTTTTGTTTGTTTGTTTTTGGTCTTTTCCAGAGATAGGGTCTCTGTAGTACCAGCTGGTCTGGAACCAGAATTCACTATGTAGACCAGACTGGCCTTGGTCTCACAGAGATCCACCTGCCTCTGCCTCTGCCTCCTGAATGCTGGGACTAAAGACATGTGTCATCATGCCTCACAAGATTATATTTGTAATAAAATGTCTCCCAAAAGCTGGGCCCTGTCTCACAAAATAAAACAGCAAACCAAAATATTTATTGTTTTTATTTTATGTGTATGAGTGTATTGCCTGCATGCATGCAAGTGCACCCATGTCACGAAGTGCCTGAGGAGGTCAGAAGAAGGTGTTGGATCTCCCCTGGAACTGGAGTTATGGACAGTTGTCAGCTGCTATGTGGATGCTGGGAACCAAACCCAGGCCCTCTGCAAGAGCAGTCAGTGCGCTTAACTGCTGAGCCTTGCTGTGTTTTTCTAAGCAGAAGAAAAAGGTGCTGCCTCCTCATGGCTGGGGTTGGAGGGGTCAGTATGGAGAGGTGTTTGAGGGCTGATATCAGGGCAGGGATGGCCTCCTGGGAAGTGGCTGGAGCCTCTTCTGCCCTCCTATTTCCGCACAGACTAGAGAAGATGAGTGAGGGGTTGGCCACTCTGGGCTGGCTCCAGCCTGTCCGCCATCTAGCCTCTGTCCGGCAGGTTTCTGCTATTGACATAACCTCCAGCAGGTGGCAGGCCCCTGGGCTCTGACACCCTCGCTTTCCTCGGTGGGAGGCAGGGCCTTCTCTCCAGGCCACGGCTTGATCTCTCACTCCAAGCTGGCTGGTTCTGCTCTCACTACCATTGCTGACCCTCGTGGGCCATCCACCACCAGGGGGTGGGGGGTACTGGGGTGGACGGGTGTACCACGGACCCCTGCAAGGCAAATGGGAGAAGGTAACTCTCAATCTTGAAGCATAAATATCCTGCATAGATGCCGACCGTTGGGAGAGATGGCATGACATGAGAGGCATGTTCTATAGGAAGAGCACACAGAGGCCTTGCTTCAGGAGAGACCAGAAACTTCCGCTAAGCCTGATTTCTGAGCCTCTGGGAGGCAGAAATGCCTGCTTACAAACACTGTATTCCCTCCCCACTCCCACCTGAGTCTCTGTGCCTCCTTCACTTTTTAAAAGCCTTTTTTTAACCCTTTGTTAAGAGCCTGCCTTGAACCTCAGAAGACTGAGCGTTTGTGTATGAAAACGTGATGTATGCATACATCTGTGCATATGTGATGTCCTGTGCTATCACGCTCCACCTTATTCCCCTGGGACAAGGTCCCTCACTCAGTCTGGAGCTAGATTGGCAGCCAGCAAGTCCCTCACACAGTGTTGGGGTTACTGGCGTGTGTGGCCTTGACCTCTTCCTGTTCATTAACATTCACTTGACAAAAAATTATCTATTGAGCACCGATCAGCCAGACACTGAACTAGGTAGGAGTCTGTGTGGGAACATAGATGAACCAAGACAGACATGGTCCTGAGGTTGCTCATAGTCTGTCAGAGAGACAGACAGGTAAGCATGCAAGTCCAGAAGGGTGGATGTGGGTGGAGGGGATGTATTGGGAACACAAGGGTGGGAAGGTGCTAGCCAGGGCTTAGGGATCTTGTGCAGAGAAACCCAGGAGCTTCACCAGCTGTGACACACCAGCAGTGAGGTGTGTGAAGAACAGTCTAGGCTAGTGTGTGTGTGTGTTTTTAAGGCTTATTTTAATTTTATGTGTATGAGTGTTTGCATGTATTTACTTTTGTGCAGGTGTACCAGGTGCATGCAATGTCCTCAGAGGCCAGAAGAGGGCACTAGAGTTCCCAGCAGTTGTGAGCTACAATGTGGGTGCTGGGAACCAGTGCTCTTAACTGCTGAGCCATTCCTCCACACCTTAGGTTGGTGGATCTCAGAGTTCTTAGATCAGCTGTATCAGCATCAAGCAAGTTTCTTGTTAGAAATGCAAATTCTTGGATCCTATGAACTAGCCATGTGGGGATCATAATTACCCTAATACTGCACTTAAGACATCTGACACCCCGCCCTCCAGTCTCCCACAAGCTGTTATCTGCTCTGTAGATCCGCCTCTTATGTCTTCTCTCACCACCACTCCTGGCTGCCTCTTTTATATCTCCCTTCTAATTTGGGAAATGCTTGGTTTTATCTTTCAGCTTCTGTTCTTGGCTTGGGACTTTCAGCTCTGACCATTACTCCTACAAGGCTACAGGACTTGTGTGTAAACATTTGTACGCTGCCACTCAGACCTGGTATTACCTGTGAATAAATCCTGGGTCACACCACAGTGTGGCCCATAAGGAAGAACTTTGTTTGGGGTCCCTGTATCAGGATTGCCTGAGCTGTGTCAATGAAACACTTGCAACATGGAAGGGAAAATATGACTTCTCCGTTAACCTTTAGTTGAAATTTAACCTTTCCTCTCAGGATGAACGAAGAAAGCACAGCTGGTTGCACAGGACCTGTGCTTTGGTCCAGGCTAGAAGCCACAGGTGTTTTAGTGTTTCAGGACAGTTGCAGGCATATGGAGCTACGTACATACTGTGTATGTATATGGGATGGCTGGGCCGAGTTGGGGATGCTGCAGCACTCACATGGAGATCCGAGAACAACTTTGTGGAACCGGCTCTCTCTTTGTACTTTTAATTCTGTTGCAGGCATTGAACTCAGGTGGGTGGTAAGCACTTTTACTTGCTGAGCTGTCACCCTGGCCTCAACAAATACATTTTTAATTAAAAAATTAGAATATTGGGCTGGAGAGATGGATCAGTGGTTAAAAGTACTCTCTGCTCTTGCAGAGGACCAGGGTTGGGTCCCCAGAGCCCAACATGGCCACTATCAACCAACTGTAACTCTAGTTCCTTGGGATCCCATGCCCTCTTTTGTCCTCCGTGAGCATTGTATTCATGAGTGCATTTATATACATGCAGGCAAAAGACTCATACACATAAGAAATAAAAAAATTAAAATAACTTAAAAATATTTTATTATTTTTAGTGTAGGAGTGTATGAGAAAAGAGGAGGCTCTTTTCTTTCCACATAAACAGCTCCTGCCAGGGCCCAGGGAGCTGTGGGCACTGGGCAGATCCTTGGTCTGCTTAGGTGCCAGAGGATAGTATCTACCTTCCTTATATTCCAATTCTAAACCTTCTGTGGAGCATTTCTGGAACCCAGGCCTCCAGGGCCAACTGCCACGGCATTCTCCAGTGGGCTGCGTTCTGCATCCAAGGCCTGGCTCAGCGCCAGCATGTAAGACCCCATCCATCACCCACCCCTGCATCAGGGTGAGGAGCTGTTAGAGTTCTGCTCCTCTGTCCCTTACCTGTCACTGCTCAGCCTCCCCTGCTGGGAGCTCACTGTAGTAGTTACACCAGCAACCCCTCTTGGGTGTCCTTGACTCTGATTGAAGGCCTGGCGACTGTTTCTGGCCAGGAGCTACCAGTGCTCAGTATCTTGAGTTGCAGGCATCCTGGGGCTCCCACTTCCATGCCACAGCATCCCTGGCACCCTTCCAGGACCTCTTCCTCAGCTTACTGACCAGTAGGAGTCCAACACCAAGGACTGGGGAACGAAAGTGGGCATTGTCCAGGGGGATGTCCTACTACCAGTCCTCTCTCTCTCCCTCCTCTCTCTCTGAATGTGGGGCAAGAGCTGCCACAGTGGTATATGGAGGTCAGACCTCACCTGTTGGTTCTTGCTTTCCACCTTGTTTGAGGTAGCATCTCTTGTTTCTCCACTATGGAGGCGTCTCATCTCCTAGGAGTAGCTGCTGGGATTACAGAAGTGTGGCTATGGTTCAGGTTGTTATGTGGGTCCTGAGGACTGGAGCTCAGACCCTCATGCTTGAACAGAAGGCCATTCTCTCTACTTCAGAAGCAGAAACTCCTCCTCCAGTGCACACTGTCTTCCCCTCACTCTGGAGGCCAAGGCAGGGGATTTCGGGGACTTTGCTGTCTGCCTAGGTTACAGAGTCTCAGGTGAGCCTGAGTTATACACAGTGAGACCTTGTCTAGACACACACACACACACACACACACACACACACACACACACACCCTCAAGTAAAACATACAGACAGCGATACTCATGACATTCAGCTGTTATGCTTCCCGAAGGGTGGAGACCCAGCAGTGGATGACTCTCTGACTCTCCTTAGGAAAGTAGTGAGGCTGTCAGTGACAAGATTGGAAGCCCCGGTATGGACCAAGGCACCAACCTTCTATAATCCCCCTGACAGCTTTGTTACCTTTGGGTACAGGTTAGAGGAAAGCAAGGCCACTGTCTGCAATAGTTAGGTAATCTTGGTTCCCAACCTGACAGATCTGGGAAGAGGGAACCTCAGTTGAGGAACTTTCGCCATCAAACTGGCTCCAGGGCACGTCCATGAGGTATTTTCTTGATTGGTAAATGCTGGAGGAGGGCCCAGCCCACTGTGGGAGGTGCCATCCCTGGGCAGGAGGGCCTGAGCTGTATATAGCTGAACACGCCAGGGGAAGCAAGCAGTACGAAACCTTTCTCTATGGTTTCTGATTCAAGCTCCTGCCTTGAGTACCTGCGTTGACCTCACTCAATGAAGGACTGTAACCTGTAAGCCAAATTCCCTTTTCTCCTCCAAGTAGCTTTTGGTCAGTGTTTTATCACAGCCAATGAGAAACAAAGTGATTTCCATATCCGGTTTCACAGACTTCTGAATTCTGCCAGAGAGCTCCGAGTTCAGGGCCGTGGTTTTCAGCAGGGTGATTTTGGATGTTTGAAAATCTGTGGGGAGATCACTTTGGTGTTCCAGATGACAGAGGAGAGAGCTGCTTTCCTCTGGATGACCAGGGTCAGGGATGCTAGAATTACAGACTGTCCTGTCTGAGAGGCCGTGGGGTGAGCTTTCACCACAGGAAAAGCCCCGCTGTGAAGCTCAAGTCTAGAATACAACCTTTGTGGAGTGTTACTATTGTTAAAAGGAATACAAGAAAAGGAAATCATTCTATCAGGCAGCAAGGAAGGGGAGCGTCACAAAGTCTCTACACCAAATATATTCTATTGAAGGAAAACCCCGCAAAACTAGGATTTGCATTGTGATGTGATTATCATATTCAGAAGGTGTGACTTGTCTGCAGACTCTAGCACTGCACAGATCAAAGAGCACATTATTTTTCTAAGAAGACTAGGGGTACTACACCTAACATGAGGATAGAGTTAACTATGGTTTGCTTCCAGGTACGAAGTAAGGGAACTCACTGATTCATCCAGGGCTATCCGCGCGCGCCCATGCGGGGGTGTGGTGCGCTGTGTGTTGTGGGATACTTCATCTTCACCGGATGGTGTCAGCACCGCCCCCCACCCCAGCAGCTGCCCACAGAGCACGCTTTCAACGTGCATTTGCAGCTGTTCGATTTATAGGAATTCTGTATACACCTATTCTGTGGACCGACTCTGTCTTTCTTGAATTTTTACGTGGAGATCCAGTTGCAGTGTGACGGTATTAAGAGGTAGGCTCTTGTAGGTGATGTGGTTAAGTCATTACGGCAGAGGCACATGACTAAAATGAGTATTCCTAAAACAAGGGCTTGAAGGAGCTTGTTTTTCTTGTCAGGAGGGGACACACACAAGGTGCCATTTGTGAGGAGTGGGCCCTCATCAAACACTGAATTTTGTAGCATCCGAGCTTAGACTTCCTAGATTCCAGAACTCGAGCATTAAATTGCTATTCCTTATTAGGTTACCTAGGTTAAGCTCTTCTGTTCAAGTATCAGAAACAGACCAAGACAACCCACAAGCACCTGGTCATTTAATTATTGTCATTTTTATATGGTCATTACAACATATTATTTTATTTCCATTTAAATTAAACAGTTACATTTATGGGGTTGGAGAGGTGACTCAGTGGTTAAGAGTGCTGGCTGCTCTTGCAGAGGACTTGGGTTTGATTCCTAGCACCCACATGGTGGCTAACAACTGTAACTCCAGTTCCAGGGGAATCCAATGCCTTCTTCTGACCTTCTCAGGCATTGCATGGCATAGGTGTCCTTACACACGTACAGGCAATATGCTCATACACACACACACACACAAATTACATTTGAGTGTGTGTGTGTGTGGACATACACATTCCATGGTGTGTGTGTGTGGAGATTAGAGGGCAGCTTATAGGAGAACATTCCCTTCTTTTCACTGTATGGGTCCAGTTATTAAACTCAGGTTGCTTGGCTTGGTGACACATGCCGTCACCTCCTGAACCACTTCGTTGGAATCCATTTAATTTCTTTATACTTTCTCTATGATTAGGACAGGATATTGATTTTTCTTTCAAAATGTTTGGGTATGTAGATTAAGTTATGTTTGGATCTGACTTCAAGACAGTAAGCATGTTACAAGATCTCTGGAATGGGGGCGTTGCTCTGATGGGCTCTGACACACTCCCCACCGGTGAAACCAGAACCTTGCACTGGAAGAAGAGCTAGGCAAGGGAAAGTCCCAAGAGGCAGTGACAGCTGGCCTGGATTTGGGCCAAGAGGCAGAAGAAAATGAAGGTGTGGGTGGAGATTGTGGTCACATGGTGGATCCAGCAGGTGGTGATAATGAGAACCTGAAGGAGGCCATGAGGAGAGAGGACAGAGTTTGGCAGATGGTCAAGACCTTACCACAGAGAGCTGGGGTGCCCAACTGAGGGGCTGGATGCAAGCCCATGGACTTGGCGGGAATTGCTCAAAGGTGTAAGCAGGGTAACTGCAAGGATCATTCATCCTTCCGTTCATCCAGAGGTGGTGTCACTCCCTACCAGGCAGTAGGGAGAGCAGGGACAAAGGCTCTCCTTAGCAGAGAGTGTGCAGTCTAGAAGGAGGTATGAGAGATCTGTTAGTCACCCCAGTAGTGACAGCAGTCGAACTGAGCAGGCCCTGTTTATACAATCAGTATAAAGAGCTAAAACTTGATGGGAAGTTCTGTTGGAAAACGATTACACAGCCACAAGTGAATCCAGCGTTAGCCCATGCCACCCTTTTTGATTACACTAACTTTCTTAAGTTTTTTTTCTGTATTGACTCTTCAGTTTGTCATAAAACAAAAGGTCCCGCTTCAGTTTTAATTCAATGCTATTCCTAAAAGTGGCCAGCAGAGGGCAGACAGAGACTTTTGATTTAACACACAACGCTTCTGATTTAACTACCTCATTTGGAATATTTTAATTTAATTTGATTATGATAGTTTAGAATTTTCTAGGTAACTCATTTTATGAACATCTGAACTTTGAAGGTATTGTGGAACTTCAGAAAGCTTTCTAATAAACTTTTAATTTATTTTATGTGCATTGACTACATGTATATAAGTACACCCATGTCATGTAATACTCACGGAGGTCAGAAGAGAGTGTCAGAATAATCTTCTGGAACCGGAGTTAAGGATGATTGTTAGTTGCCATGTGAGTCCCTTTCAAGAGTCGCCAGTGCTCTTAACCATTGAGCCTCATCTCCAGCCCTTCATGAATTTATACTATATTTTATTTATGTGTTTGAGACAAGGTCTTGTTTTGTAGTTGTGGCTAGCCTGGAACTCACTATATTGACCAGGTTGTTCTCTAATTCACAGAGATCTGCCTGTCTCTGCTTCCCTAGTGCTAGGATTAAAGGTGTATTCTACCATGCCCAGCTATAACAAACAGATGACACAGTCTTCTGTTTGTTTGTTTGAGATACTCAGTGTCTGAGTCTGCAGCTTAGGCTGGCCTTGAACTCATGGTACTCCTGACTCAGCCTCCCAAGAACTGGGATTACAGGTGTGAGTCCTCATGGAAATCAAGAACTGATTTACAAATTTTTAAATTTAATTCATTATTACTATTTATTATTACTTGTGTATGCAAATATACACAACACAGCTCATGTGTGGAGGCAGGAGAACAAATTTGTAAATTCAATTCTTCCCACCTTTATGTGGGTACGTATGTGCATGTAGCAGCAGTAATCAAAGAAGAGGACAAGAAATTGAGAGGGAGTTTGGGGACATGGGAGGAGGGGGTGGGGACTGGGAGGTTTGGAAATTGACCATTTCTAGAACTTATTCACATCACAGAAAGATGTTACTGTTCACTGAAAAGGTAACATTTGTAAACTCCTCTGTTTATTCTCCCTTGTTATCATCCTTAATTCTAGATATGAGGAATGCTCATTGACTTTGAATTCAGTAATAAAAAGCTCCTTAATAACCAGAGGTAAGTGTGTAAGATTTGGAGGTTGGGGGAGGTAGGGGCTGGCAGTTATCCGGCAGCTGTTATAAGTTTAGAAGAAAACCTGGATTCCTTGATGTAAATGCATACTTTATGTGATATGTAGACTTACTTATTGTATGTTTATTTAGTTTGCTTATGCTTGCGCACATACATGTTATGATGTGCCTGTGGCGGATAAAGGATCTTTCCTTTCATCATGTGGGTCCCCAATGTTTGGACTCAGGTCTTCAGGCTTGATGGTAGGTGCCTGGGCCCACAGAGCCACCTGGAAGTCTGTAGCATTAGATTTTAGGATAGTCTGTTTTATTAATTTTCCTATTCCTTGGGATGCTCTAGGCTTCAAACATTGTTTTCCCCTGGAATGCCTTATTTGAACTAGACATTTATTATTTACTGTGAAAATGATGATCCTTATTTAAATGATTTTTGAGAGGCTTGGTATAATTTTGTTTGTATTTATTTATGTTTGTATAAGCTGTGTGTGTTTGTTTCAGTTTATTAGTTGAATCATTGAGATTTATGGAGTCAGAATTCCAGGAGGTTCCATTGTAACACTGTAATTTTTCTATATCTATACATTTTTATTGATTGATTTTATTTTAGATTTTTTGTGTGTGTGTTATGCCTGCATGAATGTAAGTGCACCCGTGCCATACAGTGCCTGAAGAGGATAGACGAGAGTGTCAGATCCCCTGGAACTGGAGTTACGGACAGTTGTTAGCTGCTATGTGGGTACTGGGATTTGAACTTGCGTCCTCTGCAAGAGCAGCCAGTGCTCTTAACCACTGAGTCATCTTTCCAGTCTAAGTTTTACTATATTTAATTCAATTCAGAATGCATTTATTAAGCATCTTTTGTATTTCTGGCCTTGCACCTCTATATTTAAAAGAGTACAGATCTAATATTTGATATTTCTGGAAAGAGTTGTCATATATTTTTAAATAGTTAAAAAATTATTTGTGTGTGTGTGTGTGTGTGTTTGGGCAGGTACATGCCATGGCACACACATGAAGGTCAGAGGAGAACTTGCTGGAGGCATTTCTCTTCTATTATGTGGGTCACAGGGATCAACTGAGGTTGTCAGGCTTGGCAACCAGTACCTTTACCTGCTGAGCCATCCTGCCAGCCCCAACTGCAAGTTTTATGTGGATATCTGGAAAGCTTTGCGATGCCCCCGGACATATATGTATACATCTGTAACTTGGAACCACAAGTCAGCTTTAAACACAGTAACAAACTAATTTGGAAGGCTTATTTTGAGTAGCTTTGGAAGACTGTCAGTTCTGTAGCTCTTGTCCTGCAGATGGCAGAGTTGGTACAAAAATTGAGCAGAATGCAGGACAAGAAAGCTTGTCCCAGTTCCGTCTGATTTTTCTCTTGGGACCAGGGCAAGAGCTACTGGAAGTAAAGGAACTTTGTAGTGTTTCATTGCAAGATTTTAAGGCACTCAGTGATTCTGTTTTTCCTTTCAGTACTGTCATAGGTTATTGGGCAAAAAATCCTATCTTCCTTTACTGTTTTAGCAGTAGTTTGAAATGACAGGGATTACTTAGATTACTTTTATTTTTATTTTAACTAGAAATACTTTATTATTTTTAAATTTTATGTGCATGAGTGTGTTGCCTGCATGTATGGAAGTACACACATGTTCTGCATGCCTGTGAAGGTGAGAAGAGAGTGTCATGTCCCCTGAAGCTGGAGTTACAGATAGTTGTTAGCCACCTTGTAGGTGCTAGGAACTGGGCCTGGGTGCTTTCAAGACCAGTCAGTTCTCTTAACTGCTGAGTCATCTCTTCAGCCCTTATACTAACTTTTAAGAAAATTTATTTTTATGTGTATAGGTGTATTGCTTGCGTGTATGTAAGTGCACCTGTGTGTGCAGTGCCTGCAGAGGTCATAAAAGGACGTCAGATCCCCTGGAACTGGGGTTACAGACAGTTGTTAGCTGCCAAGTGGGTTGCTGGGAACTGAGCAGCAGCCAGTGCTCTTAACCACTGAGCCATCTCCCCAGTCCCTACATAAGCTAACTTAAAAATTATTTATTTATTTTTTTAATGTCAGTGTGTTTTAGCTGCATCTGTGTACCATACATGCAATGCCCACAGAGGCCAGAAGAGGGCAGAAGAGCTGCCGGAACTGGAGTTAAGGATGGTTGCTAGTGGCCAAGTAGGTGCTGGGAATTGAAACTGGATCCTCTGCAAGAGCAGCCTGTGCCTTTAATTGTTGAGTCATCTCTCTAGCCCTAGATAAACCGACTTTTAAAACTCTCTCCCCCAAAATGCTTAAGTTTTGAAAGTTGACTTCTGCCAGATAAAGTTCTTTCTCCATATCTCCTATGGAAAGAAGAGTGCTTTTCTTTTGAGTACTTTTAGGGTTGATTCATATTTTTTTTTCAAGGAGAATTCAATGACAGAGAGGGGATTTAAACCAACCTCAGCCTTGCATTTTATTTATTTATTATTGTTTGTGTATGGGTGTGCATGTGTAGAGGTCAGTTATTTATTTACTTATTTATTTATTGTATGTGAATGGGCCTGCCTGTGTGGAGGTCAGGGGGCAACTTTCCCTTGCATGTGGGTCCTGGGGATAGAACACGGTCTTGGTGGTAAGGGTCTTTCCCTTTTAAGCCCTCATGGACCCAGCTTTGCATTCTAAAATGATACAGTAGGTGGTGCTCACTTACTGCTTGTTGAGGATTATAGCATCAAATTAGTGTTCGCCTCTACCTGGCTCTCTGTCATACATATTTTCATCGACAAGAAGCACTCTGTCCACATCCCTATTCTAATGTGCCCCAAGCTTTGTATACAAAGAAGACTCTGGGGTCCTTGCTTGTCTGAGTCCTATTCTTAGTGGGGACTCTAGGGTTTTTGACTGGCTAGTTCCAGAAGTCTCAGTTTCCAGCAAGCCCTTCCTAATGATTCTGTGGAACAGCACTGAATGCTGAGAACACTCCAGTGGGGTGAAGAATGTAGCTGTAGCACCATACTTTAAGACGGATTAATCATAGCCACTGTTTATTGGGACGGGACCTCATTGTTTGCAGAGCTAGTATTATATTACTACGTAATTCTTTATACCATGCTGCAAATGTAAGTATTGTTTTACCATTTTACAAAGGAAGAAACTGAAGCACATAAAATTCAAATAATTATCACAGAGTCACACAGCATGTAAATATTGGCACTATGATTTAAATTAGGGTTCCAAAGTGACTGGGTCTGCATTATTAACAAGTACACGGAGCATCATGGAGCTAGAGAAAGAGGAGAGAGGAAACCTTCTTTAAAGTCCTTGTGGGTTTCTTAATCAGAAAGAAATGAGGCAGATCTCTTCCATCACTGACCTTCATTTCATCCATTAGAAAACAAGTCTCTTATGGTCTTCAAGAGCCAGACAGTGCAGCTGTACCGAACATCTATGATGTCAGCACTCAGGACAGTTTGAGGCCAGCTTGGGATACATAGGGAGATTCTGTCTCAAAAAGAAAAAGAAAAAAAAAATGTTTCCAAATGAAAGTTCTTGGCCCTATTCTCAAACTCAGTAATTGGACTCCCTAGTGCTGGAGACCAGGAGACCTTCCCCTTTAACATACGCCTCAGTGATCTCCATGTTGGGGAATCATTGGACCAGAGGATCTCTGTTGTTCTCTCAGCATAGATGCTCCATGAGGTCTGACTTCTTCAAGTCTGACTAAAACTAGGCAGGATGTGTGTAGTGTGACCGTCTTGAGTTAAATGACTGAAAGTGCTGCATCAGTTGGGCCATGAAAGGTATTTTAAAGGGGTATGGAAAAGTTTGGATTGTTAGGCCTGTATCCCCGGCTGGCCTTACTATATACTAAGAGTTGGCCTTGAACTTCTGAATCTCTAGCGTCCACCTCTCCAGTGCTGAGATTACAGGTGTGCACCCCAAAACGTGCCTCTTTTTCTTTAACATAAAACAATACTGTGGTCTCCAAGTAAAGTTTAACTTTACATGTTCAGAGATTAATATCTATTATTCTTTAATGGCAATCTTTCCACGCTTGTGGTTTCTTTCTTTCATCTTCAGATGAGATCAGGTGCGTTCAGGGTGGTATGGCCATAGACACCTACATTTTCGAAAAATGTTGACAGACTTAAATTTGTTGTGGGAGTGGATGACATTCAGAAAGCACAGCAGACACGAGGGCACAGCTCAGTAATGAGCTGGTGAACGTGCCCATGTAACCACTTCCAGGGGGTTAAAAAGCCAAGTATTCACAGCAGCTCTGAAGTCCCCTTCATGCCCTCACCCAGCCACTACCCACGCTCTGCTCCCCTAACGCGGTTATTATCTTCATCTCTAGCAAAAAGCAGGTTTTAAAAAAAGTAGTCAGATTTCATGTTGTTCAGCCTCTCTAGGCAGCAGTTACACGCCCAGCTGCTGAGGGTACAGAACAGATACAGCCTTGGCCCAGTGGACTCCATTTTCTGATGGGAAATACCGACTGAAAGTCAGCCAGATCAAGTGATGACTGCCCTGTGTCACAAACTCAGAGGGACAGGAGACTGGGCAGATGCAGGCTTTATAAACACAAAGGTCCTCAAAGAGATACAGTGAGTGCTGGAGAGATAGGTCAGGGGTGAAGAACCCAGTCTTCTCTTGGAGAAGACCTGAGTTCAGTTCCCAGCACCTATGTTGGGTGGTTCATTACTACCTATAACACCAGCTCCAGGAGATCCAATGCCCTTTTCTGGCCTCTGCAGGCACCAAATTCATGTATACATACTTGCATATAGGTACATGCACATACATATAATTAAAAGATAAAATATTTAAAAGAGAGGTACAATGAGAGGACAGGTTAAAAACAGATATACTGATCAACAAAGAGATTAGTTATTACAGGACGAGTACCAGGACTGTGGCATCCCTGAACAAGGTCTAGGTGGGATGCGGGATGCAGTGTGGAAACACGTGACCTTGGATGTGTCTGAGGTAAACAATCCTCATAGGGCTCTGGATAAGTCCAAGGGAAAGACATGTGAGCTATCTGGAAACAGTGTAAATAAAATGGATATGTTTCTCTGTAAATGATGAATCATAACTAGTCGTTTTCCATGCATTTCATCTTAATTAACAGAGAGGTTGCAATAGCAATTTTAGCTGATTAAAGGGCGCTAAATTGCACATGTGGTTTTAAAACATGATATGTTTTTGGAGTAGGTAAACATCCAGATAGATTCTAAAGTAGGAGGTGATGTAGATGACATTACTATTTCTAGGGATGGGTACCTCTTACTGAGCTTATATATGTATACACACACACACATACACACACACACACATACACCCATGTAGCCCAGGCTGGTCTCAAATTCTTTATATAGTAAAGAATGACCTTGAACTTCTGGTCCTGCTTCCACTTCCCATTACTGGGATTCTAGGCATGTGCCACCACATTTGGCTTATGTAGTGCCAAGATTAAACCTAGGGCTTTGTATATGCTAGGCAAGAAGTCTACTAACTGAACTACATCCTAGCCATAGGCTCTATTCTTAAACCAGCCTACTATGAATTTTTAAATGTATAATTTAGAATATCTCTGTTATGATATTACAACTACTTTGAATGAAAAGGGAAATATTGGCGGGTGAATTATACTCGTGAACTAAAATAAATTTAAAAAAATGTTCCTCCATTAGAAACTTGAATGAATCATCACTTTCACTTACAGCCTAAGGAGGATCATAAAAAATTCACTTTGGAAAGTCAGGGATGCAATATTACTATCAAAGAAAGTAGACTTTAAGGTAAAGGTGTGAAATGAACCCAAAAGTGTTGTTTAATGTACATGAGGAAGAATATATCCTGGAGTTCATTTGAAAACATTTTGAAACCTCCCGAAGATTAGCTCCATGAATCTCAGGTGTCCACAGAGGACTCAGGGGTAGGAGGTCCTGGTTTTAATGATTTAGTTTTACTCTCACGGTTCTTGACTCTCCCGCCCCCCACATCCACTCTCTCTCAGCTGTATTCATGCTCTTTACAATGAGACTCTGCAGCTCTTTTTATTAAGAGGCTGGAGTCTTTGAGTCTAGGTCAGATTTGTGACTTTCTTAACAAACAAAATGTATTTGAGGTGATTGTTGCCAATTCCCAAAGTCAGACTGAGAAAAACACATTATTTGGCAAAGAATGAACAGTCACTCTTATTACATTATTTACTTGTTGTGTGTGTATGTACATAAGTGTGCAGGCATGTACTTGCCACAGCACTTGTGTGGAGGTTAGAGGACAGTTTTTTGGAGCTGGTTCTTGCTGTCCACCAAGTAAGTCCAGAGGATGGAACTTGCTGTCAGACCTGATGACCTCAGTCATCTTACCTGCCCAGCAATCACTCTCTTAGCAAAACAGAGAGATGTTTGGTATTTGGGGGGCAGGCATGTAACCTGTGTGATTAATTTCAGCTTATTTATTTATTCATTTTTTTTTTTCTAAGACAAAGTCTAAGGAAGCCCAGCTGGCTTCAGACTTGCTGTGAGGTTGAGGGTGACCTTTGTTCTAGTTTGCTGTGAGCACTGTGACCAAAAGAAAATTAAGGAGGAAAGGCCTTACCTCATGTTATACCATTAATGGAAGAAAGCTAAAGCAGGCGCTCAGAGGCAGGAACTGAAGCAGAGTGCACAGAGCCAGGCTGGTTACAGCTGGCTTCCTCTTGCTTGCTCAGCTGCCTTTCTTTTAGAGCCCAGGCCCAGCTGCCCAGGGATGGTCCGCCCACAGTGGTCTGGGCCCTCTTACATGATTTAGCAATCAAGAAAATGCCCCACAGACATGCCCAAAGCCAGTCTGATGGAGGAAGTTCCTCAACTGAGGTTCCCTCTTTGGGGGTCTGTATTGTGTCAAGATGGCAAAAATCAACGAGCAGAATCTTGAATTCCTAACCATCCAGCTTCCTCTTTCCAGGTACAGGGATTACTGCCACTTCTGTCTTACTCATCCGTTTTAATCACAGCCTCTGGGAAATCTTGTCTGGGGTTAGTATTTGGAGATGGTTTCTGTCCAACAGGACTGCATGGCCATGCTGTGAGTATCTGGGCAGCTTCCAGATGCCAGACACTTCTCTTTCTCCAGTTCCTCAAGTACGACCTAGAGGGGATTGTAAGCTATTTTATCTACCACTGGTATGATCACACTTGATGACTCTCTGGTGTTTCCTACGAGGGTCATACACAAAGCAAGTAATACACAATATCCATTATTATTTAATATTTTCTGAAAGTCTTAGTCAAAGCAGTAAATTAATGAAGTAAGATAATATTTTTGAAAAGGAGTAAATTATTACTTGCACATTCTACTTAATAACCCAAGAAAGTGATCAGAAGTTATTAGAAGGGGATGGCTTGCTCTGTAAAGCACTTGTTGCATAAACACGAAGACCCGAGTTAGAGCCCCAGATCTCAGGGAAATGGCTGGGCTCTGTGGTGTGTGCTTGTGATCCCAACAATGGCAAGGCCAGAAGTGGAGACAGGAGGATTCCTGGAAGCTCCCTGGCCAGCCAGCCTAGCCTACTTGAAGTTCCAGGCCAATGAGAGCCATGTCTCCAACAAAAAGTGGAGTGTGGCTGAGGAAAAGCCCTCAAGGTTGCCCTCTGACCTTGACAGGCATGTGCATACATGAGCTTGTGCACACATGCACATATGCTTATTTTACCCACATGCACAGGATCATGGACCCCATCTTCCCAAAGTTTACAAGGAGAGTTCAGTAAGGCAATTGGCAATATAGTCAGGTGCAGAACTCAAGGCTTTAAAATCAACAGAAGACATCAGAAATCACAATTTTAAGAAATGCAGGACAAGACTAAAGTATTCAGGAATAAATGAGGTGTGAGGACATATAGAAATAAAACTGAAATCTTACGGAGGGACTTGAAGGCAAACTTGAATGGTAAAGCATGCTGCATTCTTGGATGGCATAGCTCAATGATGCAGCCCTTTCAAGTCCTATAAAAACATCAAGTTTTAAAGGAGACAGTATAATTCTAAGGCCACCTGGGACATTTAATAAATGGGTGGGGAAATTTTGGAAGATTGAGGGGTGACTTACACAGCTAGAGAGAAAGATTTATGATTAAAGCAGCAGCATGATTCTTGTGTAGAAATAAAAATAGTCCTCCAACAGTACATGCATTTGAAATGGGATGAAGTTGTCATTAAAAAATACTTACCTAGAATGTAAAGATGCAGAAGGCATCATCCCCACACAAACGGTGAGAGAAACTGAGAACATGGCAAAGCCGATGACTTTTGTTGAGTCCGTGAAAGATGGGGTTTGTGATGCAACCATGTAACCTAATTCAGGAGAGAGGGGCTGTGCACCCTGACTCAGCCTAGCAGAGAGGAGGGACCACCGTCCTTCAAGTGGGTGAGAAGAAACAAGCTAAGCAGTAAACCACTGTTGAGATCCACAATCCACATGCGGGCTAGTGCATAAATCTGGAAGAGCTAATTTAGCACGGGAGCCTCAAACTCCATTCCAGAGATTCTGCTTAGTATTCACAAGAAATGTTGTTGGCGGAGCTGGTGACAGGCTCTTTCTAGCTTATGTCATTGTGCGGGTAGTAGGTGCCAATCAGTGATGTTGGAACACAAAATGTCAGGCCCCTCCCTGTCTTTTCTTACAGGAACCCAAAGCCATAAGCCAGTGGGGTGGGGTAGCAAGACCACTCTCCCACAGAGCTCAGAGTGCTTCGTGGATGTGGAGTGTATAGGAAGGCACAGAGCCTTGCTCATTTCCCCATTTTTTTTTCCTGCCCAATTTACAGAGCATTTCCTCCTAAACTGATTAAAGTCTTAGGTCTCTGGATGACCAAGTCTAGTACTGACAGACCAGGGTGCAAAACTCAAGTGTATGAACAGCATCGAATAAAATCGAGCATCCGGTTATAGTAAAAACTCTGCAAACTACAGCTTTCTCAGCCTGATAAAGAACATGTACTAAGAACCTACAGCTAACAGTGTTGAGAGAGCGATTCTGTAAATGGTGGCACATTCAAACGCTAGGATACAGCTTCTGGTGCATTCAGCCACGTGGTTGAATTTCAAAAGCACTACACTTCATGAATAAAAGAGTCTCAAAAGACTATCTACTGTAGGGTCATATGATGGTGATACTGAGAAAAGCCTAGACTGTAGGCAAAGAAAGGATCAGTCGTAGCCACAGCCTGCCAGTTGGGGGTTGGGGTTCAATTGCAAAGAAGCACAAAGGAACTTTTTGGGATGATGATGATTTATTTACAGGTCTTGATTGTGCTTGTGGCTCCATGACTGTACATATTTGCCAAATTTTTAATACCTTAAAAAGGATGACTTTTTTTCTGTATTAGAATCTTATTCAAGGAACCTGACTTGAAACAATGGTTCAGAAGGAAAGTATTGTGCTATGAACAATGCCGATATAATTGGTAAAGCTTTTGGAGAAAAATAACTTTTGATTCCTTCCATCACATAATATGATACATTCTAAATGGGATATATTACACACACACACACACACACACACACACACACACACACACACGCAAGAAGTTGTGAAAACTTAGGCTATAAAAACATAAAGCCAGTATAGTTATGACAGTGCTTATCAAAAGGTCAGGGCACTCATCTTTGGGAAGGGAGCTGCTAACGATTGCCCCTTTCTTTCTTCCTTTCTTTCTTTCTTTCTTTCTTTCTTTCTTTCTTTCTTTCTTTCTTTTCTTTCTTTCTTTTCTTTCTTTTCTTTCTTTCTTTTCTTTCTTTCTTTCCCTTACACCCTCCCTCTTCACTGCAGTTCAGTGACAGCTTTATGACTGCTCAGCACTCTGCAGTCCTCTGAGTCTGTGTCATATTCTACAGTAGAAAAAGAAAGGCATCTATGGCGTGCGATGACGAGTGCCTGCATTTCACACAGGAGAACTTAGGCAATGAGGGGTTGACTCTGTTGATGAAGATCAATCTCTCCCCTTCCCCAGTTCACCTTCCCATTTTCTACCCAGCACCTACGGACCAAAACAGCCACGATTTAGATATGTTTATGGACTCTGAACTTTTCTCCCTTCTTCTCTGAGCTTTTAAACAAAGGCCAATTTAAAAGAACCTTGTTATAGATATGTTTAATAGCAATGAGAAAATATGGAGCTAGTCTGACTTGGATTAGGGAAAGTCTTTCTGCAAAGCAAAGACAGAAGTCATGAAGACAAGGGTTGAGATCTTAATCTCATTAGCAGAAATACCTGGTGATGAGATTAGGATTGGCTTTTGCTTTGTTTGGTTTTCATTTTTTTTGGAACAGGGTCTCTGTAACCAAAGTTGTCTTCAAATTTGCTATGTAGCTGAGGATGACTCTGTGCTTCTGGTCCTCTCTGCCTCCATCTCTAACGTACTAGACTAATGGAATGTACCACTGCCCCTGGCCTGGTATGGATGACTTGTGATTTTACTTTATGTGCTTTTCTATGGTTTTATGTCCCCTTCTTCCCCTCTCCTTCCCCCCACCCCTTGTTCTCCCATCCTCCTTTTGACATGCTCTCACTAGGTAACTCTGCTGTCCTTGAACTCTGAACTCTCTTGCTTCTTCCTCCTGATTACTAGGATTATAAGCATGTGTCCCCATGTCCAGTTTATACTTTTGATACTTTCTAGGTAGAATATATACTACCTAGGTAATTAGAAAAAAAATAGTAACATTAAAAATAAGGACCAGTGAGCTAAGTAAATAGATAGAGGCTCCCGTCCCCAAGTCTGACAACCTGAGTTTGATCCCTGAGAGCTGTGGTTGGAGAAGGGAATGAGGTGACTGCTGAAAGTTGTCCACTGACCTCTGCATGTGTGCTGTGGCAGACACTTGTGGACATACACTCTATGCCTCTCTACTAAATAAATAAATAATAAATAAATGTGTAAAAATTTTTTTGAAAAGTATTTAAAAGTAAGTCTTATTTTGAGACTGTTGAGCAGAAGTGGGGGAGGAATGCAGCTCATTCACAAACAGTGTCTTGGGTTTTTCTCATTACCCAGAGTTCCCACATACAACCTGAAGTTTTACGGGTGCAGAGAAAACTCAGGGGAGAGCAGCTGATCAAAGGACCTTAGATGGATTGATGGTGAAGATGCGATCATTTCATAGTTGAAATGAGATGAGGGGATGGCGCAGGCCATACTTAGATATGCACCTGTAACCCGAGCAAAACTGTATTTTGACCCAGTCTTGTTCACCACACAGATGTTAAGAGCCAAAGAAGGTTTGGCACAGGGCAGGGGGCAGACGGAGACCACAGCAGGCGTGGGGTGGGGCTCCGGAGGGCACAGACACAAGGGAATCTCCTGTGTGCCACACCCTGTGTTTAAAGTGGGATGGAGACAGAGAGAGCAGCCTTTTTGGAGTCTATACTTGAGGCTGGTGGCTGGGGTGACCAGGCAGGGCTTTGAATAAGCTCCCTGTTCTGAGGAGTGGCGGCTGCAAAGGGAAAGTGTTAAGTACAGCATTTCTCTGATGATTTGTTTGCCCTGAAGCCAGCTGTGCTGTCTCTGCTGGTGGACAGGGAGGCCATTGCTAAGTGAAATGTACAGATGTTGATATCCTTAAATCCTCAGCTTAGTGGCTCTGTTTTCTTGAACATTCTACCACACTGCTTGTGTGGCTCCAGGGCCTTCCACAGGCTTTGGGACAGAGTCTGTTCTTCTCTTCTTGGCCTGCAAAACTATGCCAAAATAGCTGTAGCTCTCTAAACACATGGCATGCTGCTTCATGTTTTTGGGCATTTAGAGTCTTGCCAGCATGGTCAGATACCCGTCAAGGACCAGACGCTGTGCTGAATATGTGTTCCCTTCCTCATAACTTTTATAGGCCTGAATATTGTCTCCACTTTCTAAATCAGAAATCTGAGGATCAAAAAAAAAAAAAAAAGAAATAATTTGCCTAGAATCCTAGCAGCTAAACAGTGGTAGAGTTAGAATCTGATTTCAGGTTTATTTCTACAGTTAAAGTGAATTAGTTTAAACTTTTAAATTATTTATTTACTTATTTTTTATGTGTATGCATGTTTGCCTGCATGTAAGTGCAGCTGTGTTGGGCAGAACCTGTGGAGACCTGGGCACTGGATCCCCCAGAACTAGAGTTAGGGATGATGGTTAGTTGCCATGTCGGTGTTGGGAATTGAGCTTGGGTCCTCTGGAAGAGCAGTAAATACTCCTAACTGCTGAGCCATCTCGCTGGCCCCTGAGTTAGTTCTTTAAAAAATTGTGGCAAAATATAGCTAATGTAAGATTTACTATCAAAGCCCTTTTACACGTATAGTTCTGTGGCATTAAGTACAGTTCTATTGCTCTGTAAGTATCACCACCCGCCTTTTTAATCTTCCCCATCTGAAACTTCACATCCATTAAATGATAACCCGGCCTCTCACTTCCCCTCCCAGGAATCCCCACGATCACCATTCACCTTCTGCCTCTATGAACTTGACTGTCCCATGTATCTCATATAAATGGAACCATTCCAATGTTTTTTCTTTTGTGATGAGCTTATTTTAGTATAATGTCTTCAGGGCTCATCCATATTATAGATGCACCAGGATTAATTAATCTCTCTCTTTCTCCTTCCTTCCTTCCTTTCTTTTTTCCTTTTGGTCTTTTTTTGAGACAAGGTCTCCTGTAGCCCCAGTTGACTTGGAACTTGCCATGTAGACTAGGCTGGCTTTGAACTCACAGAGATCCACCTGCCTCTGCCTCTTGAGTGCTAGGATTAAAGGTGTGTGCCACCACAACACATAGTCAGGTTTCTTTTTCATTGTTTGTCTTTTTTTTAGATAGGGTTACTCTGTAGACCAGGCTTGCCTCGATCTCCCAGAAATCCGTCTGCCTTTGCCTTTGAGTTCTGGCATTAAAAGCGTGCGCTGCCCTGCCGCAGAATGACTTTTTGAAGGCTGAATTGTATTTGCATTACTCTGTTGTGTTTGTATTACATTTCCCTGCATTCATTCACTGCTGGACACTGCTACTGTTGACCTTTTGTGAATAATGCTACTTTGAATGTGGGTTTGTAAATGCCCGAGTAGCTGCTCCAGTTGGAGTATCTGTTTGGAAATGAGATTGCTGGGTCACACAGTGATTTATTTCCTCCTTTCCCTCGCTTCCTCCCTTTCCTTTCCTCCCCGTCCCTTCCTTCCTTTCCTCCCGTAGTTGTTGACCTCCATACTGTTTCGCTGGTGGTCACACCATTTTACCTTCCCACGAGCAATGCTCAGGGGCTCCAACTCCTCCCATCCTGGACAACACCCGTTGCTTACTTTTCTGTAGCAACCATCGTGATGGTGCAGAGCAGAATCTCATTGTCGCTTTGATTTGTATTTTCTGGCTGTTGAACGAAGTTGAATATCTTTGCATGTAAAAAGCCTGAATTCTCATCCTCAGCTTATTTAAAATTTTAATGACGTTTCCTGTTTACTGAAGAAATCAATATATCTAGTGTCAAATGCAGGTCTTCATTGTCCTTACTGTTTTTTTTTTTTTTGTCTTAGAATAATGGAGAAACAGATATTTCTCATATAAGACACTATCAAAAGTGGGACATAAAAAATGATTGCCTGCTTCAAGAAAAATGAAGATAGTACTTAAAGAAAAAAAACTCTTTAAGCAAACACTGTCAGAGCCTGAAGCCAGGGTTTTATGCATGTTACACAAACATTCTAACCCTCAGCTACGCCCTTAGCTCTTGGAAATAGTTTCAGACTCATAAGTTGCAGGAATAGTCTTATATTATTTTTCTGGTTGTTTTGACCAAATACCTGACATCACATGACTTAAGGGAGGAAAGGTTAGTTTAGTTCACAGTTCGGGAGGATATAGTCCATCCTGGTTGGGGAAGGTGTGGTGGCAGTGGCTCCATGGCTGAGACTCCTTATCTCATACTCTCATGGAACAGGAAACAGAGAAGTGGGGCTAGACTATAAGACCTCAAGGCCCATATCTATTGACCCACTTCTTCCAGTGGGGCTCCATCTTTAAAGGTTCCAGGACCTTCTGAAACAGCACCATCAGCTGGGGACCAAGTGTTCAAACATGTGAACCAATGGGGGGACATTTCTCACTCAAATCACAGAAAGTATACAGAACTCTGGCAAATCCTTCACAGAGATCTCATTAAAGTTTTGTTAACTGTGTCAGTGATATATGCCTGTTGGCCAGGGTCCCGTTCAAGTTCATGTACTGAAGCTCTGTCCCTAGTTTCTTTCAGCCTGGAGCAGGTATTCAGCCTTCCTCCGACTCTCAGAAGCCAAACATAGGTAAAGATTATAGAGCAGTAACTTTTCGGACTGCTCCCATTTGATTTTGCTCTGTTTCTACACGGTGAGGTCTAACAAGCATTTTGGCTAGAGTGATGTGGACGCATCATTGAGTAGAATGTTGTGATTATTTGGTTACTGTGCTTTTAACATTAATCACTTACGAGGCTGGCATCTGTCTCTACTCGAAAGTCACTCTTTTTATTTTCGAAATATTCTGTTTTGTTTTTATTTTAAGTATATGAATGTATTGCCTGCCTGTATGTAAGTGCACCCAGGTTGTAGTGGTACCTGTGGAGGTCAGAAGAGGGTGTTGAATCTTCTGGAACTGGAGTTAGATGGTTATTAGCTGCTGTGTGGGTGCTGGGACCTGAACCCTGATTGTTTGCAAGAGCAGCCAGTGCTTTTACCTGCTTAACCATCTCTTCATCCCATAAAATCACTATTGACTTTATGGTTAATAAGTATTTTGTGAGGAGATACTTTGAGCCAATGTGGATGTCTCCTTGCTCATCAACCCATCACTTACTAGAGTCTCTGCGTCCATTGATGTTTCTTGACTGAATTAATTACTACTAACATGGTTGTCATTGGTGATCAATAGACTATAAAACAGTATTGCGTGTTTATTTATTTGTGTGATGCTTGTGTGTGGATATGTGTGTGCCTGTGTGAGTGTGGAGGTTGGATGAGGAAGTTAGGAGTCTGCTTTATTACTCTCCATGTTATTTTCTTGAGGCAGTGTCTCTCCCTGAACTTAGAGCTAGGCTAACAGTCAACAAGCACCAGCAATTCTCCCGTCCACCACCCCGTCCCCCGCCCCTGTCCTCTCATTCCCCTGCCTCATCACAGCTCTGCAGTTACAGCTTTGGATGAGGCTATTCCTGGCTTTTTACATGGACAGTGGGGATTCAAACTCAGATTCGAATCTTGTACAGCAAACACTCTCACCCACTGAGCCATTTCCCCAGGTCTTGTCTTTATGTTAATGTTCAGATTTTCCCAGTTTGGTCAGTGGGAGCTTCAAGTTGGTTCTAGTTTCTTTTGGACATCTCCTTACCATTGTTTATTTCCTTACTTTAAGGCACAAAAAAATGTTCCAGGTTCTTCTTACTCATTCCTTAGCTATAGTTAAAGAATATATATATAGCTAAAGACACCATGTTAATTTGTAAATGAAGACTGCTCTTAAATGTTTAAAATACAAAAATAGTGTAAATTACCCAGTTTGTTTCGCATGCATATCCTACGGCCCAAACAAGCATTTTTGAGATTTCACTCTGCAACCAAAAGCAGAGGTGTGTGTATCAGAGCCAAGTAAGTCAGAGTTAGCTGTGAGCATTCTTTTTAAAAGAATGAGCAATCTTTTAAAAAAATATTTTCTTATTTTTATTTTATGTGTATGAGTGTATTGCCTGCATGGGCATAAGTGCACCCATGTCGTGCAGTGCCCACAGAAGTCAGAAGAGGACGTTGGAGCGCTTGGAACTGGAGTTACTGACGGTTGTTAGTTGCCATGTGGGTTCTGGGAACTGAACCCAAGTCCTCTGCAAGAGCAGCCAGTGCTCTTAACCACTGAGTCATCTCTCCAGCCCCAGAACTGGAGCATTGTTGAGAAAGGAGGCTACAGCAGTTTTTAATGTTTTGGGATTGTTGGGCTCCCATCTCTCCCACACTCAAGGACTTGCCAGCGTGCGAGCTGTCTGCAGGGAATAGAGTTTTAACATATTTCTCTTTAATGGTAACAGAAGTGAGACAATTGTTGTGAAAAGATACTCGGTTTAGACTACACCATATGGCACTGAGAGGTGTTCATCACTACAGCCTCTAACGGCTGAACTCAAAATAGCCCATATTTCTGCATTGATGGAGAATTAGCCATCAAGTGGCAGGAAATATCCATTGGAGCAGCTCTTCAGCCATGTAATTTAAAATAATTACTAATTAATTGAAAATAAAATAGAGTCCATAATAACAATAATAACCACTGTAGCACTGGTCATTACCCAAGTACTGTTTGTTGGAGCGTTACCTGGGGGAAGATCTCTTGTGAAAGGAAGAACTGCAGAGAGAGCTGGTGGCTGGATCCTGCTGAATAAGGTAGGGGGAAGGCTTCAGGGCGCTGGGCAGCCAGACCTCATCTGATATTTCATCTATATTATGGCTCTCATGTGGTTTCAAGGAATTTGTTCACTAGTGTAGAAGGTAGCATGCCATTGAAAAGCAAGGAAAAGGAGTGGCTGCTTGGCTCTGGCCAGTGGATTTTTTTCTGCACAGGGACTGACTCAAGCCATCACCTTGTCTCTGATGAGCATCACTCTGACAGCCACTCAGAGGAGGTGAGGCCTTTTTGCAAAGGGACCTTTGAGTGTATGTGTCAGCGTTGAGGGTCTCTGAGTGCGTACAAGGAATAGTGTAAATGGAACAGTTTCAGATATTAGTAGAGAAACTTTTCAGAGTAGCTAGGAAAGCAAAAGGCACAGGACATATGGGTTAAAGGTAGGTGGGGGAGGTGGGTAGAGAGGACGGGGAGGGGGCGGGGAAACACAGCTCCAGAGCACAAGAGCCTGAGGAAAACCTTGAGAAAGTGCTGAGACCAGAAATCCAAGGAGGGTTTGGTCAGGCAACTGACAGAAGGCTGAATGTTCCAGGCAAAGGCACTGCCAGTGGGCAAAGGCCCCAGTGAACACAAACCTGGCTGCTTTGAGAAGCTAAAGGAGTTAGAGTGTGTGGAGAAGCAGAGAGCGAGGGAGACTATGTCATGAGGTACAAATGGGGCAGCCAAGTTTAGGGCCAGGAAGGCTTGGGGGCGGGGTCCAGATTTCGTTCAAGTGTACTGGGAAGCTTCAGAGTTTGTGTGAAGGCTCACTCCTGTTGCTGATGGGGAGCAGCCTGTGTGGAGTAGGGCTGAGCATACAGAAGGCCAGGTAGGAGGCCACTGAGGGATTCTGGTGAGAGGTGAAGGTTGCTTGGTCAGGGAGATGGCGGAGAATGAGAGCAAGTGGACGATGGACCTGCAGTGGTTAGACATGGGGAGGAGCCAGGGCGAGTTCCCAGATCCCTGGCTGGGAAGCAGAGCCAACAGTGCAGGGTGCTAGGGTGGGATGTGTCAGAGGACAGCTGAGGATCTGAAAATTGTAAACTGTTAGTTGTTATGGAACATCAGCCTCCTCATTCTAAGTGCACTACTCAACTGCTTCTGCTGTATGGTCCAGGGTCATCTCCAGCTCCAGGACCGCAGCATCTGGCCCAGGTGAAACTTCGCTCATTAAACATGAATTTCTCATCCTTCTCCTACGCAGTCCCTGTCAATCACCTTTCTACCTTCTGTTTCTAGGACTATGGTGTTTCAGATGCCTCAATTGTGTGCAAACACAATCGGATGTACCAGTTAGAATCTTAGGAGAGGGCTTTAATAAAACATTTAAATCTATTATTTTATGTGTATTGTACTGTATATGTGCATGCACATGCTATGGCATGCATGTGAAGGTCAGAAGGCAACTTGTGGAGTCGTTTCTCTCCTTCCACCATTACGTGGGTTCCAGGGATCAAACTCAGGTGGTCAGGGTTGTGCAGCAAGTGCTTGGCTTGCTGGGCCATCTTGCTGGCCCATGGAATGGCCTTTTGTTTGGTTTGAATCCTATTGGCCAAGGTGTACAATGAACTCACAAATAACTCATTATGGAGCCCAGCCATGCGTGCACTTAAGACGTTCTAGTCTTACCAGCTCGGCTATGATCAGAGGACGCAGGCATGTAGGCATTGGCTCACTTCTAATAAGTAAATGCAGAGTCTTCTCCTATTTCCTCTCTCCCCTTTCTTTTCCTTTTTTTTTTTTTTTTTTTTTTTTAAAATACGGTCTCATGTGGTCTAGGCTGGCTTCAAACTTGCCATGCAGCAGAGGATGGCCTTTACCCTCTGATCTTCTTGCCTCAGTGCTTGGACTACAGGATGGATCACCACACCCAGCTTCTCTTTCTAATCATGTTGTCATTGGGGCTGAAATTAATGAAGAGTAACTAAATAGAAGCTGTAGGTAAAAGGGGTGGAGAGCTTCAGAACGGGTAGTTTATTGTTATTTCCTGGAAGGTATTTCCTCTGAAGTCAAGTTCATCGATGATCTTTAGGATGAATAGAAGGCATTTTGTTTGTTTTTCCTTTTTCTTGTAACAAAGGGAATTCAGTTTTAAAGCACTTTTCAATTTCTCCCTGAACCTCCTTTTGCTTCCTGATTTCTTTCCTCCTAATGAGCTAACATAAACCAGTTTTCAGTCTTTTATTGTTCTTCAAAGCTGTCGATTTACCCTGAACAGAATGAAGGCAAAGATGTTATTAAAATAAATAACTTCCAATTGAGCAGCTAATAAATGCTGAAATGCACCCACATCTCCCCTATTGATTATCTCCTGCCTACAAAGGCAAACACAAGCTTGTAAAGTACGATGCCTGTGGAATGAAAGATTTAATTAGATGAAAACCGAATGAGCTGGAAGATCTGCACGTGGCCATCAAACGATTGTGATTCCTAATTGGCTCTTTGCAATGCCCCTGCCTCCTGAGCCTTTTTCACTTAAGAAGTTCCCTACAGTGCATTAAGAGGAACACATCCTTAGTAAATTTTCCCCTGAGCATTTTCCCAGCTCAAGGCTGTGGACCAGAATGAGCCTGTCAGGCCATGAATCAGGTGAAAAGGAACATCTTAGTGTGGGAAGAAATAAAGATGGCATCCTGCTGCTGGTTCCTCCTAGAGCGGGGAGGTTGCCAAGGTTACAGGAAGGAAGTATGACTGGTTGCTAAAAGCACGCAGTCCTTGTGACCTGCGTGTGATGTTTACTATGATTGGAGGCTCGCCACCCACGACTTGACCTTTTAGGTGATTGGCTAAGCTAGGGGATATAAAAGGAGAAGAAGCCCAGGAAGCGGGAGAGTTCGAGTTAGTGTCGGAGAGTTGAAGTTGTGTCTGTTAGTTCGAGTTGCTGTCTTGGAAGAACTGAGTAAAACTGCTTACAACCGGTCAGTCTGGAGTGCGGTTTTTCCTTGCTGGTGGAGGGACCCAACACCTTAGAACTGAGAATGAACAAAGTTCCTCTGCAGAATGAACTGTTCCTCTGCAGCTCAGGCCTGTCTCCAGATGCTAAAGAGAGGAGAAGAAACAGTGATGGAACAGGTATGGAGAGGCCCATAAATTCCGAGAGTGGAATTCTTCAGAACTCGTTGGCTTTGTTAACTGTCTCCATTTAAAGTTTAGTGCACTGATATTTAGTGATGGGAACGCATTAAAAAGTTGGTATTCGCTGCACCGGGAAATAGATGTGCAGCTTTTCAAGACAGTGGTGGGGGGAGCACGTGGAATCTGCCTTTGGTAGCCCTGTAGCTCTTGGCCCTGTCCAGGTTTTCCTGCTTGAAACCCCAAGCACATCATTAGCCTCTGAAGGGTTGTTTTCCTCATTTGCACATGTGGACGTGGATTGTGTCTGTCTTGCTGGTTGGTTATGAAGACTTAGACAGTGTAAGTGAAGCTTTCCCATGGTGACTGGGCCAATGCATGCTCTAACTGGTTGGCAGCCCTCACACTAATAGTTGCTCACCATCCAGAAACAGGTTCTGAGGAGAGTCACTTCTATTTCATAACATCTTGGCTAGAGCTTTACACTTCCGTTCTGCCTAAAAATATTCCTTGGGGTTGGAGTGATGGCTCAGTGACTAAGAGCACTCAGGACTCTTGCATTAGGACCTGAGTTCAGTTCCCAGTACCCTTACTGGGCAGCTCACAGCTGCCTGTAACTGCAGTTCCAGAGCATCTGACGCCTTCTTCTGACCTACATGGGCACTGCATACATGGTATACATACACTCAGGCACATACAAAAAATGAATAGATACATCTTTAAAAAATGTTCTGCATTAAAGGAAGCATCAGTGCCCCAAGATGCTCAAGCTCTTAGACATTCAGATGGGATTTCTGTCACTTCACAGATATCTATTTAAAAGTCTTGAATTATTTTTAGAATAATCTTTAAAAATTTATACAAAAGTCACAGAAAAAAAATAACAGCAGTTCAATGGTGCTTGGTGGTCAAGAGGGAAAGGGTGGGAGCGGGAGGTCCTGGTGCCTAGTCCTGCTTCCTCCACTAATGCAATGATAGGACCGTATGAAGAACACATGACTTATCACAGGGAATAGGGCTGAGCACAAGAGCATATGCTCTATAATATTAACTCGTATGAGAGAATGTAGCGAGCCCTGGCCCCCAAGAGACAAAGAGTAAACTTATTCTAACCCTCACATTGCCATTGTAGGTTTTTATAATGTGGTATTATGTGAGGAGCAGTGCTAGGCATTGTGGGACTCTGTTTATTGAACTCTTAATTTCTCTGGGCACAGTGCTCCGTGCTGTGCACATATCACCTAATTTACCTGACTCAATAGTTGTATGACATGGGTGGTCAATCTCCTCGTCCTCCTCCTTGTCCTCTTCCTCCTCCTCTTCTTTCTCCTTCTCCTTTGGAGATGAGTATATAGGCTCAGTGAGATTAGGAGAGTCTTCCTTTCACAAGGTAGAAGTGGTGGAGCTAAGCTTCACGGGTAGGTCTCACTGACCTAAGTGATGTGTTGTTCATGAATCACTTATAAGCCTGAAACTGACCAGGAATTAAGACCAGGTAGGCCATATGAAAGAGATGCATGATCTGGACTTATTCCATGCTCTAACCGCAGCTCTGATAATTAGGGCTCATCCTCCTTAACAGAGTGATTTGGACACGAAAGCAGAGCTGGAGTGTGAAATGAGGCCAGTCTGTCACCACTGGCTGCATATCAAATAGCTCTGAAACTCCAGTGGGGTTTTCTAAGAGGACTTTGAGTGCCTATTAATTTAGAACCGGTTCTTCATGTCTTCTCACACTGAATTTGTATGACACCAAGGATATATATTTTTATTTTTTTAATATTTTATTTTTATTTTATGTGTATGTGTATTGCCTGCATGTATGTAAGTGCATCTGTGTTGTGCAATGTCCATGGAGGTCAGACAAGGGCATCCCCTTGAAACTGGAGTTATGGACAGTTGTTAGCTGCCATGTGGGTGCAAGGAACCCAACCCAGGTCCTCTGCAAGAGCAGCCTGTGCTCTTTACCACTGAGCCATCTCTCTAGCTCCTATATGTTTCTTTATTGTCTGATTCCCTCCTTATAAAGGGTAGTGTGGTGACTATGTTCTTTTTTTTTTAAAGTTTTCTTTTTATGCCTTTTTGCCTTTCCTTCCTTCCCTTCTTTCTTTCTTTTTTTTTATTTCTGTCTGAGAGAGGATCTCACTGTGTATCCCTGACTGCTGGCCTGGAACTCACTGTATAGACCAGAGTGTTCTCATACACACAGAGTTCTGCCTGCCTCTGCCTCCCCCTAGGATTAAGTCAGTGTCTCTTTCTCGCCTTGTTTTTCAAGTGGAATTTCTAGTCAAGTAGAACAGATAAACAATGTTAGGGAAAATATCTTTTACAAGTAGTGACAGGACTTATCCCTCCAGAAATGAGGAGATAAAGGTTGCATAAATATTTAATTTTACTGTGCATGTTAATGCAACTATTGGGCATACTTGGTCCCCAAGCAAATTAGTTGTCACAGAACGAGGATCAGAGGCACATGGTGTTCATGCATTCACTGCAGTGTTATTTACAATGGGCAAAAATATAAAGAGAGAAAAAATCTGAATGTCATCAAATGAAGAAAGGATAAATATGGCAGCTATATACAATGCAATACTATTCAACCTAAGACAGGATGAGGGGTTGTCATTTGTACCAACATGGATGAAACTGAAAATCATTCTGCTAATTGAGGTAAGCCAGGAATAGGAGACATAGACTGTATTATCTCAAATCTGGGTTGTAAAGTTGGTCTCATAGATTTAAGAGTAGAATAGTAGGGGCTGGAGAGTTAAGAGCACTGGCTGTTTTTGCAGGGGACCTGGGTCCGGTTCCCAGCACCCACAGGGCAGCTTACAATCCTCAGTAACTCCAGTTCCAGGGGATTTGATGCCCTTGTCTGACCTCCATGGGCAATGCATGACACGGGTGTACTTACATGCATGTAGGCAATACACTCACATTCAAAATAAAAATAATAAACAGAAAATTTAAAAGAGAGTGGTAGTTATCAAATATGGGAAAGAGTGGCTAGGGAAACGTTTGTTAATAAGTGCTACGTTATAGTCAAATGTGAACAAGAAGTTCTTTCATCCTATTGTATTGTAGAGTGGCAGGGAGTATAGATAATGATAATGTGTTGTGATACATCATCTTGATTGTCATCTTGACTGGATCTGGAATCGCTAAAGAGACAAGTCTCTGTGTGGGTCAATGGGAGTGTTTTCCACAGGCCTCTGGTTTGGTCCTTATTAAATCTGATGTGTGTTGATTTGTGTTTTCCTAAGAGACATGTTCAAGTTCTAACTCCCAGTGCCTGAAATTGTATTAGGGAATCAGGCCTTTGCACAGTTAATCGACTTAAGATGAGGCCATTTCTGAAGCAGGGTAGAACCTAGCCCAGTGCTTGGTACTAAGGGAACTGGGTTTTTGTTTATAAGAAGAGGGGAGGGCTGGAGAGATCTCTCAGTGGTTAAGAGCACTGGCTGCTCTTGCACAACACCCAGGTTTGGCCCCCAGCCTCCCTATGGCAGCTGACTCCAGTTCCAGGAGCTCTGAAGCCCTCTTCTGACCTCTGTTGGTATTGCATGACATGGGTGTACTAACATACATGCAGGCAATGCACTCATACACATAAAAATATTTTTTAAAATGTGGCTGGAGAGATGACTCAGTGGTTAAGAGCACTTGCTGCTCTTGCAGTGAACCCAAGTTCAGTTCCCAGCACCCACATGGTGGCTAACAACCACCTGTAACTCTAGTTCCAGGAGTTCCAACAGTCTGTTCTGGCCTCCTTGGGCATTGCATGCACAGGTGCACTTACATGCAGGTGCAGACACATAAAATAAAAATAATAAATAAAAATTTAAAAAGGGGAATTTGGACTCAGACACAGGACAAAAATACCACATGAAGACAGAGAGAGAGAATGGAGAGATGGCACTGCAAACCCCAGCAAACCCTAAAATCTAAAAGAAACAGGGAAGGATTCTTCCCTAGGGTCTTTGGGGGACATGGTCCTGCCAATGGCTTGTGTGGACATCTAACATCCAGCTCTGTGATAGTGTACAATTCTGTTTTTTAAGCCATCCAGTTTATGATGACTGCTATGGCAGTCACAGAAAACTAACATTTAGAAGGTCAGTGCCTGGGGTCCTACTAAGGGCCCTACAGATGCTGTAAGAGCTCATTCTCTCTCTCTCATTCTCTCTCTCTCTCTCTCTCTCCCCCCCATCCATCCCTCCCTCCCATGTTACTGGGAAGTACCCTGATATTTGGCTAACACCTCCATCTCCCTCTTCTCTATCCCTTCAACTCTGTACCTAGTTTTATTATCTTGAGCACTTCTGAAGGTCTCTCATGCCTTCTCTAACCAGTAAACAATTCACAGACAGAAATGATAAGCCAGTCTTGTTCACTGCAAAAGCTTTGGAAGATATGGGATTACTTTTGAAAGAAGAGACATGAGTTCACGTGGTTTTCAGAGCTCCAATGCCCAGGGCTAAAGCCAGTGGCGTACGGGAAACAGTTCAAAGATGTGTGCTCTTCCAGTACGGACTCCTGTGCTGGGCTAAGGGCCGTTGTTCAGACAGTTGGAGATCAGTAAAAATCAGCCACATCTTCATCCTGCAACATCAGCATCCAGGAGAAAAAGGGTCAAATCCTTAGGACTTCCCTGGTCATTGCTCAGGTGAAGGTGCAATTGATGAAGAGGGGCATGCTGAAAATGGACGTGGGGTGAGGGAGGGAGATGAGTGGCCAGGCAGGGGGAGAACAGTCAAGGGTCAGTAGAACAGGTAGTCAGGGCAGGCATCCAGAGGTGGAGTTACCGCTTTCTTTGAGGCTTGGTCCCTTCTACAGAACAAGTGGGCCATTACGGTGGCCCCAGATGGCAGGTTTCGGTAGGAATAGAATATCGAGAGCGGGCAATTCCACAGGGCAGAAAGTGGATTAGTGCCTGCCAGAGGCTGGGCATAGGGAAGACGGGGTCAATGGCTTCATGGGGTTTTCTTGCAGGTGATGAAAATGTTCTGGAACTAGGTCCAGGTGATAACTGTACAGCACTGCCCCTAAATTGCACAACTTAAAATGGCAAATTTTATATGAATTTTACCTTAAAAACCCAGAGGCAAAAATAAATAAAACCCCTTTTTAGCATGACCTGTGCAAAGATAAGACTCTCGCTGGGCTCTGCGGCTGCTGGAGCACCTTTGACTTAGTCCTGTGGGATGCAGAGTTCTCAGCCCTTCACACCTGCCAGTCTGCTTACTGTCCTCAGAACCCACGGAGCTTCCTGCCTGAGTGGGAATGAACATGGGCTTTCTGGGGACTTTGACCTAAGTGTTGATCCTGATCCAGACACTGTGGATGGAGTGATCCTGGATGTCACGGAACCTCGCCACCTCAGTTTCCTCACTTGTAAATAGAGGTGGAAGTATTTACTTACTGTTTTGCACTGCATTAACTAAGCATGTAAAATATATATTTCAATGCAGGATGTGGTATGACCTCTCAAGTGGATGTGGTTATTATCAATGACAATTCTGTTGTCTTTTGTGTCTGCCTCAGTCTGGACTGCCATGATCCAGAGGCAGCATGAGTTAGGTCTCCAGCCAAGTCCTTTAAGCAGAATCCCAAATCCCATGGTTGATTGCAGGACACAGAAAGGAGAGTCTAGGCAACTGTCTTTTTGTTGTCTTAGTTCCTATTTCTGGAAAGTTCCAATAAAGAGCTTTATTCTTCCCTGTCTGAGAGAGAGTGCTGAACCAACTGAAAACTCAGACAGCCAGACCATTGCAGAACTGCCCAGACTGGGGCTAGCCTCTGCTAAATGCCACCCTCTAGCATAAAGAAAGAGTTGTGTGTAGTCTTCTGTCTGGGGCTTGTTCCCAAGTCCACAAAGCAGAGTGGGCACTCTACCCTGCAGGGCAGCCAGGAATGCTGGAGGAGCACCTTCCACATGCGGGAGGGAGACGCCTCAGCACTGGCCAGTGCTGGGCCCGTAGTTGTCCCCAGGGCTGGAGAGATGGCTTAGTGCTTAAGAGCACTCGGTGCTCTTGCAGAGGACCTGAGTTCAATTCCCAGCACTCACTTGACAGCTAACAACTGCCCTTGACTCCACTTCCAGGGGATCCGACACACTCATCTGACTTCTATGGGTACTGAGCAGCGTGGGTGCACTTACATACATGCAGGCGATATGTTCACATACATAAAAAAAATAATTAAAAAATATGAGATGTACCCATGGCCACAGGTTTTCTAGACCCAGATGGTGTTCCTGGCTTGGTCCCTACCTACTTTGACATAGCAGTGGGCATTCTACTGCTGGCAACTCTTTCCTTTGCATCATGGTGAGTTCTTTGTTAAAAATGAAATAGGAGAACACACACACACACACACACACACACACACACACTCACACACAAACCTGAAAACAGCTTTGTTTTATTCAGCCTTATGAAAATGGTAAAAGAAATTATAGGATACACTTTCAATGGAACGCTAGGAAGCCATTTTAAGTGGCTGTTTACAAAGAGTCTATAATGATGTGGGAATTATATGGCATTATATAATAATCTCAGGTGAAAAAAGTACGATACAAAATAAAAATGCCGCTTGAACCCAGCTGGATTAAAACTCCCCTAATATTGTGCATAGCAAAATTAAAGATTGGGAGGAAATTTCCAAAATATTCACAGTGGTTGTCTTTTTAGTTTTTGTTTTCCTGGAGCATACAAATGTTTCTTTCATGAGCAGTATCTCTTTTAATAGAAACCCCAACCAAAAAAATAGAAGTACTTTTACAATGGGAAGGGTTACACATTATGCATAAGCTACACCAACAATTCAGAGCTCCATAGATTCATAAGACGACAGAATATTGGTGCAGCAAGGAACTTTAAACATTTTTTTTGGGGGGGGGAGGGAAGAAAATAATCTCTTTGAAAATCTTCTAGAAACTATGACGTCTCAGAATATGTCAGTATAGGCATGCTGTCATTTAAATTAAAGAATATTTTTATTTTATGTGCATAAGTGTTATCCTTGCATATATGTAAGTCTACTTGTGTCACACAAAGCCCGAGGAGGCCAGAAGAGGCCATTAAGTCCCCTAGAACTGGAGTTACAGATGGCTATTGGCCATCATGTGGGTGCTGGGAATCGAACCTGGGTTCTAGAAGAGCAGCTGGTGCTCTTAACCACTGAGCCCAGCATACTGTCATTTAAGTGGCTTCTAGTTTCAGGTTACATACACAAAGCTCCACCAGAAGCTGCTTAAGCAATGGACCCCCTCATCCTTATTTAGTTGACTTACGCAACTAAAATCTTTAGTGGTATGGAGTGGTGGGGTGTCGGGTAAGGCTTGATCTAGTAGCTTTTGCACAGCATCACCAAGACACTCATCTCTTCTCTCTGCTATGCTTCCTGCATTATAAGCTTCATCCCAAGGCTGGCTTAGCAGTGGGCACTTCATTCTTACACATTCAAATCCAGAAACAAAGACTGTCTCTGTTTTAGCATTCCTAGCAGTTTTGATCTGATTATAAAATTTAGACACAGGATTATCCCTGGATTAGGACTTCACCCAGGAAGTAGGAGAAATTGCTTTGGCTAGATCATTTGTTCTGCCTAACAATTTACATGGAGTTCAAGTCTCTGGGACCACATTATTTCTGCATTAGAAGCTGAGGATAGGAATGTCCCAGTACCCACAACATTCTGCATAAACTTTAGCCTTTATTTGGTCTGGGGTAGGGGTCTGATAGCTTCTCACTGTGTAGCCTAATCTGGCCTGAATCTCCTGAATCTCCTGCCTCAGTCTCCCTAGAGCTGGAATTACAGACCTGAGATAACATAGTCAATTCGTTTACCTTATTCTTAGTCTACCTGCTGCCTGTCTTCTACAGGTTAAGAACTCCTAGTCTGGGCTGGAGAGATGATTAGCAGTTAAGAGCACTGGCCGCTCTTGCAGAGGACCCAGGTTTGGTTTACAGCAGCTATGGGGTGGCTAACAATCATCCACAACTCCAGTTCCAGGGGATCTGACACCCTCTTCTGACCTCTTTGGGCACTGCACCACATGGGCACACTTATGTACATGCAGGTAATACACTCATACACATAAAAAAAAAAATCCTAGTCTGGCCTGGTATGGTGGTGCACACCTTAATCCTAGCACTGGAGAGGTAGAGGCAGGTAGATCTGTGTAGTCACCCTGGTCTACATAAGTGAGTTCCAGGATAAGCATGGCTACAAAGTGAGACTCTGTGTCCAAAACCAAAACCAAAACAAAAGGAAAACAAAAAAAGAATTGCTAAAGAAGTCCTAGTCTGGCCCTATCCTCCCTGCTTAGTGATGAGGATTCAGAGGCTCAGCAAGGGCCACACATACCAAAGTTTCTTAATTCTGTTAGTCTGCTGTTCTTCTGGCCCCTGAACTCCCTGTACCTCCACATGCAATTAGTCAGAGATGAATAAATAAGAAGCAAGACAGTGAGCAGTGTCCTGCTGTTCAGGCCAGATTCAGGAGGTTCAAGACCTAGCACAGGTGCACTTTTGATGAGTGACAGGGAAGACCTCTGTGTAGGGGATGGAAGGGTGCAGAGTTGCACATCTCACTGCGCTGAGCCGTGGCTGGAAGCCTCTGATGTAAGACTGCATGGAAGGAAGACGAGAGGGGAGGAATGATTCTATTACTCAGGCCTATATCTTGAAGATAATCATTGTAATTTCCCATTTAAAAAACCGCTCTGTGCTCAGAGGAAATGACTGTATTCTAATAAGTACTTGTTTGTGAAATGTGCAGTAATTGGATTGGAAGGTGAGTTATTAAACTGTGTGTGGGGTGGCATTTCTTGCCAGGTGTTTAATGATTATGTTTAAATGCATAGGGCTGGCCTGTCAGCTGGGAAGATAATACTCCCGGGAAGAAAATTGTTTAACTGTGGGTCAGGACGAGGGTGGCTTTCACAAATTTTTAAAATAGCTTTGTTGAAGATGTTCTTAGGAATTCTATTGTCTTGCTGTTTAATTAAATTAATTAATTAATGAATTATTAACTATAGGGTCTCATTTAACCCAGGCAGGCCTTGAACTCAGTAGGTAACTGAGGATCATCTTGAACTTCTGATTCTCTTGCCCCATCTCCCAAGTACTAGGATCACAGGTATGTACCACCATGCCTGGTGTATGGGATGTTGGGGTTTGAACCGAGAGCTTTGTGTGTGCTGGGCGGGCACTCTAGAAACCGAGCTGTATCCATCCACAGCCCGTAGCTGCCTCATTTGAGAGGCGGGACAAGCACCACTATGGCCAGTAGACTGGGATAAGACGACGGCGCTGGCTCAGGTCGTGTTTCTTCTCCTGGGATGTTTTAACTGGAGAGGTGCAGATGCAGCTCCCTGAAGTAAAGCTGGGGAGCAGTGTCCAGAAAAGGGAGTGGAAGCCGTGCGGGTGAGAGCTACGGTGTCCACTGTGACTACTTCATTCTCGATCGTTCTCGTTGAACTAGTGGTATAATTCCCTGCTTCCCGTCTGACGCCGCGCCTCTTCCCCTCGGAGCTCCTCTTATCCCGGCAGCCAGGCTGTGCCCCCTTGTTTCTGGATTGGCTCTTGCCCCTTTCCTGGACAGAGTCTTCCAGGGCCTCTCAAAGCCATCACAGTAAGATCCACCCTTCAACCTGGCTTCAAAAAGCAGTTTTAAGCTGCCCTCTACCTCTCATCCATCTCCATAGGTACAGATTTGACTTCCATTTTAAAATCAGTTTTCTGGGCTGGAGAGATGAACTCAGCGGTTAAGAGCACTGACTGTTCTTGGACCCTGGTTAGATTCCCAGCACCCACATGGCAGCTAACAACTGTTCCCTAACTCCAGTCCAGGGGAATCCAGCACTTTCTTCTGACTCCTTAGACATTACAGGACATGTTACACTTACACACACGCATGCAATATATTCATATACATAAAAATAATAAATATTTAAAAAAACAAAATCAATTTTCTTGGTCCTATGTGCCATCCTCTACTTAAATGGTAAACCAAACTCCAGTGTCTGTCAAAATCCTTCCCAGATGTCTTCTTGACTGTGAGTTCTTCCTGGTCGGTGAATACTGTTCTCCATTTCCTTTGGGACTCCTATATTAGTTTGCTAGGGCTACCATAACAAAAGAGTACACACATGATGCCTTGAATAATGGGAATTCATTTTCTTGACATTTCAGAGACTGGTCAAGGTACGTACACATCCCGCATATCCCAGAAGCCCTCCTTATAAGGACACAGTCTGCTGTGTGTTAGGACCACCCGGCCCCAGTGGCCTCAGTTTAACTTAGTCACCTCTTTTTTTTTTTTTATCGTTTAGAAATAGGGTCTCCCTGCAATTCCAGCTGGTCAGCTCCTACTACCTATATAGACTAGGCTGGCCTTGAACTCACAGAGATCCTCCTGCGTCTGTGCTTATGGAATAAGGGTGTGTGCCACCGTGCCCAGCTATCACCTCCTTTCTTTAAACAATATTTTTATTGAAATTTTGTGCATTTCGTACAATACCTCTTAATCCTATTTAGATTCCCTCCCCTATCTGCACCCCTAGAGTCCCTCTACCAGGTTTTATGAATTCTGTCATATATGTTAAGACCTATTAAGTCAAGTTTTTGTACGGAGATGTTCCAGATATTCCTAGGTGTGAGTTCATCCACTGGAACCTGGTCACTTTATCCAATATCACTCCCTTAAAGAAGACCAACTCTCCATCTCCCAGCAGTGATCAGCTGCCAGTATCTCCTCAGATGAGGTTGGGCTTCTTACCTGTTCCCCATTTCTGTGCTGGGTTTTTGTCTGGTTTGAATTTGCACGCGCACGCCGTTACCATTGTTGTGAACTCAGATGAGCGAGTTCCCAGCTGCCTTCAGGTTCCTGCCCTGAGTTCCTATCCTGGGGTCCACCAGTGATGAACTGTGACCTGGGAGATAGAAGCCAAACAGACCCTTTCCTCCAATTACCACTTCTTTCAAACTACCTTTAGCCCATAAGTAGCCAATTCCTTTCCCATTTGTTTCTGACCTGGCATTCTGTGAGTAATGGATAAAAACCCTTGTAAGGTATTTACTAGCAGACCAGCAGGTCCCACCAACCAAAAAGCTAAGAATGTCATTAAATAACATCTGAGACCTGTAGTAGAAATTCTCTGCTTTGCTATGACCTGCCTATTGAATGTATCCACCAAAGTATTTGAAAAGTGTCTTTACTTATGACTTAAAAAATTTATTTATTTTAATGTGTATGAGTATATTGCCTGCATATATATGAGTACACTTGTTTTGTGCAGTGTCTATGGAGGTCAGAGGAGGGTGTTGGATCTCCTGGAACTAGAGTTGCAGATTGTTGTTAGCTGTCATATGGATGTTGGGATCTGAACCCAGGTCCTCTGTAAGGGCAGCCGGTGCCCTTAACCACTGAACCATCTCTCCGGCCCCAGTTATATGGCTTTTCTTTGTTCTGTTACTATAAAAACTCCATAAAACTGCTTCCAGGCTGGAACGTGGAATCTGGGGTAACCTGAATCTGTGTTTCCGTACCATGGTCACTCATATTTGCCTCCAGAATAAACTATCTTTTATCCCCTTTGAGGAGAGAGCTATGCTTCTGCATCAACGAGTGTTTTGCATTGCAGTGGAATGCTTCACAACGAGCCATCTGCTCAGATGGCTTCACACATTCCATGGTTGCCAGTGAATGTTCTATACCTCATTATTTAATGATGAGACAGCCCATGTGTATAAATGACAGAGTAACACGACATTATTTGAAGAAGACCTGACTTCCTGCTTCCAAGTTTCTTCAGTAGGAAACTATATTTTCTTTGAAACTGTTCTCCAGTTTCTCCGGCTACGTGCTGTGAAACACAATGTAAATTTCTTTTCCACAATACCATCTTCTGTGCTGGAGTGATGTCTCAGTGGTTAAGAGTATGTCCTGTTCTTGCAGAGGACTAGATTTGATTCCCAGCACCCACACGGATGACTCACAGCTGCCTGTAACTCCAGTTCCAGGGGATCTGTCACCCTCTTCTAGACTTCATGGACACCTGCACTCACATGTGTACATACTTCCTCACAGTCACACACATATCCATAAAATTATAAAGAAAAAAATGCCATCTGCTTGGTACTTCCTTTTTTAAAAAAATATTTTATTTTTTATTTTCATTTTATGTGTATGAGTGAGTGTATTGCCTGTATGTATGTAGGTGCACCTGGGGAGGTCAGAGGATGGTGTTGGATTCCCTGAAACTGGAGTTAAGGACAGTTGTTAGCTGCCGTGTGGGTGCTGGGATCTGAACCCGGGTTCTCTGCAACAGCGGCTGCTACACTTCATCACTGAGCCGTCTTTCTGGCTCCATTGCTACTTAAATTTTCACAATGTAACTATCCTTACATACTGACAGACTCCATTCACTATCTTTTACTCCAAAATCATGCTGGGAGATGAGACCTTTAAGATAGGGATCCACTTGCAGGAAAGGTCACCGATGCCGGAAGAGCCAGAGACACATCAGGACGAAGGAACATTGCTTCCAGTGTTACTTTGGGTCAATACAGAAGTACCAGGGGACTTGACAAAGGCTGAGATTAGAAAATGGGGATCACCCGGAGCACTTCCTGCCGCTGGAGGTGGGGGGAGGGGCTCATCCTTTCTTGTCTCCTCCTTTCCTGTCTGTGTTGCTTTTCTGTGTCTCTTTCTCTTGTCCTCACCTCTGTCCTACTTCTTGCGTTGATTCACCGTGTTCGAATAAGGACTTAAATTTTTTTATTCTAGTTTTAATTATGTGCGTGTGTGTGTCTGAACATGGGCATGTGCATGTTAGTACAGTTACCCACAGAGTCCAAAGGTGTCAGATATTCCTGGAGCTGGAGTTACAGGTAGTTGTGAGCTGTCTGATATGGGTTCCAGGAACTGAACTTAGCTCTTCTCCAAGAGCGGTTTGTGTTCTTAACCTCTGAGTCATCTTTCCAGCTCTCTGAAAGTTTTTAACCAGCGGGGCTTCCATAATTGAAGCTTGGGACATATCAGGTGGGATAGCTGGTAGTGACTCCCTCCCGCCGAAAAGTTATCATTTAAGAATGAACAGGCAATCTGAAATCAAAAGACTCTATTTCCCCAAACGACTTAGTGGATTTTTAGAAAGGGATGAAACAGAGCCAGCAGGTGTTTGTGGAAGAGGAGGATGAGGGATTTGGAGATGGAAGTATGGAGTTCCAGACCCAGGAGACGTCTTGTTTTCATTTCAGAGCCTCAGACAGCTTGGGTTGGAGAGCTGGAGGGTTGGCAATAGGTACAGCAATGCCTGACAGTGTTTGCAGGCTGATGGTGCAAGAATAGGCTTGTATGGGGCAAAGGATTGATGGTCATCTAGCGTCATCTGTCAACCTCTTTTCTTCCTCTGCCTTGGCACCTGTGCCAAGCCTCAGTGCCATCCAGTGGCCTGGATGAGGCCTTTGTCAGAGGAGAATGCTGCAGGAGGCCTCCCTGGCCATCCCAAGAGGAAACACTGTCCTTACACCTGGGTTCTTCTCCAATGTCTCCTTCTAGGGTTACGTCTAACTTTATTTCTAGCATTGACTGGGGGATTGGATCAATCTTCCTTTTGTTTCTTGGCTAGGAATTGCTTGATGTTGGGAGTCTTATGAAAAGATATGGTAAGGAAGGGAGTCAAAGGCACAGACCATGTTGGTGGAAAAAAGAGTCCCCTAATTTTTTTTAACTTAATGTATTTTGGGTACTTTTCTATAACAGAACATATAGAAATCTTATTTAATATGACAAAGACTCCATATGCACTGTGTGTGGTTATGGATGCTTGACGAGATGTAAATATCTTTGAAGTGCACATTTTAGCAAGAAGAGAATATAAAATAGGGACACTCAGCACTGTTGGGAAATGATGTTTCATTATTCAGGAATCTGTCATGTTTATATATTTGTGTTATCTTTGTGGAAGGATGTGACAAGTTAATTAATTTGTCTTTTCTCTAACCAAGCATTCCCACTGCACAAATCCTCCTTGCCTGCTGAATTACCATCCCTTTGACATGAGTAGAGCCCAGCTTGCAAGCCTTCAAAAGTATGAATTCAGCCATGTCCTGTCCTAGGACCTCAGATGAGAAGCCTGAGTGATGTGGTCTTCAGGGACCAAGTCCTGCTTGTTAGTGTTGAGTATTGATAGCTAAGGTGCTTTGTGTTATTTTTATTTTTAATTTTTAAGATTTTATTTATGTGTCTGTGTGAGTGTTTATATGTGTGTGTGTGTGTGTGTGTGTGTGTGTGGTGCTGTTGGTGGCCAGAAAAAAGTATTATGGCCCCTGGAACTGGGTTACGAGTGGTTGTGAGCTGTTCAATGTGGATGCTGGAATTTGAACTTGGAGCCTCTGGAAGAGTGAGTAAGTGCTTTTAACTGCTGAGCCATCTCTCCAGTCCTCTTATGTTCTTTAATAAGTGTGTGTGTGTGTGTGTGTGTGTGTGTGTGTGTGTGTGTTTGAGAGGGAGAGAGAGTTTGTGGTTGGGAATGTATGCTGGTAAGCCTGTCACACCCATACAGTTGATAATGACTGCTGCTGTAAGTCTCCAATGACTGCTCCTCCTGACTTCTGCCGAGTCTCCCTCAAGGACCACCTCTATCCTTTTCCATGACTCCCAGACTTCAAGGCTAATGTTAAGCACAGCAACGGCTTCCAGAGTACATCTCCGGAGCAGACATGTTAGCAAATCTTGCTTGTGTGTGAAAACCAACCTTTTACAGCGAACGTTTGTGACAAGGAACAGTGACGAGGCAAGGCAAGCACATGAAAAAGCCATGCTCAGGTGATGGGTAAGGAAGCTTCAGGTCACATTCCCTCCATCGTGTGGCATGTTGAGAGCCACCTTGACCCTCTACATCACAGATGTCTTTGCCAGGAACAGAGCATCAGGCAAGCTGGAGTCTTGAGGGCGATTATGAGGCGACTGCTGCCTGCTGTGTTATCTTGAGAGAGGGGTTTAGGAATGTGAACATAACACTGTTGGGACCAAGCAGAACATTTAGAAAGCTACAGTGTTGGATCGAATTCTTTCTTCTTTGTCTGCACCTCACATGAGTAAGCCCTTTTTCTTTTTATGAAACTTGGAACTTCATAAATTGAGTGCACAGAAGCAGAATGAGCTGCTTTTCCTTGCTTTTGAGCAGTGGGAGCAAAATAATTTCTGAGTCATTGAGATACAGAAAGGGGGAGAGAGAGAGAGAGAGAAAGAGAGAAAGAGAGAAGAATATGAATATGGAGACTGGCCAAAAACCCCAGCAAGGTCTGGAGCAACGTCATTCTATAGGACAGGCTCTAATCCAGGCTGTTCCATGATCTTGCTGATTGAACATATTCACTGAATCTCCTTTTTCGGAACTCACTGTATTCATTTTTAAAATGAGACAGTTGGCTTGATTGAGTCCAAGATTCTTTCCAGGGTTCTTCAGCTTGTGAGTAAGCCTGAGGCTCCCAACTAGGACTCTGTCTCGCGGTGTGTCTCCTCTGGCTAGCAACCGTCTCCAGTCCATATTTATGAGTTCCTTGACTTCTGTCTCTGCTCTACCAAGTCAGAATGAAAAAAATCAACCTTAGCGAGCTCCTAACTTTCAGAAAGATGTGTATTAATTTGCTTTCTGTTGCTGTGATAGAAAGGAAGAGTTTATTTAGCTAACGGTTCCAAAGGGGCAAAAGTCCATCATGGCGGGGAGGCATGGTGGCAGAGGTGGCTGGAGTAGATGCAGCAGCTAAGTGCTCACATCTTCAAGCATGCAGAGGAAGCAGAGTGTTGACTGGAGACCCGGAAAGGCTTAAGAACCCCCTAAGCCTGCCCCAGTGACAGTCAGTCCCCCAGCATGGTCACACCTTCTAAGACCTCCCAAAACAGCACCACCAACTGAGGACAAAATGTCCAAATACTTAGAGCCTATGGGGGACCTTCTCATTCAAACGACCGTGAGGGTTTCCTGCTTATGCTGTAGATGAAACATGAGTCAGTAGAATTTGGGGGTAATCATTTTTTCTATCAATTCTGTGGTACCATAATGATTCCATACCTTCTTTTACTCTGAGAATGTGAGATATTGGGAAACCTTTAGACATTTAGTGTAGGAACTCTTGATTTATAGTCTTCAAATCTCTGAAGTCTGAGAACATACTAGGATTATAGGAACAAATATATGTGCATATATATATACATATATACATACGCATTTATATATGATCTATCAAAAACTCAGTCTACAATAATAAATATATAGTTTTATTAACATGTAGATTAAATATTCAGTTTTATAAATTGATCATTTGATCAACTATCAAAAAAAAAAAAGACCAAAGAAAATCCCCCAGCACATTAAGCATTTCAGTTACCCAGAACGTCATCCATTGTGATGCTTTTTAGTCGCCATCCCTCTGCCCCTTCTTACCTTATCAACTACTTTATTTATGTGTGTGAGTGTTTTGCCTGTGGGAATATAAGTATACAGTAGATATGGAGGCTGGGAGAGAGTGTTGGATCCTCTGGAACTGGAGCTGTGGAAGGTTGTGAGTTCCAGGCCAGCCTGGTCTGCATAGTGAGTTCTAGGTCAGCCATATAGTGAGAACCTGTCTGAAAAAAAAAAAAAAAGGCAATTGCATAGAATGCAAGAAAATGGCCAAGATTTAAAGACATTTTGTTCAGTGAAGGTAGTCTTATAAGCATAAATGTTACATGACTACCTTTTAAATTAGGCTCTAAAGCCATTCAATACTTTGGGGCAAAAAGTAGGATGGTAGCCAGAAGGAAGGGTTAATGGAGAATTTCTAATCAGCAAGTCAGCAAGTACAAGGTTTCACTTATGTAAACTGAACTAATTGTAGAGACCTGCTGGAAAACACTGTCCCTGTAGCCTGTGATACTGTACTGTGCATTTGTTGAGGTCAGGTCTTACTGTTCTTATTGCAGTAAGGTAACATTTAAAGCAAACCTGAATTTTATTAATTTTTGTTACTGTTATTTTTGACTATGTGTCTCTGTATGGGCTTGTATAGAAGTTCACATGTCTGCAGAGGCCAGAATAGGACATCAGATCCCCTGGAACCTGAGTTATGACGTTATGAGCCACCAGACATGGGTGCTAGGAATTGGACTTAGGTCCTCTGCAAGAGCAGTATATGGTGTTGAGCAATGATTCATCTCTCCAACCCCCAACCAGTGTTGAGGTTTTTAAAACTTTAATTTTTAGAAATGTGTATGGGTGTTTTGCCTGTGTGTATGTAAGTATACCCATGTCATGAAACGCCACAGAAGCCAGAAGAGGGCATTAGATCACTTGGAACTGGAGTTAGGGAGGATTGTTGGCATCAGGTGGGTACCAACAACTGAACCGGGCTGTCTGCAAGAGCAGCCAGTGTTCTTAACCACAGAGCCGTCTCTCCAGCCCTAATAATGCTGAATTTAAAGAAAGACTCCAAGCTTTCTCCATGTGTTGTAAAGTGTCACAATTGTTTGGAAGGTGCTTTCCTGTGGAGGCCCCACCCCCTGAGTGACTTGGAAACCAGAACAGATACTGCTGACTTGTGTGTAGCATTTCCTAATCTGTCATTCCCTGCACAGAGCTCTTGGATTGGGATTTTGTTCGTTTCTGGCCTGTGGGAGAGTTGTGGTGCAGAGCACTGTTCTCATTCTATTCATGCGGTTGGCTATTTTCTTGGACTCTCTTGGTGCTCAGCCTGCCCACCCCTGTCAGCTCTTGGCTCATTTCTTCTGAGGTTTTGGTTTGAGCAGTTAGCATGGTCTTTGTTCATTTGCAAATGGAGGTTCAGCAGCCTCCAAACTTTTTCAGAAACCATGGAGAAAAAGGGGAAGCTGCAGGAACTTGTGGCTGTGAAGAAGCCTTCCGGGAGCTGAAGAGGGATGTGCACCCCTACATCGGAGTGGGGGCCAGTCAGCGAGCAAGCAGCTCCCACTGGTGGACACGTGTACTCTAGGGAGTGCAGAAGCCCTGCTGTGTGTCCCCTACCGGGCCTTGGTCGCCTCTGTGGGGAAGGGGTCTTGGCCTGGGGGTAAATCGTGGGAAATCTCACCGTTGTGCCCACGTATTTCCGTTTCTCATGTGCTCCTAACCAAGAGTTAGGAACCATCATTATCATCTCTTCTGTAAAGTGAAAAGAGATGACGTTAACTGCTCAAGGCCTGTCGGGTAGAGGTGGGACTCAAACTCTCTCATTTGCTATTTGCTTGTTTCGGTTTTTTTTGAGAAAGGGTCTCATGAATCTCAGGATGACCTCAAATTACTGTGTAGCTGAGGGTGACCTTGAACTTCTGCTCCTCCTGCCTCCACCTTCTGAGTGCTGGGAGTATAGGCATGTGCCATCACATCCGGTTTATACTGTCTTGGGGATCAAACTCAGTTGGGGACCAAGCAGGCGAGCAATCTCCCAACCCAGATACATCCTCAGCTCCCCTGAAGTTCTCCGGTTGTGATTTCATTTAGTTCTTTAATAACATTTAAAATAGGTGATTAATGTTTTTGTTTAGTAAGTTCCATATCAGGGCAGGGGGACGGCTCCCCGCCACTCCTGGCAGGGGATTTAATGAAGGGCCTTGTAGATGCTAGGTAAGCACTTCATGGTGAGCCATTCATGTTCTCTGTTCTTTGATGAAAGCTGGAGATTTTAAGTAATGGAATGTGGCGGCTCTTCTCCCATCTAGAAGAAAGATTTGCTATTACAGTTTTTGGTATTTTTTTTCTGTGTGTAATAACATTGTCTACATTTGTATTGTCACATGTGACCACCGAAGTCTCCACTCAATCAGCTAATACTAGGCAGACATTTTCATCAATACAGCCCCAGTCCTTGCTGAGGGGCTCAGCTAGGCAGCTTATAGCTCAGCTTCAGCTTTGACTTCTAGCCCCAAGTTCCTCATGATAGCTAGAGGTGAGAACTTAAAACCTTCCTGGGACTTAGCATGTACAGAACCTGTGTGTGTATGCAGCTTTCTAAGGGCAAGACAGTATATTAGAGCTTTTCAAAACCAGAGCACACGTCTCATTCCTTACCTTTAAGTTTTTTCTACTATTTATAGGTTAATTATGTATGATGAGCTTTGTGATACTTTAACACATGTACATATTTTGTCTCATTTGTCCCTTTTACCCTTTCTTGTCCACTCCTGGTAACCCCCTTCCTCTTCCTTTTCCCAACTAGTTTGAAGTTTTTTTTTTTTGGTCTTTTTGAGACAGGTCTCCCTGTAGCCCCAGCTGGCCTGGAACTTGCTATGTAGACCAGGCTGGCCTTGATCTCACAGATATCAGCACGCCACCATGCCCTGTTTCATGTCTTTTTTTTTTTTTTTTTTTGTAACTCAGTAAGTTTCATTGGGGTTGTTTACAGGAGCATAAGCACCTTACCAGTGGCTACACTGCTGAAGAAAATGTCTCTTCTTCCCCCATCAACCCTTAACTGTACATCGGTTCTCAGAGAGGGATGGAGCTTCCCTCCCCGCTCACATGACAGGGTGCCAACTGGCCCAATTTTGTGCAGATATTGGGCAGGTAATCCCAGCTGTTGCAAGTTTGAGTGCAACAGCTGTGCCATGCCCAGAAGTCAGTGTTCCAGGCGGCTTCCACAAGTTTTTCTGGCAATTCTTTTTCATCCTTTCTTCTGTACTATTCCCTGAGCCTTCGATGGGATGATACAGATGTTTCACTTATGACCGGGCATTCAACCGTCATCTCTTCTTTAATGCTTGATGAATTGTGAGTCTCTGCGGTCACCACTGACCACTGCGAAAAGAAGCTTTCCTGACCAAGTTGACTGCAGCACTAATCTACGGGCATAAACATAGATATTTAGAAGGCAGTGCGACAGGCACTTCATCTACTTAGCAAAACAACAGTGGTAGTTTGCCTACTGGAGCCTATGACCTCCCCAGTTACCGACTTTTGAGTGAGTTTACAGTACCAGAGGTGAATTCCCTCCTGTGGAGTGGGCACTAAATCCAATCAGAAAGTGATTGAGGACTTTCTGTTCAGTTCCTTCTTCCATTTTTGATTGGGGTGTTTGTTTTCTTGTTTAGTTTTCTGAGTTCTTTGTATATTCTTAATATTACTTCTGGACTCTTTCAAGTTCTTTCCTCTGCTCCCACAGAGTTCCTCTGGTGACCAGGCTGTTTGCTGGCCTGGTTTACTGGTTGTGGGTCACTGTTCAGTGCTTCACAGGTGGAGTCTTAGATCTGGTCGCACAGACCTCCTTCAGGGCTCCACTGGTGAATGCTGGCCCTGGCCCTGTGCAGCTCTTGCTAATGTCATGTGAACTGCTTGGAGTCTACATGAAAGTTCCCATGTCTACCTTGGTTCTCACCACGTTTTCAGCTCCCTGAAGATTGTGGGGATTTGATTCTGTATCTTTTCTGTAGTCTCTCAGTATTCTGTTTGTGTGGTTTCAGCACATAGTCCCAGGATGCTTGGTCTGGGTTTCTTGAGAGTGTGGTTCACAGAGGGTCCGGGGCAGCCACCGTAGTAGAAGGCTTTCTGAAATGGTATCCCACTTCTGTTCTCTCTCCAGTTCTCGGCACTCAGCACCAGGGAGAGGGTTCTCCTACCGCAGCGCCTCCTTCTGCTGTCGCGGCTGCTGCCCTGGGTGTGTCTATTTTCCAATGTTCAGGGCTTTTCTGGTAGTTGTTTCTCAGCTTTCCCCTGATTACTCCCTGAAGGCTCTGACCCACTCTGCCTGACCATTGTCTGTCATCTTGGGTTCCTCCTGTGTTCTACCTTTAAGCTTTTAAATGCTCAATTCCCTGTAACTGGAGTTACTGACCATTGCTAGCTGCCATGTAGGTGCTGGGAACTGAACCCAGGTCCTCTAGAAGAGTAGCCAGTGCTCTTAAGGGCTGAGCTAATTCCCCAGCCCTCTTTAAGATTTTTTGATTGATGCAGTGCTTGCTTCAACTGTTACTCACTGCCCAGGTCAGCACACAGCAGTTGCTTTCAACAAATGCTCCCCAGGAAACTTAAGCTCAAACAGAAGGAGCACCATCCAACTCAGGCCAAAGAAAACCTTCATGTGGGATCTTCCAGGGGACCACTGGACAGGCTGAATATTGGCAATCCCCTGGACATGAGGCTTTTTAGAACTTTCATTCCCATTCTGCCAGGTCGCAATTGCTGCTTCCATTACAGGCTGATGGTTTTCAGGTGCTGCTGAGCTGGGGCGAGAGGAGGGGAGAGAGCCAGTTAGGTAAAAAGCTGACTGTTCTTACTGGGGTCCAGCGAGTACTCTTCAGGCCATCGTCATCAACCTTTGGCTAATTTCTGTAGTTCCGAAAAACTTGACTTTGATTATTTTTGTCTCTATTCATATTGCTTTCATGACTCAAAATTCTTCTGTGATAAGAAACTTGCTTTCATCACCCTCTTCAATATATGGAGGACAGTTTTAAAATGAAAACATAAACTATTTTTACAAATGAAACTATGTATTGGTAAAGATTTAATCATGTAGACATCATGCCAAAGTCTGGTGTATGTGTTTTCTGGGTTATTGTTGTGTAAGGCTGTGAAGCATCATCTTATTAGATGGTACTATAGCTCCTTTCTGGGAAGGAAGTGTTTTAGTTAAGGGCAAAGCCACTTGGCATATGAGGTGAAATCCCAAAGATACAGGTCCCTGAAGCACATGGATAATTTAAATTACATAGGAAAATTAAAGATTGGGGTGTGAGTCAGAGGGGCAGCTTTTGGATTAGGACTAGTTGCAAATAACACCAACGAAAAACAATAGAGGCTTAAAAAAATCAGAAAGCATTTTCTCTCTTATAAATGACTGTCGGTGGTACTGTTCTCAGGGGTCTCTGCTCTTTTGGTCTTATTCCAAGGTCACTAATTCTACTTTTTTACATGTTATTATTTTATGTGTATGAGTGTATTGCCTGCATGTAGTTATGTGTACCCATGTTGACCAGTGCCTAGGAGGTCAGAAGAGGGCATCAGATCCCTTGGAACAGATGGTTGTTAGCTACCATGTAGGTGCTAGGAATTAACCCCAGTCCTCTGCAAGAGCAGTCAGTGCTCTTAACCATTGAGCCTTCTCTCCAGCCCCAAGGTCACTGATTCTAAACTCCAGGTGACTACTGAAGTTCTCGTTATTTTTGCCACATTCTAGCTAGCAGGATGACAGAAGGGCAAAGAAGAGCACACTTCTTTCATTCAGAAAATTTCCCAAGAATTGTACACACAGATGATTTCTCATCTCATTGTCCAGAATATGAACAGCTCCCTCTGATTACATGCAAGGTTAGTCATTGATTTTACTCAGATCATGTACACAGGTGAAAAATCAGGAGTTGTATTACTACTGAGCAAGCAAAAAAGGAGAAAAATAGATTCCGAAAACAGCTGTCTCTGTCTTCAAAAGTAAACAGGGAGAGACCATGGGATGACATGAAATTGAGCTAAATAGTCATTAAGAAGGTTTTAGAGGGGGCAGAGAGAGAGATGGCTCAGTGGTTAAGAGCACTGTCTGCTCTTGTAGTCTGCTCTTGTAGAGGACCAGGGTTCGATTCCCAGCACCTAAATGGTGGCTAAGAACCATCTGTAACTCCAGTTCCAAGGGCTCTGATGCCCTCTTCTGGCCTCCACAGGCATTGCATGACACGGTGCACTTGCACATACACAGGCAATATACTCATAAAATCAAAAAAAGAAATTTTTAGAAATTGAATGAATACACATTTTGAGAATACATTGTCTTAATATGGATTCCTGCATAAATATGTCTTGAAGTCAAATGCTTTATTTAGATGTTTCTTACACATGCCTGTAGCAAGGTAGATGGGCCAGGATGGGAGGCTAGTAGGATAGACAGCTAGGATGTGCTTTTCACTTTGGTTTTCTTTCTTTCTTTCCTTTCCTTTCCTTTCCTTTCCTTTCCTTCCCTTCCCTTCCCTTCCCTTCCCTTCTCTTCCCTTCCCTTCCCTTCCCTTCCCTTCCCTTCCCTTCCCTTCCCCTCCCTTCCCTTCCCTTCCCTTCCCTTCCCTTCCCTTCCCTTCCCTTCCCTTCCCTTCCCTTCCCTTCCCTTCCCTTCCCTTCCCTTCCCTTCCCTTCCCTTCCCTTCCCTTCCCTTCCCTTCCCTTCCCTTCCCTTCCCTTCCCTTCCCTTCCCTTCCCTTCCCTTCCCTTCCCTTCCCTTCCCTTCCCTTCCCTTCCCTTCCCTTCCCTTCCCTTCCCTTCCCTTCCCTTCCCTTCCCTTCCCTTCCCTTCCCTTCCCTTCCCTTCCCTTCCCTTCCCTTCCCTTCCCTTCCCTTCCTTTCCTTTCCTTTTTCCTTTCCTTTTTCTTTTCCTTTTTCCTTTCCTTTTTCCTTTCCCTTTCCCTTTCCCTTTCCCCTTTCCTTTCCCTTTCCCTTTCCCCTTTCCTTTTCCTTTCCTTTCCTTTCCTTTTTCCTTTCCTTTCCTTTCCTTTCCCGTTCCTTTCCCTTTCCTTTCCCTTTCCTTTCCCTTTCCTTTCCCTTTCCTTTCCCTTTCCTTTCCCTTTCCTTTCCCTTTCCTTTCCCTTTCCTTTCCTTTCCTTTCCTTTCCTCACTGTGGGACATTGGAACCTGCTTCTGTTAACTCACACTGTAACTCATTACAGAACAAGTGCCTCTGAACGATCCTGGTTGAGAAGGGAGGGCTCTGGTGCATTTGTGTATAGATCTTGTCAATTATTGATTGGGGTTGCCTGTAGGAAGTATTAAATCCCTAGTACTTCTGGCATCCCATGGCAAACGAAGCTCTCTGGCCAAAGAAGGTTGAGCCATCATATTCTGCAACATAAGGTGTGATGGGATTTGGTCTGGGCACCGATGGAACACTGTCCTCCTGGTTTAGCTAGGTCCCTACCATCAGGATCATAGTGGCTGTGACTGCTCACGTGTGACCCTCGGAAGGTCCAGCCTGCTTATGTTCTCTCATAGAAGGAGGGGTTGAGGAGGGTCATTAGGTCTTCACCTGAGATCCTCTCTTCCTGCAACGCCCTCCAAGCTGCCTGTAATTCCATCCAGTTGCTTGTGGTCTTGGGAGATGCTGGAGCATGTAGGAGGATTAGCTAAAGGGGTGGAGACTCCATCTATGCAGCGATGTGAGTTTTCTGCGTGCTGCTGTTTGAGTTACACAAACTTCTCTGACTCCCTCTCCAAGTTCCTACCGGCAATTCCAATAAGCTTACTGAGTCTCCAAAACGAACTTGGATGGAATCATTCCTCTGGGCTACCTTGGTGTCCTATCTGCTTAGGAAAAGTAATACAGCTCTCATTTGTACCTATCTAATAGTCACTTAGAAGTTGTTTTCTCTGCTTTACAACAACTGTTCCCTAAGCTTTTAGAAATCAGCTCATGGTTGGACCGAGAGTGTACAAGCTAGGAATTGTGGGGGTAGAATAGTGAGATGGCCCATAAATCAAACTAAACTGGAGTTTGAATCCAGAGGAAACTTGACACCAAGGTTATGATTTGCAAAAATCTTGAAGATGATTTCTGCACTGTGGGGCATATATATACCAGTCATCTGTGACTGTGTTAACAGTAACCCAAAACTTGAAGCAAAATACATTGCCTTGTGCTTTTTGTTCAGAAATTCAAGCACAGCCGGACCAAGTCTACCGCTTTAGGGTGACTCTCAAGTACAAGCCATGGCTGGTGTCTCATATGAAGCCTGAACATACTGAGGGTATGATTCAAGGTCATTTATGTGGTTATTGGCAAATTTTAAGGTTTCCCAAGGACTACTGGACTGAGGTCTGTGTCCCCTCACTGGTTGTTAGTTTTGACATATGGCATTTATCAACATGGCATCTTTCTTCATCAAAGCTACCAAGGAGACTTTGCTAGCAAGACAGACGTTACTGGCTGTGGTAACCTAATCAATGTGGAAGTGTTCGCCCATCATCCTTGCCATATTCTTTTGGTCACAAACAAGTCACTAGGCAAAGTCACACTCAAGAGAAAGTGTAATTACACATGGATATGAATAATAGGAAATGGAATCATTGGTGACATTTAAAAAAATATTATGTGTATGAATGTATTTCTTGCACGTATGTAAATGCCCTTGTGTTGTGCAATGCCTGTGGAGGTCAGAAGATGGTGTTGGATCCCCTAGAACTGGAGTTCCCAATAGTTGTTAGCTGCCATGTGGGTGCTGGGAACAGAACCTGGGTCCTCTGTAAGAACAGCCAGTGCTGTTAACTGCTGAATCATCTCTGCAATCCCTATTTGTGACTTCTTATAAGTTTGCTTGCCACAGAGAATGAGAGGGGTGTTTGTGTGTGTGTGTGTGTGTATGCATATTGTATACCTATAATGTAGTTGGCCTCTTCTAGGAATGGTAGACATTGTAGTGGAAGTAAAAGGCAAAATGCTCACCCCAGTGGAACTTGTATTCTGTCTGCTCTGATGACAAGGACGGAGAAACCCCTGCAGACAGCTGTTCTAAGAGTCTGGTTGTTCTCCTCTGTACCTGGAGACATGCCTAATCTGATGTGGGATTGAAAATAATATCTTTCTGTTTCTGAGATACATATCTGAGAGAGCTACTTAGATGCTGATTTTTCTAAAAAGCGCTGACCTCAATTGGCCCCACACAATAACTGAAAGCACATTAGTGGCCCTCTGCCTTCATTTGGCATGTGTCTCCTTTACCTTGGGTCACCTTCTTCTACAGGATGGCATGTTACTCAAGTGTCTGTCTGACATATCTCATTCTCCTTCAAGACTTACGGCTTAGAGATTAATTTGTCCTAAAGCTGCGGTCACCTTGGATTCTAGGAAGAGCAAAACTTTGGAAGACAATTGTCCCTTCAGATGAGGGCAGTTATCAGCACAGGTGAGGCGGCTCCTGGACCAGAAAAAAATCATCTTGTAGAAATCAGAGTGGTGCCCTTGAGTGATGACAATCTTGAACAGATTAACAACTTATCAAACCACCTTGCAGGACCAGATCTGAGACAATGGTGGGTCAGTGATGGGTGGGCAGACTGTACTGGAGGGTCACTTTACTGTCTCTCTTCCCAGTGTGGCCACATTGAACAAAACTCCTCTCTGCCATCCCTCTGTAACTGATATATCGAAGCTGGGTGGCCAAGTTTAGCCCATTTGGGCTATTGGCACCTGGACTTTTGCCCTAAAATCTCTGGTTACATATTGATGAGGATTACTTTTCCCATAGAGGACTAGATGTTTGGTTCTTTGTTTATTTTGCTTTCTTCTGACAATCTTGAGAATTTACAGCACTTGAGAATTCAACGGAGGAAGAGAGCCCACTCCTGTGAAGTCAAAGTAAACACTAACTGCATAGTGAGAGTGGTTCCTCCCTGCAGAAAGGATGCAGAGGCAGAAAAGGTTTCAAAGAGGTCTTCCTAAATTTATCATGAAGCTCCCTTCCTGGGTTTTTAAGGCTAATATTTCTTATTGCAGCTACAGAAACATTTGGAGCCTGAACTCTGACACGAGTTCCTTCTCTCCAACTCTCCTCAAACCTCAGGGATCAGTTTTAAACTCTGGATGCATGAAGACCGGTGTATTATCTGTCAGCAAAGCAGCTCCAGAACCCTGGGTATTTTACTTCAGAGCTGAGTGGCAGCTGAGGTTTTCTGGGCTACGTCTCATGTTAGTTACCTTACCTTTTGTTGTTGTTGCTCTGACAAAATACCTGACAAAAACGGCTTGAGGAAGGAAGGATTTACTTGGCTCACAGCCCATCATGACTGTGGAGAGGTGGCAGGAGGATCTGTAGCTGTGGAGGTGACTTGAGGTGGCTGGTCACATGGTATCTGGTCAGGAGTCAGAGTGAGATGAGGCTGGTGCTCCCCTTTTTCTCCATTTTATTCAGTCAGGGACCCCAGCTCATGGAATGGTGCTGCCTACATTCAGGGTGAGTCTTCTTACCTCAGTTAAACTCCAGAAACCCTTCACAGACATGTCTAGAGGTTTGTCTCCTAGGTCATTCTAAATCCCATTAAGTTGACAAACAAGATGAACCATAACACAAGTCCTGTCCTAAGATCCTGAAAATAGCTTTTAAAAGTCTGTGACAGGGTTAGGAGATGATTCACAGACGGGCAGGGGAGAGAAAGGATCAGAGATTCATCTAAATGGTGACAATGAATGCGTTCCAGTGGCCCTGTCCTTCCGCCTCATGGCTGGAAGTTCCTGGTAACTAGGAGAATGGAATTTGTGAGGTGGCAGCTCTTATTTACTGAGTATGAGAACCAGCTGTACCTTTTGGAACCTCAGTTTTGGCACCTCTAAAATGGGAACAGTTATCTTTGCCTGATCTGGTTAAAAATAATTTAAAAAGTGGCCTTGCAATTAAAAACAAGGATGTGTCTAGTTTCATATCTGTGGCTGTGATCAAATAACGTCTTAGGGGAGAGAGGGTTTATATGATTTATAATTCCAGGTAACAACCCATCATTGTGGGGAAGTCAAGGAAGGAACTTCAAACAGCCGGTTACATCTCATCCACATTCAGGAGCATGGAGAAGCAAATGCACCCTGCTGGTTTGCTTGGGCTCAGCTCGACTTCTCCACTATCACACGGTTGGGGACCCACCCTGCCTGTGGGAACAGTGCTGCCCACAGTGGGCTAGGTCGTCCCGTATCAGTGAACTCAATCATACAGCCTCCCACAGACATGACCACGGTCAACCCAAACCCGATGTAGACAGTCACTCATTGGGGCTCTCTTCTCAAGTGATTATGTTGACATTTAAAGCTGACTATTGCACTGTACAAGCTTGAAGACCTGAGTTTGATCCCCACAGCCCATGGCTGAAGGAGAGAACTCACTTCTGAGAGTTATCACCTGACAATCCATGCATTCACACTGACTTCATACACACAGTAATAAATAACATAAAAATAAGAAGGAATGTGTGAACATGTTTAGTGCTGTATCTGGTGCCTAAAAAATTGCATGTAAGTGTTCTTATTTGTAGCAGGGCAGATTTGAGAACCCCAATTCACAGATGGGGAAGCCAAGTAGATACAGCATGTGTGGGTCTGGGTACCTTGAGTCCCCAATTCTCTCTGGCAGGGATCCTCTTTATCTCTTAGAACGCTGTGTCCTGTCCAGGTTCTTTAGGCTTGACTTCCTGGCCAGTCTCCTTCCCAATGCTGAGTTTGCTCACCCTGAGGAATTAAGGGATGTTGCCGAGGACCGTCCACACTTCTGTCTACCTGGACCAGAGGTCTTGCTCTCCTGGGCCTGGCAGGATGTAGGCTGGGATGGATCTGAAAAGGATTCAGAATGGGGTCCCCTGGAGAGACATCCAGTGGGTAAGTGCTGACCTGCTGGTGGAAAGCATTTAAAGTGATTCTCTGGCATTACCTAAGAGCATTCATATGCAATCCAGGGCAGGCACATTTTTAAAAAGGCAGATGGAAATGCATCCCTGCTGTGCTCAGGAGCCCAGATTTGGAAGGCTCTTGTCCAATTAAAGTATTATGGAGTCCAACTGTTCTTCAAGGTTACTGCTGAAGAGGAAGGAGTTGATTTTATCTTCTACTTTTAAGGTAGAGGTGTGGCAGATAGGCCAGTGCCTGAGGAGAACAAGAGAATGGCTGCCACAGCTGGGCCCAAATCCCATGTGAAGGTGTGAGTGAGTGTATGTGTGCCAGCTGTCTTCTTTGTAGCTTTCTTGTCTCCCAGTGTCTCTGAGGAGTTTTGATGCTTAGGTTTGAATCCAATGTGTCCTTGAGCATATGGGAATAATTTCATCCCCCCCCCACCCCTTTGTTTCGAGGCAGGGTCTCAGGTACCTTAGACTAGCCTTGAACTTGCTATATACCCAAGGATGACCTTGGACTCCTCACTCTCCCGCCTCCACCTCCAGAGTGCAGGGATTACAAGCATACGCCACCATCTTTGGGGCTATAATAGTAACTGGCTCACAGGGTTATGAAAAAATATATAAACAGGTTATCTGGCATGGTGTGGGTACTTTCCTTTCTGTGTGTGTATTTCTCTATTTTGTGACATGTATGAGTGACCCTATTAGAAGCCTTCATCGTAGAGTATAGAGTGTGTGCAGGTAAGCTCTGGGGCAGGGCTGTAGTTTCTCTGGTACCAAGGACAGCAGGTGGTCCAGGTCAGTGTGAGTGCTTAATAAATAGTAGACAAATGAGAGAACAGCGAGGGGGGCTACTATCCTGGACAGAAGGGTAAGCTAGGTAGAAAAGATGGGGACATAAAACATTATCAGGAGCCCAAGGACGAGGGTGAGGGCAGAATGTGGAATGCTGCCATGGACTCCCTGGCTTGAACTTCTGTGGTACTTGTTCAAGCTGTCACAATTGCTGTGAGTTCATATGAGTAACTTCCCACCTGTTTCCTTGTGGTCATCCTTTGGTTCTTAAAATCTTTCTATCCCCTCTTGCAATGATCCCTGAGCCTCTGGAGGCAGAAGTTTGATATAGATGTCCAATTCATGGATAATCACTCTGCAGTTTCTTATTCTCTGCATATTGGCTAGGTGTGAGTTTCTGGGTTAATAACAATCTGCTGCATAAGGGAGCGTATCTGGTGAGAGCTGAGAGATGCATTGATCTATGGGTATAACAGTAAGTCATTAGGAGTCACTTTAATACTGTTTAGTGGAATAACAGTATTAGGCTCTTTCGTGTCCCTTTCTGTCATTAGCTATGATGTTTTATGGATCATCTCTAAAATCCACCGCATTCACCTTCCTGTGGGGGTGAAAAAGCATGTTTTCCTACTAATGGTTTGATGTCTTAAATTCTGCAGTTCTTGCCACTAGATGGGTTTATACATTGCAGGGTGCTTAGAGTCTTGTTGGGACTTCAGTGGGGTTTACAGGATGAGCTGATTAAGAAAACAGGAAGCAAAGTGTCAGTAATTCCTCAGTGATCAGAAAGAATTCTCTCTTCTTAGTCATAGCATTTAATCTCTTTATTTCATTAGATCGAGTTTACAAAATGGCATAAATTAATGTTAATTGCAAGTAGTTCAGAAATTTATCAGTTAAAATTCCTTCCCATTTCCCCTTTTCAGAGCTATTCACCGGTAAGAGTTGGTCTGTTTCTTTCCTGATTTTTTTTCTTTTGCCTTTAAATAGAGATACAGTTATGTGCCTATGCAGAGTTATCCATGTCTGCTCACACACAGATAGATGGAGCACACATACTAATTTCCAGTTTAGCTTGTCTCCTCCCAGCATGCTATATAACATTTAAAAAGTCAGGACAGATCTGTTTTATACAGTAATCGACTGTCTATTGTGTGGCATCAGGAATTCGATTGATTGATTGATTGATTGATATATTTACTGAACCAGGGTCTCACTTTAGTATGGGCTGGGCTCAAGCTCATGACAATCCTTCTCAGCTTCCTCACTGCTGGGATTACAGGTATGAGCCACCATGACTGGCTGTATTGTGATTTTTGAAGCCGCACTCCTCGGGATGGACATTTAAAATTTCTTCTTCTCTAAGAAACACTCGGCAGAGAGGGTACCACTACCTTGAGTTCTTAGGAACACAAACTAAATCTCCAAACCGAAGCTTAACTAATTAGAAACCACAGACTAATACCTAGCCAGGTACTTTTCACTTTCACTTAATATGCTTTCTTTGCTTTGCTTCCCCTAATACTTTATAGAAGTTCCCCTGACACCTCCTGGGGCTGGTGCCCAATTCATGAGTGGCTGAAACTCAAATTATTCAACATTAAAAAATTTATGGCTCAGCAGTTAAGAGCAGTGGTTGCTTTTACATAGGACCCAGGTTCAATTCCCAGTCCTCACTTGATGGCAAACATTCGTGACTCCAATTCCAGGGGATCTCATGCCTTCTTCTGACCTCCATGGGCACTGTGCGACATGGGTGCCCCTACCTACCTGCAGGCAATGCACACATGCACATAAAATAAAAATAATAAATTCAAAATTTAATTAATCAATCACTTTATTTGTTGTGTGCTTTTGTGTACACATGCCTTAGTCCATGTTGGAGGTCAGAGGACAGCTTGTGAGAGTCAGGTCTCTCTTTTCATTATATGAGTCCCTCCGGGGATCAAACTCTGGTTGTATTTGGCTTGTCTGTCTGAAAGTGCCTTAACTCCTGAGTCATCATGCCAGCTTCTAGTCAACATTAAAAAAAACATATTTCTTTATTTAATTTTATGTGTTTGTGTATGCATGAGCGTGTGCATGTATGCATGAACACACACACACATACACACACATACATATCTCACATGCACGAAGGCTCCTGCAGAGGCCAGAGGAGGGTGTCGGATCCCCTGAATCAGAATTCCGGGCAGTTGTGAGAACTGAACCCTGGCCCTCTGGAAGAGCAGCAAGTGCTCTTAGCCGTTGAGCCATCCCTCCAGCCCTTCTCAACTTAAGTGCCTGTTCGGAATATGACGCTCCCTCCCTCCCCTTCTCTGCTATTATGAAAATGCAACATTGACTCTTTTCATCTCTGTGGCTTTTATAATGTGCACTCGCTTTAGTATCTTCTGCTTTAACTTAGCTTGGTTTTTAAAAAACCTTTTATGTCAGCTGGATCTGGCATTATAGACCCTTAAAACTTGGATAGCTGCAGTCAACTTGCCCTCCAAAAGGTTGTACTATTTTAAACTCCCACCAACAGAGTCACAAAGAGCAACGATTGTAAGTTCTGAAGTACACTTCCTTGTTTGATGACCAGTGCCCTGGCAGGCTGTGAGACTCCTGAGGCTTTGAGTCTGCTGTCTCACCTTACACTGTCCTCAGCATCTACCACAGTGCTCGTTCCCTGTGGGTGCTCAGGAAGTGTGGAGGAAAGCAGTGGGTGTATGATGAATTCTTTGCCAAGGGCTCATTCTTAGAAGGCAGCCTGGGAAACTTGAAAAACAAGAACTTTAACTGGCAAGAAAAGAAATTAGACTTGGGAGACCATAATTCCCCAAAGTCACTTGGGACAGTAAGGATAAAAGGTAATAGTTGTCATAGTTATAAAATTTTTGCTCTTACTTTTACTGGATGATAATATCACAAAGAAAGGATATCCTTTCGCTTTGTAGGTATGCTGCGACTGGATAATGTACTTGTACAGAAATATGAACTGGGCCTCCTCTGGGAGGGTGAGCACCCCCACTGGATTCAGGTGATTCTCCTTACTCTGGGACCTCAACTGATGGTTCTGCCCGGTGTGAGACACCCTGTCAATGTCTGCTTACTAGACAATGAGCAGGTCTAGTTTATGGCTGAGAGGATCTGGCTTAGCTTCTGCCTTTCTGTTTTGTGACAGGAAAGGTCACCCTATTTTCTTGGCCTCAAGGTCCTCATTTCAGGAGCAGGGTGGTCAGGGTGACCATTTCTCTTGTGCTTGCCTCCTGGTCACTTGTGAAACCCTCAAAAAGGCTTTATATGAAGCATATATATTACCTTTTTATTTATTTATTTATTTATATTTTATGTGTATATTTCCTGCATGTATCTAAGTGTACCACTGTGGTGCAATGCCCATGGAGGTCAGAAGAGGGCATCAGATACCCTGAACTGGAGTCACGGATGGTGGTCAGCTGCCATGTGGGTGCTGGGAACAGAACCTGGGTCTTCTGCAAAATCACCCAGTGCTCTTAACCTCTGAGCCATCTCTCTAGCTCCTTATGTGAATTGTTTAACTGTAGAGGATCTTTCTGGTTTCTAGTGAGACAAGACATTGTGGAGGAGGAAAGATATTCTGTCCACCCTCTCCAGTTCTTAGCTGAGACTCTGAAACAAACAAATCAAGAGGAAAACAGGAGTCTAGTAACATGCATACCGTCTGTGTACACAGGTGATGCAGTAGTCTGCTCTCTATCTCAGGGTTATATTGCCCATGATAAAGTTTAATTCACAGATGAGGCATGTCAGGAATCGAAACAACAAGAGTAAAAGGTTGTAATAATAGGTAAGTAAATGGCTTGGTATTACTTATTTGGGAGGATCCCTTGCTGAAGTCTTTGTATGGACCCAGTGCTTTCAGATACAGCATGTTGCCATCAGTTGGAACGTGTTTTCTCTTCACGTCCATGTCTTCCACTCACAAATTCAATGTATTTTTCATCTCAATGAAGTGCTTATTCACTTTGGCTGTAATGTTGCAGTTTGACCTATAACTACCATGCCCAGTTCAATAGAGAACTTCTACCTTATTGCTTAAAGGATACACTTCGAGGCTTCTCTTTAAGTAAAATAAGGATTACTTTCACATAAACACCGTGATGGGCAACAGTCACCTAAAAATCAACGTTCAGCGAGAGTGGCTCTATAGGGCTCCAGTGTGGACATGATCAGTGCTGTTTAGAATCAGGGGGGCTGTGATTACCTGCAAGACTCTTCCTGGACTGGGCCCATTAACATTCTGTCATGGAAGGAGGAGAGAGAAGGCTGAACAGGAAAGTGAAGTTCATAAGGGCTAGGCTTATGAGGCTCTGCTCTTCCTCAGGGATATATATTGTTAGTAATTGCCAGGTGGAAGAGACTCTTGGTTGGTGTAGTTGCCCGTGGGTCATCTGTGCTCATGTAAATAACCATCCACCCATATTCCCGAACGTAACTCCTGATGAACCCACTGGTTCACTGAGCTAGACTTGGGTGGAATCAGTGGGTTGGCCTGTCATCACCCTCCTTATCTGGGGTGAATATAAGAGACTTCCTGTGAAGTCACACAACAGGTGTATAGGGTGTAAAATGTGAGCACACCGGATGGAGGTATGATTCACATACTTAATGGGATGGAGAGAGGCAGTGGATCTCACCTCAGTTTTCAGAAAGGAAAATAGTTTAAAACTTGTGAATCATTTCTAGACTTTTCCCACAACATATTTGTACTATGCCACAGGTAACTGATGCCGGGGGAAGTCAAGCTGCAGACAGTGGGGACCACTGTATTTGGGGATGTCTCAACGAGCAAAATCTCAAGGGTAGGTCACACAGAGTTGTCTTATACTTCAGGTCTAAATACTGTAGTTTCCCCAACAGAAAGAGACGGGTGTAAGGAAAGGCTGGTTCACCGAGGTGGCCTGGAAAGCCCTGTGATGAGAATCAGATGTGTTCTGTGTATTTAAGTTCTGTGGTTTCCAGAGATCATCTCTAGAGACGGAGTCAGCTTATCTTCTTGGCTTGGAGCGGGAGACACTCCTTCCAGAGTTGATTTCCTTCTAGGTGCCAATTGTTCTTCCAAAAGGGCAACTTTTACTCCTGTTTCCAGAGCTTCTGCTGTGTTAGCTTTTCATTTAAAAGCGATCAGCTCAAAATAATCAGCTGCCAAAGAGGCATAGTTTGGAGTAGTATAGTCTAGTCCCTTACAGTGATGTGGGGGTAGTGTGTACCTTGACCACCAACATACCCAGAGCTCAATGATAAGAGCGAGCACTATGTTAAGCCCCCATTTAATGGGGTCCAGTAGGCACAATAAAATGTAAATGGCAAGAAGAAAAAAGCTAGAAGAGTTGAAGGGTCGGTAGGTACTACGGACTGAAGTACTCTCTGGAGAGGATCACAGACAAGCCTTAGAGGGTCACGAAAGACTCAGTTCTGTGGCCTCCATGAGGCAGAACCTGTCTTCTTGGGTTGCTTTTGCTTTATGTGTTGAGCTGTTAACCTTTGCTCTGCTCTGGCCGTGCTTAACATGGGGCATAGGCAGGGGAAGGAGGTCACAGCAAATTTAGTGGGAGGCATTTTAAGTGCTTAAAGCAATAAATCCCCATGTACCTTGCACTTTCCTAGGCCTCCCCAAACCTGGAAATTCAATTTTGTGCAGTGTACACAGTTTGCCAAGCCTGCTAGGTCACCAGGAGAACAGCTTGATGTATTGCTAAGGGAAAAAAAAATTGCTATGGTCCTTTCTTCATTCAAATTAACACCTTTTCATACTGGGTTGACAAGTGACAGATCACTTGAGAATATATCCTGGCTTCAAATGATTTGATATCTCGTCTCTGTTTCCCTATCTTTATTTTCATGCCTTAAAAATAGTGAAGAGGAAAACATTATTATGATGTTATAGAATCGGCACCTGATTCATAAGCTCCAAACCCCAGGGCTTGACATATGGTAGGCATTAAAAAATGATGAATGAATCAATGACTAGATTTACTTGATGTCTGCAGACTTCCCTGTTTCCTTCCCAGAGGGTCACAGGAAGGTTTGACTTTGTTTTACTTTCTGATTATTTATTTGCATGGCAGATGTTGTTTGCAGGACACTATGTGTGCTACTCAGATTGCTTTTGGATAAGGGTCTTGTTCTGGCTTCTGAAAGTTGTTGTTGGCCCTTTGAAGGTCTCCTTGAATTGGAGAGATTTGCCTTACCCAAGGAAAGTCTTTCTTAAGATCGGCCTTTCCCGATCCACATGAGTTGTAAAGACCTAGATTCTCATCCAATTGGGAACTGTTCTGAAAGGACAGTTCATCTCTGGACAGATTTGGGAATAAACCGTCACAGATCTACACCACAGAAATACCTTCTTCCTGTTCCTTTGCCCCCACAGATGTTGGCCACTAGAAGATTCCCTAATGAATCCCCTCTATATTAAACTCCACCTCAGAATCTGCTTCCCAGGGAGTTTACATTTGTTTTGATTTTAGATTTTACTGTGACTTTCTTCCTCATTGGAAAAAATATCAGCTAACCTTTATTGTATGTTTGCTATGGGCTAGGCACTCTGAGTTATCTCACTCAACCCCTGTGACAATCCCAGGAGAGGACCTGTTAGAATTAGGGGAGAGAATAAGGCTGGGGTTCATGGACCACACAGCCAGTAATACTAGTCAGAACTTGAAGCCACTTACATCACAGAGCCCAGGATTTAAACTGTTCTGCTGGGAACTTGAGATAAAAACTAAGAACAACATCAGTAGAGGAATGGATAAAGAAAATGTGGTATATATGTACAAGGGAATTTTATTCAGCCATGAAGAAGAATGAAATTATATCATTTATAAGAAAATGGATAGAACTGGAAGATCATCATGTTAAATGAAATAAGCCAGACTCTAAAAGACAAATACCATATGGTTTTGCTCATTAGTGGACATTAAAAAATGAAAGTTAAAAAAATATATGAATGTACATGTTGGTATATTTAGAAGGAGGAAGAGCAGTACGGGAAGGGGGACCGAGAAGGACAGTGAGGGTAAACATGAGCACCATGCAAGCCTTACACGTGTAAGAGTGTCGTAGTGAAGCCAGGCCCGATGACTGAGGCCTGCAGCATCAGCTGTTCAGGAAGCCGAGGTGGGAAGATTGCAAATCGAAAGGCTTCCTGTGCTGTGTAGAGAATTCAAGGCCAGCTAGGGCAGTTATTACAGACCTATTCCAAAATAGATAGTGGAATACTTACAGGGCAGGAGAAATACCATGATTGCGAAGGTGGTTTTCTCGGGGCGAGGCTCACCCATTGTATTCTGAATGTGCTGACCCCTGTGATTTCTCCGAATGTGGGAAGATATACATAATGTATGGGAGTGGAAGACTGCATTCCCACTCTCCTCTCGGAAAAAAGTGGACAAGGCTTTAGGGATATAGCTCAATGGTGAGGGTGCTTATTTAATATGCACAAGGCCCTATCTTCAGTCCTCAGTACCAAAAAAATAAAAGTTACAATGAAAGTATTTTGTGCACTACAAAAACACATATAAATGACAAGCATTAAAAATGTTTTGAAGAACACAGATGCTTCTTGTCAAAGACATTTTGGAGTCAAGTAGGTAGGTAGTATTTCACGTCTAAGGTCTTTTACAACAGCTTACTGTCATAAGAACTCTTCAAAGTCTTACTGTAGGGAAACCTATTTGTGTTTCTCAAACTTATACTAAATACAGTTTGTACTACTGTGTACACAAATTGGTTTGGACAGAGCTCTTGAGTTGGGCCCAACGAACTGAACCTAGATGGTTCCAGTAGTGCTAGTGTTTCATGACACCAACCATAACTGTTTATTTGATTCTCTGAGGATTCAGTCCAGTTTCAGTTAGCGTGAGACTGAAGCTCCCTTTGTTTTGTCTTTATTCCTTTCAAAAATGTTACCTGAAGCAACCTGATGTTAATCTACCAGTCATTTCCTACTGCCCATTTTCCTGTTTCTGACTTAGAAGGAAAGTAGCTTAGAAACGATCAGTCCACCTTTCAGCTGTTTGCTATCTGCAAAACCAACTTCTTCCCATCGACTACAAAGAGTTGCTTAGACACCCATGGATGTAGGGTCATCTACCAGATGGCCACAGCCCCAAGGAAAAATGACTCCCCCTCTTCCAGAAGCCATCTTCTGGCAAAACATCTTCAACTGGGAGTGGTGGCTCCTGATACTGTCCTCTGATTGTGCTGGAATAACAATTGGCTTGATATTATGCAGGTCTTATGCTGCAAACCACAGTGCTGTGAGTTTATGAGTACCATGGACAGATCACGACTCAAGGCGAGAATTTCAGAGTGTTCCTCCCCACCCTCCAGCTTTTACATGCTGTCTTGCTCCTTTTTTGTGATGTTTACTGAGCCTCGAGTGGTGGTGTTCATATAGATGTCCCATTTAGGACTTAGTGCTCAACCGTCACTTACTCTCAGCACTTTGACAATCACCAGTGTCTGCATTCACTGTTGCCCACTGCAAAAAGAAGCTTCTCTGGTCAATGTTGAGGGCAGCACTCATCTATGAGCATAAACTTAAGTATTTAGAAGGCAGCTTGACATGTTCACTTAGCAAAATAATGGTGGGTTCCATCCCTAGGGCCTGTGACCTCCTCAGCCATGGACTTTTGACCAGGTTTACAGTACCAGTCATGAATTCCTTCCCATGGAGCAGGCCTCAGATCTAACCTGAAAGCAATTTGCTATCTCCATAACTTCTTGGCACGATTGCACTAGCACACTGTATTGTGTTGTAGCATGTGGGGTCCACTGCTGGGTGAATCCATTGATGACTTTCTCCTCCAGTGGCCTACGTCGCCCCTTCCAACATTACGAAAGCTAGCTAGCAGGGAGGAGGTTTCCAGGTCAGCTCCATACGACCAAAAGTGTGAAGAATCTTCAGCAATGTTGTCTCACCATCTCGTTATGAAGGGTGACAACAATGGCCGTTGCCTGTGTTGTTTTGGGAACCTCTGGGGCCTCCTTGATTGACACTTTGTGGCGAGGTGTCCTATGCCTAGCACTGACATTTCGTTTAATATCTCATGTCTTCTGTGAGAAGTGCTGCTCACTCATGCAGGGCACCTCCATTCATATTCCTTTTTTTTTATTTTTAAATATGTTTTAAAATTAGATTACAAAGTAGTGAGCTTTCATGAGACTTTTTCATACAGCTTTAGTTTTGCTTAGTCCACTGCTGGATTCCTTACTTTTCTGTTGCTGTGATAAAGCACAGTGACCAAGATAACTTGTAGAAGGAAGAGTTTATTTGGCTGTGGTTCCAAAGGAGTAAGAGTCCATTACAGTGAGGAGGCGGGGAGGCAGAGGGTGGCTGGAGCAGAAAGTGGAGCACTCACATTTTCAGGAAAGTATAGGAACTAGAGCGAGCCAGACTGGATGGGGCATGGCTATATATTCTCAATGCTCGTCCCCAGTGATGTGCTTCCTCCAGCATGGCCACGTGTCCTAAAGGTTCCATGACCCTCCCAAACTGTGCTGCAAACTAGGGACCAAGTGTCCAAATATTTGAAGCCTGTGAGGACACTCATTCAAACCACCACAACTGGCCATTCCCTGCTCTCCATCAACCCCACCCCATTTAAACTTTTAACTCCCAGTATTCTGCCTATCTCTACTTTCGCACATTCCTGAAGACATTATAACATCCAGGCTGGCTGGGAAATGGTTATTGCTTACTGCTCTTAGTCAGGTTTACAGAGCGGGGGCGGGGGGGATTGAAAGATGTGTACTTTGGTGAGGAAAGGAATGTGACTATGGTTAAAGTTACAGAAAGGGTGAATAATTCAGAAAAAGTAGCCCAAATTGTTAAAGAGATTAGCACCATTAAAGAGAAAAGGGTCTACCCTGCATTGGGATACTAGGAAAGGTACTGAGGACAAGAGCATCCATGGAAGACTTCAGCTTGTAAGCAAATCAATTCATCTGAAAGGAGAGTGTCTGAACAAAATCTTCAGCAGCAGGAGTTTCCTGCTTAAAAACTCCTAAGAAAGTGTTTTTCCAGGTTCAGCCTCCTGGGCACAGAAAAGTTGCTTCAACTCTGGTGAAAGGGGTCAGGCTATACCTCAGGCTCTCAGTGGAATTTGACATTGTCCACATGGTATCCCACTTGAGGGCATGCAGAATTAAAGAGTGGAGGTGTCATGGAGGCTTGTAGTAAGGTTTCAGAAAGCTGCCAAGGAGGCCAAGCAACATGTAGCAAGTTAGAATTCTCTGTAGAGCTCCTGAGTGGGCTGTGTATGAAGCTTTGAAGGTGAAGCCTAAATTTCAGTGGAAACCCTAGGATGCTGGAAATGCTAGGATCATGGGTATCTGCCAAGTTGGCCCCAAAGAGGTTCCAAGTGTTAGAGGAAGAAGAGCTGGAGAACAGGATGACTCAAATCCTTTGTAGTCTTGGTAATGCCACTGTGAGTTGTGGAGATTGGCCATTGAACTACCAGAGCTTGATGTTCGTCCTAGTGGTTTTGGTTTTGCTTTGATCTGATCTTTCCTGCCTCTCTTCCTGTTCTTCATTTTCAGAGTGGGAATGTGTATTCTGTGCCACTGTATGTTGGAAGTATGCAACTTGTGTTTTGATTTTACAGGGGCTTCCAGAGTATGCTTTGATTTCAGGAGAGACTTGGACTTGGGACTTGGAACTGTAAGATTATGGGGAGTTTTGAAATTGGACTGAATGTATTTTATGTTATGAGATGGTCCTGAGCTTAGGGTGGTGGGAGCAGTGACAGAACGTTATGATTTAATTGTGAACTGCCCTCTATAGGCTCATGTGTTTGGACACTTGGTTCTAGCTGTGTTGGGAGGTTGTGGAACATTTAGGTGGGCTCAGCTGGAGGAAAGATACAGACCATGGGCCTTGAGAGTACTAGTCAAGCTCTGATTCTTGCTGCTACAGTCTCTCTTTGCTTCTGAGTCTGTTGAGATGTGAGCAAGGCTGCCACAGGCTCCTGCAACCATGGAACCACCAGCTGCTATCCTTCTTTGTCATGATAGACTATATACCCTCAGATTGTGAGTCAAAAATCTTTTCTCCCTTAAGTTGATTCTTGACACATATTTGGTCACACAAATGAAAACAAGTTACGAATATAGAAGACTACCTTATCTAGTTCTGACTGATGCTACTCTGAACAAGTGGTCTCTAATTTGTACAATAGGAATAACGTTTTACCTTAGGAAGGTCATGAAGCCATTTAAAACATTCAAATTCATTAACATTAAGATTTAAACATTTTGAAAATTATCAGCAACTTCATAATCACAGGAATTATTAATGTATGAATATTTTAAGATTTGCAAGCAATAGAGGGCTGATGTGGCAGAAGTCATGCCTTCTATAAAACCAAGTTTTGGAGAATTTCTGATGGGAGTCAGTTCTTCCCATAGCTGTATTCAGGACTGCTTAAAATAATAATTAGGACACAAAGCATTAATGGTATTGTCATTTTTATAAGGAGAGATATATACTCATTGAATATTTTTAAAACTTTATTTTTTATTTATGGGTATGTCTGTGTGTACCTGTGTGAGTTTATGTGTGTCACCTGCATGCGGGTACCCAAGGAGGTCAGAAAATGGTGTCAAATCTCCTGAAACTGGACTTATAGGAAGTCATAAGCTGACCAATGTGGCTGCTGGGAGCCAAACCCATGTTTTCTAAAAGAACAGCAAGTGCTCTTAACCTCTGAGTCATCTCCCCAGCCCCTCATTAAATAATTTTTGAGCTTGCACTATATGCCTGGGAATTAATGTAGATTTTGGACCTGATGTTCTAGGAACTCACTGTATATGATACAGAGGGCACACATATCCCATGCCTTTTCCCTTCTCAGTTACCATGCCCATTGCAGACCTCACTGACAAATGACTAATTCAGAGGCAGCCATGACATTCCTACTGTAGTACTCTGAGAAGTTACAACTAATTGAGGGCATATGAGATGAAACTTATTTCTATAAAAATCTCATCTACAGAGTCCAAGTATGCAAAGGTTATATAGCAAGGGAGATTAAGTACTATGAAAATTGTAAAGTAAGAGTTCACAATACACATCATATGCTAGGCTAATCAAGGAGGACTTCCTAGAAAATGCAGGAATTAAACCGGGGTTTAAAAGATGAGAGAAACTTGGATGTTTCTGGGTTGGGGGTGGGAAGATGTCCCAGGACACCCCCCAAAAGAATTGAACACCAAATATGACAGGGATAGTCTCAGTTTAAAATCTTTGCAAATCTCCGCTGCCTCTGAGTGCACTGATGTTTCTTTATGGTAGGTTCTAGAAGACTGATATCTTTCAGTATCACTTTGACCTTCTGATTGACTGCCAGCATCTGGATTGTGATTTCATTCTCTGCCGAGTCAGAGACAGAAAACCCACGATTCTGGGGACCCATAAATTACTTCTAGTTATTGCAATGACAAAAGGCCTCTTCGAAGGTGACTTGTTCACTCCCCGTTTTATAGCCTCATATATCAAGAAGGAAGATGGAGTGGAATCAGTTACTACCGGAGATCTAGGATGCAGGGGAAGAGGGTGGCAACTGTCTGAGAAATTGAGTGCTTTCTGTCAAAACTTAATTCAATTAGTCCTGATTCTATAAATAACAGAGCAAGGTTTCCCGCCTGTGCCTCTCCAAGTCCCGTGCCCGTTCCCTGCGCATGCTGAGATAACTGTGTTCTGAGTACCTTGCAATGAGACTCTAAGTGCTAGGAGATGACTAGTCCAATTCTAATTCTGCCTTTGCATCAATTTACAGAAACAGAACGTTATAGGTTAGAAGGGGCAATGAGAGGTAGAGGAGATGGCTCTGTGGGTAAGAGTGTATGCTGTGTAAGCATGAGGACCCCAGTTCAGTTACTCATCACTCATGTAAAAGTTGGGCATGGCCAGATGAAAGAGACCAATGGATCTTCGAACTCTGGCCAGCCAGCCTAGCTGAAAGAGCAAACATGAAGTTCAGCAAGAGATGCTGTCTCCAGGGATTAAGATAGAGGGTGATGGAGGATACTTGATACCCTCTCTTGGCCTATACACGCATGCACATGGTATCTATACCAGCACACACATGCATATAACACACACACACACACACGCACGCACGCACGCACGCACAGAGAAGGGGCAATGAGTAATAATCTGTGTGAAATGCTCCCTGAGGTATAGGGGGAGACAGTAGGATGACATGATGGAGCCATCACATGCGGCTTCTGAGTTAAGCAGGCCTTTCTCAGTGTCTCCGTGCAGGTATGTTTAAAGCTTTCTGTCAGCTGGCACGGCTACTGTAGTGATGTCTGTCACCAAGCTTCACTTCTCGCTGATGTCACATCAGGGGCTCTGTCCATGTCCCCTGGCTCTGGACTCATGTTGGTGGACCAGTTGCCATTTCTATTGTTGCAGATTGTTATGACAGGGGAAATAATATGCTGCAGAGTCTCCAACTGGCAGTCCGCTGCTCTGGAACTGACATATGTCCTGTGCTCTCACAAGTCACTGGATAGAGCTAGCCCCGTGGTGGCTAGCATTTGGTGAGGGGTGTTAATGAATGTCAGATCTCTTCCAACACTGGCGTTTTATAGTTCTCTAGTTTCCATTGACCTCTAACTTTCCACTTCCGCTTTTCACTTAGGTCATGATTCCCAGTCATTAGGGTTCCAGTGGCTCTCCTTCACCTGCTACATGGTCATTAGAATCCTTTAATTTCCTTGTGTATGAGTCTATTCTGCCTTCATGACTAACTGTGTGATCTTGGGCAATTGCTCTGTGACTCAGATTTCCCATCTGTATAATAGCAATAATAGATCCTGGAGAGATGGCTCAGCAGTTAAGAGCACTTGCTGTTCTTGCAGAGGACCCAGGTTTGGTTCCCAGCACCCATATGGCAGCTAGCAACTGTCTATGACTCCAGTTCTGGGAGATCAAATGCCCTCTTCTGTCCTCTGTGGGCATTGTGTGACACAGGTGCACTTACACACATGCAAACAAAGTGCTCATACACATAAGAACAAGTCAAGGCTGAGTTTGGTGGTACACACCTTTAGTTCCAGCACTTGAGAGGCAGAGGCAGCCAAATCTCTGTGAGATAGAGGCCAGGCTGGTCTACATAGCAAGGTCCAAGCCAGCTGAGGCTACAGGGAGACACTGTTTCAAAAAGGACGCCCCCCGCCCCCGAAAAAAAGTAAAAAAAAATTAGCACATGCCTTTGGATCCCAGAGATATTGGTGAGATTGAAGCCAGCATAACATAGTCTACAACAGTGAGTTCAAGGTCACGTGGGGCTACATAGTGAGACTCCATCTCAAAACAAACAAAACTAAACAGGACACAAAAGGAATAGTCATGGTGCCTTTTAGTGAGGTTATTGTGAGTTGTTGTTTAAAATGATACCTGGCCTGTACTGTATTCTCAGAAAGTGCTAGACGTTACTGAGGAAGCAGATACGGCAGAGGCTGTGAGTACCAGTCTGAAGACTGCTTGGTTCCACCACAGGTAGGCTATGGTACCTGGGCAGGGAGCTTTCTACCTGGAAAGAAAGGATGGTAACTGTGTCTGCCTGACGAGATTCTGGTGAGGGTTAAATGAACTAATATTCCCAAGGCTCTTAGAGCAGAAACTTTTATGTAGCAAACGCTTGCTTGCAAACGACTGCTTTCTCATTATCAAGTACACAGTATTTGACAGTGTTGAGTCCGCTCTTCACTTTGAAACGGCTGCTATGGTTTTCCTTGGCTCCACCCATTCTCTGTTTTCCTCCTGCCTGGATTGTGCATTGATTTTGGGAGTCTGTTTCCTGTTTTTAAGGTTTGAGTTTCCCTAGAGTTCCATGCAAGGCCTTGTGTGTTCCCTACATGAGCTTTTCAATCGTGACTTCCAGAGATACACATTCTGCCCCCGCCATTTTCTGGGTCTACTGGCTTGTCCATATATCCCATAGTACTCCACAGTTTTGCAACAGAACTCTTTTATCTACCTACCATTAACATCCAGCCAGCCACCACTGTCCTTTACTGATTCTTAGCATGATATTGCAGAGAATGAGCTTTGAAATTACATGGGCCCAAGTTGGAATCATTACCATATACCAGATGTGCAACCTTGGACAAGTGACCCATTTTCCTGACTTTACAAATAAGAAACTTATAATGCCTCTCTCATAGATTTAGTCTGAATATTGAATGGGCTCATTGTACAAATTGCTAGCATAGTATCTGGCATATAAATACTCAAAAAGTGTCAGCTACATCTAATACCATTGTGTACCATATAAAGATATGTTGTTTAATGATGGAGCACATGCATGATGGCGGAACCATAAGGCTATATCATCTAGTGACACCATAGCTATCTGTTTGTATAAGCACACTTGATGTTCGTACAACTGTCAACTCACTTCATTTTGTAGTACAACATGTTACCATTATGAACAATGATGGTGTCTCCTCTAACCATAACTCGGGTACTTCTGACTTATTTGGACATTATTTTCTTCTGCATGGATAATAGTAACATTGTCTGCTTTTAATTTTTATTTATTTATTTTTATTTTACGGGTTTGTGTTTTGCCTGCATGTCTGTAAGTGTACCACATGCATGTGATACCCAAGGAGATCAGAATAGGGCAGAAGATCCCTTGAACCTGGACTTAGAGACATTTGTTAGCTGCCATATGGATGGGTACTGGGGACCAAACTGGGGTCTTCTGCAAGAGCAGCCAGTGCTCTTAACCACCGAGACAGCTCTTCAGCTCCACTGGCAAGAGTCTTCTTACGATTCATTTTCCTTGCTCATCTCTACTGATTCTTAATTTCAGGATAAATTCCATTCTACATGTAGCTCTGACCATTGTATTCTATCACTTAGGACTTTCCAGTAGCTCCTTGCTTCCTAAAGGATAAAGGTTAGACCTTTGACCTTCGTGTGTCCTAACAGTGCTAAGTAACAGAAGTGCTCAGTAACCCTGTTGATTACTAACTTGCCTACCTCCTACCTGGCTTCCAGAGTTGGCACAGGAGAGCTCATTGGTATAGCAAAGCTGCAGCTGTTCAACAAGATTCTGCCTGGGACTAGATATTATGCAATTCCACAGGCATTTTTCACATCATAGTCCTTATAATTTTTTGATTTATTTGTATGAGTGTTTTACCTGCCTATCATCTATCTATCTATCTATCTATCTGTCTATCTATCTATCTATCTATCTATCTATCTATCTATCTATCTGTCTATGTCTGTGTTGTACAATGCCCACAAAGACCAGAAGAGGGAGTTAGATCCCCTGGAACCGGAGTTATGGATGGTTGCTAGCCACCACGTAGATACTGGGAATAGAAACTGAATCCTTGCAATAGCAGCCAGTGCTCTTAATTGCTGAGCCATCTCTCCAGTCCCCACATTATACTCTTTATTTTCAATATATATTTTAAATTGAATTTTTGTCCATTTCATACATCTTAATTATATTTAGATCCTCTCCCCTAGCTAAACCCTCCAGAGCCCCTCCCCCACCTGATTTCATGCATTCCATCATGTATGTTAAGGCCTATTGAGTCAAATTGTGTCCCCAGATGTCCCTTGGTATGAATTCATGCCCTGGAACCTGGTCACTCCCTTAAAGAAGGTCAACTCTCCCTCACCCAGCAGTTGCCAATAATACCTCAATTGAAGTCCCTAGTTTTTAAAAATTAATTAATTTATTTTTATTTTATGTCTTTACATTGCCTGCATGTATGTAAGTGTATTCATGTCATGCAATGCTGGTGGAGGTCAGAAGAGGGCATCAGATCCCCTGGAACTAGAGTTAAAGATGGTTGTTAGCTGCTATGTGAGTGTTGGGATTCAAACCTGGGTCTTCTGCAACAACAGCTAGTGCTCTTAACTGCTGAACCATCTCTTCAGCCCCAACACCCTAGTTTTATGCTGGTTTTTATCTGGGTTGAGTCTGCATGGGTCTTGTGCATGCTGTCACCATTGGTGGAAGTTCAGCAAATTCCCAGAAGCCTAGAGTACTGTTTCTTTGTGGTCATACACCACCCCGGCTCTTACAATCTTTCTGGCCTGTTTTCTGCAATAATCCCTGAGCCCTGAGTAGGTCAGGTTTAGTATAGGACTCCTATCTAGGAACTTGCACTCTGTAGTCCTTATTCTCTACATTTCATCAGTTGCGGCTTTTGTATTAATGTCCCTGTGTTGCATGAGGAAACTTCACTAGTGAGAGTTGAGAGATGCGTTAGTATTCTCTATTCTCTCTTCTCCTTGTTCCACTATGTTCCATGAGCCTTAGGTGTAGAGCTTCCATGGTAGATATTTCACTTAGGGCTGAGCATCTCACAGACACTTACACTCAGTGTTTGACTAGTTGTGGAATTCTATAATAGTCTCCATCTGTTGCAAAAAGAAGATTCATTGAATGGTGACAGGCATACTACTCTGTAAATATTTAGCATGCAGTAAGAAATTATGTTTGTCTCAGGATGTGATAAATGAAGAGTTTTCTCTAGGATCTGTGACCTCTCTAGCCATGTGTACTTTATGTTCATAATGTCACACATGTGTTCCCTCCCACTGAATGGGCTTTAAGTCCAATTAGATAGCTGTTAGTTACACTCAAGATAAAAGTGACACTATTGCGCGATAAAGATAGTTTACTGTTATGGTCATCGTTGTGGTTACTAGGCTCCACAAATGGGGTTGGACCATTGATTGGTTTCCTCCCTCAGAAGCTTGCATAGTGTCTTCTGAAACTATGAAAGTTAATTTTCAGGGAGGAGACTTCCAGGTTAGTTCTAGCTCCATTGCTCCAAGTCCTGTGTCCAAATTAGGTCCTGTCTTCAGCAATAGGGTCTGTCTTTCAAGTTTTGGGAGGCAATCAAGGACTTCCCCATATTATATTCTTTTAAAAAATATTTTATCTATTATTTTATGTGTATGAGTGTATTGCCTGCATGTATGTAAGTGCATCCATGTCATGCAGTGTCCGCTGAGATCAGAAGAGGGTGTCGGATCCCCTGGAATTGGAGTTAAGAGTAATTGTTAGCTGCCGTGTGGGTGCTGGGATTTGAACCTGGGTTCTCTGCAAGAGCAGCCAGTGCTCTTAACCACTGAGCCATCTCTCCAGCTCTGCCACATCATGTTCTTGAGAAGAGGTACTGAGTACACGGCGGGCTCCCCGGAACTGGACAATGCAGTGGCTGGGCAGAGTCCTGGATTTTCATGTCTATACTCTTGAATAAGTCACAGTGGCTTTGGACCTCAGCCAATCCACTTGCAGTTGTGCATACCAAAGGGCTTAAGAACGGGGAAGTTCCATCCCCTGCCACGCCCCTGCTGTTACCGTCATCTTAGTGCCTGTGAACAGTCTCCACCGAGCAAGACTAGCAAGATGCTTTCTAAGATAAGAGCCCCATTATGGTGGGCATGTGTTCCCTTTACGGAAATTGCTCACTTATAATTTAAACTCTTTTCTTTTCTTATTTTAAAAGAAGTCATAATAGCAACCCCTCCCCAAAGAAACCCCCATCCCCAAACAGCTCTTCTAGCAAAAAGGAAAAAGTTCTACTTGCACAGGAGTGAACATTATTAATTCCTCCATGTATCTCTTTCTAGAATCTTTCCCAAGCATGTGTGGTGAGTACATCATTTTGTGGCCTCCTTTTTTCTCCACTTAATGCACCACAAACCTCTCTTCACATTAACAAGTGCGCCTTCATAGTGGTTATGAATGACTGCATATTATTCCAGTGTGAGGCGAGGCTTTCATTTATTTGCTAGCATACTCTCGCCAGCATTTAGGATGATTCTTACTTTTCCCTGTTTAAAATGGTCTACGAGGAACATCTGCAGAGCTAAATATAGGTGTATACCCACACTTTTCCCTCAGGTTAAATCATAGAAGTAGAATTACAGGGTCAAAAAAAATACTCCTAGGTTTTCAAAAGCCTTTTGCAAAGAACTGTCAATTACCCTCTAGTAAGATTATAAGCTCAGCTGGATTTTGAAGGTCAATTTTGTCTAATAGTGGAGAGTAAAAAAAAAAAACAAAAACTTTGAACTTTCAAATGGAATTAATTTCCGCTAGGCTATAATAAGATTTTAGTCAGAAGTGTTTATAATTTTAGCTGGGGAATGGTGCCCAATGAAAGAGTAGTTGGGAGTGCCAAGCCATGTTAAAACTCTTAGGGTATCTTCTTCACTGGATCTATTTAATATTTAAAAGTTAGATCATAATTTACATAGCATATAGTGTTATTTTAATTGATTACAGATGAGATCAGCAAACGCTCACACATATCTGATTTTTCTCCAGGTGTTTGGAAAGATGGCATCTCCCCGTTATTTGCAGGTGGGGATGGTGACTGGACCTTGCTAATTAATGGTCTATGAGTGCAGTCAGGTCACTTTGGGGGTGAAGAACTTGACTCACACAGGATCTCCCTGGAGCTCTCTTTTGCATGTTGACAGATGTTATACTGCAGGATGATAGCACCTCCTTTAGCCTGGATTTCTGGGCATCTTATGGAAAGCAGTTGTCCTGGAGAGTTACCTGGGCAATGGCAGAGTGTGCAAATGAGAAAGAAATCTGTGCGAAATCATTAAATTTTGTGCTTAGAAATGAAGCATAATCTAATTTATTACAACTAATACTGTGATGTAATTCTGCGCTGAGCACTGTGGAAGACAGAAGGAAGGAAGCTTGAAATTAGTATCCGACCACAGAGATTACAATGACTTCTATTGTAATGTGGTGCACATCTATTATTTGTTGAACAATATGAATATCAACTATTAATATTATTGATATCTGTATCTACATCTATATAGTGTCTAGTCCTTAAAGGGATTTATTTTTGTCATGACAAACTGGCTTGTGCATGGACAGCAGATACAATGAGCATCTTGTTCTTTAAGACATCACATGTTGTCTTTCCCATCTTCCTTTAGAAAACTTGTCTCAGCTCCATTTGGTTGTATCAGGTTACCAACCATGCTCTCCATTGCTCTGGCTGTTACAAAGGCATGTACCGTCTCTAGTCTCTGGAAGGGTTTTCTTTACTTTTTCTTTCTCCATATGTAGCCCAGGCTGGCCTCCTGCTAGTGATCCTCCTGCTTCCTGCGGGGATTACAGAAACTCAGCTTCTCGAAGTTAGAGTTAGGGTGGAGGTACAAGCTCTCTCTGGCTTTTTTTGTGTTTTGAAGTATAAGGAACTGATCTTGGAAAGGATGGCTCCAGGAAGCCCGTGATAGTGCGAACAAGCTGAGGTGAGGTTAGAACACTGAGCAGTGACAGATTTCCACTGCTGCCCTAGTTCCTGGATTCGGTGGACCTGAGTCAGTATCCCTGGTATATGTCCACATGCGTCAACTAGTAAGCTAATAATTCCTTTTTTTCCTTTTTATCTTATGTTACTCTTAGTTCTTCCAATCACAAGAATTCTAATTAAGGCAAAAATATTTTTATTGATTAAAGTAAATAATACCATGTTAATAACAACCACATGAATCCAAAGCTTCACATACAAACCTCACTTAATCCTTTGGCAGAAAGTAGAATGATGATAAGACTCAGGCCATATGTATATGTGCATGTCTTGGTATTGAAATTTATAGGAAACATTTTCTATTGTTCTTTCTGTATCTGAAATTATCTTCAACAGCAAACAAAATAATTTGTGACTGTTGTACAGAACAAATACAATTCCTTTTGTTTGCGGAAGTAAAACACAAATCCTAATGATTTTCTTTTTAATTTTTAAAGAAGTTAAAAGAGACTCATGGATAGTCAATAGAATTCTAGTATGTTTGCTTTGAAGTACCTGAGTCTGGGAAGCTGAGACATTATGATAGGAAGAATTCATGATGAACAAATGAATGTCTTCGCTCTGCCTTTAACATCCTTGATTTTTTCTTGCTGTGCTGTTCTGTGTGGCCATGTATTTATTGTTCTATTGTTTTTTTCCTTTCTTTTCTATCAGGTCAACTCACAGAGGGTCATGTGTCTTTCTAGTGAGCTGATCACAAGGGCGAGGAAGGGCATGCAGCAGGTGAACGTGGCTGCCTGTGCTGTCCAGTGGAGCATGCAGGACAAGGGGAGGCTGTCGGAGGCAGCCGCCCGCTCAGGTGCTGGCAGCACTATAGTGGGGGGCTGAGGCAGCAGGCAGAGCTGTCATTATGTTACTGGCATCCATGGAACCAGAGTCAGTGACCCCTTGGGGGAAAGCAAGAACTCTTGAAGGTCTATTTGAAGTCTTTGCACCATCAGTTTGAAGGCTCGTGACACCTCTACTTGCACCTCCTAATTGATTTTGTTTTTCACTTGCATGGAGAGCATTGCGCCATTAAAGCCCAGTGCCCTTGCAGACCTAACAGAAGATTAAAGAGAGGCAATGTATTGGAGGTGGCTGTCAGGTACAGCAGTTTGGATTGTAGACTCCAGAGACAGACTTCCTGGTTGGAATCTCAGCCTTTGGCCTCTGTGGTTGTGTAGTTCAGGCAGGAAATAGCACCTGTCTACTTTCCTCACTTGTACAGAGGGATTGATCATAATTACTCCCTTCCCACTGCTGAGGGCTGGTAGTAATATAGAGTCAATTAGTACATGGAAAACAGATTACATGGGACACTTATTACTTGCCTGATGGATGATAGAGGAGAGAGCTCTGGGGAGGGCTGAATTTTGCATGTGAAGCAGGGGGTTCCTGAATGAGTCTTGATCTAACATTTAGCAGGTAGATGATCTTGCATCCATCATGTGTTTTTTATGACCTTGAATCAAATGTAACCTACTGAGGGCGCATCATATATGAAATGTGGCATGTCAGGTGCTTAGCAAATGGCTCTTGCTTTTCTTCTGGGCCTTAGTCTTCTTATCTTTAAAGTTGTCAGTGGTTGAGACTTTTTTCTTCTGCCTTTACCTAAGAATTTGAGTCTGATAGTGGAAGCCATGAATGAAAGGGGTTCCTTTTGGGGATTGGCCAGGTAAGCCGAAGCCTCGTAGTGAGTAGGGATCCTCCAGTTGAGGATCATTGTCCAAGAACTTTGTCACCCAGTGCCACCAATGGCAGAAAGCAGAGTCCCAAGGGAGAGGGTCCAGGAGGAGGCAAACAGACAGGGCTTCAGCCTCACCTCAAACTAGCTGCTTCTCACTTTCGGCTCTCCCACTTGGAAACCAGGATGACCCTTTTTGAGGAGCCTAAGGAAGAGAGCCTGGTCAGGAACCTGGTGTTGGGTACTGAGGCGGAAGGGTCTTGGAAATTCAGGAGAGTGTAGGGTTACAGAGAGAGGAATGACTCCAACATGTATTTTACAGTAGAGACCAGACTTAGCCGCTATTCTGGGAACAGCTGTAATTTTGATGTAATTTAGCACAGAGCCATCCTGGGCTAAAAATCATTAAATGCTCATGAAAGTGTTTATTTTATGCCCAATCCACTTCTCAATGTTCTACCTGCATTATTTCATCTGACTTCCAACCAACACGAACAGAAAAGCTGTTATTAGCCTTTTGTATAGACGAAGAAATGGAAGCTCAGCCAGGATAAGCAGGTTTCCCACAGTCATCAGGCGGGCAATCTGAGAGCTGGTATTGTTTCCAGTTGTTGGAACTTCTGGTTTTATTTTAGTTAATCTTAACTTAGAAATAAAAATCATACATATTTACGGTATATAATATGACACTTGGGAATATATATATGCATTTAGGATGGATAAAGTGAGCTATGTAACATAGACTGCACATAGTTTTTTGTGCAATAAGAGTACTGGGCACCTGCTGTTTCAGGAGTTTTTAAGTTTGTGATGTGCTGCTCTTTACCATAGTCTTATGTTGTATGTCAGATCTCTTCAACTCATTCTTCCCGTCAGGCTCAGGCTGAAATTTTGGGTCCTCACTAACATCCATTCTTCTCTCTGCTTCATTGAGCTCCATCTTTGAAATTGTGAACTGGGATCACGATCCAGGTGATGGTGTGTTTCCCTGCACTGTCTTCAGGGGAAGGAACCAGCAGTCTCATCACAGAGCTCGGCCTGCTTTTGGTCATGGTGACTTGGTCTTGTGTGGAAAGCTTTTCATTTGAGGATCTGGTAAAGATAGCTTTAGATCAAAGGATAAAGGTGGCTGTCCTTTTGGTCCCTGCCCAGGCACCTGGACTTTACTTGCTGGAGCACAAAGGCTACAGTGAAGAATAAAGAATGGAGCACAGTTTGGTCAGGCTGAGGCATTGCTTCAGGTCACAATAGCATTTGTGAGTCCAAGTGCCAGGATGAACCTGGTCAGCATGCTCAGATGTGTGCCGAGTGAGTGCTAGGGGGTCACAAGCTCCTTCCTTTGTAAACGTGCTGCTGGCTCTGAGTCTGACTGTTCAGCCAGCCTGTAAGAGTCTTGGGTACAGCGTTTCCTTTTCACAGCTTCCCCACTTTTCATTTGTACCAAAGGAAAATACCAGCAGGATTTCCTGTTTCACAGGAGGCTCTACCTTGAGCTAAGTCTATGATGAGTCGGTAGGTGTCTGGCAGAGTCCATGATCAGTAAATATCTATGGGCTCCCTCATGCATTGCATAATGACAGAGAAGATTTTTCAGGGAAGCTCTGGATTTCTTTGTTATATGAATATTGGGTGTCACCTCCCTGGCGCTCCTGAATTGATTGCCCAGTCATGTGCTGTGGTGGTGATTGTGACGTTCTCTGTTGTTGGGGTCGGCCGGCTCCAACATAGTCACCGAAGACAGCGGCTGGCAGCTGGCCAGGAGGAGGACCTCTAGTTTAAGGAAGTGTTTTGTGATTGGATCTTAGAAGATCAGGGTGCATGACGAGCGTGTGGGCAGTGCGTGATCACAAGGACCTTGATGTAACACTTGACCTTTTGGCTGATTGGTTGGCCCATATGACCTTTTGGCTGATTGGTTGGTCATGTTTTGCTTATGTAATGTGTGGGTATATAAGGCGGAAAAAATAAAGCGGAAGCTGCTGCAGCCTGAAGCAACATCGTTGGCGTGTGTTGTTATTTGTCCTGCTGGTGGGGACACACCGTGGGTGATGCGGCCAAGGAATGGCACAAACAGTGAGTGTTCCCTCTGTGGTGGAGGAGGTTGGAGGATGCTGGAGGTCACCCTTGTAGCTTGTGGGCTGGAGAGCTGGCTCAGCAGTTAAGAGCCCTGGCTTCTCTTTCAGAGGACCTGGGTTCCATTCCCAGCACCCACATAGTGGCTAACAACTGTCCACTGTCCATAACTACAGTTCCAAGGGATCCAACACCCTCTTCTGCCCTCTGTAGCTATTGCATAATATGGGCGTGCTTATATACATGCAGTCATAACACTCTTGCACATAAAATTAAAAAAAAAAGAGGGAACTTGTAGCTTTTAAAGCCTTAATGTTTCAATCCCTAAGGAAACTGAAGCTTAGAGACCTAAGGCCCAGGGCTTTTCAGTCTCTCTTTTGTGTCTCATCAGCAACATGATCTTTGGTAAGTTACTCAGGAAGAAGCTCTCTATACTTGGCTTTCCCATCCCAAACAAGTCTGACATTAATAATAATGTGAGCACTGGCCAGCCATGAGCTACCATCACAAAGGCAGTATTCAACAGCAGGGATTACTAGAGGCAGATCGCTAGAGTCCAGTCTCCTTTAGAGCTTTTCCTTGGGATAAAATGCTATGGGTAAGGCTGGGGGTGTAGCTCAGTGGTACAGTGCTTGCCTAGCATGCACAAGGCCCTGGGTTTGATTCCCAACACTAGTCCCCTGAAAAGTGAAATGCTAAGGATGACTTAGCTCATGGTCCTTAGCACTTCAGAGCCATGTGCCTCATTAATTACCTGCTACAAGCACTGCCTTATCTTCCCACTCTCCATCCATATTTGAGGGTGACTAGGTCTTCAACACTGATTTAGACTTCCTCTTTCAGGCACCCCCACCCCCCAGGGCTTCTGGCTCTTGTGTCTCAGCTGGGGACTGCTCTCTGTTTTCCCCTGGTCCCTCTCTGTTCACAACAAGTTTTAGGGAGAGGAATTTTCATGTTTTGCTGAGACTGCAAACTGGCTGAGCTTGAATCCACGGAATGGAAGAATACATCAGTGTAAAATCTTTTGGAGTAGATGAGGTCATACTTTCTGGGTTTTTAGATTGTTCCCTGCCAGCAGCTTCACTCATTGAATTTTACCTATTCTCTTTGATTCTTGTGCTGACTGCTATAGACTTTTGACACTCCAACGTCTGCTTGAGCCTAGTCTCAGAGCCCTGTACCTGGAAAGATTTAGTATCCAGCCTGGCTCTGCCCTTATAAGTTGGGTAACCTGGGCAAGCTATTTCACCTCTCTGAGCTTCAGTATTTTAGACTAGGGTCTAGCTTGTAGTAAGTCCCCAGGAAACACTGTGAGTAGTGTGAAAAGCACTTTGAATTGGAGTAGCGGAATCTGTGTGGCTTTCTGGCTACTGTTTGCAGCAGTCTTCTTGAAGTTGACATTCTGTGGATCTTTGTGACTAGATTTTCCCTCAGTTTTCTTGGTTTGCATGATGAATGGCACCATACTATCTTCTCATTACTGTAGAGGGCAAAGTGAGCTAGAGAGTCAGTGATGGCAAAGACCTGTGGTCTTCAGTTCAAGACTACAGAGTCTCAGTCCATTCTTACAGGTATTTATGGAGCCCCCGTGAGATGGATGTTACCGTCCCAACTTAGAGATGAGAAAACTGATTTACAGATTGGGCTGTGTCATGTTAGCTCAATATGTTATAAAGTTTGCCAAAACTGGTGTCTATAAGCTGGTAACAATTATTTTTGCCTCCCCAAACCTCAGTCTTTTCATCTGGAAAATGAGATTTCCATGAAACCATCCTTTAAGTTCTTTCCGGCTCCAAAGTCTAGAACCCTCTTTCTGCCCCACTGATTTATCCCTGTTTTCTTCGTACACATGATGTTGAAGCCAGATGGGGTGGTGTATGCCTATAATCCCAGCACTTGGGAGGTAGAGACAAGAGGATTTATAGCTAATGTAAACTATACAGTGAGACCTTGTCTCAAAAACAAACTGCAGAAAGCAAAGCTGAACTTGACAGAGTTTTTCCATCAGGGCCCTGTGTCCTTTATACTTTATTTGAACATGATGTGTGAAAACAGCTTTTATTGCCAGAGAAGGAAGTTGGTAATAAGAGCTACCTCCTTAGTTGCCCTAATTCCTCTTTAGGAAGAATGAACATATTGTTTTAATTAATCATATGAAAGCAAAATTAGCATGATTGTGTGATAGGCATTGTAAATCATCTTGATCCACATCATTGAGCAAAGAGCATTTAGTTATCCTGGAGTTGTTAAAGATTTTATCTACCCAAGTGAAAATTCAATTAGTGCTAGCTTCAGCTTATATAAAACTAAGGATTTTCAACTGTGGGAAAATACTCTTTGTGTGTGTGAATACCACCTTATGCCACTTTGATAAATTACTATAATTAACTGTATCCTACGCAAGCTAAACAAAATTTATTGAACTGTTGCTGTATCAAAGGGAGATCATCTCTTCTCTTGTTGGGGGAGATCACTATGATCTGTACATGATATTGCTTGGATATCATGCTCTTTTATTTTTTTTAATGTTGAGCTCTGAAAATAGCTACAGAATTCTAGCTCGCACCAGAGAGAGGCGCTTGGTTTTCATCTCACTTCACCTAGTCCCATCTTGGGGGTAGAAACATCAGCTCTGGGTTTCTCGATGATTCAATTAAATGTGCTATGTTTAATTAGCTAGCTGGGAAAACACTGTGAGCAGGACCGACTTTGAACACCCCAATAACTTGGCCAAAGGGCCGAGTTATTTCAGGAAGGGCAGAGTACAATGGAAAAGGCAAGGAGACTCACTCGAAGTGTGCTCTGGCACAAAGTCTGCTTCCTGACCTCTGCTGTCCTTGTACAGCTTGCTCTGCCTTCCTTCTCTTCTCCCCCCTAGATTTTACCACTGCAAGATGAATGCTTCCTCTTCACGGAAACCTACCAAAGAGATATGTAGGAATTAAAAAAATTATTCCCTTCTCTCTGTCTTTCCTTCCTTCCATCTTCCCTCCTCTTCTCTCCTCTACTTTTTCCTCTTTCTCTCTCTCTTCCCTCCACATCTGCAGTCTGACCTCAGACTCACTGTGTAGTCAGACATAACACTGAATTTTTAATCTTCCTGCCTTCATCTCCGGAGAGCTGGGACTGCAGGTGTGTCCCACTGTGCTTGATTTATGTGGTGCTGGGGATAGAATCCGAGGTTAGAGCTCTACCAACTGAAACTATCTTCCCAACCCTGAGGTATGTTTTTTTCTTGTAAATCTTTGCTGGCATTGAGACAAGCTATTCCCTGACCTAACAGTGTATCTTATAGGTTCTTTGACCTTTTCATCTTCTCTACCCTCTGTGGGGTTTAATTTTCAGTGGAGGAATGCCATAGACCATGGCAGGACTCCTTCTAGAATGATTCAGCTTCATCCTGAACTTCTTCATACCAACTACCCAACTCATAGTCCTATGTGGACAAAGCTCATGAAATAAGTTCACTTTCAGTCTTTTAGCAGGTGTATCAGTTACTTTTCTGTTGTTGTGATAAAACATCATGGCCCAGGTAGCGACAGAAGGGAGAATTCATTGGGCTCATAGTTCCAGTATAGTTCTAGAGGGATAAGAGTCCATCATGGTGGGGAGGCATCGCAGGAGGCAGCTGGAGCAGAAAGCTGAGACACAGTCTTCAAGAACAAGCAGGAAGCCAAGAGTGAAAACTGGAAGTGGGGCAAGACCGTGAACTCTCAAACCCCACTCCCAGTGACGTGTTTCCTCAGCTAGGCCACACCTCCTAAAGGGTCCATGACACTCCCCAGAAAGCACCACCAATCGACCAGGTGTTCAACTACTTGGTTTTATGGAGCCACTTCTCATTTAAACCACCATAGCAGCATAGATCCCATCCCTGGGGGAGAAATTTTATGACGTAATTCCTTCCTCTTTATGCTCTCACACTGAGCCTCAGGTTCCATCAATAACATTCAGAGTTATTGTTGAATAACTAGAAGACCATGTTGAAACCAAGAATGAAAGGGAGAAAGGCACCTAAGTCTGACCAGTGTTGAAGGGAAGAGTACTTTTGGAAGAAGAAAAGAACTTGTGTGATGAAGAAATGAATCACTTGCTATCATTAGCTCACACTGAATGTGTGCTAGGTGCCAAGCATATTGCAAAGAGGTCTGTAGGTGTTGTCCTCTTTACTCTTTCCTGGGATCCTGTGAGATGAGCTTTATTAGGATAAATTTACAGGGTAGAAAACTGAGGTTTACAAGGTCTATATACCTACTTAGGCTCACATTGGTAGAGTTACAACTGTGGGACCCCTGGGACCTCTTCTCAACCCAATATCTGTAGATTAACTGCTCTCTTTGCTTCTGTAAAATGCTTGGCTTTAGAATATGAAACTGAACAGAGATGACTCCATTTTGTCCTTTCTAACAAGCCTCAGTCAACACGGGATCTGAAAAAGGGAACAAGCCCACACAAGTTTAGCAAGTCTCTGCAAATATTATAACAGGACCAGACTTAGACAATGGTCAGCACATTTCAACAGACTTAGGCAATGGTCAGCATATTTCCTTTGCCCTGGAAACAGCACCCACCAATGAGAGGCTTTATAGTCACCTTTAACTAATTTTGGTATACAGCTTATAGCAACCAATCAATTTAAAATATGCTAAAATCTATAAAAAGATCCTTCCCACTTTCCTCAGGGCTCTTAGAACAGATCCACTGTGTTGGTAAGGTCTGAGAGACCAAGCTTAAGCTTGAAAAAAGGCTCTTTTTTTTTTTGCATATACTTTGGACTCCGTGGTGGTTCTTGGGGAACCATTCCCAGGGCATAACACAGCCAGTATTTGAAGTCATACTCTGACCAGTGCTAAAGGCCAAACTCTTAACCTCTAGGCAATCTGCTTCTTTTGCCAATACTCTTGAAAATATAAAAAAAATTTGAGTGATTTGCTCTTGCGCTTTCTGGCTTACTTGGGTATAGGAGCTTCTCTGGCCTGTTGAGAAAGTCATACTGGCTAGTAGCTGGAAATGTGCAATCCCAGGGGTTTCCGTGGAAGTGTTTTGCAAATGTGTAATCTCTCTGTTATGGAAATCAGGCAGCTGAGAGACTGAGCATCTACTGAGAGCTGCAGAACTCTCTCTGTGCCAGCAGACCCAGAGCAGCTAACACTCATCCACCATTTTTATGTCTCCCCATGTCATGTCTGAACTGCTACAACACTGGAGGATTCAAATGGTACCCTACATGATATACCAGCATGAATGCTTACATGTCCCAAGATGGCCAAGGAGAAATTCCTTCTGCAGATGTGTTTACAGAAACAGTTATAAAGGCAGAGGTTCAAGCATTCCTTACAACAGGATTTATTGCTGGTGCCTTAGCAGACAGGAGAATTGCAAACTGGTGTGCATTCATTTGTCAGATGGCTTGAGGTCTTTGGTGTTCTCCCTTTTAGTAAACATTCATAAAACCACTATAAGTTGAGCACTATATCTTAAAATATAAAACCAGTCATTGAATAATAAAAACAACATCAGAAATACAGAAAAGTGACAATGAATGCATGGGTATATTTCTGTTCCTCTTTACCTCATGGGTCAAAGTGGGGAGATGCTTAGGAACAACTGTTCTTGTTGTACTCAAGGGGACTGCTCAGTTTCCTGGGAGTTTAGTTTAGCCTTCACATTCCTGTAGGGACTCATCTCTACAAGGTGGCTAGGGAAGCTTAGGGGTCAGTTTTTAGGAGATATAATTTTAGATGTAGATACCATAGCCTTCAGTGATGTATCACCACTGTACAAGGCAGGAGAGGAGGTTACAGCCCCTCCAAGGATCAGTGTTATGGTGCCTAATATGTGTCGGGCAACCAGCAGCCTCATAGCTTTGAAGATTGGATGAGGACAGGTGTGAGAGTTTGAAAGTCAAGAAAAATTGTGCACATGTAGATTGTTATGGATGTCTTTTCCCACACAGTGAACACTGGTGTTACTTTTGGCCAGTCAACAACTGTTTCCCTTTGTAATAGATCACCTCTCCTGACTGACCCTGTGGGAAGCACTTGGTCTGAGACTTAGGGTATGATGATCCCAGGCCCCAGGAACTCTACTAAGGTTCTATTCCCAGTGCCCAGGATGTGATGCTGTTCTGGCTTCTTTTTTCACCAAGTCCGAGGTGCCTCTCGAAATGCATAAAAAGAAATCTTCCTCATATACCTGTGAGAAAATGTTGGCATAGTGATTAATTTTAGGTTTCAATTTGACCAGAGAATTGAGAACACATTTATGGATATACCAGTGAGGCTGTTCCCAGGGGAGACTGGTATGTGGGTCAATGGGGAAGACCCATCCTCCACGGGAGTACACACCATCCCTTTGGCTGGGGGGTTCTGATAGAACAAAGATAAGTATATGACTGAGTTCAAAATCAAAGACTGCACCAAAATACCTTAGCAATCAACTTACTAAGGGAAAGTGTTTATGGTAGTTGAGTTAGAAGTTTTACTCCATAGTTGTTTGGCCCTGTTGCTTTGGGCCCTGTTGTGGCATGCTACATCATGGTGGGAGTGTCTCCTAGAAGGGTCTGGTCCATCTCACTGCAGCCAGAAGCAGAACAGAGAGATGGAGTGTTGGGTAGCAATTTCCTCTGAGTTTCCTTCCATTGTGAAGGGAACTGGGAAAACAATAGGATGTTTTGAGAGGAACACACCATTCTGCAGGGACGCTTATTAAGGTAGGGATTCAATAACCCAATGGCTTCAGGAAGCCCTTGGAACTGACCAGGTTCACTGGGTTCCTCCCTTCCCCAGGCAAATGTAAGTCCCAAGGACAGCTGAGCTACTGGCTGCCTCACAGAGGCTCAGAGCTCCAAGTGCCTGGAAGCAACAGACGCCCAAGCTGCCTGGAAAAGCAGAGACCAGCTGAGCTACCCTGAAGAGGCTCAGACAAACCGAGCTAGCTACAAACAACCCTCAGCAGCCTGTTGAGCTGCCCGCAGGTTGTGCAGTGTGCTCAGGTTTCCAGATTTTGCGAGCTGTCACCATGTTGCAGTAGGCTTTGGTTGATGCAGCTGTCTTTGAGTTGTTTCTGTAACTGTAAGCAACCTCTCACCCATATTCCTGCAAGTGACCTCAATAAATCTCATTGACTCCCCAAGCTGGATTTTGGCGCTAACCTTACTTTGACCTGTGGTTGCTTTCCTAGGTGTGGTGAGTAAGCATTTGTTTACGTCTTTCCAGGAACAGTGTCACACAGCACAGAGGTACAGAGAGAGTTCCCTTGAGGGGCATGTTCCAGGGTAGGCCCAGTCTCTGGAAGGTTCCATCACCTCCCAGTGGCACTGTGAACTGGAGAACAAGCTTTCAACACATACGTCTTTGGGGATGCCCATCTCTAACCTGGCAATAGAAAAGAGAATTTCCTTTTTCTTTGGACCACTCTTAGCCTGACTTAGCATATCAATAGTCCATGCTCTAGGTCTCTAGGACTTACACCAGTGCTTCCTCCCTCCAGGTTCTCAGGCCTTTGGCGTTGAAGTGAGGATTATGTCATCAGCATCCCTAGTTCTGAGACTCTTGGACTTGGACCGAGCCAATTATGAGCAATGAGGCTCACTGGCTTTCAGAAGAAAGTGGCTCTCAGACTTCTCTAAAGCTCCCCATCTGTGATGGTCAGCGTCCCTTGTCAGCTTGACAGAATCACCTGAGAGGTAGGCTTCGGAGCATGCGCGTGGGGGATTACCTTGAGTGCATTAATTCTGACCTACTCCTTGAGGGTGGCAGTGTTTCCTGGAAGGGGGATCTTCCCCTGTATAAAATGAGGAAAGCAAACTGAGAAGCAGCTTGCGCCTCTCTGCTTTCTGATTGTGATTGTGAATGTGACATGACCAACTGCTTCAACTGCTGCTGCCCTGACGATGATGAACTGTATCTTGAGTATTCACTCTTAAGTTGCTTTTGTTGGGGAATTCATCACAGAAAATCAGGTACCCTCTCATATCTCTTTATTTATATCATGTATGTATGTATGTATGTACGTATGTATGTATGTATCTGTGTACCTATCTATCATCTGTGAATCTATGTATCTATTATTTATCATCTATGTGTCTATGTATCTATGGTCTATCTATTATCTATCTAACATCTGTTTATCTATCCATCATCTACCTATCTATTGTCATCTCTATTGATTTTTCTTCTCTTTGGAGAATCTTTACTAATACAGTCTGACACCCCTTTTAAAAATTAAAAAAATATTTTGTGTGTATGCATGCGTACTGTGCTCATGTGTACAGAAACAAGACGCCAACTCTGAGTTCCTTAGTCACTTTCCACCTTATTTTTTGAGACATGGTTTCTCATTGAACCTGGAACTCACTGATTGGTTAGACTAACCAACCAGCCAGGTCTCAGAATCTGCCTGTTTCTGCCTACTTTCTCCCTTAATTGCCTGGCTTTTCTGTGGGTGCTGGAGATCTGAACTCACGTCATCCTGCTTGCTCAGCAGGCATGCTACTGACCAAATAATTTCCCTAGCCCCTGATACCCTTTTCGAGTAGTCTGGCAGGATGCCTAGCTTAGTGATAGAAACTGACTTCTGGACAAACAGCATCATGGCAATGAAAACAGAAATAGAACAAAGCGAAACACGTGCAGTCCCGGCAAGCTAGCGATGGCTGGAGTGTTTGATTTTCTTTGACTTCTGGTTTCTGGCCTGGTGACATTGTATTTTGTGTACTTGGAAGCCAAGTCTAACTAGCATTTTCTGACCCCGTAGTATAGCTTACGTATTTCCCTGTGCGCCACACAGTCTGTTCATGGCAGTTTTGAATGTCTCTAAGAGTATTACGTGAATATATACCTTAAAGTCTGTGACCTTTCTCTTTTGCTTGGTCTTTTGGTTTTCAGTTGTCTGCTGTCAAAAGTTAAGTTATTTATGGGCTTAAAGAATACTTACCGAGCTACAGTCATGTGCTGTGCAGTGAGGAGGGGGAAGAGGGAGGAGACAAGGGCCTTGTTCTCGTAAGGTAGACAGGCAAGTAAGAAGAATCAATGAAAAGGCATGATGACTGTTGTAAATCAACCAGAGACGATGGAGGGCTTGAATAACAGGTGGGGGACAGCCATATGAGGTAGGTAGGATGGAAAAGAGAAGCTAACCTCGGAAGGTATCTTAGTCTATTCAGACACCAGTGGCAAACTATGGGCGTCAGAGGGTCATCAGCTTTCAGAAGGTCTGTTATATGAGTACTTCCTAAACATCAGAAATTTATTGTTCACAGTTCTGGGGCTTGGAAAGTCCAAGATCAAGCTACCAGTGCTGCCTTAAGATGTATCTGCTTTAAGACACCAGATAGAAATCAGGTCACATCCTCCCTGCTCTCTCCCTTAGAACCTCCTCTTCTATGCAGAAATGGGGTGTCAAGTATTGCCCTTCAGACTCCCCAGTCTTTTCTAGACAAGCACCCCAAGTCCTTTTAGCTGTTGCTCAGATGGCCCAGTTTTGCTCCTCTCGAAGTCCCTTTCAATCAATTCTGGAAATATGTGTATATATTTAAACTGGTGCCCAGAATGAAATATTACTTATGACCTGGACAGAAGAACTGTTATGACCCTTGTCCTCGATGCTACAATTTTATTCATTCAGTAAAAGCAGAAAACCTTTTATTTTTGGTTGAGTAAAATCACATTGTTTTCTTAATTGAGCTTGCAGTCAAATAAATCATGTGCGTCCTTTGTTCAGCTTGTAACTTCAGCCATGGAATTTTGGAAAGGAAACCTGAAAGCTAACATTTATTTTTAGTAAATTTAATCTTGTTCGCTTTGGCCTAATTCTTCAAGCCTGTTTGGATTGCCTTGTTTTCTGATTCTGACAGTGAAGGTCTGTCATCTCTTCTGTCATTTGCCAAGGTGGCTGAGAGGGTCTGCTAGAAGCAGCCTGGCCTAACAGAGTAGGAACAGAAACAAAGATTCAGAGGACCCAGAACATACTTGTAGGCTAAGGAGATGCATTAGGAGGAGTGAAAGCAATAGAGGGACCAAACATAATGGTGCTTGAAGTAAATCATAAAGAGATCACATGGCCTTTTTCAGTGTTTAAAAAAATTTTTTTTTATTGAGGCTGATTCCCAAGGTAACTGTGTCCTATTTTGTGAGTCATTGGAAAAACCTCTTAATTTCTCTAAGTCTTTGTCTCTTTCTTTCAATAATGAGGTGTCTACACTGGCTGGAGATCCGTGGCATAGTATGCTTCAAATGAGAGGGATCTGTTTTTAAAAACGTTGAATTATTTTTGTTTTATGTGTATGAGTATTCTGTCTGCATATGTGTAAGTATACCCATGTCATGCAATGCTTTCAGAGGTCAGAAGAAGAACAGTATCAGATCCCCTGGAACTGAAGTTATGGACAGTTGTTAGCCACTATGTGTGTGCTGGGAATTGAACCTGGGTCCTCTGCAAGAGCAGTCAGTGCTCTTATCCACTGAGCCATCTCTCCAGCCCCATGAACTCTTACTAAAATAACATGTCCAACTTGGGAGCAAAATCTCAGGCAATAAAATGCAGTATAAATAAATGTCAGGAAAAACTCCCCCAAAGACTCCAGTGTGCACCCTTTGTTGAAATCCCTGCACACAATAGAGTCTAAAGTATGTCTCCTGTTTGCCACAGAACTGACACGATATCATCTTAATTGAAATAGAGAAGACTAAGTCAGGAGCATATTTGTGGAGAAAACATATTCAATGAGATGATAGTAATCATTATTTTCTGATCTTGTTAGAACAAGACATGGAGATGAAGCAGGGGCAATGTTGGAGGTGTAGAATGGGGTAGGTATTTTTTGCTTGGTTTGGTTTTGAATCCAGATTACAGAATCCAGGGCTGGAGTCTTTGAAAAAAACAGAACTCAGAGGGGGCCTCGTTGAGCTACCAAAATTTCTGATGGGAATAGAAATGAAAGATGTTCCCAGTCTCTTTTAGCTTTTATCAAATACAGGAACCAGAGGTCCTGATCCAAACTAAAGAAGGGCTGAACCCCGAGGAGCTGTGGGTGAGAGGGTTAACTGGGAGCAGTTAATCTGTGGAACACATGTGGAAGGGAGCAGGAGAGTACCATAAAGACTTTTGAAATAGATGTTGTATTTATAAAATGAACACAGGGACAAGGGTTTTTTATTTATTTTTTGATGGTGTGTGTTTCTTTGTACATTTGTGTTTTGCTGGGTACTAGCCTTTATTTTGATGCAGGATCAGCCAAGTGATTTTCTGTGTAATCCTGGCAGACAGAACGAAAAGTCCTTCAGACATCTACTGCATGCAGGCATTTTACCTGGGGTCCACACTGCGGCCATTTGGGGAGTTTTCCTCTGACGTTTATTTATAATGGGGCTTTACTACCTGAGATTTTTTGTTACCAAGCTGGGCACATTGTTTAGGAGAGTTCCCCCTGCATCTGTTGTATAGATTGCCAATCAAGGATTTCTGGTCTTGTATAAACCCCTCCCTCATTATTGACAAGCAGAGGCTGGGGAGAGGAGAGAGTAATGGGTTTGCCCACTTCTTAGATATTGTGGTGAGTATGGATGGGCGAGTATCTCTGTAGTAGGATCTAGAGTCCTTTGTAGGGAAGTGTTAGAATCATTCTCAATGGAGAAAATATACTAAAAGAAGATCAGTCATTTTATGCTGTATTTCAGAGACTTAATATTAAACAATTACCAAATAGATCAAGTAATATAAAAAAATCTGGAAACATGGAGTTGAGTAAAACTTAAACATGGCGAAATTTATATAAATTGCATTCAGTTATACCAATTAAACAAGCACACATGGTTACTTATGCTTTTTACAAATACTGGTAATCCTTATTTTGTAAGGATCTACATAAAACATCTTAGAGTGGGTACCTGTCGGAACAGATGGAATTGGAGAAACTTCTGGGATGAACAAAAATCCCAAGGGAGGAGAAGTCCATCTTGACTGTTGATGAGTGTGTGCTGTGGTTTGAGGTGTGAAACATTTCTGTTCTCTGCACTTACATTAGTCACTTTCCTGTTGCTGTGCTGAAACACTGTGGCCAGGGGCGCTAATAGAGGAGACTTTATTTGAACTTACGGTTTCAGGTTGCGGAGGGATTAGAGTCCATCATGGTGGGGAGACAGGGTGGCAGGCGGTGGCCACAGCAGAAAGAGGAGTGCTCACATCTTCAGGCAGGCACAGGAAACAGAACTTGACTGGAAATTGGGCAAGGCTTAAGACCTTTCAAAGCCCACTGCCAGTGAAGTGCTTTTTAAAGCCCCCTAAAACCTCCCAAAGCAGCACCACTAACTGGAGACAGATCTCTAAATACGTGGAGCCTGTGGAGGACATTCTCATTCAAACCACTACAGCATTCAGTCTGTTTTAAAAGACAAATGTACAGTGACTATGTGAATGGATACAGAAAATGTGGCACATAATAAGTATGTTATGGCTTGAATATGAAGTGGCCTTTACAGGCTCATGCTCTAAACACTTGGTCTCTGGCTGGGGGTACTACTCTGAAGGCTGTGTAGCCTGTAGGAGGTGGTGCTTGGCTGGTGGTAATAGGTTACTAGTGGAGGGTTTTGACGTTTGTTTCTTAAGATTTATTTTACTTTTAATTATGTGTGTCTATATGTAAGTATGTGCACATGAGTGAAGGTATTAGAGAAGTGTAGATCCCCTGAAACTGGAGTTACAGGCAGTTGTGAGCTGCCTTATGTGGGTGCTGGGAACTGAACTCAGTCCTCTGGAAGGGCAGTATGTGCACCTAACCACTGAGCCATCTCTCCAGCCCACTTTGAAAGTTATATGCTTCTGGTTTCTGCCTGTCTGCTCCTCCTCTTGGTCCACTGGTGTTAACAAGCCTCTGCCACCTGCTCTGTGGTGGAAACTGTATGCTTAAGGCTCATGGAACAAAGCGGTAGAGAGAATACTAATGAATACAGTGAAGCTCCTTCATGTAAAACAAGGCAGTGAATACAAAACACCACGAGTGGCCAAAGTGTAGAGAATGAGAGTCTGCAGAATGCAGGCCCTTGGACAGGACTCCCATATGAAACTTCACGCACCCAGGGCTCAGGGACCACTTAGGAAGAGGGGGCGGAAAGATTGTAAGCACCGCAGGAGGAGGTGCATGACCACACAGAGTCTTACAGGCACCTGAGACCTTGAGCATATGAATTTACAGCAATAATGACAGCATGCACAAGATCCATGCAAACACAAGTAGACAAAAACCCAGCACAGAACTGTGGAAATGGGCAGCAGGCCCCACCCTTAGCCAAAGAACTGTTGGGCCCTGATTACTGCTGGATGAGGAAGAGCTGATCTTTAAGGGAGTGACTCTGGATAGGCTGACTAGACCCCAGTAGATGAACGTGCCCTGAAGGAAGTTAGGGAACACTAACCTGACTTGATAGGCCTTAGCACAGATGACAGAATGCATGAAATCCAGTGGTGGGAGCTGTGGGAGGGTGCTGATGGGGAAGGAGGGATAAAGGTAATTGAGATGTTGTGTGAGACACACAAAAATTCAATAGAAAAAAATTGGATATTAATGATGATCGCACAACACTTTAAGTATAATTAATGCCTCTACAGTGTGCACGTAAAATGGTTGAGAAGTAAAAAGTTGTGGCATTTACTTTTCTACAGTTAAAAATTATTAATATACCAAACTACATTTGAGTTCATATTTTAAATGGGTGATTTGTATGGTATATCTCAATAAAGCAACATGATTTTTCCTTTGCTTTTGATTTCTTGGGGAAAAAAAAAACCCTTACAAGGTAGGGGCCATGATAGTTGTAGACACTGTATCTTCCTCTAAAGCACTGTGGGTGTTCAGGGTGAGTTCTGTGTTAGACATTTTGGGCATCATGACATTTTTCTGCCAATGTAATGATTTGACAACTGTTTTGGGAACTTTCGGGAATTTGTTATGAAATAGCAGTTGTTATTAAGTACTTGAATTTGGTTTCTATTCTAGTTTTCTTTCTGGGTCTGTGGATAAACACCACAGCTGAATGCAACTTGGGAAAGGAAGGATTTATTTTACCTTGCAGGTTTTAGTCCTCCACCGAGGGAAACTAAGGCGGGGGCTTGAAGTGAAAGCCGCAGAGGAACGCTGCCTACTGGCCTGCCCCCTCTGGCTTGCTCAGCTACTTTTTTCATACAGCTGAGACCCAGTGGATGGCACTGTCCACAGTGAGCTGGGCTTTCCTACCTCAATAAGCCATTAAACAAATGCCTGGCAGACATGCCTGCAGGCCAGTCTGATGGAGGAAATTCCTCAGCTGAGATTCTCTCTTCCCAAAAGACTCAAGGTTGGTGTAAAGTTGACAGTGGAAGCACACTGTAACAGTGTCTGTTTGGCACAGGACACCACTGTCCACATTATTTGGATGGAAGTATAACTTGGTCCAGGAGACTTTGACTTGAGGGAATTGCTTTAAGTAAGGTTTGAGTTTTATGCACTAGGAGTGTTTGAAAAACGCAGGTCCTGGAAAAGTTACCTTTAATTATGCTGACTCTTAAGAAGCTGTCTAAATTTCCTTTATTTTATCTATTTCCTACTGTCAATCCTAAAAGTAAATTGAGAAGTAAGTTAAATACTATTGCTCTCTCAGACCTCTAGACCTCTAGTCATCAGAGAATAGGAAGGATGGTTGATAACTTTTTTTTTTATTGGCAAGAAAAGTTTAAGTGAGTTCTTTCAGCCCTGAAAATAAGTTTTGATTTGTGTAGGTTAAGATCCATTCCCATTTCATTTAAACCCTTTTCATCCAGTCTTAATTATATCAATAGATCTCACAGAGTCTCATCTTCTAGTGTTGTGGAATTATCTTTTGAGCCAAGTGTGAGGGTGAGACACTGCCATTCTTGATGACTGACAAAAGAAAGAGCATTTGTCCTATCACCTGTCCCAGTGATAAGCAAGTGACCCAGCAGCCCCTGGTCATTTGCATGCACAGCGAACCATTTCATTAAGAATTTCATTAAGATGGTAATGTTTAATGTTTCCTGGGAAAAATGAGGTTTTGGCTTGTTCAATTACATAATTAAAGCTGGAGAATTAATGGAGATTGCAAACTGCTTGCATAATGTGGGCAAATATAATGATAAAACTTGTAAATAAGTTCAAAAGAGTGGAGTTCAGGCTGAATCTTGATGCTGGATTAGATAAGGAAGATGGGCATGCAGAAAACGTAGCCAAAAAGGTCAATGAAGTTTAGTTCATTGCTTTTTACTAGCTGAGCTCTTTGCTCTTTAGTACTTTGAAGAAAGGTAGATGGCAAGCAGAGAGAGTGCTGTGGATGGGGCTGGTCAGGTACTAGAAAGTTCCAAGAATGCACATCTTACCTTTTTATTTAATTTGTGTGTATGTGTGTCCCTCACCCTCTATGTCTGTGGAGGCCAGAGTTCAATGTCAGATGTCTTCCTCAGTCCCTCTCAATTCACTTTTTGACAATAGGGCCTCTCACTGAACCTGGAGTTTGCTAATTTGGCAAGACTAGCTGGTGAGTGGCCTCTTGGAATCTGTTTTTCATCTCTGCCTGCCCACACTGGGGTTTATAGACACATGCTTCCCTCACATACGTGCTTTTAAAGGCTGTTGATCCATCTGGGGCTTAGGAAACATCACACTAGAGAAAGGGTCAAGAGATACATACTACAGGATCCATGCTAACTAAATCAAAGGGCCCACAGTGGAGTGAGAGAAACGGGTGGCCAGCCGGTTCCAGACTGGGAACTACTGGAGACTGATTACTACTGGGTGGGGGAGAGTGTGCCTTATTTACATAGGCTGATTAGACTCCAGTGGATGAATTTGCACCAAAGGACATCTGGGTACAAATGCTTGGCTGGATAGGACTTAACATGTATGGTGGAATGTATGAGGCCTGGTGGGCGGTGGGGGGCACAGATGGGAGGGAGGTCTAAATTTGAGTAAGAACAGCTTTCTGAAATGTACGAAAGTTCGGTAAAAAATTAAAAACAAAGAGATATGTGCTATATGCCCTGCTTTTCCATGGGTGCTGGGGATCAAACTCAGGTCCTTGTGCTTGCACAACAAGCACTTTACTAGCAGTCATCTTCCCAGAACCTGTCACCTTTTGTCTAGGTAGTTAATTTCCACTTAGGAACGAGAATTCAATGACCTAAAATTTCCTAACTGGTAGCCTTAGTCCTCAAATGGTTTTACTTTCCTGATCTCAGAGGTGAGGCTGTCCGTGCTTTGTTCATGCATTTTAAAAATAATTCACAGAGCAGGAAGTTCCACCATTTTGAAAGCACCAGGAAAGCAGCTTCTGCCTTTCCTTCTTGTCTTTTAATATAAGTCCTGTTTACACAAGAACTAGTTTGATGAGACACAATTGTCCTGCTGTGCACTTTCTGTAGGTGTTACCCATTTCCTCCTCCCAGGAGTCTTTGATGTCTCTGTGACAGCACATGAGGAAACAGATTTACTGAGCTAAGCTAACTCTCCTAAATGATGGGGGAAGTAGAAAATCTTAACATTACAGTAATATATGTGGTTTATATGTGTATGGTAAATACGGGGTTCTCCCTGAGGTTTTTTTTATATTGGTTCATTCTGCGGCAAGTCCCGCCCTCTGACCAATAAGGGGGCAGGAAGGTGGGGAGAAAGGAGAGACAGCATGGCGGCGAGCTGGAGAGGGGTGCGGGGATTACTCAGAGCCACTCAGGAGGAGAAGTACCTGGGTCCGGGCCCACACAGAAGGTCAAGACCCAGGAGGCAGCATTCCAAGTCCCTCCAGTCCTAAGGATCATGCGAGTGGAAGCAGAACGCAGGCTGGGAATGGACAAAGAGCCCTGTGCGGCTGTCCCGGACCTGGACCTTACCAGCAGGTGGCTGGTAACCAGTAACTTTGTAAATTGCCTTCAATAAGTCAATCTCTCTAAAGAGCATTCTCTATTAGTTCAGTTGGTTCAGACCTGGAGGGTGGGGTGGGGCTGAATGCCGGGTCCCGCCATGAGAAAATTTATGCAACAATATGTGATATTGGACATTCCTGTTCTCTCAGTCATGTGTGCCCTTGTTGGCTCCAGCCTCCTTTTCTTTTTCCCTCTGTTAGTTTTCTAATGATGTAAAGTCTTCCTTTTACTTTATCATGGACAGAAAGGAGATCTTCTATAGATCCTGCTTCCTAGCTTGCTTCTAAGAGTTTCCTTTACATAACCAAGGATCTGGTGTCTTGGTTCTTTTGCTATAACAAGATACCTGATATTAGTTACTTTATAAACTACAGAAATTTATTTCTCATAGATGTGTGGGTTGTAACCCCAAGGTGAAGGTGCTGATATTTTAGTATATGTTGAGGGCCATTCTCTGCTTCCAGGATGATGCTTTGTTGCTGTGTTCTACAAAGGAGAGAAAAGGCCGTGTGTGTCTTCATGTGGTAGAAGGAACAGCAGAATGGAAAAGGGCCCAAGTTACTCCCTCAAGCCCATCTATAAGGATGCTAATCACACCCGCAAGGGCATACATCTCTTAGCCTAAGAATCTTTTTATGACCTGACATTCCTTTTTAAGATTCATCTATTACTTTATTTTATAGAATCTTATCTTTTTAAAAACTATTTTTTGAAAATTTCACGAGTTCTGTATTTGTATCATTTCTACCACTTTCTTGCCCTCTTCCAATCCCCTCCCCATATCCTCTTCTTCTAATCATTATGGTTATTTATATATATATATCTATATATGTAGATATGTGTATGTATACACACACAACCTACTGAGTCCATTTAGTGGTGCTCCTACTTATATGGGTTTAGGGTTGAGAAGACCCTACCTCTTAGTACTATTGTACTGGGAATTCGGCCTCAGCACCATGCTTGGAGGCAAAACAAACACTCAAATGTAGTATCCCACAATGCTGCTGCTTTTTCCCGCCATCTCTGCATGACTGTGTTAAGAAGCTGAGCTGGTGTAGGCTTTGCAAATTTGGCCCACACAGATGTGCCCCTAAAGGTTGTTGGTCCAACTGAGACCTAGGAAACATAACACTGGTGAGAGGGTCAAGAGGTACATGAGATCAAAGATAGCACGATCCAGAGATACATACATATCTCCGCCTGGAAATTTTCAAAAGTAAATACATGTAGGTTACTTACCTTCTGTGAAATAAAATTTCAATAGTCCCAGGATTAATATTATAATAGTTAGAGAGTCTTAAGTTTCTGGAGTTATAAAAAGAACATACACTGACCAAAATTTCTGCATTTTAGATTTTACTGACCCGTGGGACATGCCAGGGGAGCCAAAATGAGGGAGACACTCAAACCTCACTTAAAGAATCATCTGGGATCTGGAGAGAGGGCTCAGTGGTTAAGAGCACTGGCTGCTCTCATAGAGGACCGGAATTGGTTCCCAGCACCCACATGGCAAGCTAACAGCCATCTGTAACTCCAGTTCCAGGGGATCCACTGCCCTCTTCTGTCCTCCGTGGGCACTGCCCAGCACAGGTGCACTTGTATACATACGAAGCATACACATACACGTAAAATAAAAATATAGCAAAAAAAGAGAATCATTCAGATCATTATATATGTTCAGGTTCTCTACTTTCTGACTGATTTTATATGTATATAAAATAAGGTAAGTTCCCTCATGTGTTGTTATGGAGATGCTGGGTCCCACCTCCAAGGCTCCTGGGAGGATAATACCTACATGAAGCACATAGCCAGGCTCTTATATAAACATGGCTTACATAAGACACGAGAATACCTCTTCCCAATGCTTCATTTCTTCGTGCTTCCTTAGACTTAGCTTCCTCCACTGGGACCCATGTCTCCAGTGCGGAGAGTTCATCTTCTTAAATACTTTTTTTTTGAGCCGTTGACCTTCAGTTTGTTGTGGATATGGAAGAGTTCATCTCTTTTAGCAGGAGTCTACACATTAGAGAATCAGACAGATATAAAATTGTATAGCTTTTATATATGTTACAGGGGAAAGATGGGAGCCAGGCAGCTGTCATCAGTAACATATAAAAATAGATGAGTCTGACAGTGGCTGGGATTACCTCATTAAAGAGGCTGTGTCATCTCAGTTGCCCCCTTCAGCAGACGCATGAAAGAACTAGGGTAGAATTACATCACTAATTCTATATAAGGATCTGACGATGTGCTAAACTTGAATTGCTTACAGTCTTCTCAAATGCCCAAACTTTGACTTGGTAAGGGCGGATGTAGTATTTAGCTGATATTTTGATGCTAATATCAGAATAGTCAAAGAGAGAATGGTGATACAATTATCTTTTTCTTATTTTACTGAAGCTATAATTAACAACAAGTTGGTTGATTACTGAGTTGGTACTAAAGTATTTTAGAATGAACCCAGTGAAGGCTATTACAAATGGAATGGAAAAATTAGTTGACTAATTCCAGCCTCCGTGGGCACTGCACAACACAGGTACACTTACATGCGGACAAAACACTCATACACATTTTTAAAAATAGAAATAAAAAATATTATACATAAACTCCAACTGTGCTCAGAATGGCTGATCCTGAAACTCTTTTCTCTGGTGAAGTCGAAGATCTAGCTTTACCAAAGAGATATTCCTGAAAGATGAAGGGAAGTCTTCAGGCTGCTGGTGACACCCTGCCTCTGCCCCACTACTGCTGACAGACTTCGGGGGTGGAGGCTCCTGCTTTGTGCCTAGAATTGCTACTCAGGTGAATAGTCAAGTATGAGGCAAAGCTCCGGCAGACCAATGAGATGACAAAAAAAAAAAAAAAAAAAAAAAAAAAGGGCAGTGCTCTGAGAGTGAGGGGAGCAGTAACAGAATGCTGATTGTAAAAAGTCAGTTTGATTCACTAGAATTCCATAATTACACTTCTTTATATCTCATAGGAGTGCTAACTATAGTTAACAGTTTAAAATTGGGTTATTTGGAATTTTAGCATCCAACCAGCGACTGAAAAATGAGTTTATGGAATTCAAAATTCAGATGTTTTCCCAGAGAGATCACATGGAGATAGGACTGGCAAGTCCAGGGCGGCAGAATATTTGTGTTGTTTCATGACACTGACTTAGAGGTGAAGAGAGAAAGAGTCCTCAAGGCCAGAGGTAGAAGCACGGGTGTGTACCAGAAGGTTGAGTGGAAAAGCAAACCCAAATTCAGTTTATTCTATGTGCTCACAGCTTGTTCCTGGGGCCAGGTGTGTGGGGTTTCCCTCCCACCCTGCAACATCCCAGAGTTGGGAACAGACCCTGGTGTCTAACTCAATTCAATCTTGCCATCATCTCTCAGCAAATTGTATCGCCTCCCTCAAACTAAGCTCTTTCCCCCAAAACACCCCCCCACTTCAGACAGTGCAAGTCTAGACCTCTGGTATTTCTGCCTGTTAATGTGAAAAACAGCTTTCACCTCAAAGGGAAGAGGCAGCTTATTCTGGAGCTCAATGTGAGTGACTGTGTCCTGGGATCACAGATCTAGGTTACTCCAAATTCTATGTTCCAAAGTAATATACATATATCTATATATTTATTATTTTTATTTGATGTGTCTAAGTGTTTTGCCGGCATATATGTAAGTGCACCCATGTCAGGCAGTGCCCATGGAAGTCAGAAGAGGGTGTCAGATCCCCTGGAACTGGAGTTAGAAACAGTTGTTAGCTGCCATGTGGGTGCATAGGAACCGAACCACGGTCCTCTGCAAGAGCAACCAGTACTCTTAACTGCTGAGCCAGCTGTCTGGCCCCTATTAAAAGATATTCTTTGCAAAGGTTTAAGCACAAGAGTTAGTACAGAAATGCTTAGGTAAAGTGTAGGACACCGCAAAGTGTCAGTAAGGACCTATGAAGGGACAGTCATGCCTAAGTGCCCTAAAAGTGACTGGATATGGGATTTTAGAACCTTTTCGAATTTCACTGTTCAAGTTTTTAAGGAACTCTGCCTTCCTCTATCTCTTTTTTTCCCCCTCCCTTTTTTGGTAAGTGAGGTTGGAGGATGGCTGTGGATGTGCGTTGGATGGTATTATAGTCGGAGAAGATAAACCTGTGAGTCACTAGGGCTACTCAAGGGGTTTAGTGCATGTCTTTTCCCTGTAAATGGGGTTTCTGTTTTCCCAGAAAATTACAGGTTACATCCATAGGGGAGAACAGTCTTAAGCAAATGTCAATTATGTTAGAATTATTTTTTAATTTTAGTGATATTTTATTTATGTATTCATGGACTCATTCATTCATTATTCTGCATGGTGGAAGACGGGCATGTACATGGGAGTCAAAGGACAACTTGGGAGAGTTCATTCTCTCTTCTGCTGTGCAGATCACAGGGACCGAGCACAGGTCATCAGGCTTAGTTACAAGTGCCTTTACTGACTAAGCCATCTCACCAGCCTGTTCTAATTCTTATCCTACCTGGCCCTGGCAAGAGGCTACAGTCAGACTCCTGGGTGATGCATTGTTTTCTCTTTCCCTGCCTTCACAGTTTTCCCAGCCTTTCTATCCTGCATCAGATCTAAGAATTGGCTTTTAAAATAATAAGAACTGGAGATATAACAATTTTTCCTAAAGTTTTTCATTTGTTTTCTCAGTCATTAATAATGAAAGGCCGCCCATTTCTTCACATCCTTTCATATCTATGGCTGGTGGTCACATGGGGTCTAACAGCTGACAGTCTGATAACTGCATGGCCAGGATGGGAATGTACAAGGCTTTGAGCATGCCTTATAAACACAGCTGTTTTAGAAATTCCTAGGAATGCAATAAGCTAACAAATAATTTTTTCCTATGTTCTTATAGGTACTGAAATATATATATATAATAAAGTAAGTAAAATTTAAAGCAGCCAAAGTCCTAATGTAGAGAGAACATGAACACTTCATATCACACTTTCTGACCAAGTCAGGTTCAGCATGTGCAAGGCACAGTTTCAAAGAAATACTTCTGGCCTCAGTAAAGAGTAGGTACTGGATATTAATATTGTTCTTGAGAACTTCTGTTACTTATTCAGTCTAAACTGTTCATCATTCCAGGGTGTTGGATTCCCTGGACCTGGAGTTAAAGATAGATGTTAGCTGCCATGTGGGTCTTGGGACTCGAATCCAGGTCCTCTGTTAGAGCAACCAGTGCTCTTTAACCGCTGAGCTATGTGTCCAGCCATATTTTTGATTTAATATTTGAGAATTTCATACATGCATACAATACATTCCTATTATATTCACCTCCCACCACCACCCCAATTCCTCTGGGGTGTCCCCCTTCTAACTTCATGTCTGCTTCTTCAGTTTTTAATGTTTTATTAATTATTTTATTTTACGGTATGAGTATATTGCATGCATGTTTGTAAGTGCACATGTATTGTGTAATGTCCAAGAAGATCAGAAGAGGGTATGGAATCCCCTGGAACTGGAGTTACTGACAGGTGTTAGCTGCCATGTGGGTGCTGGGAACTAAACCTGGGTCTTCTGTGGGGGCAGTCAGTGCTCTTAAACTCTGGGCCATCTCTCCAACCCCTCAAAATATTTTATTATTTTAATTTTATGTGTATGAGTGTATTGCTTGCATGTAGACAGGTGCAACCATGTTGTGCAATGCCCAAGGAGGTCAGACAAGGGCATGGGATTTCCCGGGAAATGGAGTTACAGTTGGCAGTCAGCCACCCACATTATGGATGGAAATGATCTAGAACAAATATAAATCTATTTCACAAGGATGCGGGTCTCAACCTGGGGCTGCAGCTGGTCTAGAGGTTTCATCTTTCAGCAAAGGAGTAGGGACAGCAGTCACCTTGTTCTCTGGCGTTGTTTCATGACACTTAAGTTTCAAGGCGTAGTCCTGTGCTTACAGCCCTGTCCAGCCCCTTAGAAAATGCAGCCTTGTTTTGTGTTGAGCTTCCTGAGTTCGGAATAGGAGTGATGGAGGCAGTTCTTCGACCACCAGGCTCATACATGTCCAAGGATCAATCACTGGCCTGTGGGCAGTGGTCATGGGGCTTTGACAGATACTAGATTTCACACAGTTTACTGAGTTCGAGGGCTTAGATGTTGCTGTGGTTTGGTACGAAGTTTCATGCTTTGAAGGCTTAGTCACCAGCCCATGGTGCAGTGGAGAGGTGATAGAACCCTTTAGAGGCAGGGTCTTATGGATGTAACCATGAAGTGAGCCACCTCCTTGGCCTCGTGAGCTTGCCATGCTGCATTTATTACACTCTATTTTCCGTTTCCTCCATTCCAAAGCAACAGGGTCAAGTGTCTATGGGCTGAAATTTCTAAAACCATGAACTAACGTAAAACTTTCCTCCCTTGAAATTTAGTGTCTCAGATAGTTTGGTACTGAAATAGAAAGCTGAGTAATATAAGCCTGAATGTAGCTCTTCTTCCTTTCCTAAATGGGAGGCACTGGAGCGAGAAGAAGGAAAGACAGAAAATACCTTCCTTCCTGCATTTTTCAAATGTCCTCTCTTATTATGCTAAACACAGGCACTGTAGTCTGTAACTTAGCTCTTGAGAGGATAGTTTCATGCACGAATGGCTGTCGAAATTGGGGTTTCTGTGCACAGATCACTACAGGATCTGACTCAACCACCATCTTATTCCATTTATATTATTGTTACATATTTGAATTTCTAAGTATGTTGTAGCTTGTGTGTCTGCTGTATCAAGGGTTTTATGCATAGGAAGCAATCAAAATCTAGTTGTCCAATGAATTCACAACATCTTCAATATCATCAATCTCTGGCAATAAGTTTCTGGTAGTTCCCAAAGAAATAGGTGCTCAGGGTCACTAGAGATGAGACCAGAAGCTCACCTGCAGTTTCTTTTCTCAACGATCCCTGCTAGGGCTCCAGCTCCAATAATGTTCCTTGACACTGCACAGCCTCTGCAGGGATGACCAACGTAAATTCTTTCAAAGCCATATTTGGGAAGAAGATGCATTAAAATTATAAAAGCATGTAGGTCAGAGTTATAATTATGATCGTTGCAGCGGAACTCGGATGTGTTGTGCATAATTAAAAGGACTATAGGATCAGTTGGTGAAACATTTTTTCCTATGATTATAAAATTGAGACATGAGCAGTCTGTTGTATCCTTTTCAAAACTTGATCTTAAAGTAACATTGCTCTTTCTAAACCCTGGTAATAAAGTCCATAGCCTGTAGCCTTTGGCCCTCACAAGATGTAGGTGTTAAAATGACTGTGGTCAAGAACCATTCAGAGGAATCAGGCATGGTGATACATACCCATAATCCTGACACTCAGGAGACTGGAGAGGAAGGTGAGAGTTTGAGTTCCAGCCCTGACTACAGAGCAAGCCCCTGTTTCAAATGACATGTGAGAGAAAAGAAAGGAGGGAAGAAGAGACAGACAGAGGGAAGGAGGGAGGGAAAGCGAGTGGGCTGCGGTGGTGGTTCAGTGGATAAAGGTACTTAACTGTGCAAGCCTTGTAACCTGAGTTCAATCCCAGGAACCAACATAAAGGTGGAAGCAAAGAACAGAACCCACAGGATTGTCCTCTGACCTCCACACATACCATGGCACTCACCACACACACACACACACACACACACACACACACACACATTCAATAATAGTAACCAATTAAATTTAAAAGAAAGAGAGAGAGAGAGAGAGAAAGAGAGCTTGTGAGGTGGCTCAGTGGATAAAGGCACTTGCCTTGCATGTCTGATGATCTGAGTTCTATCCCCGGAATCCACATAAAGGTTAAAGGAGAGAATTGACTTCACAAAATTGTCCTCTGACCTCCACATTTGTGCACAATGACACTCACTACTACTGCTACTACTGACAGCAATAAATTAAAATAATTAAAAAGAAAGGAAGAGAGAGAGAGAGAAGAAAGGGAAGGAGGGAGGGAGGACTCAAAGGGAAGAGAATTATGATTTTGATCTATCATTGTCAGACTCCTTAAAACCCCAAAGAAGTAGAAAATATCTTTCTTTTTCCCCAGAAGTCCCCAGTGGTTCTAACAACTACAAACAGGGTTTTTCAACTTTTTCCACTTACAACTCCTTATTGCCCAAGAAATTTTTAATGTGACTCCAACTCTACAGGTATATAAAATAGGTATACAAATAGAACACTAATAAGAAATCATAACAATTGATTTCAAAATAATTCTTTGGTATTTACATGATTTTACCTTTTAGTCAAGACAAAAGTAAATTTGCATGCTAATGAAATGTGTGTGCTGGTTTCTTTTTACATAAAAAATTCAGGGCTGAATATTTGACACTGTGGGATATAGAACATCTTTGAAATTTCTCAGAGTTGATCAGTTTTCTTATAATTATCAAGGCTGAGAATACTGCCTCCCATAAATATGTAGTATAAATAACAGATGTATTTCAGGGCCATTTCAGAAGTTGTTGGAAATTCTGTCCCAATCTCAAGCCAAAATTCACTGAATGAATTCTTGATGAAATTCAAGTCAGAAAGTCAAGCAGCAATTTTTAAAAGCCACTAGGTTTGGCTCATTGCATAATAACAGGAAACTGTCACATTTAAAACCCAAGAGCACTACATTTCAGAAAGTACCCTGTAGGTATAAAATCACCAGTATAAAATATATACACGTGTATGACAAGGACGTCTTTGTGCCTTCCTGTAGGGCAAAAATCCAAAACAACAAAGCTAAACATTGAAGAAACCAGAAGACCAGTTAATAAAGAAATGATTCCATAAATTATAAATCCTATCTACACCTTAGTAACAGCCAAGTCATTACAAAGACACATGTAAATGAACCTAGAAAGATGTCTGTGAAGTGTTGTTAAAGCAGAAAAACAGGTTGCCAAGTAAGTTAGAATATGATACAATTTTTTAAATCAACGATGTTCTGGGGATGGTGGCACATGCCTTTAATCCCAGCACTCAGGAGGCTGGTGGATCTCTCAGTGAGATCGAGACCAGTGTAGAACATAGCAAGTTCCAGGCCAGCTGAGGCTACAGGAAGACTTTTTCTCAAAACCAACCAAACAAAAAATGAACAATACTTGGGCAGGTGAGATGGCTCAGTGGGTGGCACTTGCCACCAAGACAGACAATCTGTGTTCCATCCCTGAGACCCACAAGGTTCAAGGACAGCACCAACTAGTGCAAGTTGTCCTCTGACATCTACATGCATGTGCATGTATGTGTGCATATGTGAACACAATAAATAAATAAATGTAACAAAAGATTTAATGAACAGTATTGTAATTAGCTCCCTCTACACGTGTGTATTTATGTTACTAAGAATCTAGGGAACTGGGTGGAAAGATAGACTCTGAGTCAATAGCACTCGCTAATTCAGCAAAGCGAGGGGTGGATAGGCAGGGATCATGCTCATAATTATGATATTAAGGAGGATCTTGGAGTAAAAATACTAATTTGTAGGGTTTTTATACTTGATACAGTAATCATTTTTTTATGAGAGCCTATAAATGAAGTTTTCCTATTAATTTAAGAAGGACAGGACAAAAGGGCACCAAAGTTGGAATCTGTTGGGTGATCTTTGGATCCTGGGTCACCACATAATAAGCAGTCTTAAGCAGCTCCCCAAGTGCCCTGGGCTTTTGTGTCCTCTCCTGTAAAGAAGAAAAGAATGGCAATGTTTACATCACAGAGTGAGGACTACGGCCAAATCGGAGCATCAACCTGTGTGCCATTGGATCTTAGCTCCACATGTCCGGTCTTGGCTGGTGTCCTACCTGAAGAAACACAGGCCAACAGAATAAAAATTAAAAAAAATTTATTTCTTGAGACAGGATTTCTCTGTAGTCCCAGCTGGCCTGGAACTCACTATGTAGACCAGGTTGGCCTCAAACACACAGAGACCCACCTCTCTCTGACTCTTGGGTGGTGGGATTAAAGGTATATGCCTCCCCTGGCTAAAATAAAAAAAATTAGTGAATACTTGAGGCTTCTGTTCTCTCTTTCTCTCTCTCTCTCTCACACACATACATACTCTCTCTCTCTCTCTCTCTCTGTCTCTCTCTCACACACACACACACACATATGCAGGGAGGCTGCAAATGAAGTGTTAGAAACCGTTAAGCTCCTTTCTCCTGCTATTTATCACATCAATGCAGCAGCCTCCACACAGGTGATAATGGTTATGAGGACGATGATTTGTTCCTCCTTGACTGTGTACCAGGGACTTTTTGTTTTATATGTATTATTACATTCCCATGTCAAAACAGATAAGCAGCAGAGTGCCAGAAACATACCCAGATAGTTTGTCTGAAAAATCGATGTTTTTTTAGAGGTGTCTCGCTGTGTTGGTTGGAGCTCCAGGGATTCCCCCTGCCTGGAGGGATCCCTCCATGCCTGGATCATAGTCTCTGGAGTAGCTGGGACTACAGTCCTGCATCACTGTGCTGGGCTAAGACCAGCCTTCTAAATCAAACAGTTGGTACTGAGGGGAAACCTGAATAACTCCTCTATGTATCTTGCTGTACCAACATGTCCTCCCTGCCTTGGCCATAACCATCCTCGACCCTGTTGTCTGGCCACCTCATGAATCAACTCTGGTAAAATTCATCCTTTCGGTGACTGACCACAAATGTGAAGTCCAGTCAGTCAAAGCAAGCTATATGCTGGCCATGGAGGTGACACCCACACGAACAGAACCCATAAAAGGTCCTGATTTAATTTGACACTCAGGCAAAAATGAACCTTACTCAGAAGCACTGTCTTCAGTGACACCCCAAAATTCAGTCTTTCTAATCTCCCAGGTCCCCATATCCCAGACTTTCCGTCGGTCTTCTTCCATCCGGTTCTTGCCGGCCTCCAACAAGAGACATGGAGCCTGGCCTTCTCTTCCTGCTGCTGTAGCACGTTGGGCTGATCTGGTAAGACTGGAGTCTCAGGACGCCTTCTGGTCCCCACGGGTAACAGAGTCCAGTTTCCCTTTGCTCATTCCCCCATTTGGACTCTTCTCAAATAGCAATTTGTAAAACCAAACGTTCTAAATTCAATTCAAAGCTACCCTAACTTGATACATGCCGAGGAATGATGGCAGGGAAAATATTTAGAGTCTGTTTTCTGTAATTAAACCTTTATATTTCTGTAAGAGCAGAAACTGCAGTCCCTGCAGTTCACAGCATCACACGGTCAGAAACTGGGCAGGTGTGCTTCAGACGTCGTTCATTGGCACTGGGTGGTGGGTTGGCAGTCCCTGGGCGAGGAGCTCATGCTTTGTGTTCAGAGCCACAGACACAGCAAAGTCACGTGACACAGCCTGTGCGCATGCTGCCAGAAACTCTTCAGGTTCATTATGTGCTTGATTTTGAATTGATTTTTGGTTGTTGTGCAGTGGGAGGTCTTTTGCTGCTCCCCATTTTTTGCATCCCATTTGCTTCCTACTCCGTTACCTTAGCCCCCTTGGTCTCCACCACTTGTCAGAACTGAGTAAATTCTCAAACCATTTGCCCAAGTCCACTTCATGGGAACCTGTGGTCTAACCAGAGCATCCATTTGGTTGAAAGCAGTCAGTGAACATTGATTGAATGTTATTAAAGGAACTGATAGGTTTATGAAATTCCGTGTTCATATTAAGCGTAGAATGGGAGGCTGAGGATGCATACAGAAAGAATGCTTCCACTTCTGTTCTCGGTAATGACATCAGTGCTCAGAGAATGCTGTACATCCCTGTCACACACTACAAACATCAACTGTACCATTTACTCCAATAGCTTCAAAGAGAAAGCCAGAGGTGACCCTGCAATCTTGTAGTCACATTGGTGGCATTTGCTGCCTCTCCAAACCATACACTAGACATCAGAATCTATGCTCTAGACTGATTTAAGGTAGGAAGGGAAGAAAAAAGATCATATTGTCGAGTAACAGAGCTCACAGAAGGCCACTTAAGATTCCAGGATTCCCTGTGGATTAGAATATTAGAATGATAAAGAAAGTGTTGGAAGTAAATCTTGAAGACTGGCGTGGGTTAATCGAAATGTCTTGCGTGAGGAAACTTCCCTGGTGAACGTCGAAAGGTGCATTATTCTTTCTGTCCAGTTCCAGTATGTTCTTTGAGCCACAGGTATTAGAGTTGCATTGTAGATGTGTCGCTAAGCATCTCATAGGCAATTATTCTCTGTGTTTGATCAGTTGTAGAACTTTGTAATAGTCTCCCTTTGTTGTATAAAAGAAGCTTCTTTAGACAAGGTACACTTGTCTATAAATATAAGGATATATGTGTAGAATACAGTAAGAAGTCACATTGGTCTAGGGATGTAACAAAAGTAGGTTTTTCTTCAGGTTCTATTTTCTTCATGACCTTTCCAGTCAAGAGTATTTGATTATTTTTACAATGCCATACATGAGCCTCCCTTTGAACGGGCCTTAAGCCCAATTAGAGAGCTGTTGATTTACTCCCCAAATAGAAGTGCCTCTACTCTTGTGGTTCATGGACCTCGTAGCTGGAGAGGTTCATTGATTGATTTTCTCCCATGGAAATTTGCATAGTATCTTGTGATGCTATGGGAGCGAGTCTTCACGGAGGAGGTTTCCAGGGCAGTTCCAGCTTAATTGCTCCAAGTTTTGTGTCCAAATATGTCTTGTCTTCAACAATAGGGTCTTTCCTTCAAATTCTGAGAGGAAATTAATGAAATCCACAACTGGCCAAAGTGCAGAGAATAAGAGACTGTAGAGTGCTTATCCCTGAATAGGACACTTTTATCAAACCTCTGCCACCCAAGGCTCCAGGATCATTGCAGGAGAGGGGATTTTAAGAGCCAGAGATGATTAATGACCACAAGGAGACATTTATCTAAACAGCTGAGAAGTTACTTACATGAACTTAAAGCAATAGTAACAACCTGCGCAAGACCCATGCAAGTTCAAGTCAGACAAAAGTCCCAGCATAAAAGTGGGGAAATGGGTTACGAAGCTCCGACCTTAGCTGAGTTGCTGTCATCAACTGGTAACTGTTGAGGGGAGGTTTGGCTTTAAGGATGTGACGCTAGATACAGTAACCAGGCTTCAGTGGATGGATGCACAGCAGAGGACACTAGGGGAAACAAATGACTCAACAGACCTCAATACATCCGACAGAGTGCATGAAATCCAGCAGAAGGGGGAGGGCTGTAAGAGGGATGCAGGTAGGTGACGGGGGTCTAAATATGATAAAAATATAGCATGAAATTTGCAAAAATTCAGGCTGGAGAGATGGCCCAGTGGTTAAGAGCACTGGCTGTTACTGCAGAGGAGCTGGGCTTGGTTCCCAGCACCCACATGGCAACTAACAACCATCTGTGACTCCAGTTAGGGAGATCCAGTGCCCTCTTCTGGTCTTTGAGGGCATTGCATGGCACAGGTGCACTTACGTATGTGCAGGCAATACACTCATAAAATGAAAGTAATAAAAATAAAATATTTAAAAAGATAGTGGAGAGAGTGGAGGAGGGAAGGATGGGGAGATTGGTGCTAAGTTACAGTGAGGACCAAGTTGCTCTGATGCCAGGACACACTGGTGACTGTGGTAGACATTGTATTGTATATTTCATAAAAAGTAGAAGAAAGAAATTTGAATATTTTTACCACAAAGAAATGGGAAATGTTTATCCTGATTTGAACACCAGCAGTGTGTACATCTATCAAAACACCACATGGAACTCCATAAATATGTACAACTTTCATGTGCTAATAAAAACATCCAAATTTATAGAACAGACTCAAGATGTTAATGAAAGGAAAAAAAAATGACTGTTTATATCACCAACCATAGGATTATTTTTTTGCTTTACAAAAGTAATCTTAGTGCATTGATTCTCTATCTATGGTTTCTGGGACATTCCAAGCAATGGGTCCTGGCACTAAGTCTACAAACCCACATGTCTACTGAGAATAAGTAATATGTCTTACATATAAATACATAATGACTTTAAGTATATGTAAATCACATTGTAATTAAGTAGTACATCTTACACTAAAAGTCTAACTACTTTAAACGTGTAAATCATGGTATAATTAAATAATATATCTTCCACTACATGCAGATGATGTTTAGACATGTTGATGAGACAGCTGCATGAAAATATCAAAGAACTGTAGATGAATTCAGTAACGGCTCAGCATGATTTATTTGTTTGTGTACTGAGACAAGGTTTCAGTATGTAGCAGAAGCTGGCCTTGAACTCCTGACCATCGCCTCTCACTTCACAAGCACTAGGATTCTAGATTTTCACTACCACACCTGGCTTAGCCATATCTTTTAAATCATCGATCATGAAAGCATTTCTGTATTGCCATTATATGGAAATTCACGTAATACTTCTATAGCAGAATTAATCCTCGTGTATTTTTATTTATTTTAAAAATTCATTCATTACTTTTGTTTTATGTGTATGAGTGTTTTGCTCACATGTATGTAAGTGCAGTCGTTTTGTGCAGAGACTGTGGAGTCCAGAAGAGGGCATCAGATCCCTAGAACTGGAGCTACTGATGGTGGTTAGCCACCATGTGGGTGCTGGGAACTGAACCTAGGTCCTTTGGAAGAGCAGCCAGTGCTCTTAACTGCTGAGCCATCTCTCTTGTCCCCTCATACGTTTCTATTTAGACATTTAGACTGTTTACAGTAATAAGTTGCTTTATATGTTTACACACATATTTACACTTGCTTGTGTTTTCCAGTGCTTTGCGTGGCATTGTGATTTCAATCTGTTTCCACTTTTCTTCTGCCCAGCTGACTTAGTTTTACATTTCTTGTAGTGCCTGCATAATTGCTGGTGATAAATAGCTTTGGCTTTTTTGCATATGAAAAGGTTCCTATTTTGCCTTTTTTTTTTTTTTTTTTTAAATCATCCTCACTGGGCACAAATCTGAGGCTGACCTCTTCAGTTTTCTTGATGCCACTCCATTTTCTTCTGGCTTTCTGTGTCATTTTTACCTTTGTGGCTTTGTATTTAGGGAACCTTTGTCCTCTGCTCTTAGGCTTTTGTCCTCATCTCTGGTTTTCAACAACGTCATTGCGATGTGACTTGGTATATGGTGGGGGTGGAGGTGGGGAGAAGGGGATTTGTTGAATTTATTTCATCTGTGGATTTATTGTTTTCATCCAGTTTTGTTAGGTTGCCTAACAGCTCACAGCTCACAGATGCTCTGTTCATGTGCTTTTCCAGTCTTATTTTTTCTGCTTCATTTTGGTTTCTGTTCCTGAGTCTTCAAGTGCATTAACCTTTTCTGCAGTTGTAATCTACCACCAGAAGCACACATAGTGATTGCTCTTCAGCTCGATACTCCATTCTGCAGCTCCACTATGCAGGAGCAACTATTGTTAACACTAGGCATTTCTTCCAGAAAAGGTGCTGAATTTAAAAAGATGTGAATGCATAATCTTCCCATCTCCTCTCCTGGCAATCTCCGACACGGCTAAGCATGTTGCTTTCTTCTTTATAGGGTGTCGGGATGTTTCCACATAGAATGATATGTTCCTTTTAATCACATTATTTTGTCATCACATGATTTATTGAACTTTCAGGTTTTAGGATATTCTGGTATTGTGTGTGTGTGTGTGTGTGTGTGTGTGTATGTGTGAGTGTGTGAGTGACAGTGGCTCACTGTAGCCCCAGCTAGCCTGGAACTTTCTGTGAAGTCTGGGCTGGTCTCCATTTCACAGAGATCCTCTTGCCTCTGCTGGAATTAAAGATGTGGACCTAGCTTGTTGTTTTTTTTCTTTTTAAAAGTATTTTTAAAAGACTTTTTAATTGAATTTTTTAAATTGAATTTTTTGTGTATTTCATACAGATCATCTCAACCAGTCTTAATCACCTTTATACCCCATTTCTTATGGACACTCTCCCACAGCTCTGCCCCCTGGAATTCATATACTCTGTCATTTGTGTTGAGGCCTATTGTGTCAAGTTAGTGTTCCTGGACAATCCTCAGAGCAAGTTAATCCATTGAGGTCTAGTTAGTCCATCCAGAGACCCTAACTTTAAGAAGATTAGCTCTTCTTCAACCCAACAGTAATCAGTGGCCAATATTTGTTCAGCTAAGATTGGGGTCTGCTGCCCACTTCCCCGGCCCCATGCTATGTTTTCGTCTGCTTGAGCTTGCATGGGTCTTGAATGTGCTGACACCATTGCTGTACGTTCGTATGAACAGGGTCCCAGGAGCTTGTAGGATTCTGTTTCCATATGGCCACTCACCTCCTCCCTGGTTCTTACAGTCTTTCCACCCCCTCTTATGAAATGGTCCCTGGGTGAGTGAAGCTTAATAGGAGTCCTGTCCAGGGACCCACAGTCTGCAGAGTTGTAATCTCCATTTTTGGTCATTTGTGACCTTTCATGTACCTGGCCTTCTGTTGCCTGAAGAAGCTTCATTAATGAGGGTTCAGACATTCATTAGTGTCTTCTTTACCCCTTACTCTATGTTACATGAGGCTTAGGTGCAGAGGTTGAATTGTAGATATACCACTAAGACATGGGCATCTCATAGACAAAGTCTGTGTGTTACCAGTTGTGATACTCCGTAGTAGTCTCCAACTGGTGCAAAAGAAGCTTCTTTGATGAGTGGTGGTGACTATAATATAAGGACATATATTTTGCATTTAGAAAGAAGTTACACTAGGATGTGGGGATTTCTCTAAGATCTATGATCTCTTCAGTCATGCGTATTTGGCTATGGTTATAGTACCACACATAAGTTTCCTTCTACTGAGTGGACTTTAAGTCCAATGAGGTAGCCGTTGATTGGCCAAAGTGCCACTACTGCGCCAGTTTTGTATGCTGTGCCAGTCACTGATGTGGTTATTTAGTCATGAAGCTGGTGTTGGGCCATTGATTGATGTTCTCCCTTAGCTTCTTGTACAGTGCTCTCCAGACCTTTGAGAGCTAGACTTCAGGGGAAGTGGCTTCCAGGTCAGTTTGGGCTCCATTGCTCCAAATCCGATGTCTAAAGTGTGTCCTGTCATCAGCAATAAGGTCCTACCTTCAAGTTCTGGGAGGCAGTCAAGGGCCATGGCAATAGCCTGTTTAATTTTGGGACTACCCTGGCCAACAGCTCAAAGGAAGGTTTCTCCTTTCTGGCACTGTTTCTTGTTATGTAGCCTTGAGCTATGCACATGGACCCATGTAGAGATACTGTATGTGTAATTTGTCATTAAGTTGTTAGACTAATATGATTCCCTCTGCTGTTTTATAGTAACTAGGCATTATTTATCTCTTCTTTCTCTCTTTCCCTGTCTGACCCTCCTTCCTGCATTCCCAGTTAGTGTTTCCATTGTCCCCATTTCTCCCCAGATAGCACCCTTCTCCTCTGGTGCTTCCCTCCACCGTGTAAGTTCCAGGAATCAAATCCAAGTCATCAGGTTCGCTGGCCATTTCATCCCAGCACACTCTGTGTGTGACAATAAGAAAAACTGAGTCATGAGCGAATTTAGCAAAAACAAAATTAGGTCTTCTGGGACTCTTGAGAGAAAAGGAGCTAAAATCTATGGGAACTGAGGCTTCTGGCAGCCAAACTAGATTCTTACTTTAGATATAAACTTCAAAAGGATTTATGTTCTTTAAAAAGAAAAAAAAAAAAAAAGCAAGAAAACAAACGAACCCAAACCAAGAAGCATGAGATGGTTCAGCAGGTAAAGGCACTTACCAGCATGTGATGACCTAAATTCTCCCTCAAGCTGTCCTCTGACCTCCATATGTCTGCCACAGATCATGAACACACACACATGCACACATGCACACGCACATACTTACAAACAAAAACTAAGTAAATAAGTAATATTAACAAAAATAAACCTTTCAAGAGTCTTGAGTTGCAATGTTAGGTCATCTGTTTGTTTTCTTTTTGATTTTTTAATGTAGGCACTTAGAACTGTAAATTGCTTTTGGTAGGATGGTCACTTTTTAAATATGAATTCTACAAATTGATGAGCATAGGAGGCTTTTCCATCTCCTTGTATCTTCCTTTACCTCGTTCTTCAAAGATTTGAAGTTTTTAATGTAGAATATTCTTTAATAGCTTTGTCAAAATAAGTTTTTAAATAACCTTCTATTTTAGGGGTCAAGGAAAATGACTGTGTAAATGGTTTCGATTTTGTGATAGGTCTCAACTGGTTGGTTGTGGCTGCCCCTCATCTCTTATTCTGTGCATTCCACCTTTGTTTCCCATGGAAATATTGTCCTTTCCCACGCCTCTTTATGGGACACAAGTTTGCTCAATCATTTATACTAAAAATAGTATCACTTTGTAAAAAATTTAAAGTAGTTGGCAGGTATGTGGCCGGGTTTCAGAAAGCACAGATGCCTGGTTGCCCCTTTCCTTTAACACTGATGTCTTTCTGTTCTCCCTGGGCCCTGCGGGCTCTGGGCTCACTCTATGAGCATGCTCTCAGTTACTTGGGGGTTGATGTTGCGACTGTGTGAGAACAACAAAGGTATTGTTCCGTGTGTGACTCCCGAGAGAGTGAAGCAAACTTAGAATCAGAGATGTTGGCATGTGAGAATGGGAGGTACACAGTCAAGTGACCCTGAACCTCAAGTTGTGGTCCCTCACATCTTGGAGTTGCTTGCTCATGGTACTTGTCTATGTTTCAAGTATTCCAGTGCTTCTTTATTTCTGACTCTAACTTGATTTCTCTTACGGTATTTTTAAGAATGCTTTCAGAAACAAGAAATTTACCTGTTATGGGCTGAATTGTATTTCCCTAAAATTCAGGTACTGAAGTCTTAACTCCTAGTAAAATGTGACTAGATTTTGAGACACAGCCTTTAAGGAAATGGTTAAATTTAAATGAGATTCTTTTGTTTTGTTTTGTTTTTTGACAGGGTCTCCCTAGTCCCAGCCTGCTTGGAAGTCATGATGTGGACCAGGGTGGCCTCAGTCTCACAGAGATCTACCTGTCTCTGCCTCCTGGAGACTGGGATTAAAGGCACACACCGCCACACCTCATGTTTAAATGAGACTATTAATCTACCAGAGTCTTTATCAGAATAGGGAATTCTGAGACATAGGAGATGCACTAGGCGTGTGTACACAGAGAAGAAAGTTGTCAGCAGGTAGGTTCCACTATGCAAGACGAGAGACCTTGGTCTTGTCATTCTCCTTTCTACGACTGTGGGAAATAAATTTCTGTTGTTTGAGCCGTGGTCTGCAGCATTCCTAGTGATGGCAGCACTAGGAATCCAGTATACCATCTATAAAGGTTGAAGTCAGTGGAGACAAAATTAGTTCACATAACTGGAAACCCAGGGAGAAGCCAACTGTAGCTCTGCTTATGTGTCTGCAGTGAAAGAGCAGGGTTTTCCATTATCATTTGTTCCAGTTGTTGCTCTGCCTGAGCAAACCAGCCAAAGCACAGGGGTGTGCGAAGCTATTTATTACACTTCTGTGTTGCAGTGGTCAGTTCTTTTCTCAGAACACTGGCGAAGTTGCTTTGTTTCTGACTCACGATTCTGATTGCTTAGACGTGGTCACTTGGAGAGGCTGGGGGTCGGACATGAGTTGGATGACTGACGGTAACTCAGAGAATGCAAGGGGAATGAGCATTCAAGAGACAGACATCGCAAGACTTCCTATGCCTTAGTGCCTCTGCTGCCGTACGGGCTGATGTGGGCAAACACACTCATGGATTCAGAAGGAGGACATCAAAGAATTTGCATGTCTCTGTATGTGGGTTGCTGTGTATGCCTTTTGTGTTTGTGTTTGTGTGTCTATCTCTGTGTCTCTCAGAGTAGTGTTAAAAGGTTTTCTTTCACCCAGAGTCTCACTACTCGAGACTCTTCTCCTTGTGGATCATTGGAAGCAGTACCTCTTGTGGTTGTTGGTCTATGTATCATAACCTCACACATTTACATCTAGAGGTAGAATAAGGACATGTTCCAAGAAAGTTCTGTAATGGGCTTCTCTACGAGTGTCACTGTCTAGAACTGGGTCATACGCACTTTCCCAACTCAATCATTGGCAAAGAGAATGCAATTCACATTGATCACCTTAGCCTAATTATTAATCATCTATTTTGGACTGAAGAGTTGAAGGCTTTCCTTGAGCATAGGTCTCATGAAATAGGCAAATGCTCTTTCCAACTCTTGCTACAATGCAAGAGCCCCAAGTTAGTGGCTAGGAGTACTGACCAAATGTGTCTGTATAAATTTTCTATTAGGAGAGTCTGGGCTAATTAGGAAGCTTTAAAGGAAGAGGCTAAAGATGGCTGTCATTATGTCTATTGTCCAAGGCCCAAGAAAGGCCACAGATTGAGTTCCTTCTCTGCCTTATCTTGGCTCTTTCTCTTCTCTTGCCTCTTCCCAAAGATCCATTACAATTTTTAGTACCAAGATCAGATACTTTTGTTCCTGGGAAATCAGACGATGTCACAAATAGCATGTTCTTAGAGCAAATGTGACAGTTACAATAGGACTCAGACCCCGGGTGGGGTCATCAGAACCCAGTGTGACATCCACAATGCATCTCTGATTTCTTGTAATAAGCATAACAGCCTCTGAGAATATCTAAACACAAACTAGGTTACGAATGATTGGTTAATAAGTGGATGAGTGCTAAACAGATCGCCGCATGCCAGTTCTGCTAAGAGCTGTAATCTTCCCTCTAGTGTGTGCTCATCCCTGAGCTCACAGAGGGAGGACTGTTCTTCACTCAACAGAGTCAGGGCTGGGATGATCCTCGTGGCTCCCACTGATAGAGCTCATGGGAAAAAATAGGATTTTCCACACTGGGCTGATGAAAATCATTACCCATTGTGCTTGAATATTTTTCTTCCTCTGTGTCTTATATCTTTGTATGTATGAAGTCTGTGTTTACATGTCTCTGTATGTGGGCCACTGTAAATTTTTTGTTTGTTAAAATTTTGTGTGTATCTCTGTCTCTCTAGGTATTTTAAGACATTATTGAAATTTTCAATTTCCGGACAATATAATTTGATAGTATTTAGATCTCCTACCTGTATTGCCCCCCCTCCCCCCACAATTTAATGCACTCTATTATATACATACTAAGGCCTACAGAGTCTAATTTGTATCCCTGAATGTTCTTTAGTGTGGGTCTGTCCACTGGAGCCCAGTTAACCTACCAAGAATCCCATCCTTGAAAGAGACTCTCTCTCTCCCTGTCCCAGCAGCCACCCGTTGCCAAAAGTTTCTTAGGCTGGGTTGGGGTTTCTTACCCACGTCCCCATTCTGTGCTGGGGTTTTGTCTCTTTTGAGCTTGCATGGGATTTATGCATGCTGTCACCATTTTTGTGAGTTCATAAGAGTAACTGTCCAGCTGTCTGGAAAACTCTTCCCTTGTGGTCGTCCACCACCTTAGGCTCATACAATCTTCTCATCCCCTCTTCCACAATGATCCCTGCACTTTGGGAGATAGAAGTTCAATACAGAGATAAGCACTCTGAAGCCTCTTGCTCTCTGCACATTGGCCAGTTGTGGATTTCTGTGTTAATCACCATCTGTTGTATAAGGAAACTTCTTTGGTGAGAGATAACAGAGTCATTAATGTATGGGTAGAACAATAAGTCATTAGGAGTCAGTTTAATATCATAACTGTTTAATAGAAAACTAGTATTAGGCTCTCTCTTAGGTCCCGTGACCTGTCTAGCTTCATATTCTTAAGCCTGCTATCAACATTATGTATGGGTTTTATCCTATGAAGCAGACCTTAAATCCAATTAGAGAGTGATTAACCAGTCACTCCCATAATATTCCTGCCACTATTTCAGGTGGGCCTATCTTACCAGATTGGTTGTTGTAGTTCACAAGATTCATAGTTGGGTAAGGTTGATGATCATTGTTTCCTTCTGGTAGCATGTATACACCTTCCAGCACTGTGAATGCTAGCCAGTGCGTATGAGGCTCTCAAGTCAGCACCAGCTTGATTTCTCCTTCTTTGTTCTACAGTTCATGTATGTAGTATCTTCAGTAATAGGGTGTTACCATCAAGTTCTGGTAGGTTACCAAGACTAGGGTCAGTGCCTAGTATTGTTTGAGGTCCATGGGGCCCTGGTCAGCAGCTTCTGGAGAGGGAGCACATTCCTGACGTCGAGGGTTATTTGTTGTGTTAGTCTATGACATCTGGAAAGCGCAATGTCCCAGTTATAGGAGAACTCCTTTTCCCATCTTTTTGTATTGTACGTGTGTATACTTTGAGGAGTTTCTATAGTGATGGGTTCCACGTGGCTTTTTCTAAAGGCTTTTAGTGTGACTTGCCCTCCCTGCTCTCTCCTCTGCCTGCCCTCCCTTCCCCCACCCTAGTCAACCCATGCTGCTCAAATGTTCGCCTTTCCCCTTCATATCACCGTGTTCTTCCACCCCTCCCGGGAAGCCTCCCCTGTGTCAACTTCTTGGATTTTCAAACGTGTATCTTTAAGATTTCAAAGCAAGCATCCAGCTACGAGAGAGAACATGTGACATTCGTCTCTCCGGGTATTTTGTACAAGTGTTTTTCCAGACATGTCTCATGGTCTAGCCTGGGTTGCTCATGAACTCTTCCTGCCTCAGTTTCCTAAGTGTTATGATCACAGATGTGTGGTGCCATGTCTGACTCTGAGTGCTTTTTCTTGTTGGCTTTTCTGGGTCTGTAGTTCTTTATTCTCTCTTTCTTTGTTTCTCTCTCCCTCTCTCTGTCTCTCTCTGTGCATATATATGATGTTTGTTTCAGTGTGTTGCCTGTTTCCGTCTGTGTGGGTACCTCTTTCTGTGTGCAGGTTTCTCTGCATGCATGTGTGTGTCCCTATCTGCATATCTGTACATTGTGTGTGTGTGTGTGTGTTTGTGTGTGAGTTCAAATGAAGAAAAATATCCTGAAAGCAGGAGGCGCCCCCCATATACATGGATATCAGGCAGTGTGGTATCATGCAAAGATGACCGAAGTGACAGCTAGCTCCTGCTGGATCTGTAATCCAGTTTTGCCTCTAACTCGCTGGGTGATTTTCCGTGATTCATTTCAACCCTCTAGGCCTTCGTTCTCTTGGAGATAATGCTACTTGCTTAACCTGGCTCTCAGGGATTTTCCGAGAGTGAAATAGTAATGTAATTTACAATGCTTTTGAAAAAGTTAAAAGCACTATAAGAAGATAGGCATTAAATGGATTAACATTGAACTTTATTCAAGAAGGACCTATGTGTTCAAAATATTCATGGAAAGGGGACTTTGATGCAAATCAAAATCTTTCCTTGGTAGGTCACAGAGGCCGAGCCAAGTGGGTTTCATGGGCAGAAGGGAGAAAATCAGCACTGTGCTCTGAATCAACAAAAGCAAAGCTCCTTCTGAAGGTGGCTCTGGTCAGCTAATGGCTGCTTGGAGCACCATGGGATGAGCTATTGGAAGCCATATCTTGGCAAAGTGATAAGATCTCGAGGGCCACCTGCCGTAGGTGCCAGGAGAGGGCACTTAAAGCATGCAGGTGCCTGCTCATTGGGCCTGTCAGGCTTAGAATCTGAAGATAGGCCTTGTGCCTTGGAAGTTGCTGAAAGTATAATATCTTTGAGTTAGCTTCTCTGTTTACACTGCCTTGGTGACCTTTCCCCAGGATGGGCATGTGTGAATGTATATGTACATGTGCATATACGTTTGTGTATGTGACAACAATCCAGTTTTCAATTTTCTTTTGTTCTCTTCTGTGAAAATATTAGTGACTTTATGTTAGCTGATGCACAGATTCAGGTAAAGTGATTCAAATATTGAGCCTTATTAGAGTTGGTAAAAAGGGATGATTAAGGTTGTCACAGTGGTTGTAAAGAAACTGCCTTTTTCTGACATTTTCAACCTCACCTCTTTTAGTAAGGGTTTTATCAAAATTAGAGATATTTTTAAAATTTTAATTTACTTATTTTGTTTAATATTTTTATTGAATCATGGTGTATTTCATACAGAACATTTCAACCAATCTTAATCATCTTTATACCCTCCACAGTGGCAATCCCCGATAGCTCCCAACTGGAATCCATACATTCTTTCATCTGTGTTAAGATCTATTGTGCTAAGTTAGTGTCCCCAAATGTTCCTCAGTGCAGGTTCTTTCACTGAAGTCTCATCAGTGTATCCAGAGTCTCTCAGTTTAAGAAGATTAGCTCATCCTCCCCTAACAGTAATAAGTTGCCAATATATCTTCAGTAAAGATTGGCATCTGCTGTCCATTCCCAAGTTCCATGTTTGGTTTCTGTCCACTTAAGTTTGCATGGGTCTTGAGCATGTTGGAACGATTACTGTAGGTTCTTATGAGCAAGGTCTCAGGAGCTTCTAGGACTCTGTTTCCAGATGGTCACACACCTCCTAATTAGCTCTTACAAGGACCATTCTGCAATGGTCCTTGAGCCCTGCGTGAGTGAAGCTTAATGTAGGAGTCCTGTCCAGAGACCCACACTCTGCAGACTCCTAATATCCATGCTTTGACCATTTGAGACCTTTTGTGTTCCCTCTGTTTCATGAGGAAGCTTCATTAATGAGGGTTCAGAGATTCATTAGTGTCTTCCTTACCCCTTGTTCTATGTTGCATGAGGCTTAAAGTGCAGAGCTTGCATTGTAGATGTGCTGCTTCGATATGGGCATCTCACAGACAAAGTCTGTGTGTGACCAGTTGTGATAGTCTGTAGTAGTCTTCATCTGGTACAAAAGAAGCTTCTTTGATGACTGGTGACTGGGATAGTTGACTGTAAATATAAGGATACATATTTTGCATTTAGTAAGGAGTTATATTAGCCTAGAGATGTGACAACCTTGGGAATTTCTCTAAGATCTATGACCTCTTCAGTCATGTGTATTTGGCTTTGATTATAATATGACACATGAGTGTTCTTCCATTGAGAGGGCTTTAAGACCAATTAGGTAGCCATTGATCATCCCCAAGATAAAAATGTCACTACTACACCCGTCATTGATGTTGTTATGTAGCTGGTGTTTGGCCATCAATTGATGTTCTCCCTTAGCTGCTTGCATAGTGCTCTCCACAGTTATGAGAGCTAGCCTTCAGGGGAAGTGGCTTCCAGGTCAGTTCCAGCTCCATTGCTCCAAATCCTGTGTCTAAAGTTTGTCCTGTCTTCAGCAATAGGGTCTTACCTTGAAGCTCTGGGAGGCAGTCAAGCGCTGTGGCCAATAGCCTCTGTAATTTTGGGAATCTGTCTTTCTTGTTCATCTTTTCAAAGAAGCAGCTGTTGGATTCACTGACTCTTTGTATTGTTTTCTTTCTTTTTTTCTATTTCATTAATTTCTGGTCTGATTTTTGTTATTTCTTCTTGTCTGCTAACTTTGGGTTTCATTTGCTGTTGCCTTTCAAGATTCTTGAGTTGCAATGTTAAGTCATTTATTTGTGCTCTGACTGTTTAGTGTAGGCACTAATCTTCCATATTAGGACTGCTTTTACAGTGCCCCACAGGTTTTGTTGGGTTGTATTGTCCTTCTTGTTTAATTCTAGGAATACTTTTATTTCTTTCTTAATTTCTCCTTTGACCCATTCTTCGTCCAGAAGTGTGCTGTTTATTCTCCATGAGTTCATGAAGTTGCTAAGGCTTCTTCCAGTGTTGATTTTAAACTTTATTGCACAGTGGTCTGACAAGATTCATGGAATTATTTCAATTGTTTTGTATTTGTTGAGGTTTGTTTTGTGCCTCAGCATGTGGTTGATTTTGGAGAAAGTTCCATGGGGCGCTGAATAGAATGTGTATTCTTTAGTGCGTGGGAGGGATATTCAGTTGATGTCTGTTAGGTCCATTTGATATATGGTATTGTTTAATTCACATGTCTCTCTGTTTATTTTCTGTCCTGTTGACCCGTGTAATGGAGACAGTAGGGTATTGAAGTCCCCTACTGAGTTGGGATTAGTCTGCGCCTTAAGGTCCTATAGTACTGTTTTTATGAAGTTGGGTGCACCAGAGTTTGGTGCATATATGGTCACGATTGCAATATCTTCTTGGTTAATTGTTCCTTTGATCAGAATGAAGTGACCTTCTTTATCTCTTCTGATTAGTTTTAGTTTGAAGTCTATTTTGTCAGATACTAGAATGGCAACTCATGCTTGTTTCTTACTGCCATTTGCTTGGGATATTTTTTTTTTCTATCCTTTCACCTTAAGGTAGTGCCTGTCCTTGAATATTAGATGTATTTCTTATAGACAACAAAAGGATGGATTTTGTTTCTTGACTTGTTCAACTAGTCTGTGTCTTTTGACTGTGGAGTTCAGTCCATTGATATTTAAAGTTATTATTGAAAGACGTGTATTGGTTCCTGTCATTTTATATTCTGTTTGCATTCTTGGTCTAACTTTGTGGTTCCCCAGTTACACCTTCATTTAGTTTTTTTTCTCTTTCAACTTGGGAAGAGTCGTTCCTTTCTTCAGTTCTTTGTATTGCTTCAAATATTCTCTTGTGGGCTGGCTTTCTGGATGTGAATTCTTTCCACCTATACATGTCATGGAAGATTTTTCTTTCCCCTTCAACAATAATAGACATTTTTTGCTGGGTAAAGTACTCAGGGTTGGCATCTATGATCATTTTGAACTGGGAGTACTTTGGTACTGGCTCTTCGGGCTTTCATAGTTTGCGTTGAAAAGTCAACTGTAGTTCTGATGGGTTTTCCTTTGTATGTGACTTGTTTTTCTTTTTCAGCTTTCCGTGTTTTCTCTTTGTTCTGTGTCCGGAGTGTTTTTACTAGGCTAGGCCGTGGGGAGCCTCTTTTCTGGTCCTGTCTATTTGGTGTCCCATACACTTCTTTTATTTGTACGGGCATGCCTTTCTTTGATTGGGAAATTTTCTTCTACAATTGTGTTGAAGATCTGCTTGATACCATTACCCTGAGATTTTTCTCCTTCTTCTATGCCTAGGATGGATACATTTGGTCTTTTCATGGTGCCCCACATTTCCTGTGTATTCTATTCCTGTGTTTAAAAAATTTTTTTTTGTAATCTTTGCTTGAGTGCTCCAGTTCCTCAGTTTTTTCATCTGGTCTTGATGTTCTGTTTTCTATTTCATTCATTCTGTTGGCGAGCTTTTCTCCTGATGTTTCAAATTGGCTCACTGAGGCTCTTCACTTCCTTCTTCATTTCAGGCTGAGTCTTCTTCAATATCTCCATCTTGTTTGTGATTTCAGTCTTAAGTTTAGCCCTGTCTTCTCTTAGTTCTTTGTGTGTTCTTTAAATTCATTGAATTCTTTGATCATGTTTATGATTGTAAGCTAGGTGTCCTGGGTCATCTCTGTGGGGTTCTTGCTGTAGAGCTCTTCTAGGACTGCTGATGTTTGGTGGGTACATATTATTTGGGTTTTTCTTGTTAATATTTTTCCTTGGGATCTTGGCATGTGGATTTCTTTTGTTTGTGATTCTGATGTGAGACTCAAGCCTTCCCTTGTGTTAAAGTCTGATTCTGCTTGTATATTTGATGTGACTTGGTTGTTTTCTTATTGGGTATGAAAAGCTGGTTTGTCAAGGTTTCAGGTTCTCTCTTTTGATTTTATACCGGAAGGACCAGATGGGTCTAGGGCAGCTGCTTAGGAATTCCTTCGGAGGCGCAGGTCAGGGGAGATCAGATGTTCTCAGCCTCTCTCTTAAGGTCTGGGCCCCTCTAGCTAGCAGGCACAGCACATTTGGGAAGATTGCTGGGCAGAGACTGAATTCAGGTTTTCTCAGGCAGTCTGCAAAGGTCTGGACCCCTACTAAAGGGAACAGAAGCTTAGCCCTGCAGCAGTGGGAGGGGCTGAAGATGGTACCAATTTAAGAGGAAAGGCACGGTGCCATTTAGGGAGCTCATGGCCAGATAGAGGTTAGAGGGTAGTCCAGAGATCTGGGGTGCTAAGAGTAAAAGTGGACTTGATGGAGAACAGGAATGGGGCTGGGGAGAACCAGCGGAGATATTTTCACTTATCCTCTAGAGTCCAACTCAGTTCTTCAAAAGCTAGACACAGAAGACATTAGAGAAGTTCCATAACACCTCTGCCTTTGTTCCCTGTCCGCTGAGCACTTTCTAAGTCTCCCAAGCCCTCATGTGAAGCCTCGTGGATCCTCTCACACAGCTTTGTGGAAATGACTTCATTTTCTTTGCACGAACTCTTCTCTAGCCCTTCAGCTTGTGTCTGTAAATCCCATTTCCCTTAAGCTCAATGGCTAAAGTAGCTGAATAATTTGCTGTCATTTTGTGTAGTAAGCAAGTATGAACTTGTGGGTTGGCATTAGCTACCAATCACTTTGATTATTGATTCTTTGCAACATCAGTGGGGAGAGAAACACTGTTTAAGTAGGTAATGTGTATCTTCTTTTCCTGACTAAGGAGATTAGAAGAAAGTAGTGTGTGCTGAATCCTAGGATGATGAGGCAGTGACATCACTTTTAATAAAATGAATGACTTTATGAAGTACTTCATGTCAGGATCTGTTTATTTGGGGCCTAAATAGTTTTTGAAGATTCATTTTACTTTTATTTATGTGTCTGTATGTGTGAGTTTGTGCACATGAGTGTACGTGCTTGTGGATTCTAGAAAAGGCCATCAGATCCTCCAGAGCTGGAGTTACAGGTAGTTGTGAGTGGCCCACTGTGGGTGGTGGGAACTGGACTTGGGTCCTCTTCAAGAACAGCAAGTGCTCTTAACTGGTGAGTCACCTCTCCAGCCCCTCTGGCCTAAAATTTAAATAATGGGGATAGGACAGTAGCAAAGCAGACTCACTCTTTTCCCTCCCTTGTTTTGTTAGAGTGAGACATAATTTAATATACAATTACCTTGGTCTCTTAACATGGCAGGAAGAGCTGGGAGAGCTGGGGCAGGGGGCAGAAGGGCAGAGCATCAAGGGGTGCGGGAGACGAGTGATGTTTCAGCTGAAGCCTAAGGGGGGAAAAGGTGTTGCCAGAGCAATGGGAGACAGAACAGAGGACCAGAAACAGCACAGGAGAAAGTGACACAGACAAGGAACAGTGGGATGTTGAGAATGGCTGGAGTGTGGGGTGTGAGACAGCGAGACTTGGCACATGGGGTACCAGTTCATGTGACCTCGAAAGAGTCATTAAGAACATCACAGCTGGGCTTCTCCTGAGGATTTTGTTAAAAATGCAGATTTGGGTTCAGGGGCTCTGAGGTAGGGTCAGAGATTGCATTTCTAAAAGTCTTCCAGATGATGCTGCTGAAGTTGGGTGTAAGGCAGGAGAACGGCATGACCCATCACTGTGGTCAGAAGACATCACCACCAGGAGAGCAGTAAGCAGATGCTAGCTGAAAACACTCGGAGCGGGGACATCAAGGAAGAGGTGGTGCAAGTTAGTCATGTGAGGCTTGTGAGGCTGGTGGGCATGCAGGTATTGCTTGTGGTACCTTTCTTAGCTCCATCCCACTCAATATCCTCCAGGACCAACTTGATCCAGATCTTCACCCATCACTAGACAGTGGACTTACATGTGGTGGTGTTTAAGCAGTAGAGTGGGATGAGGTACAGCTCAGTGCTTGAAAGCCTAAGCCTTGAAGCCATCTGAGCTTGTACTCCATTCCTAACTTCACCCTTCCTTTTGGCCTAACCCCTCAGAGCCTCCATTGTCACACTGGCTATGAATGAGACTATCTGCCACAGTGTTGAGGGGATTAAACGACACGATGTAGATAAAGTGCTTGGCCCCATGTCTGACATTCATTGATTAAAAAAATATATACAGAGCCCTTGCTCCAGTGTGTTGGGCTTTGGGGATTTGGCAATGAACGAAGTAGATTTGGTCCTGGCCTCTCGGAGCTCTTGATAGATTGTTGTGGTTACTGAGTTATTCTCAGTTATAATTCTTCACTGTTGGCTCATTTATATTGTGCATGGAGACTGAGCTTGAAGTTCCAACAGCCACTTGGTCTGGCAGTACGTTCCCTAACACCTCGCTGCACAAGCTGTGGGGATGGACACTCTATTCTATACATTCAATTTAAATGATTCCTCAAGCCCCAGCAGCACTTTCAGTTTAATTACCCATAAAACTGAATCAAGGATACTTGAGGTCTAACATCATTTTCTAGCTCAGCAATCTATATGTGGCCAACCTGAAAACATTCCATTTAATGGTTTTCAAAGGCTTAGGAGGGTGGACGTGTGGCTCATCATTAACCAGTGCCTAGGTATGACTCAAAACTCCTATGGAGAATGACTGCTTCGGATTTGAAGCTGTATGTTTCCAAAGTAGGGACTTGAGGGGTAAGATAAAAATACGAGAGGTGTCCCGTGGCAGTGTGAGGAAAAAAATAGTGTTCTTTGGCAAGGAGAGGTTTGTCTTGATGTGGGAACATTGGTGGGACCTAAACCTGCCACAAAGAGTCCAGCTGCAGCGAATCAAACAGGATGCTTGGTTTGGAAAGACTGGCTACTGAAGTGAATGCGGATTTGATGGAAGGCTGGCTCCTGGTAGGATATGCGATGAGAGGTTCTCAGAGCACAAGGCAGACTGTAGAACTGGCCTTGGGAAGGGTAGCAACCAAACAGGATGGAAGGGTCCTTGTGGGGATCTGGTTACTGAGCAAGGCAAGCAACTCCAGATACCCTAAAGGGATGGCAGGAGCCTGACCTGCTCTGCCTGTGTGATAATCTGGCCCCAGGAAGCTACTGTAGATATGAATCTTCCTTTCCCCCACCTCAGACCAGAACCAGGTTTTTGGGTTTCATTTCCTCATTCCTGAACTTCCACAGCCTTCCCACCCTTTACCCCAAAACCCCACTTTAACTTTCCCCCCTTCTGTAACGGTCAGGAGGCCTCCCTGTATAAGCCCCTGCATTGGCTCTATTAACCGAACTACCCACCGACGTAGTCTCCCGGGAGGGAACTCCTCCCGCCGCACTCTGAGCCACCTGAGGTCCCGTTCGATCGTCCTCCATTCTCTGGCATGGCTGGAGCACAACAGCCGTACTGGAGATGGAGACCCACCCACAAATGGTGCCCAACGTGAGTGGATAGAGACCAAAAATGGCGATTGACAAGGGACTCTCCAGGACACGCTGAAGAAGGTGAGTGCTCCCCACGAGAGACATGGGCTTCGGCCCCGCCATCCCAATCTGAGGACAGGCACGGTTTCTTCTAACTTTTGTCTTTTCTATCAAGCTGCAGGTGAAGGACTGCGATCCATTAGTTAGAGCTTGTTATGCCTCAGGGCAGGTTAAAGCTGTATTTTCTGTGTCCGTTTTGGTTTTGTCTTAAGTGTGATTGCTTCCTCGTGGGCCAGAGTGAGTCCAAAAATGTCAAAATGTCGCTACTTTTAAATGTATAGTGACCAACGTTTCTAAATGCCTTTATGTAGCTTGTTATCTAAAAATGTAATTGCCTCTCTACAGAAGAAAAAAAAAAGGTTTTAAAAGTTATTTCTTTCCTTAGACCTTTTCTCCACCATGATTCTCTTCATGGATAGGGGAAAAGAGCCGTTAGAGGCCTGAACTTTGGACTCAGTCATGATGGTTCCCAGACAGCTGCCTTTCTAACTAGCTCTAAGCATTTTAAGTTTTTGTGAACAGGAGAGTCATATATCATGCTTTATAGAACATTTAAACTGGGTGCTTTTAAAAGTAAAAAAGAGGTTTCTATTATATACCATGTGCTTGTTCATGATCATGGCCGGTCCCCTTACTAGGAGAGAGGAAACCCTGTGGTCTCGTCTCCATATCTTACGTGTGTAATTTCATCAATATGGTGACAGTCACATGGCCTGACTGCCACCTTGGAAAAAATTTTCAAAATGGCCTTGACCTGCTTGACCTTGTCACCATCTTAATCCAGCCACATGGCATAATCCAAAATGGCCACACCCAGGAATTTACTGGTTCTCAAATTAAAAAAGAGACAATATCAGCATTTTAATATCATTTTGGTCTGTTTCTAATGAAAAGTGTTTTAAATTTTAACTTTTAGTATGGTATTTACTGGTTTTTAAAATGACTATTTCTACATTGTCTTATGCATTTACTGGTTTTTACAAGGAACTATTTTAAATTCTGGTATTTGTTTATATAACATCTTTATCTGTTTTTAAAGGAAATTATTTTGGATTGTAACATCTTTATATGGTATATTTGTTGATTTCTAAATGTAACTATTTAAAATCTTACATTGTTTTGCATAATGAATTTGTCAGTTTCTAAAGGGAACTTAAAAAGGTTTTTCTAGCCATAGCCCTCTAAGACTAGCTCGTACATAGTTAGCTGACGTTTTGTGATGGCTAAACCTAGGAAGCTCATGTGAATTTGCAGTACTCCGGTACCAAACTTTACACGAAACAAGCTGCTACCAGGAAACAGCTACAGCAATTGGGAGGTAAAGAGGAATAGCCTGCTTGGATGGGAGTTAGGAGATTCGGCCTTCACTGGTTTTAATTCCTGCTTTTTGCATTATGATTCAAAGCCTGTTTTTCTGAAATAGAGTACTTCCCTCTATGATATTTAGTTGCTTCAAGCTTGCTTTTCCATGTCCTGAGCATCACTGTTTTTCACTTTCTAGTTACAATTCCCTACACAGACTAATGCAAATGTATAGATAGATAAACAGCACCCTGTGTCAAAAATTCCTCAGTTAGTGATTTATGCTGGAAATTCTAAACTCAAGTTGATAATGTGTTACGATGTACCAATTACTTCTCTCTATCTAGTATCTACATTCTCAAGACCTAAAGCAAGGTTTTGGTAGACCAACTCACTAAAATAGATAAAGTAAAAAGGATTTTAATGGTTTTTATGTTTTCTGTAAGGTTTTACTAGGAACTTATAAAGTAAAATGTACATTATCTTATGTGTGCAATTTACATCCCATGTTCTTTGTTAAGATGATGCTGCACAGCACTCCTGAGTCGAGTAACTGCCATGCTCGTGACTTCAGCTGTGCCTACTTACAGAAGTTCATCACAGTTGGGTTTGCTAACGGTTATATTCTTCCACTGAAGGAGGAGTAAGCTGGTCCCCCACCTGAGTATCCAGCTACTCTTCCCAGCCAGCTGTATGTAACTTTGCTCTAATCACGAATGGTCTCCTGCATTTGGGGAGGAAATTTGGGAAAGGCTAAAAGAAAGGACTTGATCCATGAGGTTATTAAAAAAAAAAATCACCATCCATGCTAAAGACTACGGTGCATCTGCTCTCAGGTCACCTATATACCTGTTAGTAACACCTCACCCATCTGTATGTGTAAAGTCATTCATTCCACAGGGTGAACTTTAATATGATCAAACATTGGTTTGATACTAGAGCCCTAGAAATGGAATAAACATTGCTTAATACACTCAGGAAGAAAATTTTCTTAATGCTATTATGTCTCATAATCTTAAGAAAAAAAATAAAAGATAAAAAAAATATATATTATTAAAAGTTTTTTGTATAAGAAAGTCTATACAAGTGATTAAAGATCTGAATTTATATGTTATAAAATAGGAAACATTAGATAAATAATGTATACATAGTCTTAAAGTTTCTAAAGTAATAGTTCAGTCAAATATTTTAAGGAACAAAATATACATCTAGTCAAGGTTTATTCAAGAATGTTTGGCTTTTGCCCAAGCTTTAGCTACATAGAATACAGTAATTAATAGTTCAGTATTGGTGGAACTAACCTTCTTGGGTGTCTAACCACCATATTTAATGGCCTCTAATCTGATCAGAGGGACTTAAAGGGACAATTTTTTGTCTCTCGCCCTCCAAGGTCAACTAAGTTCCAGGGCACAATGGGGCACCTCTCAAAATGTCCTATAACTGTGATGTGTCACCTGTCTTCCTGTTCAGGGAGGTCGTGGAGACCCCACTAGAAGGACTTAAACCAGTATCCAGTCTCCAAAGAAGAGAGTCAGCACAGGAAAACGTTTCATTGATTTGCTTCAAACTGAAGCCATGGTCTAGGAAGACCTTCTGACTTATCTTCACATAGATGGAACTGGTAAAACAAAGGCCTATGGAGCCAGGGGCTCCTCAAGCCCATGTGATCCCCCTGAGGAACAGATACTCAACTGACCTTAAGAATCAAATTAAGTTGGTTTATTTGGGCCAAATTATATGATCTTAAACACCCAAAAGGAAAGTATAACCAAAAATTAAAATGATTAGTATGCTTCTTTAAGACTATAAGGAATTACACTTCCCAGACATTAGGTTTAAATCTATATAAGATGTTATTTACACAATTTCTCACTAATGATTTTGTTCTTAATAAGAAAATGCCACTCAGATGTAAGACTTCAATTCTTGGCCTACCTCAACACTGCAGTGCATACCTGTGGCCAAGAAAGGCAAGCCCACCATTGTTCTAACCCCCAAATGAAATGATTTCTTTTCTCTCCCTGGCTAGAAGCCATTAGGAAGGGAACTCACCCTGATTCTAGCCACTCCAGCTATCAAGGTGCCTGAAAATAAATCCTGACTTCAAGACTCTCAAGTACAGCCTTGGCAGTCAAAAAGAAAAACAAAGAGGAACCCAAAGATGGAAGCCTTTGAAAGTCCTTAAGCAAGATATTCTAATGTACTTTGAATTGGACATTTGAACTCTTCCCTGTTATGACTATTTTAATTTAATCTTCTAGGGACCAGTTAAGGACTTTCTTTTCCCCTACAGCTAACAGTTATGCAATTCAGGGGTCTTTTAGTTAGACTCACTGAAGAGGTACCCCTATTGCCACAATCTACGACCCTATTCAGCCTTGAAGAAGCCAGAGCGGTCGGCGCCCCAATTCCCTATTGGCAATTAGGGTGACCTCTTCAGAGGGTGGTGTGATGAGAATAGGAGGTAGAATTTGGCTAGGCAGTTTAGGGTAAAAAGACCCTAAAAGACCAAAAACTGTCCTTGTGCCCTTCAGCAGCCTACTCTATATCAAAGGCCAAATATGTCCAAGTATTTGGGGACTCTTATCTAATTCCTAAAAGATTTTAGGGTTACCTCTTCAAAAGGGGAACATTAGAGAACAAATAGCTAACTGAGAGACTATAAATTCTCTCACTTATACCTTTCATAAGCTCAAAAATGAACTTAAAACCCATTATTCCCCCTGGCTTGCCAATCCCCTCATGGCAGGGCTCCTCCCTTTACTGGGCCCTTATATACCTCCCCATTATATATATAAAAAAGGGGGGAGATGTGGGGATCTGGTTACTGCGCAAGGCAATCAACTCCAGATACCCTAAAGGGATGGCAGGTGTCTGACCTGCTCTGCCTGTGTGATAACCTGGCCCCAGGAAGCTACTGTAGATATGAATCTTCCTTTCCCTGACCCTAGACCAGAACCAGGTTTTTGGGTTTCGTTTCCTTGTTCCTGAACTTCCACAGCCTTCCCACCCTTTACCCCAAAACCCCACTTTAACTTCCCCCCCTTCTGTAATGGTCAGGAGCCCTCCCTATATAAGCCCCTGCATTGGCTCTAATAACCGAACTACTCACCGATGTAGTCTCCCGGGACGGAACTCCTCCCGTCGCACTCTAAGCCACCTGAGGTCCTGTTTGATCGTCCTCCATTCTCTGGCATGGCTGGAGCACAACAGCCGTGCTGGACATGGAGATCCACCCACAGGTCCTGAGAAACAGGAACCACAGCAAGAGCCTCAGGACACTAAGACAACTGGATGAATTCCTGTTTGATCTGTTATCAGTGCTGCTGCCATTGCTGAGGTGTTACTTCTAGTCTCAACGCTGTAGAAGAGGACTCAGTGCCGGAGCACAGGCTGCAGGTCTACTCTCCCTGATTATGGAGAGGAAGGCCGTGAGTGTACGTGGATTACCCTCCCTCCGTGATTATGTGTAATGCTATGATGATAATCTTCAGAAAGAAACAGATGAGGGTGCTGGAGGGACCCTAAGAGCACTTGCTGTTCTTGCAGAGGACTGGAGATCAGTTCCCAGCATCCACATCAGGAAGATCACAACTGTCTATAACTCCAGCTCCAGGGGACCTGAACTCTCTTCTGGCTTTTGTGGACATCTGCACACATAGACACACACACACACACACACACACACACACACACACACATAATAACTCTTTTTAAAAGAAACAGATTAGGGAGTGTTCTTAGCAAAGAAAAAGTAGAGGCAAGTTTAGCTTGTAAAACAACAAGGTTGGCTGTTTTTCAGCTGAGAACCAGCTTTGTAATATTTTTGTCTGTTTAAATGTTACTTGCCTTTCTGGATTTGACAGCAAGCTCCTCATCTTGTTCACACTGTCCCTCGCATTCCCCTTAGCTCTTGTTACCCTGTGTTGTGAGTATATACTCAAGAGCTCATTTTCTAGTAGTCTTGGAGTTCTTAAGGCTAGTGACTTGCCTGCTTCACCTCTGTATTTTTAAATTAAAAAAATATTTTTATTCTTTGAGAATTCAATACATGCATAGAATGTATTCTGATCATATTCACACCCCACCCATCCCCTAAGCTCCTCCCAGATCCACTCTTCGCTCCCCAGTCTCCTCCAAATTCACGTCTTCTTTTGGTGCTTCCAATATACTCACAGGTACAGGACTGTCCAGGGGACACACCCTTAAAGAAAACTGACTCTCTCTCCCCCAAAATCCATCAACTGCCAATAGTTCCTTTGCTAGAGGTGGGGGTCTCATATATCCCTGCCCTTCCATGCTGGAATGCTTGGCTTGATCTTGCACACGTCTCATGCAGAGTGACTACAGCTACTGTGAATTCCTGAATGTAGCTGTCCTGCCATGTCCAGAAGTCACCGTTTCACCCTGTCCTCCCTGACCTCCAGCTCTTACAATCTTTCTGGCCCCTCTTCTGTGATGTTTCCTGAGCCTTGGAGGAATGGGGTGTGATATAGATGTCCCATTTTTGACTGAGCATGCCACAGATCTTGTTCTGTGTACTTTGATTAGTTGTGAGTTTCTATATTGACCATCATCCTCAGTACCAAGAAACTTCTCTGATGAGGTCTGAGAGCAGCACTAATCTATCGTAGACAGATGGGGAATTTAGAGGGCACTTTGGTACTGTGTCCATTTAGCAGAATAACAGCAGTAGCTTCACTCCTGGGACCCGTGAGCTCCCCAGCCAAGGGAGATTTCTTGGCCAGATTTATAGGACCAGGTACTATATGCATTTGTTCCCATAGAGTTGGCCTTAAATCCAGTCAGAAAGCAGTTGGTTGCCCTCATAACATTCATGCCAGTACAGCACACATGGGCATGTCTCTAGGATGGTTGTTACTGCAGCTTGAAGGGTTCAGAGTTGGATAAGATTGTTGATGATGTTCTCCGCCAGCAGCCTGAAGCTCACTCTGCGGTGCTATGAAAGCTTGCCAGCATCATCTCTATATTCTTAGGACTTGGAAAACTGCTCAACACAGAAAAGTCCCAGGATGGGCCCACTAAGTATGTTGGGGATCTTATCAGAAATGTAATTCTGAGCAGCTGGAATTTCAGTGGGTAATCTTTCTGCATAGGAAACATTTAAACATTATTTTGCAGTTAGTGCATGTTTCAAAGCCACTCCACACACACTCAGTCTTGAAAAGCGTTGAGTTGCCAGTGACACTGAGACTTACGGATCCTCTGCATTTCAGCTTTTATTCGTTTGCTTTTTAAAAAAGGTTTTTTTCACAAAAGCCTTTATTTAAGAAATTCCCTTTTCAAAGTATTAGGTAAACATTTTCTCTTTAAATCTAGAGACATGTTGTACTCCTCCTCAGGACAGTTTGTATTTCCTCAGCCTCCCTTGGGTCTTCCTGAGATTGCATGGCTTTAAGGAGATAGAAGTGTTTGTGACATCTCCAAACCTGGTAAATTTAGTTGCTGTGACCATTTTGAAATGAATTCTTTTAGCAATGACATTTCATTGAGATTCTGGATTGTATTATAAAATGAGAGTTCCCTTGCCTCCCCTTTAGTGAAGTGAGACTCAGGGGAATCACTGGGAATCTAGATTGTGGAACTGGTGAGTTTAGCTATGCTGGTGAGTCAGAGCAAGCGTAAAACCCTAACTTCCATAATAAGGGAAGAAATTGTGTCAAAGTCCAAGGGGTAGCCACACCGTGGCTGGAAGTCTGGAGGTCTAGGCAGAGCAGGAGAGACTGGACAATCAGGACCAGTGCTAGACCCTGGCCACAGATTTGTGCTGTGGTGCCACACGCTGCATGGTTGCTGCTTGGCATGGTAGATACCACTGGCCCTACTTTTTTGGGGAATGGAGTGCTTTTAGGCCACTACATGCCCTCAGAATGAATCCTTGACAGTCTCCTGTTCACTGGATCTAGAGCTGCTGTTTCTAGACCACATTCCCGTGATCCATTTCCAGGGGATCTGGCTCCTACCAAGATATTAAAGTAAGTGTGTGTGTGTGTGTGTGTGTGTGTGTGTTAGCATTCCCCACACATGGGAAAATATTTCATCTGCTAGACAGCAGAAAGAGACATATTTATGGAAAAAAATGCTCATGACTTATGAATTTTAAATCATGGCTCTTACTAGTAAGAGAATTATCTTCTTAGTGTTTTAGTGTTCTTTTATTTGTTATTATTATTTTTATACGTGGTCTCACTATAAGCCCGGGCTGGCCTGGAACTTGCTATGTAAATCAGGCTGGTCTTAAATTCACAAAGACCCACATGCGTCTGTCTCTGGCTCCTGGGTGCTCAGGTTAAAGGCATGCACAACCATGCACAACCATGTTAGCCACTTAGTACTTTAGGTCTTCATAATAAAATACTTTGCTTTTTAACATGGGTGGATGGAGGACCATGGGAAACCTACTGCCTATCATTTCCTTAAGGGCATTGGCTATGTGGCATGCAAACTTAGAGCTTAGAGCAGAAGCTCTATCTAGGCTCTGTCCCTTACTAGATGAGTGACTTGGGAGTCTGAATCCCTCTGCCTCACTTTACTCATTGCTAAAATAGATTTGGCCTCAGAATCCATCTTTTTTCTTAGGGTATTTTTGAGAGGATATCCACAAAGCTCCAAGGAGACTGCCTAGCATCTTCTAATGCTGAGTCAGCTATTATAGCTAAGTTAGAAAGCAATGAAATTAAGGATTGGCCAGAAGGACTGAAACACAAGGCATGCTGGTGTCCAGGATGTTCCAGATGTCTATTTTCAAGGATAACCCAGAGGAAGGAGGTCATAATGAAATATGAAGTAGGTGACCTGCTGATTGGATGACCTCCATCAAACATCATGGGCAAATTCCCAATGTGACTGGTCACAGATGCTTGAGCAGAACAATCTGTTTTCAAAGTGCAATTAAATAAGCAAATGCTCAGGGATCTCATGGGGAGGACCCACCCTGGGGCCCCATATGCTCAGTTTAGGCACAGCAATTAGACAGTGCAAGGGAAAGTGTTTATCTCTGTCTTACAGGTGATTTCTTTTTTAATTGAATCTATTTGCAGAACTCAGAAGGGGTATTCTCAGATGACCTTAACAATCTCTGTTTGGATTGGAATTCTGGGAAAGTCATCAACTCTGGGGCACACTCATATCTGTTTTTATTCCAGTTATCCAGAAAACAATAAATAGACATTAGTTTATGCTGTTAATTGACAAAGCATCTACTTTAAAGCTATTACTGGTGGAGATGTGAAAAATACTATCAGCCCATAGAGGAAGGAATGCTACTGAGTCTGTTCTTCAGGTATGGAATCAGTCTTTATTATCAGTTAGCCTTTTTTTCTAAACTAAGAATGCGAATGAACTCTGCAAGAAAGAAAAGAATAGCTATGAGTCACACCTGCGCGGCCATGTTTGCTTGAGTTTATGGCACTTGAGTTTATGGCAGGTGTTATTTTATAGTGTGCATCTCACCCCTAAAACTGCTGCTTTCAAGCTGGGTTGATAGCCAAAAGCACAAATTAGGTGTTTTCATAACAGGATTAAGGATAGGCCATGTACACATTGGTTGCCCAGGGAGAGATTGAAATCATCATTTACCTCTCTAACCGAGGCAGATGATGTAATTAACAACCATTTGCATGTCATTGTTGAATATTTCATGGCAATGACAGTAACTCACTCTTCCTGTAATAACCAAAGAAAAATTAAACCCAGGTCTGTGACTTTCAGGAAACTATAAAATATAAAATTCAAAATTCATCCAGTATTTTGTCCTAGTGCCTTACCTTCCTTATCATTCTTTTCAAAAAAAATTAATTACATTTATTTACTTATTATTTAGTGTGTATATCTGTCTGTCTGTCTCTCTCTGTGTGTGTATGTGTATGTGTGTGTTTGAGGTCAGAGGATAACGTGGGGAATTGGGTCTCTCTACCGTGTGCGTCCTGGGGGTGGAGTGAAGGTTGCCAGGCTTCGCTGTAACACCTCTACCTGCAGAGCCATCTCACCAGGGCCTCATATTTCTCTAATGTACTGTGGTTTCCCTTCTGCGTTGCTTTTCACCAACGGCTTCTTAACCCAAAGAAGGAACTCCCTTAGTGCTGAGAAGGCAAGTAGGCCTCATCTGTTAGTGCTGACTGCCTGGAACTGTGCTGAAAGAAAGGTCTTCTAAATAAAGTTGGCTCTAGGCAGAGTGAAAAGGAGGGCAGTGATTGATGAATATTGCCTGTGGTGGTTAGAGTGGGAAGAAGGGTGGTCTCAGTGTATTCTATCAGCACACTCAGTCACTGCAAAGGACACAAGATTAGGACTTGGGTCTGGTTTATCCATATGTATGTGATACCGGAGGAACTTCAGTGTTTTTTCTTGAACGTTAATTTCAGGGGAGAATAGTCTAGCATATAGAAGAGTCATAAGGTTGTTATAAAGAGTGACATAATTATTTCGATTTATTTTTATTTTATGTGTATGAACATTTTGCCTGCACGTATATATGTGTGCTCATGTATGTAATGCCTGTGGCGGCCAGAAGAGGGCATTGGATTCCCTGGAATTGGAGTTATGGATGGTCATTAGCTCCCCCGGGTGGATGCTGGGACCTGAACCCAGATCATCAGCAAAAGCAGCCAGTGCTTTTAAATGCTGAGCCATCCCTCCAGCCCCCATTTACAAAGATTAAAAAGATTCAAAAGCATAGAAATATGTATAATACATTAGTATATCATCAGTCTACAAATTGAAGGCTAATTGGGTAGCTTATAGATTTATATAAACAAAACTCCAAGTCATAGTGTAAATATATTTATCCATTCCCTTTACCAGTGTGGAAGGAAAGGGAAAATGGAATGTGGAGTCCTTAGGTAGAGAGGGGAGACTTACAGTGGGTTAGAAAGGGAAAGGCCCTTGATATCACCTGAAGAGTAACCATTTCGATTGTTTTGAATTTGACAAGCTCTATCTTTTTCTCTGGGGAAAAATTCTTTATAGCACCTGCTACAGTAACTCAGTAAGCTGTTCTGTTTTGTTGGAAGCTGTGTTATTTCTTACTAGGCTTCTCAGGTTCCTGGTATAAAATAAGTGCCATTAAATATATTTGAATTCAAAATTGACCATCTTAGACTTCACTGGAAGAAGTATTAAAAATGTTCTTAATCTGTTAAATTCATCAACCTCCACAGTGATTTCTTGGACCTTAGCTTCCAATGCATGCAACCAAATTTCCCTCATAGAAGCTCAGAAAGAGATGAACTCATATGAACTAGATGCACATGGTGAGGGAAAGATTTATTTGTGACAGAAAATGAAGTCGTAATTGTATTAGCACAAGGACATAACATAAGCAGTTGCGATTCTTACTTCTAAAGCCCTTAAGTAGAATTAGCATCTCTGCCTGCTACTCACCATCTCACCATCAGCACTGCATCTGGGGGATACTGGTCCAACATCTATTGTAGGTCATGCACTGTATTTAGTGCATGGGCCACGATATTGGGAAAACTGGTGTTGCCACAGAATGTGTGTCTTTTGGGGAGGGACAGAATGAAGAACTGTGAAAAATTATTTCAGACTGTAAATACGTGGAATGAAAAATAAATTGTTTTCATACAAAAGAATTGAGATGAGAGCATTTTAGCGTTCCACACTTGTTAAGTGTGAATCACTAAAGGCTTATTATTGGCCCACGAGTGGTTGGTTCCAGACCACACGTTGCTGATAGATGTCTGCCAGAATATAAAGAGTCCAACCATAGCCACAGAGTTCCTCTGGGGTAAAAAAGAAATTCATTTGCCGGTTTGAGTGGGAGTTTGGCTCAGAGTGTTGTGGAAAGAGCATTTTATTTCTTTTTGTTTCTGAGCTTTCTGGCAGCATTTCTGTACCTATAGCAATGTCATAAAAGAGACTGGCTGTTCATGGTTACAGAGCACAGAGGAGCTCTGTGAGGAATTTATGAGGGCTTGAGAAGGAGCACTGGAGTAGCTAACTTATAACAAAATAACTTTCATAAATTTTGTTGACTGAGAGAAGGCAAAACAGTTTTATGAACCTGGAAAACAAAGTAAAAGAACGCAGGGCTCAGAGCTGGGAGGATCTGGTTGTAGAAGACGACTAAAAGTTGAGACAGGAGAGAGGCCTTGAGCTGAACGGAGGTCAAAAAGCTGGTCTCATTTCTACGTTGACTCACCTGCTCCTCCTCCAAGGGCTAAAAATGAGAATACAGCACCCCAAGGTGAACTCTGATTGAAAGATCAGTCCAAAAGAGAACCATGGTTAATTTTAATCGTGAACTTGACTAAGCCTTGGGCTGCCCATGTTAAATGTAATTTCTGAGTGTGTTGGTCAGGGGAGTTTTCGGATGAGATTAGTATTTGAGCTGGTGTTTTCGGGGAAGTAGATTTCCTTTCCCAGTGTGGATGGGCGTCATTCAGTCCACAAAGTAGAATATGAAGAAGAAAGAGGAAGGACTTGAGCCAGACATTGATTTTGTTTGGCTCTTGAACTGGGGTTAGCATCATCGTCTCCCTGCGTTGTAGGCCTTTGGATTTGGAGTGGAATAACAAATCTGGATTTCTTAAGTCTTGACAGAAGATTACTGGATTCTAAACTTCTATGAACCACTTTCCCAAGAGTCAGTCCTCTGTCTCTCCCTCTGCCCCCTTCTCCCACGCACACATGCACACCCTGGGAATATATACATATACTCCTTAACTTATGGTGAGCTTGCATCCTGATACATCCTTCAAAAATTAAAACTATTGTAAATGAGAATGCTTTTAATACATACAATCTGTATTGTTTGCTTTTCTTATTGCTGAGATCAAATATTTGACATGAAGCAGCTTAAAGGAGGAAAGGTCCAGGGAGCAAAGCACATCTCAGGAAATTGAGGGTGACAGGAGGGCAAAGTCTTGTCTGTGGTGGCAGGAGGCTGCTTGCTTATTTCTCATGGAATCAGGAAGCAGAAACAAGGGGATATACTTGACCCGCATTTTCGTCTTTCCCTTTGTTCTTCAGTCTAGGACACACGGGCCCATTAGATGGCGCTCTTGAATCCAAGACAGGTCTTCCCCCATCAGGTAATCCTCTCTGGAGACATCCTCGCAGACACACCCAATGAGTGCTTCACTAATGCCATGGACATTTCTTAACACAGTCAAGTTGGCAGAATTAATCATCACATATTCTAAGGTACAACTTTTAATTCATTTCATTTATTAGTATAATAATAATTATAATAATTATAATAATTGTGTGTGCACATCTGTGCTGTGTCTGTGCCAACATGAGTACTTACGTCATGTTGGATGCTTGGAGGTCAGAGGCTAGCTTTCAGAAGTTGGTTCTCACCTTCCACCATCGGTTTTGGGGCTCAAACTCAGCTTGTCAGATTTGTGTGGTAAGGATTTTATGCACTGAGTCATTTTGTTGGCCCAGATACAACTTTTTAAACTGGGATTATGACCCCAGATCAGTCCTAAAAATGAATGTGCGGGCTCCACAAAAATTGGCATCAGTGAAATGTTTCTGAATGTACAACAATCAAAAATTAATTGAAATCAAATGTGCCTTGAATCTGAGGTGCTTCTGGCAGTGCTTGAGCATGCTGTACCACGTGACTTCACTATACGTTTGGTTCTGAACACACGTGCATGCTTTGAACTGGCATACTGTCATGCCCCACAATGCAAACTAATATTGCCTCAAACACCAGGGCTTAGATTCCAGACTGTTGTATGCTAGGAATTGTCATGTTTTTACTCTATGTTCCAAGGTTTTTGTTCTTATAGAAACACGAGTTTAATTATGGAAGACAGATTTTTAATGTCTTCCTATTGTCATTCCTCAGCATTTAAGCATCACATTAGCATACCTCTGGATTGTATTGTATTAGAACGCTTGATTTCAAAAGTTGATAGTTGAGTTGCTGACTCAAGTTTCATAAAACAAATGAAGTAAAGAACGGAAGCACCGGGCTCCTCACACCGGCCTTCTGGTTGACCTCACCTTACCGTCAGGAACAATGATGAACACACCAGCCCAGGCTCTTCTTGCTCAACTCTGCTTATATAGTATCCAGGGTAGCTTTGGCTTAGAATTAGAACAGAATTTCTATAATAATTTGGAAATGGTGTTAAATATTCTATGATTTTATACTATGTGTTTATGGGATTACTGTGAAATCAAAAGATCCAGCCACTCTGAAAAATAGTGAAAATTGCCTATATCCTGAAATATCAAATATTCAGTCAAGAGTTTATGTAAAGACAGACAAGCATAGGCATCACATTGGTGGGCAAATTTGCTTTTATCGTTAATAAATGGTAAAATTAGACATATACCAAAGAATTGTTTTAAAACAACTTTTTTATGACTTATCACCAGTACATATTTGATTAATATGCCTATTTGATATGCTTATATACTTGGAGTAATCCAAAAATTTCTTGGGTGAAAAGGACTTTTGAGTGGAAAAAGTTTAAGAAGCTCTGATCCAGGGACTGTGGTGTCTTAGCAACAGAGTACACAGGAGAATCGTGGTCCTTTACCCTCCCAGGAGCATGACTGAGAGAGAGCTGCAGCTCGCTGCTGCTGCCCAGCATCCTGAGATGGCTATACTGCATATTTCCAGCCTAGAGAAAGACCAAAATTCAAGATTTAAAATAGGTTTCTACCAAGTGCATATCACTTCTACTGTATGATAAAGTTGAAAAATTGTAGTTTGAACTCTTGTAAGTGGGGAGACTATCTGTACAGATATCTGATCTATAAGTTCTGTTTCCTTGGGGAACTCTGAAGAGTAAACAAAGAGAAAGACATATCTTTGTAAGAAGTATTTCTCAGGGCTTTGAAAAACCAGTTCATAGCATCAAGAACACCGGAGCTACGGGGTTGTGAAGTATCTTCTCTTTTCCCCAATGCCTGCCATTCCCTTCTTCCTGTCCCCTGTGGAGCATGCGTAGGTCCAGAGCGTCTACTGAAGACGGGAACCTGGAGAGAATGATTTTCTGCTCTTGGTGTCATGCAGTGGGATGTGAAGTTCCTTCCTCTTTGGGTATTCTCAATACTATATAAGCAGAGTTGGGCAAGGAGGTGTTGGGCTGGTGTGTTCATCATTGTTCCTGACTGTGAGATGAGGTCAACCAGAAGGCCTGTGTGAGGAGCCTGGCTTCTCCATTCTACTTGCCTTACAGTGTTCAAATCTTACCACATCTCAAGCACACACTGAAGAACTCAAGGACAGACGTTGGAAACTCCGGGAGCCCAGCGCGCACCCAAACGTGTGGACTTACCTAATTACTTCTCTTGTCAGAGGCCTCCTCACCTTGTGTGACTTGATGCCCGTGTGTGTTGCTGTGCCTCCTGTTTTGCATCCATGGGGGTCTTGATTTAAGCAGACCCTCCCATGGTCATGGTCCCTGCATGGTTTCATGCTGGCTATACTTGAAAGGCCACCCATGACTTGATTTAGTGGACTCTCCCAGGGTCATGGTCCCTGCATGGTTTCATGCTGGCTACTCTTGAAGGGCCACCCATGACTGTGGGGATCTGGGTATTGAGCAAGGCAAGCAACTCCTGATACCCTAAAGGGATGGCAGGTGTCTGACCTGCTCTGCCTGTGTGATAACCTGCCCCAGGAAGCTACTGTAGATATGAATCTTCCTTTCCCCCACCCCAGACCAGAACCAGGTTTTTGGGTTTCGTTTCCTCGTTCCTGAACTTCCACAGCCTTCCCTTTACCCCAAAACCCCACCTCTAACTTTCCCGCCTTCTGTAACAGTCAGGAGGCCTCCCTATACAAGCCCCTGCACTGGCTCTGATAACTGAACTACCCACCAACGTAGTCTCCCGGGAGGGAACTCCTCCCGCCGCACTCTGAGCCACCTGAGGTCCCGTTCGATTGTCCTCCGTTCTCTGGCATGGCTGGAGCACAACAGCTGTGCTGGAGATGGAGATGCCCCCACACATGATTTAGTGGACCCTCCCAGGGTCATGGTCCCTGCATGGTTTCATGCTGGCTACTTTTGAAGGGCCACCCATGACTTGATTTAATGTTCCTCCTTCTTCTACTGCTGCTCATCTGACGTGTTCGTCTGATTTTCTCGTTGGGGAAGCAGAAACTGTTTCTGTGTTGCTCAGTGTCACAGCAGAACCCAGCAGTGCTCAGCATGGAGTCCACGGGAGACCTTGCTACCGACAGAATGAGTACATGGCTGCCTGTCCCACTGATGGCCACTTCCTGCCTCACTTCTTCACCTATACAACAGAGCACCTTTTAAAGTTGTATCACAGGGACTGGGAGATAGACCAGTTGATAAGATGCTTGCTGCACAAGTATGAGGATCAGAGATTGATCTCCAGAACCCACAATACCTCTGGTTAAGGTGGCGTGCTCTTGTAATCCTACTGCAGAGGCGACAGAGACAGGCAGATCCCCAGGGCCCTTTGGCCAGCAAGTCTCAACAAACGAATGAGTTCAAAGATGAGAAACCCTGTCTCAAAAAACAAGGTGAACAACAACTGAAAAAGGCTAACCTCTGGCTTCACATACATGTACACCCACACCCCTCCCCCCATTCACACACACAAACACATAAAGTCATATCACAGGACTTCCATGAGGTCCAAGTATAGTGATGACCTTTGTTTTTGTTTGTTTGTTTGAGACAGGATCTCCCTGTAGCCCCTGCTGGCCTAGAACTTGCTGGGTAGATCAGGCTGGCCTCCAGCTTGAGATCTGCCTTCCTTTGCCTCCTGAGTGCTGGGATTAAAAGCGCATGGCACCATCCCTGGCCTGTTGATGACATCTTTTATAAGGGTACGGAGAGTTGTCTAGAGCTGTAAGCAGGCGTGAATTGCTATGTGTGCTGTGGAACGGAAAAGGGATGGCGGAAACATCCCTCTTATTCGCTACTCATTGCTGCTCTTCATACACAAATAGTTGTCAGCGTCTAATCAATGCTGCCTTTTCTGAGAGAAGACTGACAGACAAGCTTTCCTCCCTGCTCCTGCCAAGGTAATGGGTCCCTATTGAGACACTCATCTTCACATACCTTATCGAGGGCATTTGCCTTCTGCAAGCTTATTGTTTTGATGTATGCAGAAGATTTGCCATGGTTAAGGTGTCTTTTCTGTTATTAAGATAAAGACTGACCTTGTCTTTCTTGAGGCGAATGACTGATGGGAGGTAATTTATATATTTTTAACTACCAAGTCAGGTTAATTGGATGGTTTCCATCCAGGGTCCTACATGTTCCGATTTAACATCAAAATCTCTTTGTAAAGGGCTCAGTGCTGGGGAGATTAAATCTAGGGCTAAGCAACAGACCCAAGGGACAAGTCTTAAATTGACTTATTATGAAGTAGAGCTGTGTAATCGAGAGAACCAGGGGTTGGATGAGCCTTTCAGACCAGAGCTGTTCACACAGAGCAGGAGGGCCTCCAAGCAGCCAGAGGCTTGTCTGATTTATTCTATTGACAGGTGAGGAGTATTTACAGTGTGCTCCACACTGAATGAGGTGCTGGAAAGAGACACCCCAAAGTTTAGAGATAAGGGTTTAGTCTTGTTTCAACAACTGTAATTAACACTGATATTCATCTTGATAGGATCTAGAATCACCTAGGAGATAAGCATGTTTGTAAAGGGTTATCTCGATTATGTTCATTGAGGTGAGAAGAGCCCCCGGGAATGTGGGACATACCCATCCAGGAATCCAGGTCCTGGACTCAATAGGAAGGAAACATGAGGAGCAGTTTTCATCTCCATGTGCTTCCTGACTGTGGGATGACATGACCAGCTGCTTCCACATGCTGCCACCATAGATTCCCTGACATTATGGACTGTGAACCAAAACAAACCCGCCCCTCCTTAAACTGCTTTTGTCCGAATGCTTTTATCACAGCAATAGTAAAAGTAACTCACACATGGATAGTAATTCAAAGACAGAGGTCAGTGTTAATCATGTACTAACTGTGCCTACGCAGAGCTCAGCATTTTATGTCCATCGCCATTCACTTGCTGTGTGGCCTTGGGCCGGTCCCTTTACTTTTCTGAACATCAGTTCTCTCATGTGTAAGGGCTTAATTAGAAAACTGTCCCAGCTTTGCTCTCTCTCTCTCTCTGATTATATATGTATGTATATGTATATATATATATGTATATATACGTATATATGTATATATGTATATATATGTATATAATATATATATATGTGTATATATATATATATGGAGAGAGAAAATTAGTTGTATTTCTGGTTTGTGATATATTTAGAACTAGATATCTAAGGGTCACAGGGGTCAGACTTCTATTTTCAAAGAAAAAAGGCTCATTGTGAAACATCTGGAAAGCAGGAGCGAAAGAGGAAGGGGGAAGGTTGGGTCTGATCACCTGGACTCATTACTGTGGTTGGGGCTTGTCTGCTGTGACCTCTGTCTCATTCTCTGTTCTTCTCAAAATAGGACCAAAAGGTGGAGGAGGAATCCTCTGTATAGATAATAACAGGTAGGTGTACATCTCACTGCCAGAAGAATTCATAGTCCTGGTTCTTGACCTCTTTAAGTGGAGTTTGAGACCAGGCAGGAATTCAGTGGGGACAGTTTAGTATCGTTTAGTGATACAGGCATTGCCATACCAGAGGAGGATGTGGGAAGATGCATTTCATCACTGACCTTGCTTAGAATTGCCAGGGCTTAGTGATAACAAAATCAGATCAACTTAAGTTGCTTTAAAATTTTTTAAATTCATCAAGTCCCTTTATTGTCAGCACATAGAGCTCTGCTCCTACTGAATGCCTCTGAACACAGATCCTGAGTCCCGGGAGTTAAGATTGGGGGGTAAGGAGGAATGGTTTATGAAATGTAAGACAAAGGGAGAAGAGGGAGGATTGGAGAGATAGCTCAGCAGTTAAGAGCCGTGCATGCTTGTCAGGTGGCTCACAATTGCCTGTAACTACAGCTCCAGGGGATCTGATGCCCTCTCTTGGCCTTCTTGGATCCTGCAGCCAAACCCACCCATAATTTTAAAAAAAGGAAAGCCAGGGCCTAAGCAGGTTACTTTTGGTGAAAGTCAGATGTCTGCCTACAGCTTAACTGAGGATCAGAGTGAAAGAAATCATTCTTTTAACATAGACAAATATTTGGTGAGCATTTATTTGGCAATAGGACCTGTACTCTATACATGTTACATCAGTGAATTTAATCTTTATAATCCATCCCTGAAAGTAAGCCCCATCCGTAGTTTAGAGATGAGGAATTCAAATTTAATTGGGAAGAAGTTTGTGCAAAGCAGCTTAGGTTGATTTGGCTCCAAAACCCATGCACGTTTGTTCAGCATCCCCACCCTTTGTGTCCAAGCTGAGAACCTTGCCCAGTCTACGTTTGCCTGGGTGCATACACATGAAGGGTGATGCTTCCCAGACCCTAATAAGGCTTTTACATGATGATATGTTGTCATGGACATTGTACTGCTAAGGACATCTGTGAGGGAAAAGTGCAGAGACCAGATGCTGCTCTGGGATGAAGTACTGAGCCTTCAACTTGGGTTCACATCACATTTTCCCAGGTACCTGCTACTGAGTGGCCGTGGACACTGTTATCTTCTGCTTTCTGCGTTTTCCTCAGAGTTCTCTCCCGGCATACTTGAACAGTTGTTAAGTTTCTCCTTCTCAATTTCACCCCCTCTTTGGAAGCTCACATTGTCCCCGAGGTCAGGACTATATGCTGTAAGACATAGATTCTGGAGTGAGCTGGATAGTGATGTTAAAATCTTGCTTTATTTGCCTGTGTGTATACGTATGCACACAGCAGTGTGTGAGTGTGAGATATGTGTTTGGTGTGGTAGTTGGATGAGAACTGTCCCTCGCAGGCGCTGTTTGGGAAAGTCTTAGAACCTTAGGAGGTAGAAATTTGCAGGAGGAAGTACTTCACTGGGGGAAGGCTTTGAGGGTTAGGATGTCGACCCCTTTCCAGTCCTCTCTCTGTCTGCTTCCTGTGTGTGAATGAATTGTGAGCAGCCAGCTTCCTTCTTCTGCCCCCATGCCTGCGGACCCTGCTGTGATGGACCCTACCAGGCTGGGGCCATCAGCTAAAGAAACTCTTTCTTCCCTAAGTTGCTTTTGTCAGGGTATTTTTAAAAATTTTATTTATTATTTTTATTTTGTATGTATGAGTGTATGACCTGTATGTAGGTAAGTACACTTGGGTTGTGCCTGAGAAGGTCAGAAGAGGTCATGGAATCCTGTCGAACTGGGGTTATGGATGGTTGTTAACCACCATGTGGGATTCAAACCCTGGTCCTCTGCAAGAGCAGTCAGTGCTCTTAACTGCTGAGCCATCTCTTGAGCCCCTTGTCAGGGTATTTTATGAAAGCAACAGAAAAGTAACTAGTACATCTGGTTGGTCTAACTTCCCTGGACACACCTTGTTCCCAAGGAACTACTTGGAAAGTACCTAGGGTGGAAGGCAATCACCCCAAGTAGCTTCCTTGAAGGAGTAGGTGATTTTTTTCCTTGGCAGTAATTTCTCCCATGTCTGAAGAAGGGAGACAACAACTCTTGTGAAGAGTGTGGGACTGTATTTTCTAAATGGTTTCGGGAGGGGCTGAGGCTATCAGCCAAGTAGCTGGTTGTTACTGAGAGCCAAACATTTGGTTTTAAGTTCAGCTCCCATTTGAAATCTGTTTCCCAGACCTCAAAGTGTGAGACACCGTGGTTGTTATTTATTTATTTTTCTTTATTCTTAGGTTTGCCTGTTTTTGGGCAAGGAGCCAAGGTGAAGGCTACAGCCAGCCCTTGGGTATTTGTAAGACGAGGAAAATGCTAGAAATGGTGTGTGAAGGGAATACACAGAAATTGGACAAGAGGGAATTCGGGGAGCTCTGCTACAGATGCCTTGTTTTTCTTTCCTTTTAGGAAATGAGAAAGTCAGAAAGAATGTGACCCATAAATGTCCCTTTCTTCTCTTCCCCTTTCTCCCTCCTCTGCCCTCCCCTTCTCTCCCCTCCCATCTCAAAACAGTGTTCCGAGATGTATCCTGACAGGTTAGGAGGCAAGGAGGATGGGGTAAGAACCAAGTCAGGTGATGGGTAGTCATGAACATGTCCAGAAAGGGATGTACTTTGGTGAACAAATTAAATGAGTGGTTTTGAAAGGCAGGTAAGCGTGAAAGACAGTGCTGTGTCTAGAGGCTTCTGTAGTCATGTGCTAGGACTCAGTGTGAAGTGGGGAGGGAGTGGTCATGTCCAAGTAAGGTCATGTCCAAGTGTATGAGTATAATACATATGAATGTAAGTGCCCTTGTGCAATTCCTGTGGAGGTCAGAAGAGGGCGCAGGATTCCCTTGGAACTGGAGTTATGGATTCTTGTTAGCTGCCATGTGCGTGCTGGGAACCAAACTCCAGTCTTCTGCAAAAGCAGCCAGTGCTCTTAACTGCTGAGCCGTCTCTTCAGCCCCTGTTTTTGTCACCGTTATTAATAAAAAATGACCAGATCTCCAGTTACTTCATGCCAGTTCTAGCATGGAGTGCTTTGAGGGCCTGGCTTCCGTGTACTTCCCTGTACACATCCCTGTTTCCTTGAGGTATCTCCTTTATCCTATGATTTCTTGTATGAACAAATTTCTCAAACATTTGTGCCACTACAGCAAGTAGCTGAAATAATTAGTTATAAAGAGAAAAAAGATTTATTTGGGCTCACAGCTTTGGAGGTTCCAGTGTATAATCAGTTTTGTCCCTTGGGGTTGGACCTGTGGTAAGGCTGCACATCATGATGGATGGTATGTAGCCACATCATGCTGGTATATAGCCACATCATGATGGTATGTAGCCACATCATGTTTGTATGTAGCCACATCATGTTGGTATGTAGCTGAGCAAAACTGGACAGTTCATGGAGTGAAAAGACAGGACTAAGATTGTTATTGTATGTTTGGTCATTCTTCATGTATGTGGCTCCCCTTGCTCTAGAAATCTTTGAATCTGGAAGTGAGGGTTTTTTTTTCTTTTTCTCCTTTGAGACTATTAGCCCCAGCTGGCCTGGAACTCTGCATAAGCCAGGCTGGCTCCAAACTCAGAGATCTGCCTCAGTCTCCTGAGTGCTGGTGTTAATAGCCCGTGCCATTAACTTTTCTGGAATCCTAAGGATCTACATAATCCTTCAATAGGAGGCAGAATATACCCTCCTATTGATGCTAGCTGCATGGTTTTCTGGTCCAGGACTTTGCCTCTTGGAAAGCAAACATGTATTTCATAACTCCAAAGAGATTCCCAGCTGTGACTGCACATATGTATACCATATAAAGGCTGTCTAAATGAAAATGCCTAGAAATGATGACACAGGAATGCAATGGTGCACGTTTATTACATTCTCACTGTATATAATCTACTATACCAGATAAAATACTATGGTGTCAACTCTGTAGAAATTGAGTCTAGGAAGGAAGGTAAGCAGTTACTTAAAACACAGCAGCCTGTTACATGGTAAAGTTAAGGATAAAGAGGAGCAAAGAAGCTTTTGCTGTTGGCCTTGAATCCTTTTATTATCATCAGAAATCTCCAACAGAGCATGTTTATTAGGTTTTAGTCAAGAAATGATATCTAGGTGCTAGAAAGATGGCTCAGCAGTTAAGAGCACATACTGCTCTTACAGAGAATCCAAGTTTGGTTCTCAGCACCCAGATGAGACAGTTGACAATCACCTTCCTCAGCCACCTTCAGTTCCACAGTATCTGGCTCCCTCTTCTGGCCCCTGAGGGTATCTGTACTGTACTCACATGCATATACTTACATATATATACATATATATATGTGTATATATATAATTAAAAAATAAAATCTTTTTTCAAAGAAATGCTATGCTATCTGAGTAAGAAAATTACTGGCTATATTTTTTTATTTTTTTATGCTTTATGTTTAAAAATGTTCAGATTTCCCTTAATAAATACTCACTTGATAAGAAATTAAATATGGAAGTCAGACATAAGTAATCTAAAAACTTTCTGGAAACCCAAACATGGGACCAAACAGTAAGGTTTGAAGGACAGAAAAAGTAAACAGGTTTCTGGGAAGAAGTTCCTCCACGAAGATACAAAAGATGCTTTAAAAGCTGCTAGGGAAGAAAAGGCATCCACTGTCCTACCCAGATCAGGACCCCTCAAACTACGGTAATAATCAGCAGTAGCAAGGGATGCTCACTGGTGCAACAACGGCGTGACTATTATGGGAGCCTAAAACCCGCTGCTTTCTGAGTGGATTTAAAGCCCCTTCCATAAGACTGAACTTGAGCCTGGTACTGTGAAGGTAGTCAAAGGCTTGTGGCTACGGAGGTCAGAGGCCTTAGGAGAGAACCCACTACTGTTGTTTTGCTAAATGGACATGGTGTTAAACTGCCTTCTTACTTAGGTTTACACATATAGACTGGAACTGTTCCTCAGCCTTCATCACGGAAGCTTCTTTTGTAGTGGGCAGTGAGTGATTAATGCAGAGGCTCACAGCTGGTCAACATGCAAAGAATAAATAACTGTGGAGTCTCAGCCCTAAATGGGAAATCTCTGTCACACCCTCCAAGACTCAAGAAGCACCACAGAAGGGAAAGTGGAAAGAATGCAGAAGCCAGAGACTGGGGAGGAGTAGTGTGAAACAGTGTCTTCTAGACATGAAACCGCCATTGTACTCTCAAACTCACAGCACACGCGGTTCCCTGCGTAAGATAAGCACAATATTAGCCCTGCTATGAGTTCATCAGGAATGGGGGAAGGGCTCGTGATCCCCCCACACCGAGAGATTGTGAGAAGTCAGTGCAGAGGGGCCACCTCTTCCATGGTGTCACCACTGAGCAGTTGCCTACACTCCAATAGATAACCTCTCCTTCATGTTTATGCGTATTTAAATTCGGCGAGCTTAAAAAAAAATACATCAAAGTAGGAGGGTGATTGCCAGGAAGAAGGGTTTCTCAGCGGAGTGGAGAAGGAAGGAGAGCCATGAGGGAAGGGAGAAATCCACCATGCAGACGTATGGAATTGTCAGAGAATGATAAACAGGCACAGCAAAGGCAGAAAGGTGACATTCAGTGTAATGTAAGAGCACAGCTGTGCAGCAAAGAACAAAACAGTCGTCTGACCCATGCTGCAGGAATGCACAGGTTCCAAGGCAAAGGAAAGGCGCTGTGAAAGTTTCGCTCAACGTGGCAACAAGTAGATTGGGTCTGAAGAGAAAGACCCTTGGAGCTGGGCCAGTGGCTGCGAGGTCATTGCTGTGATTTTTGAAAAGTCCCTTCCCACCCAGTGGCAGTTTCTCTCATGCCAAGCGATTGCCACGAAAGCTGGATTGCAGTGTGTCCTGTTTGCCGTTCCCCAGAAAACGTGCTTCCAGCCATTTTATGACTGCCTCCTCTCCAACACCTTCCTAAGGTAAAATCTTAAGCTAACTGTGATACCTCAAATGCTTATGTAAAATTGAAGTCAGGCACTTTTGGTTTCTTCTTGGGAAAATGAGGGGTGTATGAGAATCCAGAGCCAAATGCATCCGTGAGGGTGAGATCAGAACACAAATAGCACCAAACCTTTCCGCTGTGGTGTGGCCAGGAACAGCGATGTAGGCTTGAAGTGAAGCCTGCCAGAGGTTTCAACACAGTCCATAGGGTTGGGTTATAAATACTACACTTTTCTGGACCAGAAGATCTGCAGGACTGTAACTTAGTTTGGGTATGCCTTTAAATTTACAAAGCCCATGTGATATTACAGGAGAACCAATGAGTAAAAGTTCAGATGAATCCACCTGGAGCAGACTTTGCACTAGGAAGCCCCAGTTCTAATCTAGACCAACTTTCTGTCTACCTAGATGGTGTTCCAGATGCTCACTCAGGGTGAGGTAGCCCGACAAAGACCCTGCTCTTAGACCCTCTCCCATTTTTCTTTTTCTTCCTCATGTGGTTTTTATTTCTTACTCCATATCTGCTCTATTTTCTTCTTTCTTAAATGATTCTCTCATCCTTCTTTTGTAGTAGAGGGTGATTGATACAGAGACAATGGCCAATGTGCAGAGAAAGAGAGACTGTGGAGTGTGCAGATATAAATAGGACGTCCTTATCCCCTGCCCCCGAGGTTTACGGATCATGCAAGAAGGGCTGGAAAGATCATAAGGGCCAGAAGGAATAGATGTCTGCATCAAAACAGTATTTGTTGGACGTGAGAGTGCTTCTGCACACGAAGTCACAGTGGCTGGCACAAGATTTGCGTAAGATCATGCCAGCCAAAATTCCAGCACGGATGGGGGGCACTCGTGAAGCTGACCCAACCTGAAGAGCTACAGGCAGCCGGTGGCTACTTGGAGAGGAGGAGTCAGCTTTCTTCAGGGATGTGGCCTCTGAGAGGCTCCCCGTGCTCCAGGAGATGGCGCCACACCCATGCACATACAGGGAGCACTGTCAGGGTAGAGGGAGAACGGAAAGGGAGAGGGTGGGGTGGATTTGACCCAAGCATTTATGAATATTAAATATTAAACGGTGCTTCTCCTTTGCTGACTCTTCTTGCCCTTGATCACAAGTGGCCACTCCTGCCCAGGCTCTGCATGACTCTCTGTGCGGCGAACGCCTCCGGCCAGCAGAGGAAGAAAGCACGCGATCACGAGGAGTCTTACAGCATCACACTTTATTGGAGAGCTCTTGATTAACAGATGGGCGATGATGGCGAGGGGCAAGGGGCGAGCCTGTGCTGCGGCTTTTATAGTTTGAAGGGCAACATAGTACCTCAGGATTGGCTGCAATTCACACGACCTAAGCAAAATGCCACGGGATTGGCTAGGGACAATTCAAACCCACACGCATGCGCACTCTCGGGATAGGGTTCGCGCCAAGCATGGAGTTGTTTACCTCACGCTGCTGCGGAAGCCGGAGCCATCTTGTAATGGCGTTTACGGCTCCCTGCAGCTCCCCCCTTTTTATTAATTATGCAGCAACACCCTGCGAGTAGCAAAGGAAAGCTCCCGATCTGATCCCCACCTCATGATGTGTTGATCGATCAAGGGAGAAAGAAAGTCAGGCTTCTAGCCTCCCCTTATCCCGTGCAATGGGAACAGACCCTGGGAGTGCAAAGGCGGAGACCGGCCTAGGGAACCCTGTCCCTGCCTTCCTACGTGCAATGGGGCATACCGACCCCTGAGGGTGCAAAGGCCAAGTAAGGGTGAGAGTGACTACTCCTGTTTTAGGGCTGCTAGTCATACTTGGAGGGAGGCTCCCAACTCCAGTGTGGTTAGCGCTTAAGTAAGAATGACCTTGTCCCTATGCACCTGGGCTCGCATTTTGCAGCTCAACCAAAGGCACAATATGCCTCCTCCAATGCTAAGGGCCAAGAAGGTACCAACTCCTGCCCATTCTTTAAAATAGGAAAATGCCGAGGAAAACCAGGAAACAAACCCAGCTGTCAAACTTGGATCAACTCGGGTGGAATTAAGAGAAATAACAGCCCTTCGAAGCTCATCCAAAGTAACATCAAAATTATCACTCCAATTTCTAATCCAATAATTAAAAGGCCATCTGGACAAATTTGTTGTTCTAGAAGCATTATTATACAAAACACTAGTCCTTTTCAGTTGTAAAGAAGCGAGGAAAACAATTGCAGTATGGCGAACTGGGATTGGAAGTGGGAAGGTAGACAGGAACCCCCAGCGCAGGTCATCCTGGCTTGATGTCCATAGCTGAGTCAGAGTCAGCATCACCAGGAGCCTCCACGTTTTCTTGTTCCACAGCATCTTCCAAGGACGGCTGGAGTGTCCTCACCAATCTGCTGGGCACCCAGTGAGGTGATTTGTCGTCCTGGGGAAAAACACAAACATGCCCTCTTCCCCACATTAATACTGGGTTTGGGCTATTATTTTTTGTATTGTTTTATTAACCTTTTTTAAGATAACCTCCATTTTTTCTGACTTTTTTATGACAAAAATTGGTTTGTATAACCATTTTCTAGCTGTTCTTGAACTCTGTGGCCTGAATTTGGTTTACAGTAAGAGGCCACTAATCTATCCATACAGGTTTTAAAGGGATAAGCAATGGTGATTGAGACACAGTAGTTTACTGCACAAACTTCCATCAATTTGTTATTTTTAATTACTGTATCCTATGTAGCTAAAACTTGGGCAGAGACCAAACATTCCTGAATAAACCTTGACTAGATATATATATATATATTTTTTTATATACCATACAGAGATTTAACCATGCCCTATAATGCCACATTTCTCCTAAATATTCTTTCTTCAGCTCAGCCTTGGGCTTTGCTGGGCAATAAATGGTGGAAAATCCTCCTCTCTCAGATATCTAACAGCTTCCTCCTCTCTTTCCTATTTTTCTTTGGGATTTAAACTCTTGAGTAACTGCTTGATTTTAGTTTCCACAAAAGCTGGGTCCTCCAGTGGAGTGGAAGGTTTAGCTTTACTTACCTCCTCCACTTGAGGTTCGATCCCAGATCCATTTGCATTTGCTTTCTTTTTTTTTTTTTGAACCTTTTTTACCTGAACAGACTCTTAAATACTGAGGCCCCAACTTTGTTTTGCTCAACCTATTTTTACCTCTAATCAGAGCACAGGAATTTAGGCAGGAAGCCAAATTAGTGAACCTTGTCAATTTCAGGGACTTCCTGAAGCTCCTGACTTATTTACTTCCTGAGCTTAATAAGTTCCCCTGCAGGATGGAATGTTTCACCTCAGAACATAAACAAAAAAAATGGCTCCTGACCACCCATAACACATAAGGAAATTGAAACAATACGAAAACCTCCCAAAAGATAAAAACTGAGACCCAGATAAATTTACAACAAAATTCTATCAGACATTCAAACTCCATTAGACAGTTTAACAGGAAAGAGTATAAACAGAGAGACATCTTACTTAAAATGAACCTACCTAACAGACATCTAAATTCTCTCAGTAAGCTCTAAATTCTTAGAACAAAATAGCTCATTTAGAGCCAAAAAAAATTGGATGAGAACTAGTATTTCCCATAATGTTTTTCTGAGTACCTCTTGTACACCTTTTACAAAAGCAGGCAAAAATAAGGTACCAGAATAAAAAACTAAGAACCACCCCTATAGCAAGGATCATGTAAAAGTCCGTGCACTCAACCCGTTATTTTACTTTCAGTTCGCTATCCCGCGAACTCTCCCCGCCCCGTCTTTATCTACGGAGGGAGCAAAGTACCCGCTTTTGTTGCGGATCCCCACTTTACCTGGGGACTTAGTAAAATACCTGCTTTTGTCACGGATCCCCACTTTACCTGGGGACTTTCATCATGACTGGCTTCCTTAAGCTCCTCTTTATGACTGGCTTCTATAAGCTCCTTTTTTAAACTTTTTTTCTTTCTTTGACTTTTTTTTAGGCCTAACTTGTATATCCCCACTTGCATTTGACTCTGAAAGACTGTCCTGATGCCTTACCAGCGCCCTCCTTCCTTCCTTGATAAGATTGGGATGGCTTCCTTTGCTGAGACACGAGTAGAAACAGTGGCAGCAAACGAAGACCACGACAACCCACACAAAAAGGACGGCAGCACCAATCAGGGCAGACTGCGGATCAAAAGCATACATGGGGCTGACTTAGCGGTACCTCCCTCTCCGTGTGTCTGGTTCTGGCTCCTCTTCGGCCCCCCGCCAGGCGGCCTCACAACGCCCGGTTTCCCGGGTTTCGGCACCACTTGCGGCGAACGCCTCCGGCCAGCAGAGGAAGAAAGCACGCGATCACGAGGAGTCTTCCAGCATCACACTTTATTGGAGAGCTCTTGATTAACAGATGGGTGATGAAGACTGGGGGCAAGGGGTGAGCCTGTGCTGCGGCTTTTATAGTTTGAAGGGCAACATAGTACCTCAGGATTGGCTGCAATTCGCACGACCTAAGCAAAATGTCACGGGATTGGCTAGGGACAATTCAAACCCACACGCATGCGCACTCTCGGGATAGGGTTCGCGCCAAGCATGGAGTTGTTTACCTCACGCTGCTGCGGTAGCCGGCGCCATCTTGTAATGGCGTTTGACCGCTCCCTGCATCTCTGTCTATAGATAAAGGACACTAGTCTCTAAGCTTCTGATTCCCAGTTCTCAGGACAGCAAACTAGTTAGCCTCACGTATCTTTCTCTCTGAACTGAATGAAGTTCATGGGCCTGTGCCTGTGGCAGGTGTCTTCCTGGGCCCAATCAAAGGTGGCTAGAGGGTGGGGTTAGGTAGGTAGGATCTAATCAGCTACAGTTAGCATGGCACGGAACAGATTTCCCAAGGGAAAGAAGTAGGAAGGTAAGATGCAGAAGCTTGAGATTAAACTAAGTAATGAGCAATTAAGTCCTTGGGATATTTAAAGAAATAAAGATTTAGGGGAAACCAAAAGCTTCCTTAATTGTTTGAGAAGAGTTCACCTATGGATAAGGACACTTCTTTTTCCTGCTTAGCTCTAGGAAATAGGACAAGACCCAGTAAGTACAAGTTAAAGAAAAGTGTCAAGTGTATTAACAAAAGCAAAACACACCGTAACAATAACCGTACAAAAACGGGTTGGCTCTGGAGGTTGAGTTTCCTTCATGGAAGTGTTTGTAGTCATTGAACTTGAATGAGCTTGTTTGGTGGGGTCTTTCTAACTGTGGAAATGCGGGGGGAGGGATAGGATGACCTTGAAAAGTTCTTTGCAACATGTCCAGTTTCCAGGACTTAGTCTTAAGATTCTTCTGAAACCATACTCAGAAAACGTCGAGACAAACACGCATGCACCTCTGGGTTCCACACCTGGTATGTGGCATTTGCACACTTGAGGAGCATTTCCTGATTTGTGCCTCCCAATTTGACTGCAATACCATCAGAGGCTACTTAGCCATCTGGCTGCTGCTGCCTCCTGTCTCCTGGAGCGCTTGTTGCTTTCAGCTAGGGTTGGTAGTCCTCATTTCATTTTCTGAACAGTGAAGTAATTATAATACAGGAAACCAGCTCAAGGCTGATGAAAAAGCCACCCTATCTTAGTGAGAGCAGAAGAAAAACCTGACTGCCTAGAAAAACTCTACCAGTGATTTTGAATCACCAAACTCATTGCTAACTAACATTGTAATTAGAGTTAAGTCATAGAAGCCAAGATTCAGGGGACCATCTGCTCTGCTGTTTGGAGAGAGAGAGAGAGAGGGAGGGAGAAAGGGCAGGAAGGAGAGAGAAAGAGAGAAAAACATTCAGCTTTGGAGAATGGAGTTGCTGGGGCTCCTGAAAATGATCTTGTCCTTTGCTTGACTTCTTTCTGTTTCAATATCCTCTGTGATGGATGGCAAATGCTGTGCTGAAAAAAACGCAGATGTTGTCCAAGACCTTGACAGAATGGGTTGCCTTCATTCTTTGGCTTGGATCCAGCAGCACCAAGTCTGTGGATACTTGCTGAAGACCATTTGAGTGCAAGATTTGATGTTAGGCCCTAGCCGTACACATATACCATCTTAAAGAAACTAGCATCTAACTGAAGAATAAAATGTAAGAACTTGAGTTCAAATGACAAGTCCAAAGAGGCCAAAGCAGAGGGACTTCGGTGATGCATACTCTGAAGACCTGAAGGAAAACTGTGATCCATGCATATTCATAATAGAGAGGTTAGCTGGGCCTTAAAGACTTACATTGGACAAAGTGCATTCAAGATAATCTGAGCTATAATATGTAAGGCAACTTGCTGAAAAATCAAGGCCTATTTGGAGGGCCATGAGCCCATCAGTTTGAGAGAGCAAATCTTATAAGTATTAGATTTAGGGTTCTTTCCTAGTGGATAGGGCGCTAACTAACATTTTCTAATTCTGTTATATATCCTCAGCTGAGTATCTCCAGCACTCTTTCTGCAAACTTTAAAAGCAACATTTCAAAGGCAGTTTTGTTCTTTGTTACCGACTTTGACCTTGAGTTATAAACTTATTGCTTATGATAATTTTCTGATTTGTGCCTCTTTTATAGAACCAAGACTCCGCCTTTTTCTAACATTCATCGGTGGGGCCAAGTTTTGACCTTGAGAAGTACAAGGAAAAAAAAATCTCTTTTCTACATCCTGGCCATTCTGATCTTTGAGGTCAGCTACTGCCCTTCCTCTGGATTAGCCACCCTTCATTTCTGCCCGTTTGTCTGTAATGCTGCCTCCACCATTCTGCGGACCCTCTTCTTAAAGTTTCTACATACAAAAGTTTTGTCTAGTTTTTCACCTTGTGACAGGAGCTGCAAATTATTTACATCTTTGAAGTAACCCTTAATAGGTGCCATTATTTGTCTTTGGAGGGATTCTGAGTCTCTGTTGGAATTCTGATCTGCAGTCCTCTTTGGAGAAATGAAACTGCTGTTATCAGAGAGAAACAGTCCATTGTTCCATGTCTTCTTTCACCTCTAGTTTGTGAGGAAACAATCCACATACACAAGGATAGCACACATCTCTTCCAGTTGTCCAGTCATAAAGTCTCGCTGAGTATTTACCTTCTAGGTTGGCATTTTGGAGGCAAAGATTCAGGCTAGTGGACCATTCTGTTCATTTGCTCTTTTGTTGAGCACGTTAGACCTAGGCTGCTGATGCAGATTCAAAGTAGCATCTGTGTGCTCGAGATGACAGGCTACGCAGCCAAAATGAGCATAGTAGGGCTACAAAGCAAGGCGCACTGATCTCAGAAGCAGCAGATCAGATGATGACGTAGTGCACGGATTACAAGCAGACACATGCCTCTGCCCCTTCCACAGTGCCTAACAGCGAGCATGCGTGGAAGCCATGGAACGAGCTGTCATGTTCCACCAGGCCAGGAGCATCTCCTGTCTGCCGTTATTACTTCCTAGCTGAAAGACTGAAGAGAGAGTACCCTGGAAAAGATGTCCCTAACTGCCAGCTTTTTGCTTAGACAGAATGGAAGTTCTTCAAGTTGAGTTCTCCTCCACAAAATGTGTCACATCTTCCGGGTACTTCCTGTTAAACTGGAATGTTTTATACCTCAGCTGAGAATTCTGCTGGGCCTCTGGAGGCCTTGGACTCCCACAGCCTTGGGGAAAGGAGGAGAGAAATCCTGATCACCATGAAGGTTTTCTCACTTCTCTCTGCAGGGGGGCTCTGCTCCGTAATTCTCACTGTCTTCTACCTCTCACCTCTCTGGGGGAGGGTGGGGTGGGGTCAGAGCTTTCAACAGGCTACTAAGGAGGCACAGGCTTTAGCTGTCCACCATCAGCTCTTCGCAGTGTTTGTGCACTATACAGATGCTGAGAAAATGTTCATTACTCTACCGAGTATTGGAGACCCCCCAACACCCTGAGTAGAAATTGAAACGAGCGTAAAAATTTATATGTAGGCTGGGGAGATGGTTCGGTGGGTGGGAGTGCTTTCTGTGCAAGTATCGAGGACCTGGTTTCAGGTCTCCAGGACTCATGTAAGAAACACTCATGTGTGCACCTGTAACCCTAGAGCCGAGGAAAGTAGACAGGAGGCCTGCCTGGGCTTGCCAGCCTCAATGAAAAACATTCCACGGTCAGTGAGAGACTCTGTCTCAAGGGAATATAGCAGAGCATGCTAGAGGAAGGCACCTGATGTCCTCATTTGGCCTCTGTGTATACGCATGCACACATGTCAATACATACACATACCCTGTATATGTGCATTCATCCATTAGTTCTTTACGATCCTGAGGGTAAGAGGCCATCACCATTTATAATGCAAAGTGGATGACAAGCCTAAGATCAAACTGTTATTAACAGAGTTGAGACTTGAAAGCTGGAGAGATAGTTCATTTGGTAAAGTGCTTGCCTCACAGGCATGAGGAGCTGAGTTCAGTCCCCAGAACCCATGTAAATGTGCCAGGTCATGGCACGTCTTTGTAATCCCAGTACTGTGAAGGCAGAGACCAGAGGATTCCTAGAGCTCACTGGCCAGCCAGCCTGGCCTAATTGGTGAGGTGTAAGCTAATGAGAGGCCCTGACTCAAAGGATGTGGAGTGTGTTACTGAAGAGAACAACTAAGATTGTCTTCTGGCCTCCGTATACAGGCTCATATGTTCATGTGCATCTGTACACACATGAACACACACATACAATTTAAAAATGACCTGAGAGTTTAGCTATTATTATTTTTAAATATTTTGCTTATTATTTTTATTTTGTGTGTACGGGTGTACTGCCTGCATGTGTGTAAGTGCACCTGTACCATGAGGTGCTCATGGAGGTCAGAAGAGGGTATCGAATTGTCTAGAACCGAACTTACGCATAGTTGTTAACTGCCATGTGGGTGCTGGGAATAGAACCTGGATCCTCTGCAAGAGCAGCCAGTGCTGTTAACCACTGAGCCATATCTCCAGCACCTACTTTTATCATTTTTAAACTAAAATTCCCCCCTATTTTTGAAGTTAGATACATTCACCACAGAAAAATCTGGATTAATGGAGAAAAATAAAATGTTGACCCAGAACTAGCTGCTATTTATAGCTTTGATTGCCTTCCGGCTTTTAAATTTCCACTCCCAGAGACAATTATGTGCATATACACTCTTAAATGACATTAAAATCTTACCACATATATTCTTTCAGAACCTGTCTTTGCTTTCTTAGGATGCCGTATGCTCATCCCACACATATTTATAGCGCCTCTCCTACATGTCAGGTGGGAGACGTGTAGTCAGGTGAGAGACTGGCATTCAGCAGATAATCTCAGTAGTAAGTGCAGAGTCAGAGACTGGGATAAGCTACATGGAGGAGAAGAGATGCTGATGCCAGCCACGGAAGACGGAGATCCGGCTTAGACTGAGAGGTTAGGGAAGGGCTTTCTGGAAGAAGTGGTACTTGTAACTGAATCCTCTAGGATGAGGAGGCTTTTTCTAGGAAGGAGGGTAGGGATGAGGTTCATGGCAGCATCCAATCAGAGGGGTACTGTGAAATCCTAGGGCAAAGGAGAGCTTTCAGGGCACAGGGGCTAAAAGTCCCCGTGGCTGAGGACATGAACTAGGAGAGGAGCTCAGGAGAGGGAGAGCAAGCCCAGGTCCCCAGGGCCGTAAAAAGCCAGGGCTTTGTGGTTTCAATATGACTGGAAGGAGCTGAGAGGTTTTAACAGGGTGTGATATGATCTGCTTCACTCTGAACTGAGCAGGGACAGGGGAGAAGAAGCAGCTTTTCATGCAATACTCAGTCATACAATGTTTTAGAGGTAACATGCTTAGTATCCTATTTTTTTCAACCTGACATCAGGTTAAAAGTTCCTTGCTATAATTCTCAAGGCAAGGAAAGTCCCTACAAATAAAGTTACTGTGCACAGCGATGACGGTTTCCATTGACAAAAATCCACAAAGGCGGAATTACTGGTCCAGTGGATGTGCGCAGGTAGAAGGACGTTCTTCTGTATTGCTAAATTGCCCCTAAAAAGTTGTATAAATTTCAACTCCCCCAAGTAAGGAAGAAATATACTCATTTCCATCCATGCTGGCCAGTTCTCACCATACTTTAAAGAACATGTGTCTTGTTAGGCTAAAAATGAGATCTATTTTAATTTCTGTTTCTTTGATTGCCAGCTCAAGGGAATACACGTGAATCATGTTGGTTGGTTGTAGTCCTTGCGTTGCTCCTGACCTCACATGTCAATGGTTTTGAACTGTACCTCCTTCCAGTAGAACACACGACTTAAAGAAAAAGAGCCATTTTTACTTTATTCTGTGTGCATGAGTGCCAGAGTACATGTCTGTGTGCCCGCTGTGTGCAGGTGCCTGCAGCGGGCATTGGACTCTCTGGAGTTGGGATCACAGGTGGCTGGGAGCCCCCCAGTGTGTGTGCTGAGAACCGAACCTGGGTCTCTGCAAGAGCAGCAAGTTCTCCTGAGCCCCGAGTCAACTCTTCAGCCCCAGCTCACAATTCGTAAATATATCTCTAGTGAAGTTTTCCCAGCCAGGCTGACGTAGCTCTGGGAAGGTTGTCTTCAACAGTCCACGACCAAAGCAAAAATCCTAGGAGCAGAGGTTTAGGTAAAAAGGACTAGAAAAAGTAAGCCAAAACATATTAGTGACAGTCTCCTGCTGATATATGTGAAGAAGGATCATTCCAGAATCCTCTGAGGATGATCAGGTCCTTATGCAACATGGTGTGGTGTTTGCATACAGACTATGGTCATCTTCTTATATGCTTGAATCTTCCCTAGGCTGCATGTAATGTAACTCAACCAGAAGCAAATACTAGTGAATAATTGCTGTATTGCATTGTTTAGGCAATCAGATAAAATTTGTACCTGTTTAGTGCAACTTTTTATCTGAATAAATTTGAAGCATGGTTGTTTGGCTTCTGGTTATGCCTAACTGTGCTGACACAAGGGGCTGAGTGTATAAGGTAACTAGGTGCTTTCAGCATCAATTGTTTCCTCCAGGGCTGGTGAGATGGCTCAGTGGATGAAGGCACTTGCTACCAAGCCTGACAACCTGAGTTTGATATCTGGGCCACACATGGTAGAAGGAACTGACTCCCACAAGTTGTCTTCTGGCCTCTACATGCACTCTGTGTCAGGCACAGAAACATACATACATGTACAAATAAATATACAAGTAAGTAAACAAATAACATGTTGAAAAAAGAAACCTGTTTGGATCAGAGCTGCTTGATGGAAATACAATGTCAACCACATAGGAAACTTAAAACGTTCTAGTGCCATAGTATAAAGAGAAACAGGTGAGATGACTTTTTGATAGCATTTATCTATCTCAGTATGTTCAAAATATGATCACATCCATGTGTAACCAGTGTGAAAGTAATGACGAAGTTTCATAGACTGCTTTCCTCCTAAGTCTTTAAACTCACTGTGCATTTTATTTTTAAGCATGTCTCTGGTTGGGCTTGCCACATCTCAGGGACTCAGGGGTCATCCTGGAGCCAGAGTGGCTGCTGGCCTCCGTGCCAGTCTGCAGCTTGATATGGAAAAGTGGGAGGCTTGGCATAAGACGTGCAATTCCACGGGATTTCAGTGCTGGAGATCATTCAGTGAGCTCTTGCTCTCTAAAGCCACTAGGGGTGGGAGGCGAACTTGTCAAAGCCATGAGAGAAGGAGCAGCAGGAGCTGAACTAACGCTGGGCTCTGCCTCACTACTGCTGGGTCTAGTTCAGGGCTTACTGTGAGAGAGTGACATGCACACCACATAACAAAACCGTCAGTAGACGGTGAAGCCAGTTTCAGGGTTGATCTACCTTGAATCACAATGATGCAATGGGAAACATTTGTCCCTGCCCTGGAAGCAGGAGATATTTTCAAGGGGGGAGAGCACTTTCTGCCTTGGTGTCTGTCTGAGCTGTAAGGATTTTCTGTTTTTTAAGGCAAATGCGTTCTGGCCCATCTTTAATCTTGGTATCCTTCTGTCTGATGGAGGCAATTAGTAGCCAGCAGGTGGAGCCAGAGACAGTTGGTAACCAGGGACCAGCTAACAGTCCTAGGCTTGGCCTGCCAGGGCCCAGGACTGAAGATTAGCATTTTGGGGCTCAGGTGTTGATGTGAGGGAGTTTGAATGTGGGAATCTACTCTGTGCTTTAATATGGAAAGTATGTAATGGGAGAGAGAGAGAGAGAGCAAGAGAGCGAGAGAGAGAGAGCGTGCTATGTCTAAAATACCAGTATAATATTTTCTGCTTTGATGTTTAACAAAAGTCAATTCCGGAAACAAAACAAAACAAAACACAGAAAATCCTCAGGAGAGAACTTTAAACACTTGGTATAAATAAAATATATAAGACATTTCATTAGCAGAGTGTGTATTGATTGCATGTTGAACTGTTAATAGCCAGAGTGGTGTGTAATGAGAGAGTTATAGGGAAGGTGGCAGAGAGGTTCTTTGTACTGGGACAGCTTGAAATAGAAGAGGCTAATATTGGGTGACTTCGTGAAAGAGTTGCACCCTGTGGCTGCCCTGGGGGATGGGGATGAGGGACTTTAGGAAGTGGAGGATGGGGTGGGATATTCTCAAGTCTAATGACTCAACCCCAGTCTAATGTGCAGGAGACCTGCAATCAGACCTCACTTCCTGTATTTGAGGCTTGAAGCCCCTTGTCAGGATTCCTACGGATTGATGTTTTTGTCTATGATGTATGACCACTGAGGATATATGGTCTGTTTAAGAAAACCCATTTCAGAGGCTAGGAATGTTGCTCAGCTGGTACAGTGCTTGCCTAGTGTCTGAGTTTGGTTTCTGGTGCCATGATAAAACTCTGACCAAAACCAATTTGGGGAAAGAATGGGGTTCATTTTGTTTTACATGTTACAGTTCTTCATCAAGGAAGCCAAGGCAAGAATTCAAGGCAGGAAACTGGAGGTAGGAACCGGAGGCAGCGTCCCTGGGAGGAAAGCTGCTCACAGGCTTGCTCAGCTGTCGTTCTTATACAGTCCAGGCCCGCCTCCCAGGTGAGGGCACTGCCCCTAGTGGGCTGGAGCCTCCTACTTCAACAAGTAGTCAAGAAAATGCCTCTGAAACATAGATGGCCACAGGCTAGTCTGATCTGGGGAAGTCTTTACTTGAGGGTCCCTCTTCCCAGGTGACTCTAGTTTGTGTCAAGTTGGCAAAACTAGCACACCTAGCATGCGCAAAGCGCTGGGTTCGATCTTCAGCACCACATAAAAACCGGGTGCAGTAGTACAGGCCTGTAATCCCAGCACTGGGGAGATGAGGGCTGGAGGATCAGAGTTCAAGGTCATCCTCAACTGCAGAGCAAGTAGGAAGCTAGCTTGAGCTACCAGGAGACTCTATCTCAGAAACAAACAAATAAATATAACAGAACAAAAGACAACCCAGTTCAGTAGCCATATCTTCTCAGAGGATATAAACTAGCAGTCTGGCTTCAAGGCTGAATTTAAGCCACATTTACGTGGTGTGCAACCTGACGGTGTGCAACCTGACGGATTTATCACAGATGGTTTTCTAAGTAGAGATGAGTAGTGGTTGTCTAGTTTGGTTAAGACAAGTGTTCCCATGCTTGTCTGACTTTGATATAGTCTTCTTTTTAAATTTCCCAAAGAGCATATTAAACTTCGAAGATGATTTATGGTGAATAAGATAAAAGACATTATTTCTTTTTTAAAAATGAATTTTTTGAGTTACTTATTTTTATTCTATGTGTATGAGTGTTTTTCTTGTATGTATCTAAGTGCACCTGTGTCGTGCAATGCCTGTGGAGGTCAGAAGAAAGTATCAGATCCCCTACAACTGGAGTTATGCATGGTTATTAGCTGACTTGTGGGTGCTTGGAATGGAACTCAGGACCTCTGCAAGGGCAGCCAGTGCTCTTAGCTTCTGAGTCATCTCTCTAGTCCAGAGACATCATTTCTTAAAATGTTTAATCCAAAAAGCAAATAAACAAAATGAAGCTCTTAGCAGGGGTTACTGACCAAAGTGGGGGAAGTTGAGTCTGCCTTGTAGAAGGTTTAATCAGAAAGAAGGGATACATTTTTAGAAATTTATCCGGAATGTGGAGAAGTCTGAAAGGGATGCAAAGAGGGAAGAGAGAGAGAGAGAGAGAGAGAAATATAAACTACAAACGTGTTGAAGAAAGACATAGGGCATATTATAAAGACAGATTGAAAGAATAGAAGAAAGCTTTCCAAAGCTGACTCCCCAAAACCCCCCAAAACATTCAAATAGTGAATGAGTCAATTAAGTTTCTTGTCCTAGAAATTAAATCCCCAATTTAGTAGTTTGGAGAGATGGGACCTTGAAGAGGCGACTAGGGAGCTAAGAATGAAGTTCTGTTGGTAGGGTACTTATCTAGCATTCACAAAGCCTCAGCACCATATAAACTAGGTAACTGGGTATGATGGCACATGTCTATAATCCCAGGACTTGGGAAGTGGAGGCAGGAAAATCATATGTTCAAGGTCATCCTCAACTATATAATGAGGGTGAGGCCATCCTAGGATACATGAGATCCTGTTTAAAAAATGAAAGGCCATAAGGGGTCTGCATGAGTGAATGGTTCATAAAAGAATGTGCCTGTTCTCTCTCTCTCTCTCTCCCTCCCTCCCTCCCTCCCTCCCTCCCTCCCCCCATAGGATGACACAACAAGACATACTTTGCCAGATGCAGCTTTACTGTCTTGGACTCCTCAGCTTCCAGAGTCATGAGCCAAATAGCTTCTGGTGCTAACAAATTACCCTGCCTGTGGTATTCTGTCATAACAACGCAGACATAGACTAAGACAGATGGAAAGTGAGTGTTTCCCCAAGTTTTTCAGGCAGACTTAAAACAAGATCTATGCCAAGACAGCCCTAGTAAGGTTTAACAATTTTGGGGATGGATGGAATTTCTAAAGAGAGACTTCCAGAAAACAAAAGTAGACACTTTAAAAGGGCATAAATCAAGTTAGTTTCAGTCTTCTCATTTCAGAGATTCATATCAGAGAAAAACTTGGACAGGGTTCTGAAAGAATTTACTCAGGACCCAAGAACTTAATGTTGAGAGAAGATGATGGTTTTTTCCTCTATTTTTAAATTTTTATTTTATGTGTATGAGTCTATTGCCTCATGTGTATAAGTGTAACCATGTTGTGCAATGCCCATGGAAGTCAGAAGAGGGTGTCAGATTCCCCTGGAACTAGGGTTATGGACAGTTGTTAGCTGTTATGTAGGTGCTGGGAGCTGAACCTGGGTCCTCTGCCAGAGCAGCCAGTGCTCGTAACTGCTGAGCCCTCTCTCCAGCCCCAGTCTCTGTTTTCTTCATTGAAATGTTGCGCATGTCACACTTCTTCATCATGTTGGACTCCCTCCCCTGCCTGTTCCCTCAGCACCCCTGCCAGATTTCACACATTCTGTTATATACATTAAGGCTTATTGCGTCAAATTTGTGCTCTCAGATGTCCCTTAGTTTAAATTCATTCACTGGAGCCTGATCAGCTTATCTAGTGTCACTCCATTAAAGAAGACCAATTTCTCTCCCTCCGCAGTGATCAGTTGCCAGTAGTTCCTCAGCTAAGGCGACTGCTTCTTATCCTGGGCTTTTGTTGGTCTGAGTTTGCCTGGGTCTTGTGCACGCTGTCACCATTGCTGTAAATTCATGTGCTGGTTCCCGGCAGTCTAGAAAACAGTTTCTCTGTGATCTTCCACCACCGCTGGCTCTTACAGCCTTTCAGCCCCCTCTTCTGCAATAGTCCCTGAGAAGATGGTATTTTTTTTTTTTGACCAATGCAATTAAAGGAAATGTAAACTTTGAAGACATCTGCTTCTAAATAACAACAGTTACTCCAAACAAATCTAAATGTTTGTATCACAAATTTTTAAATCAGAAAGGAAAAAAACTAAAGGAGGAAAAATTTGGTAATAATGGAAATACTGAGGAAATAAACACCAAGTAACAGCATTCAAGTGGAAGAGAAAAATGACCAAGCCCACCGTTACCAACTACGGATGGGAAATTATTTAACCACACAAATGCCTCATTATGAATGCATGACAGGGTGTTCACAGAGAGGCTTTGAATAGTGTTAAAATGCCTAGCCTAACAGCAGCCTTGGGGGCAATGCCTCATGGGTAGGTTTTTGTCCAAGAGGCTGAACAGCACTTCCGGATAAAGTTCACAGCAACAGAAAATGTGGATGGGACTGACTCCAGGGTTTGCTCTTCACGGTGATTGCTTCAGGGCAGGCACACCTCATTCCCCGTCAACACGTTCTTACCTGTGTGAACCACTCATCGCCAGCATTATGGATCTAGTTTAGAATGAAGACAGCATCAGTCGTTTTGGTCTGATGAATCAAATGAATGGGTGGCTTCAAATATGAATTTATTTAAAAATCTTTGTTCCTACCACAAAGAATTAATTGTGTGGAACAAGCGACTTGCAGTTGTACTCAGTTTTTGCTAAAGTAAATGCTTCTGCTGGATACTGAACTGGAAATTCCAACATCAAGCCTTTAGTAGGTATTACAATGCACTAAATATTTCCAGGATGGATGTTGCCTGACTCAATGGGTTTTCTGCTTTCCTTTAGACACATGATTAATATAGTGCCTTCTCAGCATTGTCTGCACCTGTCTCTGTTCCCCATGGCTTCATGAGACTAATGATTCCTAGCACCAGCCAGCGTTTTCCCTTTTTGCCCCCTCCCCCACAGCCTCTGGGTTTCTGTCTGTATCTCTGTCTCTGTCTGTCTCTCTGTCTCTGTCTCTCTCTCTCACAGCACAAAGGAACCTGTTTCAAGTGATGCCTTCAGTTCAGTTTCTTGTTGCTATATAATCTTAGACATACTGGATGAGATCTCGAAAACTGACCAAGTTCAGTTCTCAAGCTAGGGCAAAAATCTCTTCTAGGATCCAGTGATTCTTCAGTTTTCCCAGGTTTCCTGCTAATGCCAAGGAATGCTCTGCCAGAGTGAGATGCCTCTTAGGAGAAGTCTATCTGTACCAGTTCTTGGCAGTTAGTGACCTAGCTTCCTTCGAAGGAACCTCTGAGTCTGAAAGGGGCAGTTTTATCCTCCTAAGTGATGAAAATCTCAACATTCTTGGTAATAAAAGACCTTTTCTTAATCTGCCTATATTCAGATTGGTTTGCTTATTATGTAGTTAGAATTTGTACAGTAAGTTAAGATAAAATTATGTGTATGTGTGTGTGCATGTGTTTGTGTACGTGTGTGCGGTGGGTAGGTGCATGTGGCTCTGTGTGAACAGTCAGAGCCTGGCATAGGGAGTCTTCCTCTATTGCTTTCTACCTCATTTTTTGAGTCAGGGTCTCTCTCTGAACCTGGAGCTCGCAGTATTGTCTAGACTTACTGGCCAGCAAGCTCCAGTGACCCTCCCGTGACCACCCCCTGCGCTGTCCTCTCCAGAGCTGGGGTTACAGGTGGGTATAGCTAGGCTACAGGATCTAAACTCAGGTTCTCATGTTTGTTCAGAAAGCACTTTATCCACTGAGCCATCTCTCCAGTCCTTAAAATAGAATTTAAAAGTGCTTTTTCTTGGCTAATACCTGCTCTGCAGTCTGGTCTGAGTTTGCAAGCTCAGAACCATATGCCATGGCCTCATATGTGGCCACATATGACTGGCTCTATGAGCAAGACCTCCCTCTAGAAGGTTCCTCTCTGCTCAGGAGCACATCATGGTGGTTAAGAGTTGGGTTCTGGAGTTAGACTGCTGGAGACACTCCTTTAAGTGCCCTTAACTACCTCACAGTTTCTGTAGGAATCTGCCTTGTGGTAAACTCCTGGAGTGCTTCTGATACAGCTGGTTATCCAGCCACATATTGAGGAGAACTGCATTGGAGAAAGTCATTGCTTGATCAGAAGGTTCTCTGGCTGTAGGATAGCTCCCAGGCAAAGTATGAGCCAAAATATGGAGAAAGCGCCACTCCTAATCCATTTCACTGGAGCTGAAGATCTAGAATTGAGATTCTATTTACTGTACGTAGAATGGTCAGTGTCCCACGGAGGAGGAAACAGGGTTAACCTGGGTGCCCTTGATAGTGTTTGAGAGGTGATTGTGTGAATGAATATGTTCAAATGCTGTCTACTGTGTATTCCTTTTGACATGGGCTACTGGCTTTCTACTATAGTATATAACAGTGATACTATATCTTCTAAAATATAAAGTTTACATTGAAGATCAACATTATTCACTAAGCAATAAATTGATCTCAGTAAATCTTTGGAGTTCGTAGAAATGGGAGACATGGTGGACATCCTGGAGGTGGTGTAGGGATGACTGAAGCTTAGGAAAGGCTGCATTTTGAGCATTTTGAGGGTAGCAGGGCTATTTTCTGTTCAGTTGTGGCAATGACTTTTCTGGAAATGCCTTGTTACAAACTGAAATTTGATCTCATCTGTAACCAAGTGAATCCTCTGCTTTGAGATAATTTAATACTATATATTCCTATTGTGTAATTGGTTAGTTTTAACTAACCTTTAAGAAAACAGTGTAAAAAATCTAACTAGACCTTGGGCTTCCCATGTGGTAAACTGTTACAGCTGAACACACAGCCTTAATCTTAAACTATGTTCCCCATGTCTTCCTTGCCCCTGACTCAGAATAGTATATGCTTGTTTGTGTATGCTAATGCATCTCTGGAAACATGGATGGCATTGCAAACAGCGAATTATCCACAATTAATGTTGAACACAACACATGGCCTTAGATTAATAACATCTATTTGTTGTTTTAAATGTTGTTCTTGGTCAGTAGGGGTCAGAAAAAGCAGCTTCTTCCCTTGTAAAACTCTGGCTAAAGATTCTTTAATACAAAGTTCTTCATTCCTTTCCTATATCACGTTTGATGTGCTGTAAATTGCCTCTGTTCAGGGATGAAGCATTCTGGGGGAAATCAGAATACTTCATAGCAGATCAAGCTCACTCTTGGTTAAATGACTATAGTATTTAGTCTTTCTTTTAAAAACTATTTTATGTATTTATTTGTTTATTTATGAGTATGTTGCCTACATGCATGTAAGTGTACCCGTGTTGTACAATAGCTATGAAGATCAGAAGGGGATGTTGGATCCCCTGGAACTGGAGTTATGGACTGTTAGTGCCGCGCCTGCACGGCCCTGGGTCCGAGTCTCTGCGAGGGACGTCGAGGTTGAAGAGAAGAGTACACACACAGACACAGAGAGAGAGACACACTCTAGGTAGGGGGAAAGGAGAATGACACACTGACTTTATTCAGAGGCAGCAAGCCCTGAGGGCGGGGCTTTGCAGGAGGTTCCTCTATCGATGATACACAGTTGTAAACAGGAAAAAGGAAGTTGTGGTTGGGCTAGCTTAAAGGTCAAGTTGTTTACTTGAGCTTTGCTATTGACAAGATCCTGGCTAGCCCTTGGCCAAGAGTCTAGCACTAAGAGAGAAGGGCAAGCAGGCTAATCTGGCTATTCTCTGACCTGTGGCCTCCAACAGTTAGTAGCCACCATGTGGGTGCTGGGAACCGATCCTGGGTCCTCTTCAAGAGCAACCAGTGCTCTCAACGAATGAGCCACCTCTTCAGCCCCAGTCTTTCTTTAATTCAGCATCATCATACTCACTGTTGTTTATTAAACAACAACAGGGGTGGTGAGCTCAACCTGGGAGGGTAGGCCAATCCCACAGGGGAGGTGGTGGTCTGTGTCCCTTTTTTCTCCCAATTCAGACTACAAAAATTACTGCAGAATGGACACCTCCCTGAAGGTGGTGATCCTCCCCCTCAGCATGTTACATAGCTAACTTGTTTAATTGTCATAATGACCTTGTGAAATGGGATGATTACTGCCACCGTTATGCAAATGAAGAAATCAAGTTCTCAAAGCTACTAAGAAGAAGAAGGAATCCAGCCTTAAGCTATGGCTCTAGCTAGTATTCTTCCATCTTTATCCAGCAGGGAGTAAATATGGTTACAAGAGGGCATGGAAAGATGTCTGTAAGGTATGGTGTGTGTGTGTGTGTGTGTGTGTGTGTGTGTGTGTGTGTGTTTCCATACACAGGGTGGCTTGGCAGGACTGGCTGCAGCTTGGTGAACCAACCCACTCAGAAACAAAAAATGTGGGGATCCTTGTTCAAAAAGTTATTACTTAAGGTCATAGCAAATCAAACACAGGTCCCTCCCAGTTTCCAGGCTCTTTGGCCCAGTTGTGAAGTCATGGAGTCAGCGTAGGACTGGAGGAGGATGGAGAGGGCTGAGAAAGAATCCATATCCTGCTCCTTTATTTTTAAGTTGATAATTAGCTGCGATGCTGCTGTTATAAGGCAGTTTCCTCATAGGATTTCATGCTTTTGGAGGGGAAGAAAACCACTTCTACCTTAACCTGAAGCAGATGAGGATGGTTCGAGAGCTCTGTGACAATACCAGAGACTTTAAAGCAGTTTCAAATGTCAACACCTTCGACAAGCTTGGCAAATAATATTCCTGTGGATATTACATTTTTAATAAAATATAGTTTGCAGATTGATAGTCAAATGGATTTCCTGTGCCTGAAGCCGAGCCTTGCCATTCCTGCCGCTGCGGCCTTGCTCATGCTGTTCTTCCTACAAATCCCTCCTAATTAGGAAAAGACCTGTTCTCTGACTTAAACCTTTGGATACTTTCAAATTCATTGTGTGAAAGAGCTAAATGTCATGAAAAAAAATAGCCTTTATTGCCTCTTGTTCATAATGTATCTGTTTAATGAAATAGAACAGAAATCATTCATTGCTAGAGTATACTCGAGTCCCAGACTTTGATGGTAAATGTCATGTGTATGGAAGATGGACTTTAAATGGAGCTTTTCCTGGAAAATGCACATGTATGTTGTTAAGCAATTTCAACATATGATTATGAACCATGACCAGCTACATTCTGTCTCCCCATAGACAGCCTTGGGCCTAGCCTTGCTCAGGTTCTGCCCACCTGAGGCCTCTGCACTGGCCTTATAACCCAGGCCATGCCAACTGCGTCTTGATGCCCCTGCACCCAGACTAGCTATGAAATCCATATGCCAAATCACAATACAGAATCACAAATAAGATGAAAAACCTAGAGAATATGTCTCCACCCAAACTCACCAGTCCTACAGAAGTGTACTTCAATGAGGAGCACCTGGAGGATTCCCAGGATGCAGAATTTAAAAGAACAATTCAAAAACTTTAAAAAAAACACAAGAACTCAAGAACTCAAAGAGGATAGGAATAAATTCCTTACTGAAGCTGAGGAAAATACGAATGTATGACTGAATGAAATGACAAAAACAATTCAGGACTTGAAAATTGAATTCACAGAAGATGTAGAAATAGTGAAGAAAGCTCAGGATGAAATGAAGATGGAATTGAAACATTTACTAAGTCAATTGGAAGTGACAGGAGAAAACCTCACAAGCAGAGTGAATGCAATGGAAAGCAAAATATCAAGACTGGATGACAAAGTTGAAGAACTGGGCTGCTTAAGCAAAGAATATGAAAAAAAGCCACGGGAATGTCTTTTAGGCAGGAAATGTGTAACACCATGAAAAGACAAAATCTATACATCATAGGAATAGAGGAAAAAGAATCTCAGTTAAATGGCATTGAGAAGATCTTCAACAGGATTATGCAGGATTAAGAAAGTTTCTTAAATGAAGGAAAGATACCTATACAGATCCAAGAACCATACAGAACACCAATTCGACATGATCAGAACAGAAACTCCCCACAGCACATTATAGTAAAAACACTAAATGTGCAGAGCAAAGAGAGGGTACTGAAAGCTGCTAGAGAAAAAATTAGGTATAAAGAAAATCCACCAGAATTATGGCTGACTTTTCAATCACAAACTATGAAAGCCAGAAGAGCCTGGCAAAGTATTCCCAGTCCTAATGACCATAGATGCGAACTCAGAATACTGTACACAGCAAAACTCTTTATCATATCAAAGGGGACAGAAAAATCTTTCATGTTACAAATGAGCTGAAAGAATTTATGTCTACCACACAAAACCTACAGAGACTACTCAAAACAATGCAAAGGACCAAAAAAAATGACCATACTCAAGAAGTTACAGATAGAAAACAAACGAAGATATAAAGTATGGAAACACAAAATAAGACTAAGAACACAAACAGAAAATAAAATGATGGTAACCAATCGACACCTTTCAATAAGATCTCTAAATATCAGTGGTCTCAACTCCCCAATCAAAAGACACAGACTAATTGACTGGATTAAGAAACAAAATCCATTTATTTGTTGTTTGTAAGAAATTTACCTTACCTCCAAGCACAGGCACTACCTTAGGGTGAAAGGATGCGAAAAATATTCCAAGCAAATGTCACTAAGAAGCAAGCAAGAGTAATATCTGACAAAATAAACTTCAAGTTAAAATTAATCAGATGAGATAAAGAGCATCACTATATTTTGATCAAGGTAACATTTGGCCAAGAAGACATAATAAATCTTGAAAAAAAATATATATATATATACCAAACTCTGGTGCACCCAATTTCATAAGAACAGTACTATTGAACTTCAAGACACAGATTAACCACAACTCAGTAATAGTAGGTGAAGGGGGAAGTGAATATGGTCAATATGGGCCATGTACTTGAAGTGAGTAGCCTGTATGAGACTCACCACCATGCACAATGAATGCACACCAACCAAGAAGAGAAAAAGTGGCAAATGTCAGTAGCTTTTTCAGAACTTGAAACCTTTCTCCTTTAGTGTAATGGCTGCTTTGTATACCTACTTTATGCTTTGTGTTTAACCAGTCTGGTGCTGGTGGATTTACAGGTTCCTCACATTGTGCTAATATAAACAAAGCTTCAATAAATTATCTGGTTCCTAGGTCATTGTATATGAGCAGCTGTATAACAGGTAATTTTTAGAACTAGATTTGTTCAGGGGCTGGAGAGATGGCTCAGTGGTTAAGAGCACTTGCTGCTTTTCCGGGGGCTCAAGTTCAGTTTCCAGCATCCACACTGTAGCTCACAACTACCTGTAACTCCAGCTCCAGGGGATCCAGTGCCCTCTTCTGGCCTCCACAGGCACTGCATGCATATGGTATACACTCACACAGACACATAATGCACATAAATAAAAAAAAATCTATAAAAAGAAGTAGATTTGGGACTGGAGAGGTGGCCCAGTGGTTAAGAGCACCAGCTGCTCTTGCAGAGGGCCCAGATTTGATTTCCAGCACCCACATGGTGGCTAACAACTATCCGTGACTCCAGTTCCAGAGGATCCAGTGCTCTCTTCTGACACTTTCAGCATTGCACAACATTTGAGTGTACTTACATGCATGCAGGCAATACACTCATACACATAAAAGATAAATAAAAAATGTAAAAACAGGGATATTTGTTTAGTAAAATAGCACATTCACATTTAAAACATTTTGATAGATCTTTCCATGTTCCCCCTCCATTAAAGTTACATAAATTTACCTTTAATTGGCAATGTAAACTCAATTAACTCACCAACTTGACACTTTATCAAAGTCTTTGTCTTTGCCCATATAGTAAGTAGAAAGTGGGTTGAGCATCCCTTCACGTGTTAACAGTAGTCTGTTTCCTTTCCTTTGAAATATCTGGCTATAACTTGTGTACTCTTTTGAACTGGTGCAGAACTGTAATTTTCTGTTATGAAAATTTTAGAATAATGCTTAGAGTATTCCATTTACTCCTGTTTCCTTCCAGACATTAAGCTTCATTTAAAAAGTTAATATGCAGCTAAATTCAAATTTTCCTGGTGTTCTACCGGTTTAAATAAATTTATCAGTTTGTGTAAACTGGCCCCCTCAGGATACAGAGTGCCATCAGTCCAGAACGCCCTCTTCTGCTGCTCTTTGTGGTTGAACCCTCCCCACTCCCGAGCTTTGACTGTCACTGCTCTGCTCTCCACAGCTATGATTTTGTCTTTCCCCAAATCTGGAATCAGGCAGCCTCAACTTTTTGAGATTGGTGTCTCTCTGCATCACACCTTTAAGAGTTGCCCTTTTGGATATATCCAGCAGCTGATTTGTTTATATTGCCGAATAACATTCCATTGTATAAACATGTAGTTCTTTATCCCTTAACTCACTGAAGGATGCTTGAATTATTTTCAGGTTTTGATAATTGTGCGTAGAGCTGCTTTAAGTATTCATAGGTTCGAATGCAGGTAACTAATTTTTCATTTCTACTGACTAAATGTATAAGTGCCCATTTCTCTTGGTTGTTTCCTTTCATTACTGGGTAACAGTTTCCTTTTTACTTTCACTTCCTTTTTCTTAGCAAATTTTGTTCTTTGACAATGTCACACATGTATATAGCATATTCTCACCTTCTCTTATTTCTCTCTCATCTTTGCCAGCCTTTTCCCTTATAAATATCCACTACTTTTTTTTTGTTTAGTGTCCCATGGCATTTAACTAGGGCCATCTGTGTCACCCCGAGTTGGAACAAACCATCTTTGTCTAGTGGGATCACCAGTGGGTACTCAACTGAATACTGTGCCTCCTCCATCTGTTAGATGCCAAGAGCAGTAAGGCCCTGTATGACCCAGTGTTAGTAGGCTCAGCTGCTATGAATTCATGATTGCCACAGCCACGTGGTGCTTAGAAGATGACATTCGCAGTCTTTCTTTCTATCTTCCAGTTCTTATATTTTTTTCTGTCTCCTCTTTTGCAGTGTTCCCTGAACACTGTAGTGTGTATGTGCATGTGTATATGTAATATTGTGACATATTATAGACAAATTGGATTCTGTCATCACTCTCTGAGGATAACTTATTTTCTGGCACATAATGAAATTATTAAATATGTAGGCTTGACCTTATGCTTTTTGCGCTGTGTGGAAAGTCCTTCATGGTTTTTAAGTTTCTCCACTTTGTTGGAACTGAACTTGTAAGAGCTTCCTCCTTGTCCTTCCAGGGTTCAGTTTAAGGCTTTGTTCAGCTAGGTCCAGAGTGGATCTTAGCTAATGGTCTTTACTTCTAAAAGGAAGCCTTTCTTATATGCGAGTGTGCCAAATGAGGAATTAATGAAGCATTAAATAACTTTTCACTTCTATTGCTCTGGCATTGCTTGAACTCTGGTGTCTCTGGTCTATTCTAAAGGTGACCTCAGCCCTTCCCTGGAAAGCCTCATATGGTGTCATCCTGCAACATGTGGATTCATCCTGAGAATTTTGGGGAGCCCCTCTGTTAGAGTTCTCTCCTCTTAGGGCCCCAACCCATAATTTCTGATAGATCAGCTGTCCTCAAATTTGATGTCTATCACTTCAGTGCAGCTACACCATCGTATGCTGCTCGGATTTCAGCTCATTGCCCATTGGTTAGGAAATCATTCCCAGGAAGATTGCTTCAGTGTATGAAAACTAGACCCTCTAGTGCTCTGTTGACTGTTTTTATAGCTTGTGTGTGTGAGAGAGAGAGAGAGAGAGAGAGAGAAGAGAGAGAGAGAGAGAGAGAGAGAGAGATGGGTGGGATACAGTCTGGTATAGTTACTTCTATCAGAAGCTTGCTTTAAGGACATATCCAGGATGATTTATTAAGATCCAGGGGTCTTCTGCCTGCAACCCAAGTTTTTTATCAAGGACAACTGTGCCTTTTCAGCTGTCAGAGAACTCTGTGCTGAAGGGTACTAGGGATCTGACCTGATTTGGTAATGCTCATGTTTTAATGTTTGCTAAATTGAGTGAATTGGGAGTCTTTTCCAAGGATCTGAAACATAGCTTCTGTAAACTGCACTAGGTAATGAATTTTTAATTTTCAGCCCAGTTCTACCACAGCAGTAAAAACAAGTTCAATTATATGCTTATTGGGAATTCTTGATTCTTATAAACTCCAAAGCATTTTATTACAGCAGGGATTAGATTTTTTTCCCTCAGCATAGCATGACTTTAAGAGAGTTCTGTCCTGCTCAGAAGGGAGTTTTCTTATCTGTGGGATAGACACAAGGTCAGGGAAGGAGATAGCATAAAATAAAATTGGAGCACTAAGCATGGTAGTGCATACCTGAATCCCAGAACTCAGGGGTAGAGGCCAGAGGATCAGGAGTTTAAGGTCATCCTGGATACATAGTGAGTCTGAGGTCAGTTTGGACTACAAGAGACTTTTTCAAAACAGTTAAAAATTGGAAAGCTTTGTTTTTATTCCACCCAGTGTTGAATAATAACAAATTATAGGTCGTGCCTGCTAACTTTTGAGACATGGTTGTGCATCTTGTACCATCATCCCCAGCAAGAGCAAAAGAGACAGACTATTTCTTTAGTGGTAAATGGGCTGATTTCTCTCTTGCTAATCCCTAGGTGATAAGGACTAAGGTGTGGTAATCCTTGAGCCCGAATACATCTTCATTCATCTGCTCATTGATTAAGAACTTTGCTCCTTCCGCCTTGCGCTATGACAAGTGATCATGGAATCCAAGGGCCACCGCAGTCAGTTCTTATTTAGCGCATGTGTTGGGTTGGCTATGGGTGGAATGGGACAGGTCCAGTAGAAGCTGCAAACTCTGCTCTTCCTCCTCCTTCTGGGATCAGTGAGCAACTATTTCATGGCTAAGGTCTAAGAGAGAAGGTCCAACTGCATGAGCACTATTTCTGCCTTTTCTTTATTACATTTGCTAGTGTCAGATTTGCCAAAGCCAAAACTAATCCCAACACCAATGAAACAAGGGTATATATTCTTCCTTCAGCAGTGACAAGGGGGAGTGAATATTACTGAGCAATAATTTATTCTATTTCAAGTACTTATACATTAACACTAAAGTTGCAAATACGAATAAGAGATGGTCACTTGTTCTAGGATCCTTCAAACACGAATCTTGGACCTTTAGGGCAGTGATGTTACGAGATGTCAGAGAAAGGTGAAAACCCTAGCTCTGATGAAACAGAAATTCTCAGGCTTTTAGGATTTTTTTTGCTTTTAATTTCACACTCTGGAGGATGTTAAACTTGAATTTCCAGCACTCTACCAGAGTTCAGTGTTGCACTAAAATCCCTTGCTATTCATAAAAATAGGTATACTGTGATTTTGAGATTTAAAGCCATGATCTCATATAAAAAACTGCAGTTGGCCAGGAAGCTGTTTGGGTTTGTAACACTTCTAAAATCACTTGGGCAAAGATGCAAAGGATTAAAGAGAAAAGTCATAAACAAGCCTACCCAGAGCATTCGGAGCTACAAGGATTTGTTTCAGGAATACTCAGTAAGAAAGCTCCAGTAGAAAACAGAAGCATGCAAGCTCTACAGCAAGCTGGGGTTATTGAAATGAATGCCTACAGACACCAAGGAAGATTGTGATGGATGCCAAGGAACAGGGCGACGGCCTGGAAATGCTGGTGTCTTGTGCCTCCTCTCCTTTTTCCAGGGTCTCTTGCTTATGAATGAGTGTCAAGGTTGCAGTTAGACTTTCAGAAGGCTGCTAAGAATGCCTTGGATAGAGGCATGCTCAGATCTTGATGCTTTTTTTCTGAGTTATCTCCAATCCAGGACACTGAAGTCAAGGATCCTGAGTTAAAGTCCTAGAGATGTGGTGTCCAGGAGCCCAGATCCTGCGTGCAAAAATAGTGGAACAAGAGAAGTTTCCTTCCGCAGTGACAGTTAATGCAGAGACTCATAGCTGGTCAGTGTTGAGAATGACTTTTGAGCGCTTGTTCCTAAAGAGGACATCTGCATCTCCTCCCACAAGCCCCAGGGAACATCTTGAAAGAGGGTAGAAAGAATGTAAGAGCCTGTGGATGGGAAGCAGTGCTGTGAAACGTCTTCTTCTGGACATGACATGGCTATTGTACCTATTAACTCACCGCAGCAGTGGCTACATGCACAAAACCTGCACTGGCCCCATCAGCATTCCATTAAAGATGGGGGAGGACTTTACCTTCCCTTAGGAGCTATAGGCAGTCAGTGATTGTTGGGGGTGGGGAGAGGAGTCACATTCCTCAGTGGTGTAGGCATTGATTGGTAGGCTGCCTTTGCTCAAGCAAATAACTTCTCACCCATGCTAATAGAGACAACACTAATTAAATGCTTTGGGCCACAAATTAGCCTTGAAAGGAGGAGGGGGCTTGTTAGGAAGAAGGGTTTCAGCAGAAGGGGAAAGGGAATAAGACAGGATAATGGGTGCATATGAACAAAGTACACACACACAGTCACACAGATGATAATTGTGAAAGACTAAACTAAATGTAAGTTGTAAGCAACAAAAATAAAAATAACTGAATAAAAACCAGAATTTAAAAAGGGGGAAAACTTACTGAGATGTAAGAAAGAATATTTCTGCTTTGGGCATAGCTGCTCTATTTGAACTATCTTGTTTAACAGTTGAGATGAAAAGTCTTTCCTGAACTCATGTGAGTCAAGACAGAACTGCAGGAAATGAAAGATATTTCCCAAACTCACACGAATCTTTGGTCAAGATGGATCTGCTCTTATGGCAGCCATTAACAACTGACAGCTCACATCTGCTGAGTATCTGGCAAGGGTGTCCAAAGCACTATATGTAAATAACTTTTTGTGTTCACTAAAAAATTCAGTGAAGTGGCTGCATACTTTTCAAATAACTGTGGCACTAAGATAGTACACAGTCTGCCTAATTCCGTACAACTGGTGTGGAAGCCAGGGTCAAAAGCCGGTAGCCTGACCAAGAAGTCTAGACTCAGTCTTTTCAGCTAGTTAGTTAAGGGCACTAAAGATTTTGCACAGGCAAGGTTGTGCCTCTTCCTGAAGACTTGGAAAGCTTGTACTTATAAGGAGGGAGTCCTTCAGCCATCCTTACAAGAGACATGAAGATGGAAAATACTATAGGTTGTCTAAAGCTACTGCTAGAACATGATGCCATCTTGAGCTGTCCATGGTTCTGAACCCCACGGTTCTGAAAACCATCGCCGACTCAAGATTTCTATCTCATGCCATCAGTTGCATTTAATGACGGTGACCACAGAAGTCTAGAATATTGAAGTTGAGTAGACCAAAATAACTAATAACTATATTTCTAATGTACGGAAGCACTTTTAGGTTTGTTATTTCACCAAAGATTCACAATAGTTCAGTGCCCTTTATGCTGAGAGAGGGTAGCAGATAAGCTACTCCTCATTACAAAGCAGAAGGAAGTAATTACTTATTAGAAATATAAATTGTAGAGTGTGGAAAAAAGTAATGAGATAGTATTCATGGAGACTTTGAACGGAAGTCAGGGGGATGATTTCAGTAAGGTTAAAGGGACAGTGTCAGTAAAAAAAAAAAAACAGTCTGTTTGAATGAAGCATGATATATCTGTGTGGCTCTGCTGAGTTTATAAACTACTTCTTCCCTTCACATATGTACACTTTATATCTCTGAATGATCTTATTTTCCATTTTATTTTGAAAGAGAACCCAGGACTCTTTCCCCCAAAAGAGCTTCAGGCAGGCACTACCAGTTGAGCAATGTGAGCATGTGAAAGAAGCTATTTGGCCTTACTGGAGCACCATGCTGGTGAGGTGGCAGGTTAGGTCATCTACTCCATCATCCTTTACTGAAAGATGACACAACTGAAATGGGTAAGGTAAGTATTCGGTCATGCAACAAGTGAGAGGCAGAGCAGAAGGAGCAGAAACAGGCATCATGACCAGGATCCCACACAATGACTCTGTCTTAGAATTTCTCAAAGCTTGATTCAGAGGCTTAGTTGGTGTCTCTATATCAGTGATACTGAGAAGTTTAATGAAAGTGCAAGGTACTAAATCATATGCCAGAGCCAGTGGAATGGAATTCCTAAAAAGAGGGTCCCGAAATCCTTTTCTGACAAATTTTATGAGTTATCGGGAGGTAGTATAAGATTTGCATAGAACACTGGTAGTTGATAAGGATCTAGGAGGGGGCTCATGCTGGCAGTATTGTTCCTTCTAGAAGTGATTTAAACTACATGTCACAAAACATATTTTTATGTAGCTGCCTTGTGCAGTGAGTATTCTCTTTATTTAAAAACTGTCTTCTTAGTGATTGAAGTTTTGCTCTGTATTTATTGACTGAATGATTCTGAATACATTTTTAGCCTTTCAACACTTCTGTTTTCCATCATATAAATGAGACTAAAATACCTACCTTAAGAAGTTTCTGTAATGTTCATAAAGACAGCACTAATAGTGTGACAAACAATGAGCATTTGGTCTATAATAATTATTTTTGGTATGGGTTCCTGAAACATTAAAGGTAAAAAAACTCGCAGTTTTTTTCATGATTTGTAAATTGCTGTATTCCTTCTTCAAACATGCATCATGTCTTTTATTTCCTGTTTAAAATTTCTTATTCCATTTATGCTGTGTGTGTCTGTGTATACATGTGTGCATGCATTGCCATGGCACACATGTGGAGGTCAGAAAACAACTTGTGGGAGTTAGTTCTCTCCTTCCGCCATGTGGATCCTGGAGAGATCCTGGAGATCAGACTCAGATCAACAGGCTTAATGGCAAGTGCCTTTACCTGTTGAGCCATCTCTATTTTAAAAAGTCAGTGTGATATGTTTAAAAGGCATGCTCCTTGAGCTCAGTGGTACAGTGCTTGCTTAGCAGCATGGTGCTGTGGGCTGGAGCCCCAGCACTGAACAAAAACGTTCCTTGATCCAATACTATTGTTACGACCATATAGAAGCATGCAGTGATCAGATCGCAAAGACAGAAGGCTGGAAGACAGATCATGAGGGGGTTCATACATCATGCTGAGAAGTTTGGGTTTCACCCCGCAGGCAATAGTCAGACATTGAGGATTTTGATGTAGAGAGTGATGAGACAGTATCTTGGGAAGATTAATTTGGCACAGGATGCACTGCAGACAAGTAGTTCAGTTGAAATACAATGGCAGTTGTGCAAGTAGGAGGCTCTACCTTTCTATATTGTCTGGATACTGTGAGTGTGAAGGTAGAAAGAGACCTGAGGGGTCATCATCAAAGTTAATTGGGAGTATTAATGGAGTGAGGAAGGCAAAGGGATGAAGATCATTGTGGGCTTTCAAGCTTGAGTGATGAGAAAATTGGTGGTATGTCTGATAGAAACGGGGGTACCTAAAGGGATACTGGAGACCAGTGTGCATATCATTCCTGCTTTACAGGTTGTGAAAACACAGTCACAGGCACTTGCATGCCGCTTATACAGGACCAATCGTAATTCAAAATTTTCTTTGAGAAATTCTGTTCTCATCAGATCTCATTTTTATTACATTTTTGTTTTCCTCTTTGATGTACTAAGGTCCTTCATTGTGAGCAAAATAAGCTGCCTGTGGTTAGCTTAAATAGGAAAGAATTTTTTAAAATTAGTTTTTAAATTTTTGACAGTTTCTGAGTTGTACAATGCATAATTATCACACTTTCCCATTGCATCACTTTGCTCATTTTCTTCCCATTCTTGGTGACCTCTTTCTTGCTAATTAGTTATCCTACTTCTCCCCTATTGTTCCAGATACTGTAGCTCATCCTCCACTCAGTGGAGGCTGCTATTCCCTGACTTTGTGGTTTGGAAACTAGTAGATGCTGCTGTTGATGAAATGCATTCTCCTTTGCTTCTGCATTTTCATCTCTGGGTCCTCACTCAAAGCCCAGGTTACAAGCGTCTGATCAATCAAGTCCAGTTATTTTGCCCTACAAGGACCCTGGGATATGAGTGTCTTGCTTTCTTAGCATGTATGGGAAGTGGGCTCTGTCTCCCCTAGAATTCCTAAGATTGGGCATGCACTGCTTTGGAACGGGCGTTCAGCTATTTGAAAATTAAAACAAAAGGATGTAAATGGGGAGAACTCCAGCAGCCATCTGTCACCACCACCTCACACCTCAACTTATATTTCATTTCACGACAGCAGAATACCTAGAAACAATTTGTTTCTTTTTGTTAGTTTCAAATATAGACACAGACTGTTTGAAGAATCAAAGTGCTTGTAGCCACAGCTAAAAAGGTCAGAAAATTGTCTGTTATTTCATGGCCAGGGTTGTTCAAATTGTAGCCTATTACAGACTGAAACAAAGCACCTATTTGACCTTTTCACATGGCAAGATGCTGTATTATACGAACTCTCTCTTTCCATGATCTCTCCCACCTCCACCGCCTTTTCCTTTCTCCTCCTTATTTGAATGAAGGCCTGAAAGTTAAAAAAAAAATGTAGACAGTAAGGTCTGAAATTCTAGTTGGCAGCGAACAGTCTAACCTTGAATTTAGTGAGAAAAGAAATTTCAAATTTCTGAGCAGATAATTTGATTGGGAATCAGGATGCTCAATTCCTAAGTGGGGAAAATCTTTACTTATTGTTGGACTTGAAATTCCTAATTGACGGATCCCTGGATTTAGACTCAGACAAACACAGGTTTGGCTTATGGCCTGGTGTGAACTTGGGAGTTTCTCTTCTCTTCTTTTCTTCCTGTTTTTTGTTTGAGAGAGGGTCTTGCTGTGTAGCCTTGGCCAGCTTGGAACTTGCTATGTAGACCAGGCTAGCCTGAAACAGAAATTCATCTGCTTCTGCCTCCTGAGTGCTGGGATTAAAGGTGTATATCATTATGCCTGGCAGGAATAAAATTTCTCAACTGCATTTTACTTTAAAGAGAAATAAAAACAATGATTCTACCATCCCTGGACTTATAATGTGAATTAAATGAGATAGAATTTTTAAAATTCCAGGAAAAATAATGCAGTTCTATCCTAGATAGTCCTTAAGGACTTTTCAGGTATCTAAGAATTTGATATTTCAAATAAGTCGCATAATGAGTGTACATATTTTATATTTTGTATAGGACAAAAATTAGAGTGAGCTTCCTAGGGCCAGTACAGAAGAAACAGATTTCCTTTCTCTTTTGTTCCATTCCACAGTTTATGGATATAGCACTACTTAAAGTACTATGAAAGATAATAAGAAATATGTATATAATGTATATGGAATCCTCTCTAGGAGCTTATGGCCCAGATGAGGAGGCCAGAAGAGAGATGAAGTTCTTCAATGAAACAAGTGGCAATTGGAAGAACCAGTGACATGAAGGTAGGAGAGTGATTGTGTGAGTTAGGAAGCAGAGAAGGACACACAGGCATACAGGGCCAGCCTCTGGAAGAGTTGTTTTGAAACCATAGTTGGCTACATGCTACATGCTAAGGAAGTCTTGATGTTTCTGAAACCACCAAGTATGACTATTAAAGCTGAGAGTCTTTCTCCTTCTGGAGATGGGATATGTGATTTGGTGGTGGTTTTGAAAACAGGTGAGCAAATTCTTTCACATGTCTCTTTTAATGATTAATTTTCCTTGTCATCTTGAATGGATTTAGAATCACCATGGAAACAGAACTCTGGGTATATATATGAGCATGTTTCGAGAGAGGTATGACTGAGGAAGAAAGACTCATTTTGAATGTGCCCAGCATTATCCCACCAGATGGGATCTCAGACTGAATAAAAAAGAGAAAGTAAACTGAGTGCCAGCACTCATCTCTCTGCTTCCTGACTGTAGATGCAGTGTGACCAGCTGCTTCATCCTCCTGTCACTGTGACTTCCCTGCCATGAAGGACTGTGCCTTTAAACTATAAGCCAAAGTAAATCCTTCCTTCTTTAAGTTGTTTTTGGCCATAGCAACAAGAAGTAACTAATATACCTTTCATCCAAAGATGGTTCAAATTCTCTTTTCTTCAGTATAGGTTGGTGACTCACTTGTAATGAGTAGAATGTGCAGGTCTAGTCTTTGTTAGAAAGGCAACATTGCTCCAGCAGGTACTCTCTTTTGGGATGCTTGCCTTTGAAACCCAGGCAGCCACATGAAAATTTATAGCTCCACTTGGAATGTGGGCTAAGATCTATTATTGTATCAACTGTCAGACCTGCAAATAGGCGAGCCATCCCTTAATTACAGCCTGCAATCTTCAAGACATCCTAGCTGACAAAGGAGAGCAGAGACTGGATGTCTCCATGAACCACTCCATTGTCTACATTGCTGATGGGCAGGAAAAACAAATGTTATGATTATTTTCAGAAACTAAGCTCTGGGTGACTTGTTATACAGAAACGTGTAGATGGAACACCCAATAACCTCAGAAAATGACTTCAGAGAGTGGGTAGCTTGCTCTTGTGACATGGAAAGCTACTTCAGATAAAATTGTCCTCTCTTCTAGCTGGGTGTGGTGGTACACGTCTTTAATTCCAGTACTTAGGAGGCAGAGGAGAGAGATCCTGTCTCAAAAAGACCAAAAGAAGTTCTCTTTTGATTTAGGAGGAAGGGAGGCCCTTAGATCATCTAGAAATCTCTAAAGAGTGACCTGGTAGTGATCTGAGTGCTTGTATAATGATAAGGGAAATGCAGATAATTTATAGGCTCTAAAACTTGTAAACAACGGAGGAGAAGCAGCCATAGTTGTTAGCAGAATTATTTTGTTTTCAGCATCAGTGACCAAATCTTATCCCTTTGCTCCATGGTTGTCTGGTCCCAAAGATTCCTAGATATGGTGAAAAGATAACACCCCAAGAATATGTTAGAAGTAAGATGGGGTGAGATCCAACCAACCTACCAACCAAGCAACCAACCAAGCAACCAACCTACCAGCCAACCAACCAGTCAACCAACCAATATACCAACCTAACAACCAATCAACCAACATAACAACCAACCAACCTAACAACCAACCAATTAGTCAACCAAATAAACAAGCAGTTTCAGTTAGTTATTTTCTCATTGCTGTGAGAACATGCCTGACAAAAAGAACTTAAGGAAGGAAGGGCTTATTTTGGCTCACAGCTTGAGGAGAGAGTCCATCATGGCGAGGAAGGTGTGGTGATAGAAACTCGAGATAATTGGTCATAATACTTTTTCCTGGTTAATTGCAAGGTCACCACTGCATTACCAAACAGGACTTTCTGCTTTCATTGGTGCCTTTCTGCCTTAGTTTCTTTTCCTGTTGCTGTGACCAAACACCTGAGAAAAATAACTTAAGGAAGGAAAGGTTTATTTAGGCTCACAGTGTGAAGCAAAAGTCCATCATTGTGAAGAAGTCACGGCAGCAGGAGAGTGAGGCAGTTGGCCACATTGCACACAGAGAAGCAGAGAACAATGAATCCCAGTGCTCAGCTCACTTTCTTTTTTTTATTCAGTTTGGGACTCTAGCATATGGTGCTGCCCACATTTAAAATATATCTTCTCCTCTCAATTAACTTAATCTAGAAAATTCCTCATAGACATGCCCAGAGCTCTGTTTCCTCAGTGTTTCTATGTCCCATAAGCTGAAAGTATCAACCATCAAACAATCAACCTATGCCACTCTCCTGGTGAACCCTCTCCTCTACAACAGTACCAGTTTCTCCAGAAACACAGGCATCTCTGATTCAGCATCTCTGATTCTGACTTTGCCTCTAAAGTTTGCTTTTCATTTTGCCTTTTGGGACTTAGTCTGTAAAGTCCTTGTCTGCTCAGGTGCAGAGCAATTTTAGATTCACATTCCCCTCACCTATTCCTAGTCTACCCAAAATGAGCACTAAGTCTGATTGAGTCAACCTTTGAAGTGCTTCTAGTGTTCTTTCTTTCCTCTGGTCCAATTGTAGAGTGCACAGCAGATTTAAGAGGTTAATTTGTCTTGTCTAGGGTTATGTATTGTGTACACAGTGTGTCTGGATTGCATTAATGGAAGGGAAAAATATGAAGAAGTTGTGTTTTTTTTTCATATCTTTCAGGTGGGATCACAGATTGGTAACAATTTTTATGGCATAGAATTTGTTAATTTTGAATAAAATTTAAAGTACTTAGTGTCTTTGACCCACAAATTAAATTCTTAGGTTATAGTCTACAGTTTCAATGTAGTATTTTCATACTACTCTATATAAAAGTTATTCGTTACAGCAATATCTATAATTACAAAAGACAAAAAGCACTTAAATATTCACCCACCCAAAAGATGAGTCATTAGATGTACAATACACACGTGTAATGTAATACCACATGAAGTGACCAGATTTTAAGGGATTTAGTCATTGATTTCCCCTTCCCAGTATCCCAACTCTGAGAGACTCTATTTCATCTTATACTCCATACAGCATGTAGTTCAGGTCTGACAAATATTTGTTGAATAAATGCCAGCATGGTAGGGTGGCTAGATGGATCTAGAGGCCACGAAGACAGAATTCTAAGTACTCCAGAAGCGTAGATGTTGAAGCCTTAGGGTAGAAAAAGGCATCAGTCATCAAAGATAGTATGGATATGAAGGTCATATAACCTGTCAGACATGTCATGAGTTCACTCCCCAGCTGATTTTCTTAGAGACTGGATTTAAAGAAAATCTTTGCTTTGCATTTAGGAAAAGTTAAGGAGCTGTGCTCCACACAAGGACTACCTGGGTTTTAATCCAAGTTCTACAGTTTACTAATTCTGCACACTTTGTCCAGTCTTTTGGTTTTGCCAAGTCTCCAGGTTTCCTGACATAATACCACTAGGAATTTTGTGAGGATCAGAGTTAGATTGTAGCCTAGAGCCCTGGAATCCTTCAATACAAATTATTCTTTATTTTTTTTATCCCAAACACTAAGAATATCATTCTGAAATTTTTAATTATGTGTATATGAATGAATGTGTCTGAGTGTAGGTTTGCACATGTGAGTTCAGTGCCTGTGGAGGCCAAAGGCACTGGATCCCCTGGAACAGGAGTTGCAGGTGATTGTAAACTATTTGATGTGGGTATTGGGAATCAAACTCGGGTCCTCTGTAAAAGCAGTAAGAGCTCTTAACTGCTAAACCATCTCTCCAGCTGCAAGTATAGCATGTAAACGTATGGGGTCAAGTGGGAGACACTGTACTAAGAATGTAGGCATTTTGTAGTACTTTGTAATAACTGAGAGGCCTTTGCGCTTGTCAATTCAACTTTCACAACAAATCAAACAATATCTGTGATATCATTACCCCTATGTATTAAAATCTGATGGCTAATAAATGGCAAAATATAGACAAGAACCTGGATTTTATACTTCCTAATTCTAACAGCCTTTCAGACTGAAGAATTAGAAGCAGATTATCAAATTGGAAGATATAAAACTGATGTCCATTCATCTCAATGAAGTTGACTTCTGTCAGACAGTTTAGTGCCAAACCTTTGAATTATGAATATCCTAAAAATTTCCAGCCTTCAGAGGAAGAATGCTACTCTGAGATGGTTCATTTGGACTTCCATGCTAGAGCAGCTGAAATTAATCTCTCTCTTTTTTTTTTCATTGCTTTATTCAACAGGTATTTGTAGAGCTTTGTGCTAGGTACTGTGTGGGATACAGAAAGTACATTTTATAGATTTTGCCCTTTAAGCTTTAACTGCTTAATCACAATGAGGGGGGGTGAAGACTCACATCGTGAAACCATAGCTTGATAGATCTGAACTTTCAGTCCTGGTGGCTGAAGTTTAGGAAAATCTGAATCAGTTTTCTTTCTAATCAAACAAGCATCCCATAGTAGGGAAGTCTTGTGCTCTTGCTTTCTTGTCATGGGCTGATTTGTTCAGCCTAGGAAAGAGACTGTTCAGGACACTGAGTTTTCTCATCACGGTTAGGTCATTCGGTTCCTGTGTGTGAGACTAGAAGGCGGGAAGAGAGGGGAGCAGATGAGCCCATCCTGCTTTGGCTTTCAAGCAGTTGATTTTTCCTTTCTACAAGCATTCACTGGAAGCCTCCTTTCAATGAAGTCACGTGACAGACTCTGGAAGGGTACACTTAAGAGAGAAGACTTGGGGCTGGAGAGATGGCTCAGTGGTTAAGACTGTCTGCTGCTTTTCAGAGGACCTGAGTTCAATTCTCAGCACTCACATAGTAACTATGTAAGAGATAGTGGTTTTTTATCATTGATAGCCTATAAAAGGAGAGATGAGTGCTGTGTTCAGAATGTGTGCCCTTCCCAGTAGATGACGTTGTTAGTAGATGGGGACTTTGGGAGAGGAACAGATCATAGGAAGGAGTCTTATAAACAAGATTAGAGCCTTCTAAAGGAGGCCTAAAAGAGACTGCTTGCCCTTTGTAACATGTATGGCCATGGTAGAATGTGCTGTCTGGGACCCAGGAGGCAGGCCTTCACCAGAATCTGCCAGTGCTTTGATCCAGGGTTTCAGTCTTCAGAACAGTGAGAAATACAGTCCTGGCATTCATAGGCCACTTAGTTTATGGTATTTGCTACAGCTTCCTAAGTAGACTGAGACAAGGGGTTATACTTCTTCAAAGGGTACAGGAAGCTGAAAGAGCGTCAGTCTTATTCGAACAATGAGAAAACAAATATGCTAAGTTACAAATGATTTGGAAGCCCAGTAGAAAGCCACGGTCAGAGAACAAGCAAATCGTCTATGTGGTGAGAGGGAAGTGGTCCTTCTAGGAAGGAACTGGACATGTGGGCTCTCTCCTCTGTGATGGTCCTTTATGTGTGTACATGAGTGAGTGCATGCATGCGTGTGTGTGTGCTGTGTAAATGGGTGAGAAGTCAACTAGCACCTTAATGACTTTCTTTAGCTTGCGTATGCAGTGGCATGAGCAAAGAGAGTCTCAGGGCCCCGGGAACCAGTGGAATTTACACCTGTTCCAAGTTCCCTTCCAAAGTCAGTGACCACAAAAGACTCTGCTCTGGCAGAGCAAGGCCTCCTGAAAGCCATCCTCATTAGTGTGTGGGAGGAAGACTTGACCACTGTGAGGAGGGCATAAGACTCACCCTCCTTCCTAGAATCCCATTTTCTGTAGAGACAGGTGCTCAGACTGCAGGAAGGGCAGCACCTACAATTCCCAGGGGTTATGGAAAGGCTAGTTGTGCCAGAGGAAGACCACTTTGCCAGGATGCTTCAACCTCCGACACCAGTATCCTGACCAAAGATCTGTGTCCATTTTGAGGCAGAAATACCCTTAGTTTTGCCACCATACATGTCATATCTGGCATGCAATAATCGGTGAGGCATTGTCGTTTCTTATTTCCTGCCTGATCATGGCGGTGACATACACCAGTACCACCTGCTGGGTGACATCCTGCAACATGAAGAGGCAGCAGGCTGCAGTAAAGGTCCACTGACTTGGCTACAATCTGTGGTGCAAGGTGGCCATATGGACCACCCCTGAAGGCTTCCGGGAGTGAGTGCAGGTGCAGCTGGCGGTGGTGGGTGGAGGGGAGCAAGGGCACATCACCTACTGTACCATCTATAGTGAGATATTTACCACCTTCAGTGTCTAGAATAAACTACCTCCAGTTCCAGGAGTATACAGAGCTGGACGAGGCAGGGCAGGGTAAGTGGAGATGGTGTATGAGAAGTACTTGGAGGAGACTGGGCATAGGACAGTGTGGACAAGAATCCATGACTACAGCCATCCAGCAGCCCGTCAAGAATCACTCATCTCCATCTCCTAAGAAAGTACCCTCCACTTCCACACCCTCTATGAGTCCTGAGGATGCGGTCTCACTGCGGAGCACAGGTGACGAAGCCAGTTCCGCTCCAGTGGTTTGAACAGCAAGTGAAGAGGTTGGCCGAGCTGTAGTGGGAGGAGAGTGAGGAAGAGGATGTGGATGAGGACTGAGAAGACACTGGTTCTCATAAAGAATTGGACTATTGGGACTGGGGAGATGGCTCAACAGTTAAGAGCACTGACTGTCCTTGCAGAAGACCTGGGTTCAATTCTCAGCACCCACATGGTGGCTAATAGCTGTCTGAAAAACTCCAGTCCCAAGGGATCCAAAACCCTCTTCTGATTTTCATGGGCACTGCATGACATGGGTGCACTTTCATACATGCAGGCACATTCATACATTCATACACATTAAATAAAAAGAAAAAATATTCTTTTTTCAAAAACAGAATTGGACTATGAAGACACTGGACTGGGGGATGCAGAAGCTGGAGAGGACGGGTGAAAGCCCACCCCAGCTGCCGTCCCAGTAACAAATGCTTGCTTTGCCCCACATTCAAGCTCCCTCATGAAGAACGTGACTCATAGGACTAAACCCCACAGCTTCTTTATTTCTGATATAGAATGTTTTTCAGACTTGAAAGGACTGATTGAATATTTAGGAGAGGAGGCTGTTGTTTGGAAAGATTTGCTGGTGGTGAAGGAGGCAGGGAAATGGTTCTGCCCCCAAGAACCGCGCAGGCGCACAGGAATGACAAACACCATTAGAAACTTCGCAGATGGTGATGCTGGTTTGGAATTCCAGGCGCCTGTGATTTTAGGAGGCTAGTCAGATCACAGGGAGGTGCGGGTCCTGATGAGGATGAGTTGTCCTCAGATAAGAAATTGGAATGTGATGAGGAAAGCACAGAGCTGAGTCTGCTTTCTGCTGCCAGAGATGCTCATCACTTCTTGGTGAGATGCTACAAACAGCGAGAAACCAGAAGGCTGTGGACAGGCTGCTCCAGCACTACCCAGCTCTGGGGTGGACTGGCAACCCTGGAGCAGCTCCTGTGCAGGAGTGGGACATGTAGCCCGTTCAAAGGATGAAATCATTAGGATACTGCAGATGAGAATGGAGAGCAGTGCCAGCAAAGAGATGCACTTTAGGACCCTGCTGAGATTCTGAGAGGCTGAGATAGAGACGCTGCCTCCTGCTGCCCTTTCTTCCTGCCCGGGGAGAAGTAGAGGCCGCTGTGGGCAAAATCTCTTGCTGCTACTTCATTTGTCTGATCTAATTTAAAAAGTCAGAATAAAAAAATTAAGGAGGCATGTAAAATGTAGTTTAAAAACCCGCTGCCGAGCCGGATGGGGGTATGTGCCTGGAATTCTATTACTTCGGCAGAAGAGATGGGAGATTCAGAGTAACCTCAGCTACACAGTGAGGTCAAGGCCAGCCCAGGCTGTATGAGATCCTGCTTCAACAAACAGAAAAACCCAAACAAAACCAAACCCCACCACCAAAAGATGAACCAATCAATAACACCAGACTCAGAGAAAATTGAGGTGTTAGGCAGAGACTTAATTTTTTTTAACTTAAAAAAGATTTCTTTTGAGGCAGGATCTTACTATTTATAGCCCATCCAGGCTCTACACTCATCAGCATCCTGGCTCAATGTTGGGATTACAAGCACGTACCATCCTGGCTAGAAACTTTAAAGTCCCTAAAGTCAGGTACTGTAAAGTAATTATAGTTAATATATTAAAAGATTGGGCTGGAGATGTAGCTCAGTTCCTAGAGTCCTTGCGTAGTATGCACAAAGTTCCAGGTTCTGTCCCTAGCACAGTATAAACCAGGTGTGATGGTACGTGTCTGTAATCTCAACTCTTGGTTGGGGTGGTGGTGGAAGCAGGATCATCAGAAGTTCAAAATCAGCCTCGATTATTCAGGGTGTTCAAAGCCAGCCTGGACTATAGACCTTGTCTCAAAAACAAAACAAAACAAAGAAAAAATATTAAAGGGTTTAGTGAAAATGATATATAATATATATGAACATGCAGGGGATTTTCAAGCAAGTGGACATCTTAAGAAAAAGTCAAAATTGAATGGTAGAAATAACAACAACCATATCATAGATGAAGAATTATTTTGAGGTCTCATGAACCAACGTAACTTAGCTGAAGAAGAATTTGAATATAGATCAACAGGACTTGGCTTACTGAAGTGCCATGGAAACAAAAGCTATAGTGTTCGGCAGCAATGGTGCATGGTGTGGTGTGTGCTGAATGGGAATCTCAGACAGAGAAAGTACAGCAGAGGAAATAATGGCTGATAACTTTCCAAAAGTAACAAAGAAAACCTACCACAGCACAGATTCAGAAGCTCAGAATGCTTCAAGCAAGACAAAACCAAAACAAAGCCTGAAACGCAGTAGCAGAAGCAACATAAATACACCTGAACCAACTTGAATGGATCAAATCCGATAACAGGAAAGTATTGAAAGCACCCAGAGAAAAAAGACATGTAGCATACATTGATGTAAAATCAAGAACCGGATCTGACCTTTTTCAAAAGCTTTGCAGATAAGCAGGCAATAGAGAGAGATCTTTAAGTGGAAAGAACAGTCACCAGACAGAAACACCAACCATGATGCTTAAGTTTTCTTTCCTTTTGCTGTGATACAAATATCCTGACAGAAGCAATCAAAAGGAGGGACGACTCACAGCTCAAGGATGTAATCCGTCATGGAAGCGGAGCCAGCAAGCAGGAGCCTGAAGCAGCTGGACACATTGCGTCCACAATCAGGAGACAGAGAGTGGCGATCACAGCTCACTTTCTCCATTTCATGCAGTCTAGAGTCCCCACCTAGGAGATGGACCTGCACAGTCAGGATGGATCTGCACTACTATTAATCTGCTAAACATAGTATTAAGTCAACTCCTAATGACTTATTGCTATACATATAGATTAAAGCATCTCTCATCTCTCACTAGAGAAGCTTCCTCATGCAGCAGATGGTGATTAACATTGAGGCTGACAGCTGCTCAACATGCAGAGAATAAGAGACTGCAGAGTGTTTATCTCTGAATAGGGCACCTGTATTAAACCTGTTTCCCAAGGCTCAGGGATCATTGCAGAGGAGAGGGCAGAAAGATTGTTAAGAGCCACAGATGGTGGGTGGCCACTAGGAAACTGTTTCTACACAGCTGGTCAGTTACTCATATCAACTCACAGCCATGTTGACAGCACATACATAATCTAAGTAAGCCCAAGCCAGACAAAATTGCAGCATAGAGGTGGGGAAGTGGGTAAGAAGACTCTAGCAGAGGAAATATTGGCAACTGAGAGCTGCTGGGAGAAGAGTTGGCTTTCTTTAAAAAGATACCGGGTAGGTTGACCTCAGTGGATGGACCTACATTGAAGGTGAAGGGCATTTGTGGACATAAATTAGACTGGATAGGACTCTCTCTCTCTCTGTGTCTCTCTGTCTCCATATATATGTATGAGGTAGAGGTCCTAACTGAGAGTGCAGGTAGGGGAGGGGTCTGAATCTGATGAAAATACAGTGTGTAAAAATCCTCAGAAATTCAATAGAAAACCACCCTGTTGTTCACCCAGCTTCCCTCCAAGATGGAGAGTTTTATCTTAGAAGAAATCGCTAGACAACCTCAGCGTTTCTCACTGAACTGGAGCTTGCGTTTTGGCTAGTCTAGCTGGCTAGTTTGCCTTGGAATCCCCTGTCTGTGGCTCCACACCCACTCAGCTTTTACATGAGTGCTGGGATCTGAACTCTGGTCCTTATGCAAGCACTTTATCCACTGAGCCATTTCCCTAGCCTGTCACCTTTTTATTTAACCACACAGGGCATGGCTTTGCAACTGAAAGGCTGGTATATGCAGAGCTAGCAATTTCAGCGAATTACAATTTTCTTCCTTCTAGTTTCCTAGTTCAAATTTTTTTCTAATTTTTCTTTGCTCTTTTTTGGGCACCATTTCTAGCCTTCTTTTGGACTAAAGGTCAGTGGTCTCCCCGTTTTCTCCGAGTATCACTTATTCCGATTGACATTTACACTTGAGTAAACTTTAAACTTCTCTGACCTTTTTTAAAAGCTAGATTTTGAAGAGATATTTCCTCTGTTTAAAAACAGTGTATTATTGTTGCTGTTCTTTGTAAAAGGCCACATCACTTCTTCCAGTTTTCCCCCTTTGGATATTTTTATGCTACTTTAGATTTTTTTTTCTTTCAAAAGTGGGAACCTGTTCTTTTTTCTCTCTTTCCCTGAAGTGTGGGATCCAGATGCTTTGTGGAACCATGGGAACTACTCAGTGGAACTCAAAAAATATTTAGCCATTTTTACACACCATTCTTAGTCATGTGAAATAAATAAGGGAATAAATCAGCCCCTAAACATCCCATTTAGTGTGGAAAATGAAAAACAACAGATGTAGGTATTTGAGTGGGATGAAATATTGCAAGACAGAAGTCTGAAGTTGTCACTAATTCAGTTCAACCCGTGAGAGATGTGTTCAGCCCTTCTTTTGACCAGCTTTCTGTTCCATGCTGGGGATCAAATCCAGGGCCTTGCACATGCTAGGCAAATGCTCTATGACTGAGTTACACCCCCAGCCTGGCTAGTTTTTCATGAAATGCAGGAAAAGCATGAATACCTCAGAGATTCAGAGAGAGCTGTCAGGGTTGGTTCTTAGTAAATTTTCAGCCTTTCTATAAATGACTCCAACTTCCTCTTTCTGCTTGAGGCTGATATTTCTCCTTGGACTTCCTGTGTTCTACTCAGTTCAATCACATGCTTCCTGTATCTCCTCCTCCTCCAGTGCCATCTTAGGTTGAGTGTAGTCCAGGCAACATGCTAGGTGCTGTTGGTACTGCTACCTCTCGTTGTTACAATAACTGAGAAGGACAGATCAACACAGTGGGCATACTCAACGTGCTTGAGGACATAGGTTTTGGGGGTAAGAGACTTGGGCAGGGGCCCTCATCTTATGAGAAGTAGACCTGAGGCTCAAGCCGAGGTTTGAGTCCTGAGTTCATGTCCTTGACTGGTGGCCGAGCACTACCCTTTTGCATTATGCTAAGGTTGATGGGGCAGGTGACCCTACTGACTATACTAAACATTTTATAATGGGATACATTTATGAGATCAGGAGCTCAGTCTCTGATTAATTTTATGTTGCTGTAATAGTTCTTTGGAGGATCTATTAGGTGTTGAATAAACTCCTATGACCACAATCTGCTGGGCTCACCAACGCCCCCTAAAGTATTTATGTCCATTAAAAACTTTGTAAAATCTTCCCCTAATGTTTTCTCTAATGTTCTATTTCCTATAACGTTATTTGCTGTTATTCATAGGATCCACTGATGGCCAAATATTATGTATATATGACATAATAAATGGTATGCAACACAATAAAATATTAAATGGATAGCCTGTCAAATATACATCGACTAGAAACCTAATCTAGTATCTTGAGAATGTCCGACTGCTAGCTTTTATCACTTTTAGGGTCTTTTTATCATCTTGCTTATTGTCTTTCACTTATGCCCTCAAAATTCTGAGAGCATTTAGGTTCCTAATTTCAGATCTTTACTGACATGTTAGGAAAAGCTTTCCACTATCATCTATCATCTATCTATCTATCATCTATCTATCTATCTATCTATCTATCTATCTATCTATCTCTATGTATCTATCTATTAATCATCTATCTGGCATAAGCATGTGTAGATGTTCACGTATGTGTGTGTGCATGTGTATGTATAGGTGCACATTGTGTGTGTGTTTGTGTGTGCACATGTGGATGCCACAGGATGACATTGGGTGTCTTCCTCTATCACACTTGTGCTGGAGCACTTCAGTTGTCAACTTGACATATCTGGGTAGAGGGAACCTCAGTTGAGGAACTTCCTCCATTTGATTGTTTATGGGGTATCTTTTTGATTGTTGAGTGAAGTGGGAGGGCCACTCCTGGGAGGTACCACCCCTGGGCAGGTGGTCTGGGAGTGTATTAGAGAGCAGGCTGAGCGCAGGCCAGGGCAGCAAGCCAATAAACAGCATTCCTCCGTAGTCTGTGCATCAGCTCCTGCCTCTAGTTTACTCACTTCCCTCAGATGAACTGTGACCTAGGAGATGTAGGACAAAATCATAGCAATAGAAAGCTAACCAATACAGAACTTCACCTTATTTTTGAGACAGCATTTCTCACTGAACCAGGAGCTCTATGGTCTAGGCCAGCTGGCCAGTGGGTTCCAGCTGTTCACCTTTCTCCAGGCTCGACAGAAGGTTACAAACTCATGCTGCCATTCCCAGCTTTTATGGGGGTGTCAGGGATCTGAATTCAGGTCCTTGTGCTTGCATGGCAAGAATTTTATTGACTAAGACAAAATGTGTTTTTATATGAACCTGAAAACTACAGTCTGAGTTATTTTCCAAGAAGGCATTACTGCATAGTGGTTGGTTCATATTTCACCAACAGATCTTGATTTGTGCTAAGTTATGTTATCCATCTAATTTATAACAAGAGATTGTCCAAGGGGACAGATAATACAAACAGCAACCTATCTCTAGAGGGTGAGTGTTTATAAAATAATTTTACTCTGTAATGTAATGTAATGTAATGTGATGTAATGGGAGTTAAAGTAAGAGAGAATGTCTTCACGACATTATCTTCTTTGAAATATTGTGAGCAAGGAAAAATATTGCTGGCATCAATTTCATGATGTGCTTCTTTGACTTATGAACAAACTGCCGTTTTCATAGCCATGATTATTTCCTTGCACTCACAGAAGAAAACTTTGAGTATTCTTTGAGTCTCCAGGGAGTTACTCATAATGTCCTGCAAAATATCCCACTTTAAGTAAACCATAAATCTTGTTGACCTTGCAGTCAGAAGCATTTAAAGGCACCTCATTCTCTTTCTCCTAAGACTAACTGACTAAGCTGCTTGTCAGTTTGGAAGTAACTTCTAGATGCTTGGCTTTACCATCAAACAGTGAGAGCTAATGTGACTACTTCTGCCCAATGGTGACAGATTGGTTTTTAAGGAGACACACAATTTTAAAGCAGTTATCTAAATGACTGTCACTTGATGAATTTGACTTACCAGATGGTTTTAAAAACCAATTCAAGCTCTAATGTTTGTACATTTTCCAGCTATGAATATGAGAAGCAGACATAGCTCATAATTCACAGTTTTAGTTCCAGTTTCTTCAAGTGGAGAAAGGACATAGAGAGGAGGCTGGAGCTGAACTTACTGGGGACAAGGGACTGGAAGCTTATCCTTTCTGTGCCCTGATGTCGCCTCATCCACTTAATGATTGTTTCATCCGACAAATACCATCTCTGTGTCTCTTGAGACGAGCGTTTGAGAAAAGTTGCTTGTCAGTTTATTTATTTATTGGTTTCTTGAGACAGGATCCCCCTGTAGCCTCAGCCGGCCTGGAACTCGCTAGGTAGACCAGGCTGGACTCATGTCTCGCAGAGCTTGACCTGCCTCCGCCTCCCCTCCAGAGTGCTAGGATTAAAGCATGCACCACCATGCCCGACTCTTGTCAGTTCTGAAGTAATTTCTAGAAGTTTTGCTCCACCACAGGGGCTGCTGCTGGCCCGTGATGGCAGGGTGCCAGACGCTGCTTCAGGTGCTGAGGTTGCAGCGGTGAGCAAAACAGACGCCACCTCTTCTCTGTATGGAACTTATATTTTGGAGGGTAGATAAAGCTGAAAATCAAGAATACAATGCGTAGAAGTGAAGAGATGGAGACGGAATGAAGGGACGGCTGTGAACATGCCCGTTACCCTGAAATCTGGAGAGGGATTGCAAGTATGAGAAAAGCTACGTGGTTGTGGGGGTGATGGTGTTGGTCATCCCTAGCAGAGAGCCGCACACACGAGAAGTACTGGATAAATGTTTCTGGTTTCCATTCCGCTGGACCCAAATCTCTCTCCTTCCTTTGCATATGGGTAAAACCCGACATAGCAGAGTCAAATGCTTTGACTTCTACTTTCCTTTTCTTTCTACAAGAATTTTTTAGCTTTATTATTCCACATATGTAGAATGAATTCTTTTTTTTTTTTTTTTTCTTTTCTTTTTGAGACAGGGTCTCAACTATGTAACTCTGGCTGGCCTGGAACTTGCTATGTAGACCAAGCTGGCCTCAAACTCACAGAGATCCTCCTGCCTCTGACTCCCTAAGTGCGAGCACTGGGATTAAAAGGACGCACCACCATACCTGGGTTCGGGATGACTTCTTAGAGGCTCCAAATGTTAATGGTGATACCTCAAAAAGACTTTTTAAACTGACCATAAGCTCCCTTATAGTCTGATAATTGTAGTCCCTTGTAGTCTGTTTGAAAAAGATCTTTGTCTTCTTACTCACTTGTGGAATGTATATTTTTATTGAAATGCGTGTTTCATACATTTTAATCATATTTAGAACCCTCCGCTATTTGCACTCCTCTGTAGGCTGCCCACCGGATTTCATGCATTCTGTCATGTATGTTAAGGCCTGTCTGATCACTGCGGGACATCTGGGTACACAAACCTGACTTTTAACCCACTTTTATGTTTTTAAATTTTTACAAAATATTTTATTGATTATTTTTCTTTTATATGTGTGAGTGTATTGCCTACATGCATGTAAGTGTACCTGTGTTGTACAATGCCAGAAGAGGGCGTCGTATTCCCCTGGAACTGGAGTTATGGATGGTTGTTAGCTACCATATGGGTGCTGGGAACCAAACCTGGGTCTTCTATAAGAGCAGCCAGTACTCTTAACCACTGAGCCATCTCTCCAGCCCCCATGTTTTAAATTTTTATTTAAAAACATTTTATTACATCTGTTCGCAATTTCGCACATGTATATGTTGATCATATCCCTCCCCAACTTCCCTCTCCCACTCTTCCGGGATACCCCAACACATCCTCCTCCCACTCCTCTGGGATACCCCCCAACACATCCTCCTCCCACTCCTCTGGGATACCCCCCAACACATTCTCTTCCCATTTCAAGTTCTCTCTTTAAAAAAAAAAGTAATTCATTGAGTCCAGTTAGTGCCACCTGCTGGAATTTTGATGATCTCTACTTGATCTTGTGTTGGTCTTGGGCTGGTGACCGTAGCTGCTGTGAGTGCAGAGTCCGATAGCCATGCCATGTCCAGAAGCCAGCATTTCACAGCACTCTTTCACAGCCACTGGCTTTTATCCGCTTTCCACCCCTCTCTCCTTCTGTGATGTTCCTTAAGTCTTGGGGCGGGTGGGTAAGATTTACATGTCCCATTTAGGCTCCTTGAACACTCACAGGACCTTGGCCAGTTCTGAGTCTCTGCATTAACTGTTGTCTGCTGCAGAAGCTTCTCTAGCCAAGGTCTTACCCGCTTTGAAAGAAGAAACAAATCAAATCCCTGTCTTCTACTTTTGTATCTTGCTCAAAGCTTTGTAGCAAATTAGCTGACTTGCCCCGTGGTGCTCCCACCTCTGTCTCAGATGACCCCTTTGCCCCCACTTCTGCTACAGCCCAGGACCAGGATGGTTTCAACAAAGGTACTTGTTCAGTTTTGTCTCCATCTCCAATGATGATCCTTAAGAATGTGAGCTCAGCTCTTGAAACAGGTTGGGAAGCTTTCTTCCTCATCTTGTGGTTATTTGGATGGCAGAAGGCAATGAGTCTGAAAGTGGCGGCGGTCCTTTGAGGGGTTGGCTGATGATTTGGAAACAGGGGAGTTTGGGGTTTGTCATACTCAGATCTCAGTTACAACAGAGTTGTAACTTAGAGCTTAGGATGGTAGTTCTATGATAGAAAGTGCCTGAGAATCTCCTGTGGGGTTTGGTAAACTGTGCATGGCTGAGCTCCACCCTCAAGAGAATTTGTGTCTTAACAGTTTCTGGGTGATACTGATCCTGGGGTTTAGGTTTCGAGAACCTGAGCTGGAGCATGGAGGGAAGGAAGGAGAGATGGGCAGGCAGACAACTTGCATTTATGTGGTCAGTTTAGCATGCCTTGGGAGCCTCAGGGAGCATGTGCCTCTGAACTAGGGTGCGGTGAGTAATGAGTTCTTCAGACTACAGCCAGGACCCTCTTAAAGAATGAGAATCCTTGATCTTTATCTTTGGGAAGCTTGTAACCCATTTACCGTGGGAGAAGAAAATGCCACTTGTTCTGAAATGAGTGCATGCCAGAGAGTAAACTGGTCACGCAGTGAGAAAGGGGGCTGATGGAAGGAAGCATGCTTGGCCATTGAGCGGTGGAGAGAAGGAGGAAGGAAGAGGATAGCAGAGTGAAATGTCAGTGGAAGCGATGAGCGAGGGTCAGGCATCTCCCTGGCTGCAGGGCCAGTGTGGGAGGGACACAAGGAATGACTTCCTAAAACTGGCTGAATGGAGAAAAAGCCCAATAATGCTTCAACCCTGTTTGCAATCATGTCACATGTGAAACAGGGTAACTGCTTTCAGGCAGAGCAATGGGATGTGTGGAGACTGGTTCAGAGAGGGCAGAACATGTATCTTGGGCTTCTCTTTCTGTTCAAGCAGACATCGCATCACGAGTAGGGGCAATTAGCAGTAGATTCTGGGAGGTGAGGCATTCTGTTTTGAAACAGTAAGGAAGAGGAACCTTTTGTTCAAGCCCAGGGGAAGGGGGTGAATGTCAGAACTCTGTAAAAAGACTGCAGCGCCAGTGTGAATCAGGCGCACGAAACCCTTTCATTTTTATTTATTTATTTTCAGTCTCAATTATTGTGATTTGGAAAGTTGACTTTCACAACAGGCAAGAGTGTGGTGGGGAATTCTAATGAATCTCTCACCATATGCATTTGCCTTTGGATCCACAATGCGGTAAAGTACTGATGTCATTTCTTGACCCTCTGCGCAGTTCCTAGAACTCCCAGAGATACCAGGAACTTGACAATAAGTGAAACTGAAGCTAAACAAGTACATTCTGAAACACGGACAGTGCTCAGGTGACGTTAGGGCAACAAGGTGCGTAATGGGAACCAAGAGGCTTAATAACAATAATAAACATTTCAGCAAGATGATAATCAGTATGATCAACGAGCTTAAAATGCTTATTCTGTGCAGGTTGTATGTATACATTAATCTCTGTGTATCTCTGTGTGCTTGCATGTGCCTGTGTGTGTCTATGTGTATGTATGTGTTTCTATGCATGTATGTGTATGTGTGTGTGTGTCTGTGTGTGTTTGTAAGTGTAATAAAAATGAAAGGGTTCCATATACCTGCTTTACTCAGGCTTTGAAGTCTTTTTATAGAGCTCTGATATTTATACATGTGTGTGTGTATGTACGTCTGTGTGTGTATATTTGTGTGTATATGTGCTTTTGTGTGTGTGCACCCAGAGAAAACATTTGTAAACATAGCTTTCTTCTATGCTCTTTGACAGAAGGGAGTAACATCAGGAAACTGAGTGGTGACTTATCTTGTAAAATTAAAAAAATTTCTTTAGTAAATTTAAAGAATGGATGAAATGTCAGCATTTCTGAGATTTTCTTTTTTAATAGAATTTTAAAAATTGAGTTTCTGTGTATTTCATACAGAACCTCTCAACTAGTCGGAATCACCTTCATATGCCCTTCCTCACTGGCACCCTCCCACAGCCCTCCCCCTCAGAATTCATACACTCTGTGTTACATTTGTGTTAAAGCCCATTGTGTCAGAATAGTGTGCCTGGACAATCCTCAGTGCAAGTTCACCCACTGAGGTCTAGTCAGTCTATCCAGAGACCCTCGCTTTAAGAAGATTAGCTCTTCCTCACTCAGCAGTAATCGGCTGCCAGTATTTCTTCAGCTAAGTTTGGAGTCTGCTGTCCATTTCCCCAGTTCCATGCTGGGTGTTAGTCTGTTTGAGTTTGCATGGGTCTTGAGCACACTGACGCCATTGCTGTAGGTTCATATGAGCAGGGTCCCAGGAGCTTGTAGGATTCTGTTTCCATATGGTCATGTACCTCATCCCTGGCGCTTACAATCTTTCTGCCTCCTCTTCCACAATGGTTCTTGAGCCCTGGGTGAATGAAGCTTAATATAGGAGTCCTGTCTCGAGACTCACACTCTGCAGACTCCTAATCTCCACTCTTTGGCCATTTGTGACCTTTTGTGTTCCTGGCCCTTTGTTGCATGAGATAGTTTAATTAATGAGGGTTCAGAGATTCATCAGTGTCCTCTTTACCCCTTGTTCTATGTTGTGTGAGCCTTAGGTGTAGAGGTTGCATTATAGATGTGCCTCTTAGGCTTTGGCAATTTAAAGACAATGTCTGTGTGACCATTGTGGTACGCTGTAGTAGCCTCTGTCTGGGGCAAAAGAATCTTCTTTCATGAGTGTTGAGTGGGATACTTGACTGTAAATATAAGGATACATATTTTGTACTTAGTAAGAAGTTACATTAGTCTAGGGATGTGACAGCCTTGGGGATTTCTCTAAGATCTGTGACCTCTTCAGCCATGTGTATTTGGCTATGATTACAGTGCCACACATGAGTTTCCTCCCATTGGGTGGGCTTTAAGTCCAAACCTTGATTGGCCCCCAAGACAAGAGCACCACTGCTGCACGAGTGTCGAGTGCTGCGCCAGTCATGGATGTGCTTCTGTGGTCAGGAAGCTGGTGTTGGGCCATCGACTGATGTTCTCCCTTGGCTACTTGCATAGTGCTCTCCAGAGCTATGAGAGCTAGCCTTCAGGGGAAGTGGCTTCTAGGTCAGTTCCAGCTCCATTGTTCCAAGTCCTGTGTTTGAAGTATGTCCTGTCTTCAGCAATAAAGTCTTACCTTCAAGTTCTGGGAGGCAATCAAAGGCTGTGGCAATAGTCTGTGTAATTTTTTGGGAGTCTTTTGGACCACCCTGGCTAACACCTCAAAGGAAGATTTCTACTGCCTGTCTGGCACTGTTGCTTGGTATGTAGCCTTCTGCTATGCACATGGGTTCATGTAGAGATATTGTATATATATTTGTCACTAAGCTGTTAGACTAATACGATTCCTTCTGGTGTTTACGCCACCTAGGCGTTATTTATCTCTCCTTTCTCCGTCTAACCCTCCCTCCACGCCACCCCCATGAAAATGTCCCCATTTATCCCCCACACCCGTCTCCTATGGCTCCGCCTTTCCTTTATCCTGTAGTTTGTTGTGTAAGCCTCCCTCCTCCCTCCCGTTTAAATACCCCGTTTTGTCTGTTTCTCCCTTAGTAACACCTGTCTCTTGCTATTCTTCTCTGTCAGTTTACTTCTTCTAGTTTATTTGCCAATAATTTTTGGAGGCCTTCTTGCAATTGAAGTGCTGTGAAGAAAATACAAAATATTTCACCCATCAACAATTAAAAATAGGAGGACCGGAGGTGGCTCAGTGGACACGGTGCTGGCTGTCTGAGGAGCTGAGCTCAGATCCCCAAACCCATATAAAGCTGGACGTGGTAACATGCCTCTGTAATAACCAGCACTTGTATGACGGGATGGGGGACCAAAACAAGCTGAGACTCAGAGATTCCACTCTTTGCTGGAACAACAAAGAGACTTTGCCTCAGATAGTGGAAGACAAGACCTGACACCTGAGCATGTTTTCTGACTTCCACCTACATGCCTATACTCACACAGGCACACACACCACAATACACACCACATCAGTGTACACACACCATATACCACACCACAGACACACACACCACACCACACCACACACACCACATACACACATACATGATGAAGTAAAACTAACTAAAATAGCTTTGTTGACATACAGTAGCAGACCATATATTTACTCTTTGAATATGAACAGTTCAATGACAGCAAGTTTACAGTGCTGTGAAGCCATCATCACGATCTGGTTTTAAGACGTGTCTGCCCTCTGCCTTGGTTTTCACGTTCACTGTCAGTCTCCGTTCACTCCCAGCTCTGGGCTGCTTTTTTTGGGCTACTCTGTGATTTTGCTTTTTCTCAACACTGCAAATAATGACCAATGTGGTCTGTTGAGTCTGACTTCTTCCATGGGGAATAGTTTTAGATGCATCATGCATGTATCAGTAGGCCTTCCTTCCTTCCTTCCTCCCTCCCTCCCTCCCTCCCTCCCTCCCTCCCTCCCTCCCTCCCTCCCTCCCTTCCTTCCTCTCTTCCTTTCCTTTCCTTTCCTTTCCCTTTCCCTTTCCCTTTCCCTTTCCCTTTCCCTTTCCTCTTTCCTTTCCTTTCCGAGTCTCATACAGTCCAAGTTGGGCTTGACTTGATGACCTTGAGCCTCTGATTTTCCTGTCTCCACTTTCTGAGTTCTGGGATTGCAGGTGTGGTGACAGGGCCCAGCTTTATTTAGGGCCAGGAATTAGACGGAGGGCTCTGAGCATGCCAGGCAGGCAGTCTACCAACTGAGCCACAGCTCTGGCCATCCTTCATTCATCTGTACTGCCATAGCATTCCACTGGCCGTCATTCATTCATTCTGTGCCGTAGCATTCCATTGTTTGAGTTGTTTTGACCACCCATTCCTAGTTGACGGGCCCCTGCTTTGTTTCCTGTTTGGATTCCTGTGACTAATTGTAGGGAGCTGCGAAGTGCCGCGCCCTAAAGATGGCGCTGGTTTCTGCCTTCCACCCTTCCGATAGTGAGCGCTCCTTGCGGAAAAACAACTCCTTATTTGGCTGTGTTTGCCAGGCCTATCTGTTTCCGCATGGTAACAACCTATCCGCATGACCCACGTGGCAGGCTGAGATTGGATGGGGTTTTATATATTAGTGGCTGCGGGGCACCCCTGCGGGGAGAGAGAAGAAGCCATTTTGTACAAGGTTCCTGAATAAACTGCTTGGAGAAGATCTCCGTGGTTGCGTCATCCTTGCTGGTCGAGGGTGGTTGCGACAAGTAATCTTGTGAACATTTGCTTACATGTGGTTGTTTGCATGCAGAATTTTAGTTGTCCCGGTTATGCTAGCATTCAGCACAATTATTGCTTATTTCTCTCCACATGATGCAACTGAGGCTCAAAAAATAATCTGAAACTTGTCCAAGTTGTTACATGCAATAGGAGTCATATTTTGGGAAACACAAAATGCAGTTTATTTCATTTGGACTTTTGGGAACTTACTGACTTTCTAAGTTAGCCCTGAGTTGGTGATCTGCTTCCGGTAGGAAGTGGGGTGCTAGGAGAACTGCCTCAGAATACGATGATGAACACTCCTGTCAGCTTCTGGGATTCCAAAGAAAACTCAGGGACCAGATGGTAAGATGAGAACTAAGTTTCAGAAGGACAGATAATGGAGAGTGGGAAGGAGGACAGGTCATTCACTGATGTTCTGAGTGAGCCTGGTGTCTCTCTGGGGACCCAGGTGGACCCTGTCCTGTAGCTGACTGGGGTGTGGTTTGAATCCTAGACCGGTGGGAGGATGCACAGTCTGATGCACGAAGTGCAAGAGGCCTGCTGTCTGGCAGAGCGCCTGTGCAGAGAAGAGGTGAGAAGAGGCCAGGTGGGAAAATGGGGACCCCTTTTAGGGTTCTTAGTCTTACTCATAAAAGAATTTTAGAAGGGACTGAAACGGAAGCTTTGTGATAATTTTATTCAGATTTAAAGAAAATCTTCAGGACGGGTGAACTGTGAGTCTCAGCAGCTGCCTTGAGGGGGAGAATGGAGGGAGAATGAAAAAGCCAGGGGCCATTCTGGTTCAGAGCCCGAGTGTAGGTGACACACATGGTGCCGGGCAGGCAGCGAGCAGGAGGGAGGGTTAGAGAGAAAGTAAAGAAAGTCAAGATGTTGGGGCAGCCCAAAGCATTAAGGAAAGCACGTTTAGAAAAGAGAGAGAAAGAAGAAAAGGAGAGGTTATGCTATTCTGAAGGATTCAGAAGAGTGGACAGATAAAGAAAGCTCATGTCTGCAATAAGGTCCACAAGACTGTACTACGGGGCAGAGAGATTCCCGGCAGGAAAAGTTCACCATCTCATTAAGGCACTTCTGTCTATCTCCTTTGCATGACTTAGGGTGAACCCGACCACATAGGGGTGGTCCCATGAACAGGGAATCTGGTAAGACTGGAAAGTTAATGTTCAAACCAGGCCAGAGATTCTGATTTTCTTGACAAGTTAGTCTTTGGGGGCTTTTTACTGCTGTAACAGTGCCCTGCTATAGACTTAGGGTGAAGAGCATGAGGAGGTGGTGGGGCTTTGGGCCCAAGGTGCATTTGGACCTCTGAGTAGAGCCAGTGCCAGGTTGGCCTGCTGGGAATGGGGCCAGGAGCATGCAGGAGACCTGGGTTTATCTTCAAGTTGTCCCTGCAGTGTGGAGGGGACTGAAGCTTTCCTGTGTGCTCAGGACTATGGCCCTGGGGGAGCTGATCTGAGAATCCTCAGCCCTGACAATCCTGATGTACCTCTTGCTTGGGACTGAGCAACCCCAGTGGGAGGCATCGGTGAGACCAGGTTGACTGAGAAGCATCAGAACCCAGGTCACCATTAGAACCAGTCTTTATGATGAGCCAGGCACTGAAGTCAGACCATGGCAGCCAGGGGCTGCCTGTCCCAGGTGAGCTCCAGGATGAGATGGAAGAAGCAGTAGGTGGCAGAGTTTTGTGAACCGCCTCCTAAAGTCTCTGTTCCAGGAGTCCGGCCCATTGTCCCCTCCTTGCCTGCCTTGGCGCAGTCCCGCTGGTGGCCTCCCATGTTCCTGTTTTAAGAGGAGCTTGACTGGGGTAGAATCTGACTGACCCTGAGGATGAAAGGGAGGGCACCAGGCTCAGCAATAGCCACCACTAGAAGCCATCTGGGTTTGTGTCCCGTCCAGCAGGCAGCAGTGGACATGAGACTCTGGAAACCTGGAATGGGTGGGGACAGACAGACACTCACAGAGAACAGACACCCAAAGACATACAAAGACACACAAAGACGACCCGGGCAATGTGTTTATACATCAGGCCGCGCAGACACACAGGACAGAGACATAAAACAGACACATGGGACAGACACACATGACGACCCGTGCTCTTCAGACAGGCCGTGGATACACAATACCAGACATATGAGGACAGACACACATGACGATCTGGGCTTTCAGACAGGCCGCATGCTTTATTGTTTCAGGGGGTATTTATAGTTTGGGGGAGTCAGGAATACAGATGTACCCATACAGAAATGTGGTAATCAACAGAGAGACACTATCTCTAACCTTCAAAGCCCACCAGGAAGTTGTATGCATACCAGGAAGGTGGCACTAAGAGGGGGAGGCAGGGGCTTTGAACCAGGGGAGTGCTAGAACCCTGGCGCCATCAGAGCTTTCTTTTTAGCTCAGCTCCAATGAGAAGAAGGTGAGTCCTTTTGTCAGACCCCAGGACATTCCTGTGAAACTTAGTTACAAAGATTAAGGACTGAGTTTACCTACAGGTGGTCGCAGGGGGGTGGAATCTCCCTAAAGCTGATTTCTCTGAGATGAACTCAAACTACAAGCTGGCTATTTTCTCTAGCTCACGGCATACAACAGGTTTGCTAGAGAAGGCTGTGTTCAGGGTTTGCTGTTTGTTTTTCCTCATTTCCGTGACCCAGAGGGTGAGGGCTTATGTGAGGGAACAGGTTTGTGAGGGAGATAAAGAAGCAACATTTCCTCACTACATGGAGAGCATTGTGAGCAACTCCTGACCTATTTACATACCATTAGTGAGTCACCAGGCCAGGATGTGGCACCAGATTTCCAGGACTCCAGAACCCATTCTTTTAGCCCTGTCCTTTGAGCACAGCAATAGGTATTGTAGCTAACACATTCTGAGCTCCTTACATGCCTGGTGCTGTTCTCAGTATTTTACACATATCAACCCTTCGGATCTCTACAATCCCAGTTGGTGGATGCTAGTTTCATTTTAGGAGGAAGAAAGGGAGACACAGAGAAGTGTGCTAACTTCCCCGAGGTCACCCAGCATGTAAACCATAGTGTGACAGGTGGTCTGGGTGCACAGCTCATGAGCATGCTGGGCTTAGATGACATCACTTCCACACAGTGCTCTCTACGTGTCCCAGATCTTTCACAATATGACATGATTTTTTTCTTCACAACGGGCTTATCGGTTAAATGGGGAAGGAGGTGATATTGCCATTTTACATTTGAGGAAACGATGTCACTAGTAGCGGAGGAGACTGAAAATGTGAGGGGCCACAAAGATGGCGCATAAAGGTGTGAATGAATTCAGGGGCATTGTAGAGGTCAACCAGTGTCATGTCCAGGAGTCCGGCCACGAGAGTTAAATGCAGATAGATTCTAGAAGGAAGATAGGCATGACATTCTTAAAGTTGATGGAATGTATGATAATCATTTCTCAAGAGGATTCTTTCTGCCCGGATCCATCTTAGTTTCTTTTCCTCGTTGCTGTGACAAAATTCTCTGACAGGGACTGATGAGATGACTCAGTGGGCAAAGGCACTTGATACCAAGCCTGATGATCTGAATTCAGTCTTTGGGAACTACCTGGTGGAAGGAGAAAACCAATTCCTAAAAGTTGTTCTCTGACCTCTGCTCGCATGCATAAATAGATATATAAATATAAGTGAATGCACTTATAAATATGAATGTAGTAAGAAAAGACTGTCAAAAACAACTTAAAAGAGAAAGATTTTGTTCAGGCTCATACGTGTTTCAAGGGTACAGTCTATCACGGTAGGGAGGTCAGGGGCTGGAAGGAACTGGTCACATTGCACCCACAATTGGAAACCAAACGGGAACCAATGCATGCAAGCATGCTGCTGCTGCTGCTGCTGCTGCTGCTCGGCTACCTTCCTCCATCTGTACAGTCCAGAATCCCAGCCTGGGAAAGGTACCAACTCCAGTGGTGGGTGTTCCCTCATCAAATAATGTAATCAAGATAGTTGCCTGAAGGCATGCCTAGAGGTTCATCTCCCAAGTAATTCTAGAGTCTGTCATGGTAACAACGCTAACCATCACCGAGTTCTAAAGAAGACAATACTGAGGCTGTGGGACACACCAGCCTTCTGTGAAGTTCTCCAGCCACATGTTTCTTGCCTTGAATTCTCACTAAAGGCTGCTTGAACCTAAAGAAAACACTGATTTTGCTAACTGATGGGACATGCAAGGAATAACCTCCATCTCTCAGCATTAGTGAAGCAAATAAATAGCAGTGGCAACTGATCAATGGCCAAAGCAGACCTGAGCGGAGATCACAAAAGCCATCTATTCACATGTACATTTCCACCAAAGCGTGGCATGCAAAGTATGTGGATTAGTTAATGCTCAAAAAGAAAAAAAAAATCTGATTATAGATGTTGTTGTCTTAGAGGAATGTTGCTTCTTTTATAGATAGCTATGAATAGCACACTTTAAGCTTGAAGCACAAGCTGATTTAAAAAAATGTCAATGGTGTGGGTGAAGGTGTGGTGGCGCACACTTGTGATCCCAGTACTCAGGAGGCAGGAGCTGGAGGGTTATGGGTTTGAGGCCAGACTGAGCTACATGAGACTCTGTTTCAAAAAGAAAAAAAAAATACTACAGGTCATTTGCAAATATGGAAAAGTCATAAGAATGTGTGCAAATAGATGAAGTTCGAGGACACTGCTGAAGTGGAGCAGAGACAGTGGTGCGGAGACACGGAGGTGGAGATGGCGAGACGTCCTCCTGCCCTCCTCACCCCACCTTCATGCAGGGCTTCCATGCGCGACGTGCTGACCACACATTTTTCTTGCATCAACAGTCTACTGGTTATTGCTTCAGAGTCATCATGTGCGGGGGCTGGGGAGATGTCAGCCATTCAGATGTTGGGTTACTCTTCAGAGGACCAGAGTTGGATTTCCAGTACTCACATGAGACCCTCACAGCCACTTTAACTCCAACTGTAGGGATTGAGCACTCTCTCTCTCTCTCTCTCTCTCTCTCTCTCTCTCTCTCTCTCACACACACACACACACACACACACACAGGTGCTTGGGAATCACCATCTCCATACTTCTAAGTATCCAGCTCTTCTTTCATTGGGGTGTCATGATTCCCGGTCAGAAGGCTGCCCCCCCAAGCTGTTCTGTAAGCAGGGTCCTGTGTGATCTTGCTATGATGGATCAGCTGTCAAATAGGAGTGTGGGGAAACATTCAAGACTCACACCCACTCACCTAGCAGAGTCACCCATTTGCTTTTCCCTTCCTCCCTTTCCCTGGAAAACCTTTGTGATGGCTGGGCTACCAATAATTATTTTGGAGCATGAGGTAACTTTGAGGATGGGATCTAAATGCTGGCATGATGGAGCCAGAAAGAAGCAGCAAATGGGCCTGGTGCCCATGGACAGGTGTCTTTCCTTGACCATCTCAGCTCACTTTTACCTGAAACAAAGAAACTCTTAGCTTTTAAACTTCCATTATTTGAGGTTTTTTTTTTTTGTTTTTTTTTTTTTGTTTTGTTTTGTTTTTTTGTTCTTTTGTTTAAAACCCAAACTTGATAGCGAGGAAAAGTGGACAGAGTATCAATTTGGCTTGCTTGGGAATGTAAGTAATAAAACTTTCATGGAAGCTTAAACACAGAGTCATATTTTTCTCACATAAAAGGCACAGCAAGATGTAGTTGCTCAGTAATGACATCCTGAGCCCAAGCTCTCTGCAGCTTTCTGTTTTCTTATCCTTAGACTATTGGCTTTAATCCTCATGCTTGAAACCTCATGGCTGCAAGAAGGCTGCTGCAGAGTCAGGCACCGTCTACTCAGCAAGCACAAAGGACTTAGAAGAATCAAAGTTCTACTTCCCACAGAACTTCCTCAGCCAAGTTACCTAATATTTTAACACACAAAGTTGCATCTCTGCCCTCTGTGATGAGTCCCTCTTGAACTCAAGGATTGATTGATTCCCATCAACCACTGAAAGCAAGGAGTTTGTGTTATTAGGGAAGAAGTGGGGGCTGCTGTGGATAAGCCAGGAGCTCGGAGGAGAGTGGGATGTGGAGAGAGCTTACAGGCTTGTCAGGTCTGCGGGGTGAGGGCCTCAAGTAGGATAACCAGTGTTCAGGAAGATCGCAGGAGTCTTAGCTTTCCTTTCTTTTAGATATTCTGTCTTTTAGACATTCTGTTGGGAGTTTTACAAAGTCCTTGCCATCACAGCATGTGGAAACAGACCTGAAAGATTCCTTTCAGTTTAAGCTTTGAGAGCAGCTATGAATAACAGAACTGTAGAAATCACTGTGCTGTCTTGCTCAAGGTTGGGGTGTCGAGTGGCTGATGAAACCTGATAATTGGCAATTGTGACTGGGGATCTGGACCTTAAATTTTAATTAACTTCAATTTTAAAAGCCATGTGTAGTTTCTGGGTACTGTGTTGAATGGCACCATTCTAGGACCTCAAAACACTCATGCCCGGAAGACTCTGAAATGCTAAGAACCGGCTAAGTCCCTGAAGCAGACCTTGTGGCACACCATCTCCTGTTTCGGGCACCTGTTTAAGTGTCATCATAAACACTGCTTTCTGACCCTCTCCTCTATCTTTTCTTGTGACTGCATCCAACTGTCCATCTTCTAACAGAGTACAGATCCAACACCCTTCCCTAATGATGTCTAAAGGCAATGTGATTTTAGCTCACAGCTGCTCAGAAGCCATACCTCATAACAGTTTTGTCCTTTGCATTTGTTAATTTGGTTCAAGAGCAAAGAACTTGGTCTACATCAGGTTTTGCTCATTCACAGCCCCTTGATGGCTGGGCAGTTTATATATAACCCAGGTACATAGGTATACGATAGCGGGTAAGGATACACATCTAACGTTCACTGATCCAGACTGGAGATATGGCTCAGCGATTAAGAGTGCGCACTGCCATGCACAAGACTGACCTTTTCCAGCACCAACATTGTGTGGCTCACAACTGCCTGTTCCTTCAGATCTAGGGGTATCTGATGTCTCTGACCTCTGTGGCATCTGTGGTCATGTGCACACATGAACATAACTTAAAAATCCTGGTAAGTCAGAAAAGAATTTCAAACAATCCTTTGGTAAAAATATATTTTTATCATTTATTAAAGATGAAAAAGCAAATTTGCATATTAGTAAAATGAATGTGCTTGTTTACTTTTACCTAAATAATTCAGTCTTGAATGAATGCTTAATATTCAGCATATAGAACATCTTCAATATTTTTCAGATTTGATCAACATTTTGATGTTAAAATCAAAATTGTCAGTGCTGAGAAATTTACATCACAGAAATGAAGAGTATGAAACAACAGAGTTATGTTTAGGGCTATTTCAGAAATCACTGGGTATTTAGTCCTAATCCCAATCCAAGATAAATTTAATGATTGTTTTTAGGAAACACAAGTCAGCAACTCAAAAAGCAGTTTTTGAAATCAAACAACCTAACACAATGCAATCCAAAGACATACAAATTTAATACCTGCCAGCTAAGAAATGATGCTTGGGAAATATTAAGTCTTTGTTTTCCTTAACAAACCATCTTGTTTCTATAAGAACAGAGAACTTTGTGTCAATAGTGAAAACGCTGCAGTTGACACCACAGAAAAGTCTCGAGTCTGAGCCGATGTGTTACAGGCAGTGTTAAATGGAGTTGTGTGGTGTGAGGGCTCACCCAGTGCACATGGGTGAACATTACCAGAAACACCGTGATTTTGAATTAATGTTTGGTCTTTATGCATTGAGAAACCTTCACTAGATGGGTTGTGACCCACAATTTCAGAAGCTGTAGTGTTAGACCCCACTCTCAGGACTCGAACCCCTGTGGGCCGCCTGGGTGACTAACGTCGGGGAGCCTCAAGCCCACTGACCTCCCTCAGCCCAGGGGACTCGAACCCCTGTAGGCTGCCTGAGAGTCAGTCCCAAGAATCCAGACCGTCAGATGCAAAATGCAAGAAGTAGGTTTATTTCACTTGCGCAAGTGGGGACCTCAGTCTCGTTCATGAGACAAAGCCCGCCTGACTCCTGCCAGGCCAGGTTTTTATAGTAAAGTTCCACAGAATAGTTATACATTGACATGTATTTTAACAGACAGTTCACAGACAAGATATTTGCTTACAGATCAAGGTTACAGAAGGGTCAGCTTCTCCATACATTACTTTGCAGTTCACAGGAGATAAACTTTTCCACAATTTATGAATGGGATAATGGAGAAACCTTCCTATAATTTATGGATGAGATAATGGAGAAACCTGCCCATAATTTATGGATGGGATAATGGAGCACTGTTTACTCTCTAGTCCTATAACCGAGAGATTAGGGGCTGTCTAACCTATAACTCTATGTTAGGGGAGTGTTTATCCTACAATTCTAAAATGAGGTAATAGGGGACTCTTCCTGTGGAATGTTAAGCCCACAGACCTTATCTTGCATACCAAGGGATGTTTACATAACTCTCGAATTCCTTGGGTCTCTTCTTAGTTGTTTTTCTAATTGGGAGGGGGGAGGCCGAGCTCGTATCACCGAGTGCCTCATAAAACAAAATGTCTCACAGTAGTCTAGATAATTTAGTTTCTTTTTAAAATAAATTATGTATTATTTTTATTTTATATGTATGAGTGTATTGCCTGCATGTATGTAAGTGCACCCATGTTGTGTAATGCAGGATGAGGTCAGAATAAGATGGTAGATTCCCTTGGAACTGGAGTTACAGATGGTTGCTAGCTGCCTTGTGGGTCCTGGGAATAGAACCCGGGTCCTCTACAAGAGCAGAGTTAAGTGCTCTTAACTACTGAGCCATCTTTGCAGCCCCTACTTTAGTTTTGTAATGTGGATTACAGATCTGTGGAGTTAGAAAGATAAATGTGTTTTAGATTATTACTGTGGCCCGTGTCCCAAATCCATTCCCTTGTAGTGACAGCTCTAAAGACTGATGACAGGAAAGGGTGCTGGGATATTTCTGTCTTCCTTAAATTCTTATGTGTGTTGGGGGAGTCTGGGAGTTTGTTCTGGGAGTGCTTTGGGGAGTCCCTGCTTCCAGTTTCACCCACTCTTTTATAGTCTGACTTCTGATATGGCATCTTCGTACCTCATTTCTGTAGGGCTTGGGGAAGATCCTTGTAGCATGATTTAACAGTTCCCAGATTCCCATAAATTGAGCAGCTCTTCCTGTTGGGGCTTAGCTAACTTCTTAATTTCCTTGGTCTGAATTGGGAACCTCAGGATGAAGAAGGTGAATCCCATCAGCTTCTCCTCTCTTGTCGTTTCAGAAACATCCTGAAGTCTGCACAGATATACCACTCAGAACCAAAAAGAATGCACGAATGCAAATTGAGCACTAAAGCAGGAATGTGTACTCAGGCACTAATTTGAAGACACCTCCACTTTCCTTTAAAGGGCCATTGAAATGTATGCTGACACCTGGCATTATCATTTTGCCAAGAACCCTCATACAATATGCATAGACCTTAGACATCAGCCATGCAGTATAGGAGCTGATAATGATGCCTGTGCTTAAAAATAATAGTGATTATTGAGTAAATCCAAAAGCTAAAGTTGAGAACTTTCTGTACCCTCTACCTTAAAATTAAGAAACAGATGGCCATCTGTAGCCGTGTATTTCTTGTTGTCACAGTAAATGCAGCCACAGGAGTCTATTTCATGCTAAAAGCCTCCATCTGGTAGATGCAATCTTTCCATACCTCTAGAAAAATGAATAAAATAAAGACCTGCTTGCTTCTGACCTTGACTTCTAGACATAGCATGTGCCAACACCATCTTTTCTTCCTCATAGGTAATAACCCTGGAATGATGGAGCAGTACTTTTCCCTTTCTTTTCTTTCTTCCTCCCTCCCTCTCTCCCTCCCTCCCTCCCTCCCTCCCTCCCTCCCTCCCTCCCTCCCTCCCTCCCTCCCTCCCTCCCTTCTTCCCTCCCGCCCTCTTTCTCTTTCTCTCTTTCTCTCTCTCTCTTTCTTTCTTTTTTCTTTTCTTTCTCAATTTCATCCTCTTACCTAAATCAGGGTGAACTGGGCTTTATAACATTTCTGGCTGGCATACGTATCTTGGCTATGTAAAGTGTGAATTTTAACGAGCAGTACACGGTGCTCCTTCACAGTCTTCCCTGTGATACAAATACTTATACACCCTTTCACATTCTGATTTTTCATTCTAAACATAAATGGTAAATCATTATAAAAGGAAATGGTCTTTAAAAATTCTTCCATGGGGGCTGGAGAGATGGCTCAGCAGTTAAGAGCACTGGTTGCTCTTGCAGAGGGCCCAGATTTGGTTCCCATCACCCACCTGGTGACTAACAACTGTAGTCCAGTTCCAGGGGATTCGACACCTTCTTCTGACTTCTGTAGGCATTGCATGACATGAGTGTACTTTGCATGCAGGCAAAAGAACGTACATGTAAAAGAACATGCCCCCTCCCCCTCCCCGCCCCCGTGGATCTGTTATGCACCAGAAGGAAGGGGGAGGGGAATGCAGGCATGCACTGATTCCTGACTTCTTATCTTTCCAGGCCACTTTCCAGCCTTGTGTTTCTCACCTTGGCCCTGTCCTCCTGGGACTTCTCTTTTCCCTGGGTTACTTATCATGGGAGTGCTATTTAAAAAGAACTCTTTGTCATTCAGGCTTCCTTTGGTTTGGACACATAGCTTCAGGTTTTACTCAGCTCTGTAGCCAGTTGCAGCTGAAAGAAGGACCTTAGAGGTTACTCTCATTTTACAAGTCAAAAACCCAGGCCAGAAGGAGGGACTGACAGCCCAGGGCAAAACCTGCTCTTTTTTTCCTCTGACGTTGAGATTGTGAGAATCACAGAAATACAGAGAATCTTAAGCTTCCTGGGGAACACTGGGATACCTGATGCCAAGAAGAATTTCATTAGTTTCCCTGGTGTTAACCTTGAGAAAAGCAGAATAGACGAGAGTGGAATTATTAAATTTAAGAGTGAAGAAAAATGAGAAAGATCTAAGTAAAGCTTCAAGATGGTTTATTGTAGAATCATGGTCATGTTCAATTTTTCAATGTAATCACTTTCTAACTCAATAAATTTATTTTAGTGATGGATAAGCTTTCTGGCAAAAGAAAGGCGAATACACACACACACACACACACACACACACATATATAATATTTGAAAAATTTGAAGGAAATGTAAGGGACCAAATCCCGGAGAGCAGATAGAGCCACTGATGGGTAATAAAGCTATGTCTTTCTGCTGCTTCTTGGTTTGAGACAAAGACCTGACAGGCTTTTTCTTCTACTGGCAAGGCCCTCTTCTGGCTGACTGGTCCAGATCAGTTTAGGTAACACCAAGGCTGGACCTGGATATATATATCTCAATTAGCTTGGAGCTGTGAGCTATGGGCTCTGTTTTCTTTATTTAAGTTGACTGATACAAAATTAGGGGAGGGAACTTGCCCTATACCAGCAAAACCACTTAAAAGGCCCAATCCTTCCTGAGGGCTTTGGATTTTTTTTGTTTTCCAAGGCCTCTCTCCACTTGTGGAGAGCTTCTTTCTCTCTCTCTTGTGTTTCTTCACTTTAATAACATTTGCTACCTGTTGCTTTCTGCTATGTCTTGATGCAGCCACGAGTCACAAGATTGCCTAGATCAGATTGGCCTGTGAGCATATCTGTGGAAGAGTTTCTTGATTGTTAATTAATGCAGAAGGGCTCAGCCTACTACCAGCTGCAGCATTCCCTGGGCAGCTGGTCCTAGGTTATATAAACAAATCTAGGTAATCAAGAACCTGAAGGAGCCAGCAGGCAGAGTTCCTCCACGGTTTCCATTTCAAGATTCTGCTTGAGTTCCTGCCCTGACTTCCCTCAACGATCAGCCTCAACCTGTAAGCTAAATTCAGCCCTCTCCTCCCCTAAACTGCTTTTTGTCAACCTTTTATCACAGCAACAGAGAGAAAACTAGAACAGGCACCAATCAGAACCTCTCCAGTTTTAGATTCAGAGATGCAAGGGTTTGCCATCTTGTACACCATTGCCAGAAAAAAAATGCTTGGTTGGGTTATCAAATCCTTCTTTGTTTTGGATTTTCTGATCTGACCTCAGCAAAACAGCGTCCTCACTAGTGTGAGCAGGAGCCCTGGCTTCATACTGCTGCATGTGGTCTGAGTTTTACGCCTTCTGATCTTCAGCTAATTAAATCTTGTCTCTAAATTTCAATTTCTTCACTTGTAAATGGGGAAATGTCCAGCACTTGCCTCACAGCTTTCTTGTGAGAACTTAACTCTAAATATCCCCAGTAGAGTGGGTTGTGGGTGGTAAGCAATCGATGTTTTCATGGCATAGGTAACCTGTGAATTGTAGGTAAATGTGAAGGGAAGTTCAACGTTGGTAAATACATGGAGGAAGTGAAACGGGGTGAAAGAGAGGGTCCCCTAGTGGGTTCTTAGTCTCATTCATAAAAGAATTTAAGAATGGACCCAAATGGAAGCTTTAGGACAATTTTATTGGAATCTAAAGAAAAACCCTTAAGGCAGGCAAGCTGGGGGGGTCTCAGCACCTGGAGGAAGAGAATGGAGGGAGAAGAAAAGAAGCCAAACAGTCATGCAGGTTTAGAGCCTGCATGGGGGTCAGTGGTGGACTGGCAGCCACATGCCTGGGAGAAGGAGCTTTAGAGAAAAAGTAGAGAAATACAAGATGCTAGGGCAGCCCAAAGCCTCAGAGAAAGCATGTTTAGAAAAGGGACATGAAGAAGAGAAGGAAAGATTACGCTTTTCTGAAGAATTCTGAAGTTTCAGAAAAGTGGGCAGACTTAATGGAGAGTTACATGTCTGTGGCCGGGTCTAGAAGAACTTCACTGGGAGGTAGGATTCACTGCCTCATTAATACTCTGTATTCCACCCATCTATTTAGTATAACTTAAGGTGAACCCACCTCCCTAAGGGTGGTCCTATGGTCAGGTGATTGACCAGTGAAACTGGAAATGTGGGTCTTTCAACAGATAAACTAGAGAATTTATAGTGTATCCCAGCTAGATAGCGACTTGCTCTCTGACAGAAGCATGCTGTCATGGCCAGTGATCTTAGACTTAGATGTCACAATTGAGTCTCAGGGAAATAGGACAGGTGAGTACATCTGAACTGGTCTCTAGTGTTCTCCTACTGTACAGTGCTGAATTCAGACTCAGTTCCTAGGGTGCCCTGCAAAGTTCGCCCAGCTAGTAGGTTTCTCAGAACAAGAGAGTTTACTGTGTGGGTGCACCTCAGTTCACATGTATAGTACACAGCACTCTCACAATGCTCTGTTCGTGTTGTCCTTGTTGTCTGTAGCACCTGTGTAGGCTGGAACCCTTCCTGGGAATGCTGTCTTCATGGATTAGCTCAGTTCTTGGTGTAGTATCATTAATGGGAACAGCCCTGATCAGATGGTCTTGGCACAAATATGTGTCCTGAAATGGTTACAGGGTGCACTGGCTACTCCATCTGTGGGTGTTGAGGATCCAGGCACAGAAATTCCTAAGGCCTCAGTGCAGTCAGCTCTAACCTCTAATAGCATTATCTGTTTGTTCCAATAGAAAGTTGAATTGTCTCTGTGTGCTATGACATCAAAACTGTTGAGAGCACTGCAGTACACGTTGGAAAATAAAAGGAACACTTCATAGATGAAGTCCTAGGTAACACTATTTGTGAGAAAATATGATCCCCTGGAATAGTGTAATAGAACTGAGAAGTTGGTAGACCCTATCACAGTGACTCCCTAAGTAATTCAAAACAAAGCTGAGTCAATCACAGACAAGGGAGGCCTATGTTCTTTAACAGCATTGTTTAACAATTTGGAAGAGGAATCAGGCAGTTGGATTTAGTCTGCGAAAGAAATTTTGTGTAGAAAGCACCTGTCAATCTTTGTCTAAAAAAGGTTCAGAAGATTGTTTGCTGGGAGAGCTGTTACTCAGCTTTGAGTTATTGGTATTGACAACATGGTCCTCAGAGAGGACTAGAAAGGGTTAGGGTGCTCTGGGTCACTTAGTAGGCAAAACTGAAGACAGCCATTGCAGTAGGCAGGTAGAGCTGCCTGTCTACGTAACGGCATTGAAAGAAGTCCTCCCTCTGTAATGCAACCAGTCATTTTAGCTAAATTGCTTACTGGTGTTGGATGAGAAGAAATGATTATTATTCATTTGTCATTTTTTGCTGGTTCAAAACAGCATATTGCTCAAGTTGTTTAAGTTAGGGAGATTGGTTGAGGAGTCTTAAAGAGGTGGAAATTTTTGAGTGCTAATATTCAAATAGAAGTAAAACAGAAAGTAAGAAAATGCCTAGTTCCCTCGGCTCACCATTCACTTTTGGGAACTGACGCTGAATAGCCTCGAAGGATCGTAGTCTCCTGATGACTTTCCTATCACCTTCAACTTGCTGTCTAAGTGGTTTCTGTTACAGCCTCGATGTGCCGGGGGTGGGCTAGGGTAATATCCTATGTAGTAAGATCTATTAAGCCTGGTTTTTAGGGTTGGAAATAGTTGTGTTTTGGGTACTCATTAGGTGAGGTCTATCATGGAGTCTGGTGGTAACATAAATCATGAAATCACAAATGGTGAGCAGGACCCTGAACACGTTGCTCAGGAGAACATTTCATCTCCTTCCTTGAGTGGGTTGCCATGGTGACCGGTAGTGATAAAAGCAATGAGGTTTGGAGGAAACAGGGAGCATTAGGAGAATATTGGGACTAAAAACATTTTTGAATTTGTTTCGCCAGTAATTTTAAGCCAGTTAAAATTCTTAGGATTGTTTGAATAACAGGATGGCTGACTCCTGTGACATTGGCATCAAAGACTTCATTCACTGCAGAAAATGGGTTCTGGACTGCTTCCAAATAAATAAATAAATAAATACATAAATGGACTAAGGAATGATTGCCATCCCGTGCATGGCGGCTCACTGTTGCACACACTCCCCCAGTACTGAACTTTGGCATTCACTGGTATTCCCCGTCCTGTGGAAATGCTGCTCTTGCTGGTGAAGAGGGATGGAGATAATGAGGAAGCTGCCTGCGAACACCTAATGGTGAGTCAGGAGAGGCACATGGGCGGCATACAGATACAGCCTTCCTAGGGAGAAGCTTAATGGGGGTGAGGTTTGATAAATAAAACCCAAGTCAACAAAGGAACTGTAGCAGAACATGCTTTCGGGGTGGGGAAGGAAACTCAGACGTGAGAATAAGATGAAAATGTCATTTTAGAACGAGGGAAAGGAGAGTAATTCAGAGGAAAAAATTCAGATGAAATTGAACCTGCACTTAATAACCTCTTGCTCTTATCTAACTTGATTCTTCTCAGAACTCAGCGTGCTTACAGAGGATCTGCTTTACACTGTTTGCTAAAATAAAGAACTCATGTGCCCACCGTTTAGCTCTGTGGTGTTCTAAGCCATACCACAAAGGTAGAATTGCTGTGGTCTGTAAGCCAAGTTGCTAAACTCGTTTACTGTTTCCTTCTTTTGGTAAAGTTGGTGGTTCCAACTGGGTGTCAAGGAGATGGGTTAAACAGGGGACTTAGTTTCCTGGTTTCTCTTTTCTGTCCTTCCTCCATTCCCTACACTGTCCTTCCACTGGGAAGGACTATGAATTTTCAAGTAATATTGCCACAGATTTGATATGGTTTTTTTGGTGACTACGGAGCACAATACTGAAAATATGTGGGCAAAAGTATAGTATATTCATTACCCTAGGGAGTCTAAAAGTGCCTCCCCCTGAGTTTTCAGACTATAGTTTATGTTCACACAGAGCCTTAGAGTCATCAAAGGAAGGTGGTATTGGGTAATCTGTGGCTACAACAAGCAGCCCAAGTCACGCTGATGTAGGTGGTCTAGGACCCACGCTTGTGGCCATTGGCATACATGTGTGGTATACCATGCTGTCAGATGGCTGTGGTTTCAACAGCAGTTCAATTACTTGGTACCAGTGTGACCCTGAGTAACTTACTTGCTCTCTCTGTGATTGTTTCCTTGTGTAAAAAGGGGACAATACAATCTAGTTCATGGAGCTGTACCCTAAGGTGATGAAGGGACCACACATCATGGTAGAAATGAATGTTATGTTACAGAACAATTACCACAGAGGAATCAGTGGTTAGGGTGGGGTATCTATGTGGGTTATCGGTGGTTGGGGTGGGGTATCTACATGGGTTAGCGGCTTCATTCCTTTTCACTTTTCTCGGAGACATTTTCATGTGACGTTTCCTGGAGAGACGTGAGTTAGCATCTATTGATAACAGACTCAGAACCATGCCACTGTAGTTGAGTTTAATGAATGAGTGTGTGGGTGAGAAATGACTTAGAAGAGGAAGGGTAGTCAGCTGCCCCTCCGAAAGGCCAACTCTACATGGCAGTGGCTCGTGATGGCTGCGTCCCCAAAGCACTCTCTTCAGCCTGCAGGCAGTGCAGCTGGTCAGAGTTTCCTCTTTCTGGCGGCCGTGGCTACTTGTACAGTTAGGGGAGGATCTTGTGAATCTTGAGTGTTTCAGGAGCGTCCCTAAAACTCCCAAGGTTACTTCCTAGGCCGGGTCATTTTCATTTACTTTCTGTCTTAACTAGCTTCTCTCATGGAAGGAATGTTTTAATTCAGAAGAAATGGGTACTCGGCAGATATTTGGCACTCAGACTGGCTGTGTTTCCGTTTGGAGTGAGGTGGTTTAACCTCCACTGTCAGTAGGAAGAATATCATAATAGTAACAGCAACCAGGTGAGGGCTAGCACTTGCTGAGCCCTTGCCATCCGTCCGGCGACGTCACAGGTACTTTATGTGGATTCTTTCACTGGATTCCCCTCACCACCCCAGGAGATAGGCATTGTTATCTTTATTACATAGATCAGAAAATGGAAGCAGGAGATGTGCCTGCCATGGGCCTGGAGGAAAGGAGTGCCTCCACTCCTCAGGTCTCTTTTCTCTCCTTTTAATTCTATTGCACAAATCAAAGAATCTCTTGATTTGCTGGAGACTGGCAAATATTTCTCCCATAATAGGGCCAAAAGCTCAGAGACTGCAACAGAGAACGTGAGTGAAGGGGAATCAAATATGCCAGTGGGGGAGTTGCAGTCATTCTGCCCCTGATGCTTTCTGTTTTATTATTTCTGTGTCTGTGTCAATGTATATGAATACCGCAGATGTGCAGTGCTCGTGGAGGCCAGAAGAGGGTGTTGGATTCCCTGGAGCAGGAGCTACAAGCTACAGGTGGTTGGGAGCTGTCCAAAGTAGGGGTTGGGAACCAAACTCAAGTGCTCTGGAAGAACAGCAAGTTCTCTCTCTCTCTCTCTTTCTCTCTCTCTCTCTCTCCCCCTCTCTCCCCCCACCTCCCTCCCTCCCTTCTTCTCTCTCTCCCTCCCTTCCTCCCAGTAAGCACTCTTGACCTCCAAGCTATCTTTATCTTTCTAGTCCTCTACTTTGTTAGGTTATCAGTTGAAGAGAAGTTTTGTCCAGTTTCTGTGGGAGTGTGCCTAGCAAACTGCCTCTGTTTGTTTCCTGGAAGGGGTTAAAACAAGTGTCAACAACCACAATGAAAAGCAGATAAAGAAAAAAATAAAAATATGCTGAGAGCTTAGATTGAGTCACCTACGTTTTTTGCTGTGCAATATCAGACAATCGATGTTTTAGGTTTGCAAATCCTAGTGTCTTTGTCATACAGCTCAGCTGACTGTGACACAAAAGCCATCATAGGCCACATGTGTATGTGGTCGTTGTGTTCTAACCTGCCTTCATTCAAAAGTGGCTATAGTCTGTCATCCTTGGGCCTAAATTATATTAGGGTACTTGATGTGCATACAACTCAAGATCTGGGAACACAGACCCTCAGCATGGACCTTCACACACTGTGGCTTTCTGAAAGCCCCACTTTGATTCGGAGGACCCACACAGCTGGGGGCTTTGCACATTTCTGCACGTGTTTGCGAGTTCAAAAAGTTTTGCATGATCATATTTCAAGAAGTAGATGCATCTAGTTTAAGTGTGCACACAGGGCACACTCATAAGGAGAGACAGAGGAGCGTAGAGAGATGGAGGCTGGAGAGGCAGAGATGGATGGGTAGGGAGATGGAGAGGAGCCGGAGAAAGAGATAGAGGTGGGAGAGAGAGAATGATAAAAACCTGGAGGGGCTGAGATAGAGAGAGACTGAGACCTGAAGGGAGATTGAGAGACTGAGAGAAAGACTGATCTTTAGCCAACTTGAAGTCTCACTGTGGAAAGATGCAGACCTCAGCAATAAAAAGACCAAGATGAAAGCTTGGAGAATAAATTCCCTCTGGAAAGGGCTCAGCTCTGCATTAAAAATGGCCATGCGTTGTCTGCCTCATTCTTCTAGAGCAACTTGCTGGACCAATGCCACCTTACCCCAGAGGCCAGCCTGACCTTGCCCATCCATCTCTGCTTGATAAAGCCAGGCTCCACAAATCATAGCCTTCCCATTGGCGTTCTGTCAGGGTGAGGTAACCAAAGCTCTTCTTTACGCTCAGTGGTGTGAAACAGAGCTTGATTCTTCCTGGTTGCTATAAAGGGAACTTGTAGGTCAAAGGAGACAAGTCATGCCCAGCGGGTGCGTGGTGAGAGGGCAGCAGCATTTATGAAATCCCTTCTGTGCTCGAGGCACTGCCAGGCTTTCAGGATATCCAGGGGAATACGTCGTATCTGGAACCCTCTGCCTAGAGGTATGCACAGAGGGACAGGAAATAAATCCAGAGTAAGAGCAGAGAGCACATCTGGGCTTGTAGCAGCTGGTTGTAGGAGGCTGCCTGCTGAGCCTTGGGGCTTCCCTGTGCCCATGTTACATTAGCTAAAGCCAGTAAAGAAGTGTGTAAGCAGAATAGGTTTAATTGAATAAAATATACCGTTGATGTCTTCCCTGCTAGGTTCATGGATTCTCAGTGACTTCTGCAAGTTCCGTTTTCTTTTTTATAGCTGGTAAGGGATTCCCTTCACAGGAGACATGAGTCAGAGCTCTTAAAAGCATGACTCTCCCAACCTTCCTGGAGAAAGGCCATTCTCTCCTGGCTAAGAGAGACTTTCTCTCTAGTAGTCAACAAGTCAAGAGCAGCAGTGTGGTGGTTCACTGGAGCCATTGACAGTTCCAGAGTCAACGGATGCTTCCCTGTGCTTCAAGCTAGAGCTCTCAGATATGCCCTTTAGAATGAACATGTACCCAATGCTGTCAAAAAGAGCCATTAATTTACGCATCCAAATGGATGAATCAATCAAATACTGTTTGGACATCTAGTGCGGCACGCTACAACACGTCTACTAGGTGATGAATCTTTGGACCTCCTTGTCTTGCTTTTCTCATCGCTGTGGCCAGATACTTAATATAAAGCAATATAAGAGAAGAAGGGTTTCCTTTGGGTGATAGCTTGAGGGGAAACGTTCTGTTATGACAGGAAAGACTTGAGGGCAGAAGCGTGAGGCAGCTGGTCACATATCCCCAGCCAAGAAGAGGAGAGAGATGCTTTCTCATTTTTATTCCGTCTGAGACCCCAGCCCATGCAATAGTGTAGCCCACATTCAGAGTGGATCTTCAAATGTTCAATTAGGTCTCTCTAGAAACACTCTTAAAGACACACCTAGAGGTGTGTTTCCACAGTGATTCTATATCAAATAAAGTTGATAACCATCACAACACTTCCATCATCATGTTAATCCCTACAGTGTATGTATAAATATATTTATGAAGTCTGCTATAGACTAATCTTTGATTTTGTGCTGAAATGGAAAGAAATGCCATTGTGTCTTTTGGTTTTCTAGGTGTCTCATGGATGGCCCAGAACTCCTCATGGGGCTGGCTCAGCTAGGAGTGCTTGCTGTTCTTTCAGAGTAGACAGTTTGTTTCCCAGAACCTATACTGCTGCCTGCAACTCCAGGTCTAGGGAACTAGTGCTGTCTTCTGGCCTTTTCAGACACCTGCACTTACACACGTACACTCAGATACACACAAATTTCAAAAAAGTCTTTTTAAAAAAAGAACTCTTGATGATTTCTAAGGTCCAAGCAGTCACAGAGAGGCAGATGCCATTCTGTAAAGACTGATTGTGGGGCCATATTGAGCTTACATGTTATGGTCTTCCAAACACACGCAGTGTTACATGTTTCCAGACATAGAACATTATCATATTTGCGTTTGGTCCTTGCTTACTTTTATTCTTATATTCTGAGTCCTGCGAGGACAGAGTCATGTCTCCTATGCTAACTGACTAGTTAGATACTTCTGGATAACTGAACTTGGTTCTCAAATTGTTCATGGAAGAGCTCACCATCTGGCACATAGTGATAACTCATTTAATTTCAGGGATAGCTTTCTTTAATCACAGCTCTAAATTCAGCAAGCAAAACCTGAAAGCCATTATTGAAGTCCCATCTGCCTGACCCTGAGCTCAGTGCTGGGGACTTGACAGTGATGAGGTTTAGTCACTTCTGTGATGACTGACTGCCTTATTCTTTCATCGTGTTAAGGAAGCATGGCATGGGTTTTTGTCAGCCTGGGTTCAAATCCCTGATAGACTCCCTAGCTGTTTGACTTTGGGCAAGTCACAGAACCCATCTGTGCCTTACTTTGTCTAATCTATAAAAAGGGAATAATTATAGAAAGTACCTCATAGAGTTGTGGGCATAATCACATCAATTAAATATGTAAAAATAAATATAATAAATATGTATTACTGTGGGTGTGTATGATGTATATGAGTGTGGACACATGCCATGGCATATGTGTGTGTGTAGAGGTCAGAGGACAAATTTCACAAGTCAGTTCTCTCCTTCCTTTGTGGGTTCTGAGGATCAAACTTGGGTCATCAGGCTTGCACAGCAAGCCCTTTGACCTGTTGAGCTGTCCTGCTGACCCAATAAATGTGCTTGAACAATTACACAGCCTTAGAAGGACTTCATGTCCTTTCACAGGGCTTTCTTTACTACAAATCACATTTCGTGACACTTCATGCTAAGCTCTGCAGGCTTTAAATGTATCATCTGACTCAATCCTTACCCACTCTCCGAGATAAGCATTAATATACCATCTCAGAGATACTTCAGAGGCTGAGAAAACATACCTAGAAACACTCAGCTAAAGTGTGTGATTCAACCAGTAGAACAGGAGATAGAAACTGGCCAGGTAGGGCAGGCACGCCAGCAGGCTGGGAATGTCCTTGCTGGAGGTCGGGAATGCCCGGAGAGAGTTCTGGTTCCTGCTTCTTGTTATCTCCTAAATAAGTATCTCTGCCTAAAAACCGTGTGTGATGAAGTGATTTGAGAGGAGGCATCAGGTTGCACCAACTGGACTGACCAGCTCATTCCCTCACCCAAGTTTCTCTCCTGAGTCCTTTGAAAAATACCTAGACTAGACTGTTACGGAAGAGGGGGTAGAAAGATGGTAAGAGCCATGGGTTGTCCATGAACATAGAGAAACAGGCTTTCAGGTCACTGGACGTTTGCTCATGTGAACTTGTGGCAATGGTGGCATCGAGTACAAGACCCATGTCAACTCAGTCAGGCAAGGGCCCAGAGTGGAGCGAGGGGCATGGGTGTCCGGGCCAGCCCTAGACTGAGAACTGCAGGGTGAGGGAGAGCAGGCCTTCCTTAAGATCTCTAGATAGGCTGGCTAGACTCCAGTGGATGAACTGTGCCAAAGGCCATCTGGGCACAAATGCTTGACCAGATAGGACTTAACATGTATGGTCGAATGCACTATGTCTAGGTGTATGGTGAGGACATGGATAGGGCGTGGGGTCTAAATTTGACTAAGAACTGTTGTATGAAATATACAAAAGTGCAATAAAAATATAAAAAAAAAAACTCCCCAGACCAGCAGCTCAGTGGCACCCTATTTCCTGGACCCCCTGCTATACAGGAGCTCTGCCATCTCCCACCCTCCCTCTAAGCTTCCGTTTATGAGTCTATAATACATTTCACATCTTTCTGTAACATACCCTCTGTGGTTCATGAATTTCATTCTTCAAATTTGAGAGACAGAAACTGGAAAGCCACCAGCTTGGGGTGGCTTTGGTGGCCATTAAGATTCTGAGACCTTACCTTTCCCCCCAAAGCACTGTGTTATTCTTAAGGACACCCCAATATTCCCATATGGGAATATGTGTCTGACAATGCCCAAAGTTTGTTTTCTTTCATTTGCTGGGTCATTGGTAGGCACGAACATCTTTGTGAGCATATTGAGGCAGTCAGGTAAGAATATGCACTCCACACCACAAGGCTCGTCTTCTCCATGTCAAACACAGGAAAAAGATAGTCATGATTACTATTTAGTGCCTGAAGCGCTCGAAGGCATACTGCGCACACTGTCTCATCTGCCACTCACCTTACCCTGGCAAGGCAGGGCATGTAAACCCTCTTCCACAGATAACAAAGTAGTTCCTAGAGATGAAATAGTTTTCCTTCAGGTCACATTCAATCACTGATTCCAGCTTTTGCCTGTGAGCTCTATCCTATCTAGCCCCCTGTCTAGATGCAGAAAGACCCATCAGTGAACATTCAGCGCTGTACAAAGGTTGCAGACACCCAGAAAGAGCTTGATGAGCCGGGCATGGGCTGGTGGCCAACTGCTGAGGTTAATTTAGCCAGTGTTTATTAAGGAGCTTCTGTTGGTCACATGCTGAGTGAGTGGTTGAGGAAACAGAGATGCTGTGGCTGCTGAGCTCAAGGAGCCATGATCACGTGTGAGGGACTGATGTGTAAATGTGCAATTGCAACCCAGTACGGTGAATGATGTGTTGGAGGCACGTGGGTGTCTGGAAGTGGACCTTGAGTCGAGGACACTGGAGGAGGGAGGGGACCTTTTCTGCCCAAACTGCACCCAGCTGCCTCTCATTTGCCTATTTGTGGGAAGTACTTGTTTTCAGGTTTGCCCTCTTTTTTTTTTTTAAATTTTATTACGTGTGTGTGGGGAGGGGCTGGAGGTCAGAGGACAACTTCTCAGGAGTCAGTCAGTTTTCTCCCCCTACGTTGTAGGACCTGGGGCTCAAACTCAGCAGCCTGGACAGCAAGTTCCTTCTCTCACTGTGGCACCCATCAGCCCACTGGTTCACTTGTGTCTCACTTCCAGATTGATTTACTGAGGTGGGTAGATTTATATTTCTAAATTCCATTTTCTTAGGCTGATTTGAGAATTAGTTTTTACTGCAAACTGATGGTGTGTTGAAGTGACTGAGGTTCGTGTGTTTTGCAATGGAAACAGATTGAAATGCAGAATCTGAAAAATCTTGTCCTCTGTCTAGAGAAGATAGTAAAGTTAAAAGTGGTTATTTGTATGGCTTTTCCCTGATCCCCACTGCACCCCCCGCTGGGCTGTGTTGCTTGGATGTATGTTTGATGAATCTTTGTAGGCCACCATCCTTATGAAATCCACAAAATAACCTACAGTAACAAAATTGTCTTTGTTTCATAATATCTGCAACAAAGCAAAATATTTAAATGACCTAAAAGAGAATTTCCTTCCCTTCTTGTAAGGCAGTAGTCACCTTTGTTGTATGTTTGTGTACTTTTTATACCTCCATAAACACGGATTTGAGTCTCTCTGTGTGTACAACATAGATATGTATATGTAAATGTTTTTTAATACTTTATTTTTATTTTATATGTATGAGTGTTTTGCCAGCATGTATGCAAGTGCATCCATGTTGTACAATGCCCATGGAGATCAGAAGAAGGCATCAGATTCCCTGGAACTGGAGTTACTGACAGTTATTAGCTGCCATGTGGGTGCTGAGAACAGAACCTAGGTCCTCTGCAAGAGCAGTCAGTGCTTTTATCCACTGAGCCATCTCTCTAGTCTCCACATATCCTGTTTTGCTTTTTAATATATAAACAGCAAGCAGCATGTTGTAATACCGCCTTGTACCTTGCTCTCTTGTTTCTCAATTTAACAAAGCATTTTGGAGATTTCCTGGCATGCTGTAGTACCCGTAGACCAGCCTCATCCTTCTCACTGAGTATCTGATGTTCCGTTGACATATTTTAACCAGATTCCTTTTGATGTACCCTATACATATTTCTGGCCTTTAGCCATCATGCAGAACATCATGAAGAACATACTTCCACATACAGAGTTGCCTCTGTGTGACTTAACCCTTTGGATACATTCTCTGATGGAGAATCTTCAGGTAAATGATATGTTCTCTGAAATTTTGCTCAAAATTGCCCAACTGCCCTCTTATGAAAAAACATAGGAAGACATCTGTTTCTTTACATGTTTTGTGTGAAGTTTTAATAAGCTTCTAGGATACAGTTCAATGATGAATGCAGGTGTTTTGAGTGAAAAGTTGGGTACAAGATAGATTGAGGAGAGTGGAAATTAACATGCAAAAAAAGAATCAGCTGTGACCATTTGGGTGTCAACATTTTGGGGCCAAAACTTTGTCTCTCTGTGTTTTGCAGGCATGACAAGAAGGCCTCTTGATATCCTTGTGGTACCCAAATGTGTTATGACTTCTACATTTTTCATTTGTTAATGTCAGCTGCTCACCTCATGTTTGTGATTCCTAGAAGGCTGGCTTACTTATTTTCACCAATTATTCTGTGTTTCTTCAAAGGTTACCTCTGATCTCTATATTAGGCCTGGCCACCTCATATTGAGGCTGTCCACATTTCCACCTGCCTTTCCTAGTGGGTCTTGAATGGATGACCTTATCACTGCAGGAGGCAAACATATACTTTGCAGATCTGCCAAGCTCAATATCCTTTTGCTTAAATGTTAGATGGATTTATGTTATTGCTCTGGGAAGCAGTGATCCAGGGAAGAATTAGTGTTTTGAGAGGACTCTGGTCTCATTAAAGTGGCAACAGGAGAATGTGTGCACTTGCTCGAAGCTGAGAGACGAGCTCTAGCCTCTCTCCTCTCTTCAAGTCATTGAATCTTACTTATACCTGAGCTTCAAACCTGGTAAGAACTCAGGATATATGGTAGCACCAGCTCTGCCTTAGTGACTTTCAGTGTGGCAACAAGAAAGGTCACATACATGTTGCTCTCTGACATATCACAGTGTAGGAAGTGGCCAGGCTCAGCCCTACTGAAGGGAGGATTTTGAAGGGAACTTCTCCTCATAGAGGATTCCAGGAAGTGACACCCGCATTTAAGCAGTCAAGGTTGCATGTGAGACTGATGATTTCTATAACTGTGGTGCTCCAAGTATTTTCCTACCCTAGCAGGTCTTGCTCTACATAGCAGAAATGCTCTTAAATGTTTGCAAGCAAATGAGACCCGAGGTGCGCAGCAGTCAGGCAGGAAGCCATACACAGAGCTGAACTTGGATGATTCGCAGTTGGTTAATGTGTCTTAAGTTGGCTACTTTCTAGTTGTGTGACTTTGGATGCATTACTTAATCTTTTGGATGCATTACTTGATCTATTGGGATTAAGTGTAATACCTATAAAATGATAATGGTGCCTGCTGATCTTCATCAGAAGGTAGAATGTGAACTGCTGGTTGGTTGTTTTGAGCTTGGAAGTCGTAGTACTTCACTGACAATGTATAGTAGGCAGTCTGTCTACACATTGCTTTTTCCTTTCTTTTTCTTTTAAAGAGAGTCTTGTGGAGCCCAGGCTGGCCTTGAATCCACTAGGTAGCGTAAAATGACACTGACCTTCTGATCCTCCTGTCTCCGCCTCCTGAGGACTGGGGCTGCAGGTTTAAACCACCATGCCTGGTTTTATGTGGTACTGGGGATCAGTCCTGGGTTTCATGCATGTTAAGAAAGCACTCTGCCAATCTAACTATATTCTTAGTCCCATGGTGTTTAATTTATAACCGAAATCTGAGATAACACTGGCACCCCCATTTTTCAGATAGGAAAAAAGACATCGAGAGAAGGCAGATAAAGGTCACATATCTGCATAGCTAGTAAGTAGTGACATTGGTTTGTGAATAAAAGAGACCACAAATGAGGGCCAGCTCTCATCTTTGAGACCCAGATCCTACCGGTGTCTGTAACCCAGGGTTGTTCAAGTAGAGGTGACTGGCTGTGTCCTCCAGGGGCATTTGACAATATCTGGAAACCTTTTTGGTTGTCACAGTAGGAGAAGAGATGTACTAACCCTTCTAGCTGGACTGTCTAACCAACATTTTCCTACAGAGAAGATAAAAGACAATCCTTCGCTTTGTAGAAGACTATAAAGTTGACTAGTTATGTCTGTTTTGTTTCTGTTCTCTAGAAGGTAGATGTCACAGAGGCAGAGACCTTCCCCTTTTCACTGTTTCTCTAGTGCTTAGAACTTATGCCTTATAGGTGCACAAGAAATATTTTTTGCAAAAACAGATGGATACCAGAGTAAATTCTTGGTAGGAATTTGGAGCTCACTGGCTCCGGGGAAAGGTGACCCAATGCTGGAGTCTAGGATAACGTGATGGGTGTCAGGCTATGCCGTTGCCATGGTTTCTCTTCAGAGGACTTGCTGAGGGAACTTGTGTGGCTCGCAGTGTCTTTATGTGGCTCTGTAGATTGATAGGTGTTGGGTCCCAGTGCAACCTGGTATTACCCTTCCATCAGTGGCCACGGTGCCCTCTATCTCATTTTCTAGGTGTGGTGGTTTGAATGAGAATGTCCCCCATAGGCTCAAATATTTGGTCCTCAGTTGGTGGCACTATCTGCAGAGGTTTAGGAGGTGTGGTCTTGCTGGAGGAAGTGTGTCACTGGGGGCAGACTTTGAAAGTTTATAGCCTCACCCCACTTTCAGTTCACTCTCTCTGCTTCCTATATGTGGTTGAAGAATTGAATTCTCAGTTTCTTGCTCTAGCCACCTCCTGCCATGGCTCCCCCACCATTATGGAATCCTCTGGAACCATAAGCCAAAATAAACTATTCCTTCCATAAATTGCCTTGGCCATGGAGCTTATTATAGCAACAGAACAGTATCTCATTCACTGGGCTTTCAGGGCGTGTGCTTCCGCAGTAATGCCAGCTTCTCTGCGGAGGCAATATGGGGTTGACTTTACTCCAAAGAAGTACACTTTCCTGAAATTAGAGAGTGTCATTCAGATCTGCTCCGAAGGGCAAGTTACTCTTATAAAAGGGGAACATGTCTTCTTGAAGGGAGCTATAGCGGAGAGAGGGCTTTTATAGAATTCACCAATGTTCACATGTGCCTACTGTGCTGGCTTATCTGCCGTTGTGCTTATAATAAGGAAGAGTGAGACCCTCTTCCTGGAAGATCCACAGTAGGCTTGTGGATGACCAAAACAGAGGTGAGAAGCATCACGACCATCAAGAATAAAAAGCTGTATCCTATAATAATCCTTTGAAGTTCTCATTTGGAATATTAAAATGATACAGTCTATCTAAAACTCTCTTCTAGATTGCAATAAGCTGAGGATTTTTACAGTAACAGCTGGACCCAGGGTTCCTTTTGAAGAGAGAATTTTCTATGTTTAGGAAAAGTTCAAGGGTAGGGAATGTAGCTCAGCTGTTAGAGCGCTTGGCTAGCACACACAAGGCCCTGCATTATATTTCCAGCATGGCAGCACACATGGAGTGTGGTGGTGTAGGCCAAGCTCAAAGGCCACCCTCACCTACAGAGCAAGTTTCAGGCCAGTCCGGGATAGATGAGACCTTGGTGACAGAGTGGGGGCTGGGAATGGGCTCTATAAACTCAGAAAAGCATTCTGGGAGTGAGGAAGACAGATGCTGTTTTTCTAGTTTTGAATGAGACAGAAAATATAGCATAAAGGTATGATATAAGAAAGGAAATAATGTAGGGTTGAGAGAAAAAAGAGAGCACATGGGAGCAGAGACCGGGGGCTCCCTTGGTATCAATGTTGCTGTGACCGAATCCTCCCCTGCACCATTCCAGCCTGTGTGAGTGGTTGTGGGGAAATCAAGAAGGTGGGGCAGAGAGAACGTCTACAAGTGAGATGCTAATGAGGTCTTGAATTCACTGCAGGAAACCTGGTGTAGAAATACAAATGAAACTATACCTTAAGGATGCACTGAACTCCTGAGGAGGCGATGACTTTCCCATAGGGCATGAGGCAGAGGTCTTAGGTTTATTTTCCATAAATATCAAGAATAGGCAGCTCTAAGTCAAATGGAGATTCAAGTTGGTATTCTAAAACTGCTTATCCCAGAGCCTAAAACATAACAGACACACTATAAATTACCTGTCTTCTTCATCAGATCCCATATGCTCCTTCCAGGAAATTATGTGGCTCATCTGTCAGAATTGCTTTGCATTTCAGTGAAAGTTCATAAACTAGGATGCAGCTACTGTTTGTTTGGGCTATTTTAGAAATGCTATGTCCGCAAACATGGAGAAATCAGGTGGGTATTGACCTGGGAGCTTTATCACTACAAGTTAGTTTTCATAATGCCAGAAGGGGTTATCATGCCACCAGAAGAGAAAAATAATCATCAGCCTTACCCAGCTGTGAACTCTCCAAGCTACAGTGAGGACTGGTCTGGCAAGATATGCCTATTGGTGCAATGGTGACACTGATGTTATATGGGTAACCAACCACTTTTGGATTGGATTTAGGGTCTGCTTCACAAAATGGAGCCTACACCTGGAACTGTTATCAGGGCCAAGAACCTATGGCTAGACGGGTCACAGGCTGTATGGGAGAACCTACTTCTGCTACTCTCCTAAATGTTCGTAGTATTAAACCTACACCTCATGACTTCTTGCTGTACCGATAGATTAGTGCATCTCTCAACTCTCATTGGACAAGCTGCTTCTTGCACTAGATGGCAGTTAGCATAGATACCCACAATGACTCAGCATGTAGAGAACAAGAGACCTCAAGATGCTCAGCCCTAAATGGGATACCTCTATCACACTCTCTCCTACTGAAGCTCAGAGGGGACAAGAAGATTGTACAAGCCAGAGGTGGTAGATGACTATTAGAAAACTGCTTTCCAGACCCAACAGAGCATTTTCACGAATGAATCCACAGTACTTGTGGTAGTATCTATAAGACCTGTGTACACCCAAGCCAGGTAAATAAACAGCATAGATAGAGCAGGTGGGCAAGAAGCCCTGGCCCCAGCTAAGAAGCTATTGGTAACTGAAGATGCTGGAAGAGGGAACGTCGGTTTTCTTCAAGTGCATGGTGCTGGGCGGTTTGATCAGGCTCCAGAGGATGGACCTACACCTGAGAGAATTTTGGCAACACAGATTTGACTTGATAGGCCTTTAAAAGTAATAGAAGACAGGAAGTTGCTTCTCCTATGGAAGATTTTTGTTAAAAGACACATGAATAGCAGTGAAATGTGTCATTTGCAAGCACAAGAGACCTGTGTTACTTTTGCACAGATGCTTTCAAAACTATTGTGTGTGTCACATTCTGTTCTACTCTGCCACGAGACTAGCCATGTCTTAGAAGGAACTTAACTCTGTGGGAAAATAAAATGACACAGTGCCAAACTGTTGGCAACTTTTAACTGACATATAGCACATGTGAGACATGTTTGGTGCTACGAATCCTTAAGATTTAGGGGGTCATTTTTACCCTAGCATAACTTTAATATCTGATGTAATTGCTTCAAAGATCAGGAAGTCAAGGGACTCGGCTCCCTTGGATGAGTGTCCAGGAAAGCCCTTTGGTTCTTATTTCTATTGAGATGATGGCAGTTTGAGGAGGAAAATCTCAACGTTCTGTCTTAGGGAACACATACGAAGTAAAATATATAATTTACTGCTATAGGGGTGGCTGGTTCAATATCCTAATTGCCCCCAAAGGAGGAGTTCATCTTGGAACACGAGTATTGGCTTAATTTGTAAAACATTTCTTCTATGTGACTGCTCATCTGTCAGTCTTTCTGCATCAATTTGGGATGAATTCTTCAGGCTTGTTTGAAGTCCAAGTTAGCCTGATGATAATCTGAGAAGAAAAATCTGTGAGGCAAGTGCTTTACTTACAGAAGAATTTCAGGACTGGGGGAAGTGGCCTCCCAAATCTTAGTGGTTTGCAATGAACCATGTCAAATGAGTCTAATCCCTTAGCGAACATAAAGTATTCATGTCTTAGCTATTTATTGTCTTTGGATACTGGCTCTGAAATCCTCATCACTGATTTTGTCTCTCCTGGATCTCTTCATTGTTTCTCTGGCCCCTTGAGCACAGTTTATTACTTTTTGAAGGTTCATTACTTCTCAAAGTCAATATTCCATAAACCTGAACTTGCTAGTTTCCAAATATCTTATTTCTATTCCTAGTGTTGTTTTTTTATTAATTATTTTTGATAGTTTAGGATCTGGTTGAAATCTTTTTTTTAATGTATATTTTTAATTGAATTTTTGTGTATTTCATACAAAATATCTTAAAGTCATCTTTATACCCTATCTCTGCCGTCATAGCCTGCCACACTAGATTTCATGCATTCTATCATGTATGCTAAGGTCTATTGAGTAATGTTAGTGTATTCAGACATCCCTCAGTGCAAGTTTATCCTCTGGGGTCTAGTCAGTCTACCTAGAGTCTCTCTCTTACAGAAGATCAACTCTTCCTCATCCAGCAGTAATCCAGCTGCCAATAGTTTTTTGGCTAATTTCCCCAGTTCTATGCTGGGTTTTTGTCTGCTTGAGTCTGCATGGTCTTGTGCATGCTGACATCATTGCTGTAGATTCATATGAGCAAGGTCCCAGGAGCCTGTGAGACTTTATTTCCATATGGTCATGAACTACCTTTCCTGGTTCTTACAGATGATGATATTTTTTCTATCTTCTAACATCTGAGATCTAAGCCCTCCTTGGCTAGAAAAGGCGCTTCAAGATAGTAAGTAGCATAGACAAAGGAAGTTCCAAGGGTTGCTTAGGGAATTATGGGTATTGAGCATAGACTAAAGGCATAAACATCATAAAAAATTCGATAATGGATTGGTAGTTTGGAGACAAGACTGTGGAGAGCCTGGGATGCAGGCAGGGTCAGGTTAGGACTTAATTCTACAACCAGCAGGAAGCCAGAGAAGTTTATGAACTTGAGCCTGTTAGAATCGGTTTCATTCTGATGTTTATGACACCAGGGTGTAGAGGTGATGGAAGAACAGAGATGCTTGAGGTAGAGAGACCAGTTAGGAGGCCTGAAATAATTCTGCTGAAAGATGCTCATATCTTGAACGAGGCCAGAGAGCACAGACAGAAGTAATGTCAGCTTCTGACCTCCCCAGGGAGATGGGGACCTACGCATGCCTTTTCTTCACTCCTATACTTGGTGAAATGCCTCTGCTACACTGAGTTAAGGAGAAGATTTGTGACCAAGAGGGCTCTTTGGAGTTCCCCAGACTCTGAAATCAGGGTAGCCATATAGGAATTTACGGCCCGAGCTAGCAGTTCTCTCCAGAGCGGTGGAACACAGGTTAGCTCAGCCCAGCTCCTGGCCCAAAGACAGACAGGAACCTCAGGCTCCGTTCTCAGCTTCTTGCTTACTTCTTAATTCTCTGGCATCTTTCACGACGGTGGTCCACCGCTGCTCTCCTCCGCCTCTTCCTCTTTTGTTTAAGGGAAGAAAATTGTCGCTGCTGTTTGCAGCCCATGCAGAAAACGTATTTCCCAGCAGGTGATTCTGAGCATTAAACAGGTCCTACCACTGTCCCTTCCACACGTCACTTTAACAGCCATGCCAGCAAATTGCTTAGTCCACGAATTCTCCTCTCCCTTGGTGCCTGCATTAAACTGAGAGAAAAAATAAAGGCCATTAAGGGCTCTTCTCCTTGATTATTTTTTTTAAAGAGCATGATGAATTTTGGGGAAAAGGGAATAAGTTGAAGGTCTGGTACAACACTGTGTAAATCAGTACTTCCCTTCTTGAGGTACTCATGTCCCAGTGGTTCAGGTGAGTCCATCCCACAGCCTGGGAGGAAGTGAGCCAGGGAGGTCTTTTTGAAATTACATTTATTTATTTATTTAGGTGTGTGCACCACAGCACACATGTGGAGATCAGAGGACAGCTGGAGTTGGTTCTCTCCTTGCCACTAAGCCTAAGTACCTGAGTTCAATCCTCCTACTGGATGACTAGAATTCCCATAAGGATGAAGCCCTCTGGCCAGCCTCAGGAGGTTGAACTCAGGTAGTTAGGCTTAGTGGCAAGCACCTTCGCCAGATCAGCCATCTCAACAGTCCAAGGACTATGAAGATTTTATATCATGTAATGTTGTGAAGACTCAGAGTAAACTAAGAGTTAGAAAAGATCCCTGTAGTTTATATGAAGACAGATTCTTTTTTAACTTTCTCAGTGATAGCTTTCCAGAATCTCTAACTCATGAGAGTTGAGTTCTTTTGGTTGTTAGACGTAGAAACCCATAGAAACATGTCTGAGAAGCTCCAAGGGGAATGAAGCTGTTAGAATTTAGACAGTGGGAAGGAAAGTGGAGTCGGGAAAATAGACCAATGCCAGACCTTCAACAGGATAAGACTGCGTTTATTCAAGTGGAGCAAGTAACAGAAGCCTCGCCATGGGACGGGGGTCTCTGTACTGTGAATGGAGGGAGTTAGAGAACGTGTAGAGGTAGGGCCTGAGGAAGCTGACGCAGCTGCCGGGGTCTCTGTGTCCCATTCTCCTGGAGCTGCTCACTCAAGCACGACAGACTATCTTGAGTCACAGACTGCCTCAAACAGTTCGCTTGAATTCTGGGAGTGGTCTATCTGGGTGTGATTGATCGGTAAGGTTAGTAGCAGTCTCAGAGGCAGATAAAGATAGTGGCAGTTTCAGAGGACTTCTGGCTTTCTGCAACTGGGGTATTCTATCAAAAGCCAACAGGGATGGCTTAAAATACAATAAAAACTCCTGAGGTGTCTTTCTTCTTGGAGACTAGAACCATATTGAAGGTATGTGCAGTCATCACAGTAAAGTTTTGTGACTCTTTATGAAGGAGCTTTCCTCAAATCCTTCTAGTTCCTTGTGTCAAATTACTGAGGCTGGCCAGAGGGCTTCATCCTCATGGGAATTCTAGACATCACTAGTTCCTGAGTTTTCTGCCTTGGGCCATGGGGTGTGTGTGTGTGTGTGTGTGTGTGTGTGTGTGTGTGTGTATGCACACACACTATCCTGTTCCATCCAGAGACATTGGAAGATGGTGTTTAAGCTGTGGTTGTGTACAACACTATGATTCCGAAGAAATGTCTTCTCCTCCTATCAATTGGGAAAGAGTACAAGTGGGTGCTCACTACTCACACAGCAAGTGCTTTCCTCCATTGTGAGAAGCTCTATGATTTACAGCACAGGGCCCATTATCCCATCTATGTGGAAAGTGTGTCTTAGGGAAATAGTGACTTATACTGGGATGCTGAGGTCATACAGGTGTGCATTATTTTCCTCATCTCTATGACAGAACGCCCAACATAAACAACCTAACAAGAAGAGAGCTGTACTTTGGTTCAAAGTCCGTGGGTGCTTTGACTCTGTGAACATGAGTTGAATATCAGGGAGAAAGAAGAATGCAGCGTTGGCAGTAGGGGCAGAGGGAGGGAGAAAGTGAGGAAGAGAAAGGAAAGGAGAGGGATGATTACCCCCCCCCCCACCATGTGCTTCCTGCAGTTAGATATTCCGAATATTTCTGGAACCTTTCAAAATAGTGTCATCAGCTGTGGGCTTAGGGATTAACACATGAGCCCATTGAGCCAAACAAGGTATGGCTCCATCTCTGTATTATGCCAACATTGATTTTTCTCCTCCGTTATCTGGAGAGTAGCTATCCTAAGTGAAGCTCAGATTTTGTAGTGACGTTTTCCAGGGGAGCATCTTAAGCTGCCCATAACCTCACCCCTGTGTCCAGCTCTGCGGCTCGGTTGCTATTTGAAATTTGTTTTCAATCCCCAGAGATATCTTTGCATTCAATGGCAATTTTTCTTTCTGTGAAAGAAATATTTCAGTGATTTCACATATCTGAGTACTTTGAATACTCAGAACCAAGGCCCAGACTTCAGCATTTCTCAGAAAATAAAGGAATTCTTAGAATGCCTGGGAGTTGCACTTGGAGCCAGCAAGACCTTAATTGTACCAGGCAATGATTGGTAGAGTTCTTATAGCTAGCCTTCAGTCTGGGCTTCAACCACTGTGAGTGGTTAACTGGTGCTTAAAGGAACCTGAACCACTCTAGGTAGAAACCAGAGATATTCTGCTCAGTATAACCACCGCCTCTTCCCTCAGCTTGTGTTCAACGTCACTGTATGATCTCCTCTGGGTCAGGTGATCTTCCGTGGAAAACGAAAGTCCAAACTCCTAGAGCTGATTCTTGTTACCCAGGCTGCCTTTCCTGGTATTAAACTACCATCTTTATATGAAGGCCTACCTGAACTCAAGGATCAGAAGCAGGACACTAAGCCTCCAGGCCAGGCTGACACAGAGGGCTGTGCTGTGTGGGAAGAACAATATGTAGGAAAACGAAAGTCCATGAGATTGTCAACCACTGGGTTCTCACCATCTTTACTGTGAAACCTCAAGAATACCAAATAATAAAGACCACACTGGCAGATGCCATAGTGACTTACACAGAGCATGGGGTACCCTAGACCCCATCAACTCCCCGGATTTACCCTGTCATCCTGCTCCAAAGTTCTCAAGAAGAGCAATTGCAGAGTGAAGACCTGGGGAAGATCCTATAATTCCCCTGCCTGGAGCCACAGACTATGGCCTTAGACCATGGCACTCTCAGCCCATCGTACTGATACAAGGGAGAACCAGCGCCCCCTATGGGTTTCTTCATCTCATTCATAAACGAATTTAATAATGGACCGAAATACATTTTATTAGAATTTAAAGAATAATCCTCAGGGCAGGCAAGCTGGGAATCTTTTCAGTTGTCTTGAGGAAGAGAATAGAGGGAAAAGGGAAAAAGCATTCATAAAGCCACGCAGGTGCTGAGCCTGCACGGAGGCCCGATGCATGCAGACCGGCAGCCACATACAGGGGGAAGGATGCTTTAGAGACAAAGTAAAGAAATACAAGGTGCTGGGGCAGCCCAAAGCTTTAGCATGCTTAGAAAAGGGATATGAAGAAGAAAAGGGAGATACTACAGAAGAACAGTCAGGATGTGAGCAGAGTCACATGTCTGTGACCCAAATCCACAAGAACTGCACTAAGCGGCAGAGGTTGTGAGCAAGAACAGTTCACCATCTCAGCACACTAGGTATTCCCCTCATCTTTTGAGCAGAACTCAAGGTGAATGAACCTGCCTTTCTAGGGATGGTCCTATGATTATGCAATTGACCAATCAAACTGGAAAGGTGGGTCTTCCAACAGAGAGACTAGAAATTTTATTTTTTGACCAGTTAAATCTTCTGGAACTTTTTGCTACCTTAACGTTACTATTCCCAAATACCCGTACATGTGAAGCTGGAGAGTAGTGACTGGTAAAAGCTATATCAATATTCACGTGTAAAAGAAACCAGTTAGCAGAGAAAGACTGGAAGCCATATCCCCATCTGGGCTTTATGCAACAAACAGAGCATGCTCAAGAAAAGGCCTTAACCTGCAAATGTGGGAGAGGTGAGTACTATGTAAATGTCCCCTAAAGTCATGGGGCTCCTGGCACGGTGCTTTTGGAAAGCATGCCTCAGTTCACTAGCCCACTCCTGTTAATAAACAGTCTCCATATTTTTATTCCATTTTCTGGTTTTTGCTTTTGGATTTTTGAGACAGGGTCTCACTAGGTAGCCCCAGCTAGCCTAGAACTTGCTTTATAGACCCGGCTGGCCTTGAATTCCTAGAGATCCATCTGCCTCTGCCCGCTCAGTGCTGGGATTAAAAGTGTCCACCACCACGCACAGTTTCTATTTCTGTTTCTAACCATGTGACCAGTTCTCTACCTGGGACAGAAGAACCTGGATACTTTAATAGGTGCTCCTGGGATGCTGCCAAGTGTCAACTGGACACTCAGATGTGTGTCTATAACGTAAGCACTTGCCATGTCCTTCTGTATTTCAGCTGTAAATTAATAGCGTACTGGAATCTTTGTGTCTGAACTGCTCCTGCCTCAGAGCTCTAAGGTTCCTAACTTTACTTTCCAATTCAATGTACATTGCTTTTGTTTATCCTCCTTAGTCCTGTACTATGTCCTTCACTCTCAATGTGCCTCTCTCCCACTCCCCTCCCCTGCTCATTCACCTCTACCTCTAACGTTTAAGCATTTAAGGAACACCCAGTGTATGCATGCCCCAGTGGCTCTTGGTAAGATTGACAGAATATCTATTATATTCGTAGTCTGGGGAAAATATCTAGTGCTAAGTAAATCTATATTAAGTAAATGTACATCCCCAATATTCCACAGGATAGTACTGTGTACTCGATCCTGGAGGAGGGGTGTTGGAATCATGCTTAAGAGTTAAGACTTCTAATTTTCTGCACCAAGGAGGGGTTGGGGAAACTTCTTTTTGTGCCGTGGGCTTGTGTTAGCAACACCCAGTGACTATAAGCTCTGGTTGGGTAAAGTGCTGAGCCGGCACATAAAGTGATGTTGAAGACCTGGTGTCTCAGAGTATGGGAAAGGGCAGAGTCGAGGGGACCAAGGAACAGGTGCCAGCATCAGGTCTTTGGTATTAGAGGATTAGGAGTTTGGGATCAGGGTCCACAGCCACTAGACAATGGCTATGTGAATTAATAAGCTCACCTGTCCCTCAACTGCAAAATAAGGTTCACCTCTCAGATTGTGTTGGAAATATAACATTCTTAACAGGGTGCTGGACACTGAAATTGAGGCTCCATAAGTAATTAATGTCACTAGTGGTAAAGACAGGAAGGCCCGGAAGTGAAGAGAGGAGCGGGAGGAAAGTGCACTGGAAGGCTGGGCTGGGCGTGGCGTGCAGCAAATCTTTGATTTTTAGTCAGGAAGGCCATTGGACCTGTTGGCTCTTAGCCAGTTGGGGGTGGGGAGCTGGTGGTGGGTGGGGTTTGGGCTTGGCCTTTCCCCTGCAGTGCCTGTGTCTGGGTGTACCAATCTCAGCCATCAACCTAGAGGTTTCTTCCTAGAAAACCTGAAAGCAGGGTCCCGGATTAGCATAACTGCACCTTGAGATTTGAATAGATGTTCAGTGCTTCTAGAGGGGATCTTTGCATTGAAGGATTCGTTCTAAAAATAATGCTTCTTTGAATTTTGGTCTAAATAGCAAAAACCTTATGTTGTGAGACCTAAATTATGGCCCAGAGCTCAGAAAATCTCCTGGTATTTGGTAACACTCAGGTTCCTAGGGCCCACACGAGACATAATGTATCAGAAGCTCTGGGGAAGGACACCCAAGCACCTGCCTTCTTACTAGGTTACCATGCGATTCATAGGAACATTGAATCTTGAGCTGCTATGGTTCTGAATATTAAGAAACTGAGACTAATTAAATGGCATCAAATTACTGAAAATAATTACCCGAAGATTGCAATAACAATTTGGGCTTAATTCCTTCAAAGGAAAGCAAATGAAGAGTCCAGAAAAGAACCTAATAAAGATTAATAGCCGAAAGATTGTAGGAAGTGAGATTTTTGCTTTCGTCTGTCTAACTACTTCTTTCCAGTAGTGGTGTTACCAAACTTGATCTCTGGGGAGGCAGTGAGACCTTAGGCTTTGCTCACCTTCCCAGCTGTGGCACCTTTCTTGCCCATGCTGAGTGACTTGACTCTGGCAGATTTCTACCTCCTCAAAGCATAGCCCAGCAAAGGCTAACTGTGGTTCTCAGCACTGTAGCATCAAGCACTGCCCGGGAACACAGACACACGCAGTCTCAGCATATGGCTGACTTGATTGGTGTCTGGGTGGGGCTGGAGGGAGTTTCAGACCATTAAAGGTGCAGGTCTGCCTTGTTCATATTGGCTGATCTTTTCTCTACTGGATATTGGATGGGGATTTTGTATATAAATCCAGGTTGCCTGTCTGGGTTGTATGGTCCTCTTCAACACACCACACTGCAGCTACTCTGCTTTCCCTGGGACTCTCACCTCGGTCTCTAGTCAGTAATTCACTGAGATCTGCCTGCGCTCCCCTTCTCTCGTCTGCCACCTAGAAACTGTCCCATGATAGTGAGCTGAGGAAATCACAGGTTTGCCTCACTGGTTTTATATCTCGTAGGAGTTACTGTTCTTACTGCCTGATGTTCAGAGTCTTCAAAACCAAACCATTATTTCATGAGTTTTGTCTTTTATTTTAAATATATTTCAAGTAGGAGGGTTGATATATTCTCTCTTACTCCATGCTGGGAATGAGCAGCATTCCAATATACTGTTATGAAAGATTGCTGCCAGCTGTTGAGGAAGAATGGCGTGGAAGCAGGGCAGACAAGAAGCAGCTTGGACACTGGCTGGGGGCAGGCTCTGTGGGGTTGCTTGAGACGTGGGTAACAGTGACAGGCTTGGAGGTGGATGCAAGTGGAAGTCTCTGCATTTGTCTCTGAATTTACTGCTGAGAGACTCACTGACGGAGACTTTCTATGCAGACTGCTTGTCTTCCTAAACCCGCCTGTCTCACCTGTTGTTTGCTGATGAGTTGAAATTATAGTCTCTATTAGATTACTGGCTTTATGGGGGTAGAAGTAATTCTGTCTTATCTCGCTGCTCTGTAAATCCGTATATATTTGCCGCATACAGAGCAGGTATCTTAATGGATCTGCTACATGAAACAAATAAATGCTTCTCCATGATTATTGCTTTTTATTGTAAGTGTATGTGAGTATGGCGTGCATACATGTGTATACATGTGTGTGTGTGTGTGTGTGTGTGTGTGTGTGTGTGTTTGTGTATAGGTTGGAGGTTGATGTCTGGTGCCATCCTTGATTGCTGTCTACCTTATATATTGAGGGAGGGTCCCTCACTGAATCCAGAACTCACCGCTTCATCTGGTCTATTAGCCAGCTTACTCCAGGGATCTCCTGTCTCTGCCTCTTTAGTGCTGGAATGACAGGTGGACCACCATACCCACCTAGCATTTACATGAGTGCTGGGGATCTGAACTCCAGTCCTCACGTTGCCTGGCAAGTACTTGACCTGCTGAGCCATCTCCTCAGCGCTTTGATGATCAACTTTGGGCAGACTGTCTATCTGCTGGATACAGTTTGGATGTATGTCCCTCAAAGGTCCACTTGTTAGGGCTTGGCTCCCAGGGTTATTGTATTGTGGTGCTGTGGGTCTTTAAGAGTTGTGACCTAGCAGGTGCTCTCAGATGACAGGATATGTCCTGAATGGCATTGTGTGATTGGTCTTTCTCTTCCCTCGGCCTCCTGGCTCCAGATGCAACACTTGACTCTGTGACATGCTTCTGACACGATGCACTCTGTTCACCAGAGACCCAAACCAATTGGTCTTCCTGAACCTCGTCTTCAACCTCTGTAACTACCAAGCAAAAAATAAACCTTCTTTTTTTTTTTTTTCATAAGTAACTTGTCTCAGACATGTTGGTAGCAATGTAAGGCTGACTAACACTTCTTTTCAGGTTGCTCGTGCGTAGATTCTCATTCGATATCTGCATGTTTCTGCAGCTTGCTTAGGACACAGAAGCACCAGCATTGCCTGGGAGTTTGTTAGCAATCCAGAATCTCAGGTTTCCCCTCTACCTGCTGAATGACCACATGTCAAAAGACACTAGTTCAGTTATTTTCCTTTATAGTTTATATTTTACCATTGATGTTCTATATAAGGAATACAAGGAGAATGATTGTTTGATAAGACATGTATAAGTTTGACCTAGGTTATATCTAACATTTCCTGATACCAAAACTTACCTATAAGACTGGGCTCCATCCTAGTACTTGACTGTGCTCCTTGCCTGAATAGTCTCTTAGTGCCCACGTTACTCAGTGAGGATTTCAGAACTTAGGTCAATATCTTTGCAGATGGGGCCTGTCTGTATGTTTGCCTCTCTTTCCTCCATCAACAGCTGACATTTTAAGATCACCTTTACTATGTATGAAGCCTACAGTGATTGCATAAATTTCCAGGATTAATTCCAATGGGAACAGGTATGTATATCCCGGAAGAGAGAAGCAGGAGAGGACATTTTGTGGCACACAGAGAAGGTGCGTGTCACAACCAATTAGATGCAACAAGGTTCAAAAAACTAGAGGGCACCAACCTGAAAAGCTTTGTGCTCAGGGACTTGAGAATAAATGGCTTTTTTACAATGGGTAATTAACTCATGGAGTGGGTTCCCGGAGGCAACTGAGAGAGCTGATGAGCGGTGGCCGTGCCTGGGAATTGCTGTGGAAGTCAACCAGGAGTGGCTGCAGAAACTTGAGAATAGGCACCTGTGGACCAGGAAGGGCAGACATGCTCCTTCCCAGAGCTGAGGTGCCAACTGCGGCAGCCTTCTCCAACACCTACATTTGCATTCGTATTCTGTGTCTAATAATTGAGTTTCATTTGATGCAGTGACTGACATAGGTAGCAAAGGTTTTATTATTATCCCTATTATTACGAATTCTTCCTTTTTTTTTTAGTTGGAAAGGTTAGGAAATTGTGGGTCAGAGAATGAAATGAATTCCCCAAGGGACTGTGTAATAAGACAGGAGCAGGACCCGGGATTTCTGATCTTGCATCCAGTCACCTTTTCTCTGTATCTCATTATCTGTTTTCTATCACTGTCTAGAGGGAAGTGTAAAAATCATAGCGAGAAAGAATTCGCTTTGTGCTGTGTGGGAGAGTGTTTCCTCTGAGTTTTTTTCTACATTTACCATTCTGTTACATAAGTGGAAGACATATTAAGGATGCAGATCATGAAACTGAGTAATATTTTCCTCTTGGTGATCCCATGCTTAACTCTCTGTTAAGTATTTTAGATATTTTTTTCATTTAATCTTCAGAAGGACCAAATGAAGTGGATGTCATGTAACAAATAAGTAGTCCCAGACATGATGGGATATGTGATCAAAGTTGCATAAGCAGAAATAATGAAGTTGTGACTCAAATCCAGGTATCCTGATGCTTTAGGTTATAAACTGTTATTCTTCAAGTGAGAGATACTCAAAATGTGGTTCTTGACAGACTGACTGAGGTCAGCTCTTCAATGAGAATCCTGAGTCTTTATGCCAATCAACTATAACACTGAGTCATATGTTGAGGCCACATGATGTTTTAGGAGGTAGAAGGGAGAGAGAAAACTTTCTCCATGAAGGAATCAGTATACCAATGTCTATCCTCATCCAGTGCCTCATCTTCTTGATCTCAACAGCTGGGAAACTGGCATTTTGAAAAGCTCTTCCTTAAGTTTTACTGTCTGTGGCATGACAGAAGTAATTGCTAAAGATTCTACCATTTTTTCTTTGTTTTTCACTATTGGTTTTTCATTTATTTTTAAAACAGACTGTTAAGTGATAGGGCTCTAACTAAAGCTTAATTCAATAAGTCTCTTTGGAGTGAAATCATGTGCCCATCTAGTAATCTACCTGTTCCATTTAAAATAATTTTCATTGTTAATTTCTATGGCTTAAGAGTCATTAAATTTTATTTGAGACATCAGAGAGACTGAAGAATGAAAGAACCCCATTTCTCTTCGTTTTCAACTTTGTTACAATATATTTTGTAGTGGGTGCCCATTATATTTTATGGACTCATTGACAGACTGAAAGATAAAGCACTACTTTGAGCCATACTAGGTTAAATATGTTGTGGACAGGAATTAGCATCTCTGTTTTGGATTCTCCATGTGATAGATCTCCCTTGAAGTATAGAGACTGTTATATGCCCACAGTCTAATCTTTTGAAGTGGTTTCAGATAGCCCATAAAGGTCAGATGGGGTCTCACTTTCAAAGATAAAAAGAGGGCTGGAGATCTGGCAGAGCCATTAAAGTCTCAGGATCACAACCAAAAATACAAAGATGAAAAGAAACATTTTGATTGAATATTTATATTTTTTATTTTGGAGTCAATCATGAACATTTAAAATATGAATAGAGGAACCAAAGATACACAGTGACATTACAATCTATATTACAATGATAGCATATTCACAGAATTTCTAAAAGCAACTTTTATTAGTGTATGTGGTGGTTAATATTGGATTGATGGATGCAGGCATCCCAGAGATGCATACCTCTAGGTGTGTTTCTAGAGAGGAGTGACTGCCTGGGGATCCTTGATGGAGTCAAAGGTAGGAGGGAGAAAGAGTGTGGGAATTTTCCTCCCTGCTTCGTATAAGCTATGTGATGAAGAGCCTCTCTCCTATGCTCCCACACCACCATGTTCAGCTCCTCTACCACCTAGACTCAATGGAGCCTAGCACTGTGGGATGAGACCTCTGAAACCATGAGCCAAGTAATTCCTGTGAAGTTGTTTATGTCATGTATTTTATCACAACAGTGCAAAGTCTAATACAGCGCATATTAATTTATAAAACAATGGGCTCAATGGACAATTTCATGCAGGTATATAGTATCCTTTGATCGTGTACAGACAGGCCCATTACCCTTTCTTATCTGTCTTTTCTGCTCCGATCCCTTTAATTTCCCTAATAGCTACCCCGCTCGCATGTCCTTCCCATCCCACTTTGTGTCCACATTTATCTTGATGAGTCTGGCTCATTTTGCTTTTAATAGTTTGCTGAATGTGATGACCTCGGGTTCCATCTCCTTTCCTAAAAAGTGCATGATTTTGCTCTTCTTTATGTTTGAATGATTCTCTATGGTCTCCTTTAACGATTATCTATTGATGGGCAGCTATTGATTCTGTATCTTGGCCACTGTGATACCACTGCAGATACAGGCATACAGGACACTGTGGCATGATGACTTTATTGGGGGATATAACCAGGTGTGTAGCTGGTCATGTGGTCGCACTATTTTTAGTTTTCTAAGGAAAGGCCCCTATAATTTCCATAGTGACTGGACTAAGTCACCTTCCCACTCACTGTCTGTAAATGTTTATTTCCCCCACATCTTCGCCAGTATTTTTTTTCCTCAATGACAGGCATTCTGACTGGGGTGAGAGAGAAATCTCAGTGTGATTTTGATTTTCAGTTTCTGATGACAAAAGATTTTGAATGATTTATTTTGTGTATTTATTGACTATTTTCATTGCTTTTTTAAAAAGTATCTGTTTTGATTTGACTTCCTGTTCAGAAGGACACCTTTGCTATTTATAGTAACCCAGGGTGGCTTTTTTCTCATGCCTTGAAAGACATTTAAAATCGTATGGCTTTCAGAGTTTCTGTTGAGAGCTCCACTGTGACTCTGAGGGGTTTGTTTTCTAAGCAAGTTGAAGCTTTTCTTGTAGCTTTCTTTAGCCTTCCCCTGTTCTCTAGTCTTGACATTTTGACTATAATAGAAAACTTTGAGGATCCTTTCAGGTCATGCCTCTTCTATCTGGATGGCCATATATTTTCCAAGATTTTGGATATTTTAGGCAGGTATAATTCTGAATAGATTTTCTACGATTTTAGTCTATATATCAGTGCCTCCTATCTAGAAAAACAACTCAGGTTTGTCTTTTAGTGAAGTCTCATAGTATATGTTTGGTTCATAATTTCTTAGTTTTTTCTTAATACTATTTTACTGCTCTAATTTATGAACTTTGCCTTCAAACCCTGAAATTCTCTCTTTTAATATAGTTTATCATGGAAGTTTTCCACTGAGTTTTTTAGTTTGACTCATTGAGAGCCTTTTTCATTGTATGTGTGTGTGTGTGTGTCTGTGTGTGTGTGTGTCTGTGCGTGTGTATGTGTGTGTGTGAATGTGTGTGTGTGAATGTGTCTCTGTGTATGTCTGTGTGTGAGTGTGTGAATGTGTATGTGTGAGTGTGTCTGTGTGTGAGTGTGTATATGTGTGTGTGTGTTTCTGTGTGAGTGTGTCTGTGTGTGTGTGTGCCATTGTGCTCATGCTCATGTAGATGTCAGAGGATAACTTGCTTCTCTCCTTCTACCACGTGGGCTCCAGGGGATTGAACTCAGGTAATCAGGCTTGGCAGGAAGCACCCATACCTGCTGTATTAGTTACTTTTCTGTTGCTGTGATAAAAGTACCATGGTCAAGGCAATTAGTGGAAGGAAGTTTATTTTGACTTATGATTGAAGAGGGTTTAGAGTCTTCATGATGGGGAGTCAGGCCTGGTGGCAAAAGCTAAAAGCTGAGAGTTTGTATCTTCTCAATTGCAAACGTAAAATGGAGCAAGCCCACTGGGAGTAGGGTGAGGCTATGAATTCTCAAAACCTGCCCCCTGTCATGTCCTTCTAGAAGGCTGTACCTCCTAAAGAGTCCGTGATCTTCTCAGTAGCACCACCTAGGGAACAAATGTTCAAATCCTTGATCTTAAAGGGACATCTCTCTTTCAAACCATCACACCTGCTGGAATATCTTGCTGGCCCTCATTGTGATTTGCAATTCTAGAATTTCCATTTGTGTTTTTTCAAAATCTTTAGCTTTTTATCAAACTTATCACTCATAGACTCTCATAGACTGTACTATCTTGTTTCATGCATTCAGGTTTTTTAAAATTTTCTTGGAATTCATTGACCTTTTATTTTTATTTCTATTTATTTATTTTTTGTATTTCATGTGTATGAGTGCATTGTCTACATGTGTGTAAGTGCAGCTTTGTCATGCAATGCCTGTGGAGGTCAGAGGAGGGCGTTGGATCCCCTGGAACTGGAGTTATGGATAGCTGCTAGCTGCCATGTGGGTTCTGGGAATCAAACCTGTGTCCTCTGCAAGAGCAGCCAGTGCTCTTAACTATTGAACCATCTCTCCAGCTCCTGGTCTTTTAAACAATCATTCTTTGTGAATTATACAAGAACTTCTTGTTGCCTTCTGTTTTCAAATTTCTTATATTTATAAATATAAGTTTATAATTTATAAATATAATATAGTTTATCATGGAAGTTTTCCACTGAGTTTTTGGTATGGAAACCTCTTCCATTTTCATATAAAAGCCTTTTCAGGGAGTAGACTTCTCTCGGTGATGTGTCTGGGATTGGATTATTGTGAAATAATGGCCATATTTTCAGTTTCTTTTGTAGTATAATTTCCCTGATACTTCTTTTGTGAGGGTTAATGTGCTTTGATACAACTCTTTCTGCTTTCTCTGTAGATCTCACAAGACTGTGGGCTTCTGGTAGATCCCATAGATGCACAGCTGATAGAGTGATGGGGTGCGCCCTCTTTGATTGTGCCTCTAGTTCTTCAACAGTATGCTGTGTGCAAGGGTCTGAGAGTGCCGCTCCGAGTTGTATTGTCCATACTTTTGTTGTTTCTCTGCTGTTGGAGGAATAGATGTCTAGGAATAGGTCTTCAACACACCCCTGAACTATGTCTACTTTAAGCTTGGTCATTGGCTTGGAGTTGTTCTTTGATTTGCAGTGGTCACTGAAATTTTAGTAGCAGTGGGTTTTGGGTAAGGTGTGGTTGGTTCTTAGCTCAGCAGCAGAGAATCTGTACAATGTACACGAACAGTTCTGCTCAATCTCAGCATCACATAGAAAGGGAAAACACAGTAATGGTAACAGACAGCAGTGGACCACCTATCAAAACACATTAAAAAGTAAGTACCAACTCTGATATACACAGCTTCACCAACAACCTCCACGAGAGGAATTATGTAAATCAAAATGTTTTAAAAGCTAAAAGAAGAAAGCAACCAAGAGAGAAAAGGTAATTGGGAAACAGAAAAAAAGTTAGAATACTATAAAAGCGAGAAGGGAGAAGGCATTGCGTCACCTCCACACTGAACCACGGAAGACTGCTGCTTGCACAGCATGGCAAGATTTGCTGTGTGTTCCAAGCAAATGAAAATGTCCAGATATGTTTTTCCAAAGCAGCGGGGTTGTGTGTGTCCTTTACAAGATGGTTTTCCTCGGGAGCACTGTGCTTTTATATCAAGAAACAGAGCTCTTTCCCAGTACCAGAGCTGAGCGCAGCTTCCAGATCCGCTGGGTCAGATCGCACCGTTGTCTCTCTCTGTACCGACTGCTCCTCGCTCTGACTGTGTTCCTTCGTGTCACTCCTCTCCTCGATGGCAGTGCTGTGCCCTGTGGGCCTGACACTCATGTCCTGTCTTCCGCCTTTCTTATTGTATTCTTTGACCTGTACTTACACGCTGCGTGCGGCCCGAGCATCCCTGCCCACACCCACCACCTTCATTCTTATTTATGTATTTGTAAATTTCTGAGTCCAAAGTGCTGCCCGCTGGAATGTTGGCTTGATCCTTGTGTAGGTGTTATATATATTTCTTGTTCTCTAGTCTAAGAATGAGTGCTTGGGTCTTTCTTAGTCTCTGTCTAGCTGATAAATGTGCGTGTGTGGTATGTGTGTGGCCACCTAGGGTATTTTGTCTGGTCCTTTTCTTCACCAGGTAAAGAATTACACGTTTACAGTCACAGCACACAGCCGATGTTTACTGAAGCAGAAGCAGTATCCACACAGCTCACAAAGAGACAGACTCCCGACAGCTGCAGAGGTGGGGTCCAGAGCTGGAGTGCCATCCACCCCCCTGGAGAATATGGACTCGTGTGTGCTGTCTGGCAGGAGGTGGGGCAGAACTGGCTCCCTTTCCTGCTTTGGGTTGCACAGGGCAGGATACATGTTGTTGGTTGGCTCACTCCTATGAAAGCAGGAACCCGACTAGTTAGAGCAAGGGCAGAAAATTCGAAATTCGCTCCAGAGGGAGTCCAGCAGTTGAGGAAAAAAAGCCAGCCTAAAGGGCCAACTTTGGGCGGGAACTTGGAAGACAGTGATAGTAATAGGCACACAGCTGAATCTAGTCTGAGGCCTCCTCCCTGGACTCTCTGCCTGATTTAGAACTCTTTCCTCACTTCCTTCATGTGCATATATGTTCACGGGGGTGGAGGGCAGGGGTCAACGTCTACTGTCTTACCCAAGCATTCTCTTATTTTCTGAGACAGGACCTCTCACTGAACCTAGAGCTCACCAATTAGCTAGAGTGGCAGGTCAGCAGTTGTGGTGGTCCTCTTATCTCAGCCTTTTCAGCAATGGGGTTGTAGACATACTGCTATACCAGGTTGCTTACATAAGTGATGGGGATTTGAACTCAGGTCCTCACAGTTGCATGACAGGTGTCTTGCTGAGTCATCTCTTCAGTTCATAATGCACTCTAGTGATTTTCCTTACTTTGCCCAGAAGCTGTTTTCTGACTCTTTCCTTCTGAGAAGATGTTATGTACGACTGACTTCTATTCCACTACCTTGGCTTCTCACAATTTTTGAAATAATTTTTTAGTTGAACTATGTTCCTCAGATGAATCCTGCAGCTGTTAGAGTATGCCTCCAGCTTCTTTTTACAGTTTCTTCCCTGTGTGGTCTTGTTTACAAGTTCCATGCTTAGGTGAAATGTCTAATGCAGTATCTGAGTCGTGGAGACACAGAGCTCTATTTAAAACCATGGCTGGTCACCTTCCTTTGCCGGGATGGAAGATCATGACAGCCTGTAAAACTGCTCAACTGGAAAACAAAGAAATGAAGCCAGTGGAAATAACTGGCCAGTTAAAGGCACGGCGACATAAACAACTCCTCTGTCTAGGCTGAACAGCTTTCAAGGCTGTAAAATGAAGACAAGTTTTGTCTTAGCACTCTGAGTCTAGTACTTGGTACTATGGCTGATGGTGATTTGGCATTCGCTTAATGTCTCCTTAAAGGAAGGGCCAAGAAAGGTCAGTTCTAAGTACATATAGGAAAGAAATTAAGGGAAAGTGTTGAAGACTTGCACGCATGTTTCTCCTTACAACAGCTTTAAGGGAAAAGCTGAACAAACCAAACCTATGGCTTTGCTGTACCATCCATTTGCCTGATGTGGAACTTCCCCCTCCCCCTCTTCCTCCTCCGCCTCTTCCTCCTTCTCTCTCTCCCCTCTTCCTCCTCCCCTTCCTCCCTCTCCCTCCCCTTCTTCTTCCTCCTCTTCTTCCTTCTCTTTTTTCCTCTTCTCCTCCTTTTTTCTCTTTTCCTCTTGCTCAGATAGGATTTCATGTATCCCAGGCTAGCCTCAAAGCCAGCCTGGCTTGGCTTTTGAACTTCTGATCCTCCTGACTCTACCTATGAGGTGCTAGAATTTAGACATATATCATCCAGCTCAGCTTGATGTAACTTTCTTTAAAAGGATTTTATTTTTGCTTTTACGTGTATGAGTGCTTTGTCTACATGTATGTAAGTGTGCCCTGTTTGTGCAATGCCCAGAAGAGCGACTGTGGTCCGCTAGAACTAGAGTTTCAGATGGTTGTAACCACCATGTGGGTATTGGGGACTGAACCTGGGTCCTCTGGAAGAGAAGCCAGTGCTTTTAGCTGTTGAGCCATCTCTCCGGCCCCATGTGGCCTTCTTGAATATCGCCTTCCTAACTTAAAGTCAGAACTTGTCTCTGAGAATGAATATGCACTTTTATTCCTAAGATTACCCAACCCTCATTTCGTGTGCCTTCAGGACTTTTGTCTATACTTGCTTCTTTCATTATCATGTACTCCAGGACTGTGGATGTGTGACAGAGTACATCGCGCTGTGGGTTTTCCTGCACTGTCAGTGACAGCTGAGGGAAAGTGGCACTCGGGTCTTCATTTGCTCCAGTGAGCTATTTGGCAGCCAGTAGAATGCAGGATCTTTAGTGGTGGAGACAGAGTGAGACACAGCTTTGTGACTGAGGAAGAATAGCTGGTGGTCCATGGATGCTGGACGTTTGGGTATTGTGTCACGCTATAAGGTTAGTCTTGTCCTTAGTCACACGGACTTGTGTAGATAGAGACTTCCTGCTCTTGTGTCTTAGTCCTTGTCCTTCCATTTCCTTTCCCTCTTCCTCTTCCCCTGTCCTCTCCTTCTGTCCCCTCTCCTGTCCTCTCCCCTCCTGTCCTTTCCTTCTGCTTTCTCCTTTGTTGAGCACACACTCATCACTCCATAGCAGGGCACAGAGAACAGAGCCGGTCAGGTGAGATGAATCAGGGAAAGCTGGATGCAGGGAGTCAGAAGTCAATGCATTTGGTCAGTGTTGACATCAGGGGAGCTTTTCATGTGAGTCAAAGGCAGGGATGGCGAGTTGGATGTGGGAGAGCCAATGACTCAGTTCCGGGGAATGGGGTGAGGCAGGCACAGCAGCTTCCTAAACACCATCTCTCATCTGGCTTGGTCTGTGACTCTGGATGTTTCTATTTAAGCCCTGTTACACTAAAGATTCCTTAGTGTAGGAAGCTCAGTGGTATCTTCACCTCTGTCCTCCTGATGGAGCATACTGCTTGGCACATAGCAAGTATTCAGCAAATTTCTGCTGAAGTGAGCTGAACTCTGTGCCTTCCATCTCTAGACTCTGCTGTGCCCTGCACTCCGATTATGCTCATTACTTCCTATCCGTCAATCATGGTAGTGGATTTCCTGGGAGAAGGTGTTATATATCTGTTGCATTGGTATTATGTGTAGTCTAACCTTTCTTGGTTGGACCTGTCCTGTTTTTCTCCCACACTCAGGTTATCTGTTAATATTATAAATACAGCGAATAAAGGAGCTTAGCTGTAAGCAACTTTCTTGATGTATGAATTCAAAAAAACAGCTCTTGAAGGCCTTGCCGGTAGTTATGATGGAGGAGGGATGGGGTTTTGTGCAGTGTAAGCCATCAGGAGCAGTCTTCCTGGTTGCACGCTTTGCACAAACTCTGTAGCCTTTTGTTTGAAATCCAGCACTTGCAAGAAGTCCACTTTTGAGCTTATCTCTTGTTTCAGAGAATTTTACTTAGACACAACCAACTCTGTGCATTAATAAAAATAACATTCCCAAACAAAATTACTTAACATTTATTACATGCATTCTAGAAGGCAGATAATGTGCTGGGCATTTACTCAAATGATCTCATTTCGATCTTCACAGAATCCCTGTTAAATACCACTAACCCCATTTTACAAGTGAAGAAATGAGGTCTGAGAACTAAAGTCGCTACTTCCAACCAGGATGTTTGTACTATTCAATTCAGCTGGGTGTCAGCTGCCATTCTGTCCTGTGGACAAACAAAAGTAGGTTAAAATCTGGATTTCACGGGACCCGTGGGATCATTGAGAAGGCAGACTTTGCATTTTTGAGCTGATTATAAACATGATGTAAGATATGATGTAATGAGGTTTCAAACTGGATGCAATTAAGTGCTTAGGTGGATGGTATAGACCAGTAGTCCTCAGAATAGGCTCCTCCAACCAGCAACATGGCACCCTTTGAGAACTCATTAGATATGCAGATCCTAGTCCCCACCTACGACTAGCTAAATCAGACATTCTGGGAGCAGGGTTCAGAATTGTACTATGCCATACCTTTGAGGAGCTGCCTAAAATTCAGGAACCACTGGTAGATGTGGGGCCCAAGACTCTTATACTAATTTTCTAGCCTGCCATAGAGGCTTACCATAAATGGAGCCACTCAAAATAACAGAAATATAGTCTCTCACAGCTGAGAAGGCCAGACATTTGGAATTAAAATGTTGGCAGGGTTGGTTCTTTCTTCTGGGATCCCTGGAGGAATAAACTGATCTAACACCTTTTGCACAGTTCCTGTGACATGAAGATTAAGCTGGATCACCTCAATCTCTGCATCTCCGTATGACTTTCTCTGTTCCCATTGATCTTTCTTTTTCATAAAACAATACTGGTCACTGGACTGAGGGAACACACAAGTGTAGTATGGCCTTAACTTATCTGCAAAGACTCTTTTCATGTAAGGTAAGGTCACATTCTGGGGTTCCAGATAAACATGAGGTTTGAGAAGAACTATTTAACACATTATTGGCCATGAAGATGAAGAGAGTGAAGAACTCCAGGGCAGAGTTTCAGGAAGGTGGTGTAGAATGAAATTGATGGGAATGGGTGGACAGGTGTACCTGACAGGCTGGTGAGGTACTGATGGGAGGAAGGCTGGTCTATGCATGTTGATTAGCCCTCCTTATTGAAACTCTCTGACCAGCCAGTGCAGCCTATTTTGTCCAAGTCAGCAGGAGAACTTGTCTCAAAAAACAAGTTGTATGGCTCCTGAGGAACACACTGAGATTGACCTCTGACCTCCACATACATGTTTATACACATGCACCCACATTCACACACATCCATATGACCCCTTCCCTCTGTATTCACACATAAAAAGCACCTTCACTATTGTGGTAATACATTAACATGTAAAGATAAATTAGCAAATGCTTACCTACTTTGTTTCTTACATGGTTAAGGTATATGATAAAATTTCTTGCTTAAGGATTTCATTTGTATTCATAATCAAAAATGATACTATTATGACACCTTTCATATTAACTTTCATCCTTACAATCTGTTGTGCTCTTTGATCTATCATTAGCTAGGTAATGTCCCCATCTGAGTCATGATCGGACGTGACAAATCACATCAGACCCCTTCCAATGACTTTCCCCTTAAGGTGCATGCTCTTAAATCGTCCTAGTTTCTGCTAAATTTATGGATTGTGGTCAGACTTCCTCAGCTTCGATAATTTTTAATGTTATTTATTTGTGTGCGTGTGTGTGCCTAAACATGTACATGTGTATTGCATGCTTGCAGGTGCCTCAGGTCAGAAGAGGACCTGGGATCCCCTCGAACTATAGTTACAGGTAATGAGCCACTTTGCGTGGGTGCTGGGAACTGAACTCAAGGCCTCTGGAAGAGCAATATATGCTTTTGATTGCTGAGCTGTCTCTCCAGCCCCTGACTGTGACTTTTATATAGTCCATATCTCTCTGAGAGAGCAACATGAAACTCTTTGACTAGATCAAACTTCATCCTCAGGCTAGCAGAGAGAACGCATGATCCTCTTCCTGGAAAACTGGTTAAAATATGGATCCTGCCACTTAAAATGAAGCACAAAGACATTCATTCAATTTATTTCTCTGTAAAATGAGCATAATTATGTTGATGGTTATAGTACTATAATAAGTTAATTTCCCTTTACCATGGCTTGTCCTTTACATGCAATAATTTTGCTCATATAAATGAGAGCTAATGTTAGCCAAGTAGTTGAAGGTACAATTCAATGGGATGAGTGAAGGGGACCCAAAAATAGGACACCAGCTGAACTAACTCACTCCTGTGGGTCCTGTCTATTGTTTGCAACTTGTTCCTACTGCTCTAGTGTCTAATAGAGCTGTCCATATGGAGAAAGCCCAATGCTCATGGCCAACTTCTGTGGTAGACCCTGTGTTGCATAAATTTTCTCACGGCAGGACCGACATTCAGCCTTGTCCCACCCCCAGGTTTGAAGCAACTGAACGAATAGAGAATGTTCTTTAGAGAGAGATTGATTTATTTTGGGTGACCCATAAAGTCACTGTTACTGGCCACCTGCCAGTCTAGAGCAGCCACAGTGGTGGCACAAGTCTCTTTGTCCATGGTGCAGGGCTCTTTGTCCATGCCCAGCCTGTGTTCTGCTTCCACTCACATGATCCTTAGGACTGCGGGGACTTGGACTGCTGCCTCCTGGGTCTTGGCCTTCTGCGTGGGCCTGGGACCCTGGCACTTTTCCTCCTGAGTGGCTTTGAGTATTCCCCGTAGCCCTCGCCAGTTAGCAGCCATGTTTTCTCTACCTTCTCCCCCTCCCCCCCCGCTCCCTTATTGGTCAGAGGGCAGGACTTGCCACTGAATGAACTAATAGTAAAAAAAACCTCAAAGAGAACCAATGTATTTACCATATACCCTGTTACTGCCAGCAGATCTTTCCTTCATTTATCCCCTGGTAAGCCTAGAATCTCTTATAGTGGAAGTCTCCCAGAGTCTGAAGTTATCACCAGTAGCCAGGGGGAGCAGGTTTGTAGTGTATGATCCCAGCCTTGTGAGTCAATGGGCATCACACATTCGTCCACTGGGATGCCAGTAATGAATGCCACTAGCACACAGTAAACCCTTTCCTCTTCTGGGGGTCTTCAGTTACTCTGCCAATGGCCATGTAAGAGGCCGGAGTTTCAGGGAGCTGAGTGGCAAAAATGAGAACTGTTGCAGCATTTAGGTAAGTTGTGTTGTGATTCCAGTGAGCCCTCACTAGTCTTAGCCCTGGATATGGAAAAGATGCAGCTATGCTAATAGGTGAAGTCAGTCTCTGAAGACCTCAGGTTTTGGCCTGTGGGTTGGACTACTTCCAGTGGACACAACGGAGTCATGGTTGGCCACCCACTTCAGTCTTTGACTCAAACAAAACAGTCCTAAGCCAGGGCTTAATGGAAAAAAAAGAGATGAAGCTACTTTTCCAAGGAAGGATTTTGCTTCCAAACGTTCTTATGTGTTTGGCACTCTCTGTGTTTGTTGGCATCAGTCCTTCAGAGGTTCGTGTGAGTTCTAGAGAGAGGAGAGTGGATCACAGTGTTTAAGTCTTTGCAGATGCAACTCTTTATTTGATAATGATTTGGGATTTAATAAGTCATTAAAATTCTCCAACAAATGCTTTCCAGGTGGCTTTAAAAAAAGTTTTAAGAATGAGGCTATGGGAAGAAATCAGAGTGATCTGTAGTCTTAGGTAAATATCTTCTCAAGTGTTGGAGAGGCACAGCTGTTAGTCGCTCCTGCTTGTCCCCTGTGTTGAAAATGCTGGCTCCTCATTTGGACACTGTGCATCAACATAAACTCAGAAAGCGGCCTGGCTGGCTCAGCTCCCTTGCCTTTCACTGGTGTTTGAATGTGCCCCTGAACTGCAGTGGCCTGCAGGGTGGTGGAACGTTACCAAGTGCGTATTTCCTGGAAACTAGACAAGTCGGAAGTCTTCATTGGGAATAATTTGTATTTATTCCCACAAGATCCATCAAATCACGGATGGAATGTTAGGGAGTGAGGTCTGTGTGTATATTTCAGCAACAGAGTTTATGGATATCTGAAGCAGTTAGCCTGGAGTTGAAGCACACATTTTAAGAAAAAAGTTCATAAAATATTAGAATAATCATTAATCTCACATGGAAAGATGTGCCACTACTAACTCTACAAAACATCTGATATGGCCTCAAGACTTTGGGTAAGTCAGCATGTTAATTCCCAATCTATATAATGGGAATAAAATACTTCTCCTAAATGTCTGTTGCCAGGATTAAAAAAGGTAATATAATCTAGTACTTATACAGCTTGCTTAATTTTAGAACTTGGATCACAGAAAACATTAAAATGATTTATATAAATTTTATCACTTTTGGACTCTGTGTTGTGTGTGTATGGGTGTACATATGTGTAATGGTATATTAATCAAAGACAAACCAGAAGAAAGTAGTCACACATTAATTTGAATAAGAAAAGTTTAATAAGAATTATTCAGAACAGATACATCCTGGGAGGACAATGCTCCTTCCGGAAGTCTTTGGTTATTAGATGAAATTCCCAATGGCAGGTGTAGGATGCTGCTCTGAGTTTTGGACAGGGAGGCCCTAGAGGCCCCCCCAAATAATACAGGTTGTTACCATTGCTCTTCATTGCTCACCAAAATCTTTATGGTAAGAAACTGTTGCTGAAGACATCAACCACATATTTTGGATACAGAACACAGAGAAATCAAATTGAAACTGTGCAGGAAGCCTCCTCCCTGCTGGCCAGCATTCATAGAACGGGAAGGAGATATACAATGTTCCAGGGGAGATAAGCCATCAGTAGTCTTACCCAGCTGTGAACCCTGACAGCTACAATACCGACCTACCAGGTCTTACTGGTGTAATAGTGGCACGATTATCATGGGAGTAACCACTTTCTGATTGGATCTGAGGCAGTTCCACAGGAAGGAGCCCACGTCTGGTATCACAAACCTGGTCAGAGTCCATGGTTGGGGAAGGCGTGGGCCCTAGAGGGTAACTTGTTATTCATGTTTTGCTAAATGGTTATTTTGTTTAACTGCCTTCAAATACTTGTGTTTATATTCATATATTAGTGTTGTTCTGAGCACTTTTCGGAGAGGCTTTTTAGAGCTGAAGGTGGTAGTTAATGCAGAAGCTCCAAATGGATCAAAGTGTCCCCAGGCTTAGGAAACATTGTAGAAGCAAGGATAGAAGGATTTTAAGAGAGAGGAGACAAGATTTAGTGTGGGCAAGAAGATGTCCCTGGGCATGATATGGCCTTTGTACTCATGAACTCACTGCAGTCATGGTTATCTACATAAGACCTGCACAAGAGTGGTCTGTCACCATTTCATCATGGATTTGGGGGGGGGGCTTATGAGGCCCCACTCCTGAGGGTCTAATTTTAATTAATGAGGGAGAGTTTGTTATTTTTATCAGTGGTAAACTCACTGAAAAGTAGCCTATGCTCCAGTAAAAGGCTTAACCATGCTCATAAAGGACACCTTGATTAAATTCAGTGAGATAGACAAGCATACACCCCCCCCAACAGACACACTCAGACAGACACAAACACCCAAACATACACATACACATGCATATATGCACACATATACATGTGTACACAGATTACAGATATACACATGTACATACACATACACACAGATACACACATACACACAATATATATATATATATGTGTGTGTGTGTGTGTGTGTGTGTATGCACATACATGCAGACAGATACAAAAAGACACGAAAGTTGGCTTTTAGTAAGAAGAAGGGTTTCAGTAGGAGAGGGAGCTGAATGCCAGAGGGCAACAGAGGTGGAAATGACTAAATCCTGTAACATATACAGAACCATCAAAGAATGAACTTAGTGAAAAAGAGATGAATCATCCCAGGGGATTGTGGCAATGATTGGCTAGTAAGAAGTCACGCTTTCTAAAGAAGACAGGAAGGCCAGCGATCAGGAGTCGCTTCGGCTTTACAGCTGAGGTTGAACGTTCTAATCGAGCCCTTCTACATTCAGCTGAGACCAGATTCTGTTGGGGAGAGTGTAGCTGTGACTTACTGAATGGTAAGGAAGTTGTGAGTGACATGCTGGTGGAATTTGCTAGAAATCTGCCCTCTGGCAGCTGTAGGCAGTGGACAGGGTATCCTCGATAGTGATGGGGAAAGCTGTCATCCGGAGTTTTCCCCTGGAGGTCCTGTGCTGCAAACCTCTCCTGTATGGAGGAGTATTGTGTGCTTTAGAACCCAGATGCTTGCCTTTTTTCCTGGAAATGAAACTGAATTCTAGAGAAACCACATAGCAGGAAACATGGAGAACTATAGACTCCCACCTAGAGGGAGCACTAGAACCAGGAAGGAAAACCACTTCCTGCCGCAAAGTCCTCACCACCCTCTATGGACAAAGCATAAGAACAATAATGAAAGTATCTCAAGGTCTTAGTTTCTTACAGAGCAAGCAATGAAGGGTGGTGGTTTGGGAGCAGAAAGAAGGCACTTTGACAGTGGATACAAATGGTGAAGAAGTAAACGTAGACTTCTGTGTGTCTGCTACTCAGTGGTTACACTGTCTTGGTATAAGACTTCCTTGAGTCAGCTACGACAGTGACTAGCATCAGCTTCTCTTACTAATTTCTTCCTTCTCTTGGTGCTTTTTTTCGAGACACTTTTAAGCAATATGTGTCTTCTGCAGGATGATTTACATCATTGTAGACTACTGTGTAATTTCAAGAGAACGTGCCCAATAAGGATAAAAAGTGGTTAGTGCCACAATTGATGAATTAAATTAAGCCTTTCCACCTTGTTTTTATTTAATTATGAAAGACATTCTTTTAGGATGCAGCTTTGAAAAAAAATTTTTGAATCTTGTATATTTCATACAGAACATCTCAGTCAGTCTTAATCATCTTTACACCCCTTCCCCACCGGCAACCCCTCACAGCCCCACAACTAGAATCCATACATTATTTCATCTGTATTAAGGCCTAGTGTGTCAAGTTATTGTCTCCAAATGTTCCTCAGTTCAAGTTTATCCACTGAGGTCTAGTCAACCTAACCAGAGTCCCTAGCTATAAGATTAGCTCATTCTCACGCAACAGTAATCAGGACACAGCTTTTAAAAGCCACAGATAATAAAATGCTTTTGACCTAAATGTGTTTTTTCAGTTTGGTAATAGTTTTTACTACGAACCTAATAGATCTCTTTTTTTCGTTTTTGTTTTGCCTAAATTTGAACGAATCAAAGGTACTAAAGTAGAAATAGGAGTAAACTAAAGTTTTCTTCTTTGGACACTGGGGTTAGTGAGGATTTTAAGCAACACTGTGCGGTGACTGAAACTGTAAGGGGCATCAGCATGATGCATACCTCATAGTGCTGACTAATAAATGGCAGATCAGGATGCTTGAGGGATGATTCATCATCCTCTCTATGATACGTCACAAAAGGTCCCAGAAAAATAATCAGAAACAAAAATCAGCTTAATTATTTTTTGCAGCATCAACTAAATAAGAGGAGAGATGGGGCAATGATCTCATAGCTTCGCACAGGCTCTGCTTTACACCTCTAGAGCTCGGCTAGGAGTCTAATCAGACCAGAATTGACCCAGGAGTAGGGGTGAGAAGAAAGAGAATGTTTAATTGAATGCTTGGGAATCAGGTGAAGCATAGATCAGAGCTATGTGAGGCCTGTAAGCAGCTCTAAGCACCTTCCTCTTTTCTCTTACCAGTAATTTCAATAAACTAAGTGAAGTTGTAAAAAGCAGAATGCTGATTTGCATTTATTTTCTACAAGTGTTTATATATATGTGTGTACATATAGTGTGTGTGTATAGGTGTGTTCACATATGTGTGAGTCACATGTGTGGTATGCATATGTATGTGAGTGTGGAAGGCCAAAATAGACTTTGGAAGTTTATTTCCATCATTCTCCACTTTATTTATTGGAGCAGAGTCTCTTATTTTACTCAGAGCTTGCCAATTCTGGATAATCTAGCTAGCCAGTTAGTACTGGGATCCCCTCTTCCTTCTGAGCACTGGGATTATGGGTGGGCCACTTGGTTCTTACGTGGGTTCCGGGGATCCAAACTCTAGTCCTTATGCTTGTGTGAAAAATGCTTTATCCACTGAGCCATCTCCCCAGACTCTCTACAAGTATTTACAAAGTGCCTTGTGTATGATGATTGTGTAAACTGTGCAAATGGAGGTCTCATGGCTCCTCAGACAGAGGGCATCTTGGAGGAGAGTCTACCTAACTCATGTCCATCTGTACGTGATAAACTGAGCTGCGTGTATGATCTCAGCTAGGAAAACTCTTTCTTCATTGCCATCTCTGGGCACTTTGTGCCTACATCCATAGAATGATTGACAGCTCTTGTTATGCCTGACTTTGAACAGTGTCTCCTTGAACTTCTCTCTGTACTAGACCTGAATGGTCTTGCCCTCTCTTGGTTTCCTTTTGCTGTCTTTTTCTAAATGCCTCTCTTTTTGTCTTCTTCATGGTGTGAATCTGCTTTTATGTTTTACACATTTTGGAGTTGATTCAATCAACTGAACACTTAAAACTCAAATCATCCTTCAATTCCAACTCTGTTGGCAATAGGCTATCATGCCTTGGAAATCCCCCATAGACTTTGAATTCATTTTAATCTGTTTCTAGCCCAGATTACTCCATCTCAAAAAATGGCACTTCCATCCAAGTCAGAGCCCTGGGCACTGCCCTTGACTGGCTCCCATCTTCGCTTGCCCACTTGACTGTGTCTCCACAATGATTCTCCAGTCATTCCACTCTTTTATGTCATCACAAACATGTCAGTGGAGGCCACACCCATCTTTTACATACATTTCTACAGCAGCATCATTTCTTAATACATGTTCTTCACAAAAAGAGTTTGTCATAGGCCAGCAGAAACATGTGTTCTGCTCAGTAGCTCTCTGTGTACTCGGGACCATGTCCTGGCCCTTTCGGCTCTTTTCTATGGGCCTAGGCTCTTTCTGAGAGGTTCTGGTTCCCTTTTCCGCCCAGTCTCTCAGGACCCCAACATCTTTTTTTTTCATTCTCTAATCTATCTCTACTCAATGACATGTGCTTCTTTGAGTATATCATTTTCTTGGTTCCTGAATGATCTTTCATTTGTCCCCTTCATTATGAACTCACTTTTCCTAGAGGACTAAATTTTGAACCCCACTCTCACCCAAGAGGAGTGGGTAGGATTACACATGAGGATGCTGTTATATTTTGTATTTATCTCCAAATTCCTTACTCCAGCATCACAGAAGTGTCTATTTACTGTTCACCCCACCAAACACTGCTTTTGATTTTAATTTCTATTCATGGTCTTGCTATGTAGCCTACTTGAACTCATTATGTATGTCATGGATGTTTGGCACATTCATTCTGTCTTATACATGGCTTTTCATTAGGTGATAAGGGAAAATTCAGACTTATGTTTTTATAATTGTCAATTATTCATAATTTACTCTCCTTGAAGGAAAAAGACACCCCTTGCCTCTTCCCTTTGACCGTTAGTACATAAACACATCAGAGAAGGACCTTCATTGGTTTGCTTGAGTGATACAACAATGCGTTGGACCAGTCAGGGGCTGTGTATATAACCTTTGTCAGGGAGGGGAGTGTTTCACAGAAGAAGGAATTGAAATGGGAAGACAAATAATAGCTTGTTGTTGGTAGAAAGGACAGCAGCAGGAATAAGCATCCACCTTTATTATCAAAGATTATGCTGCTGCTTTTGGTAAATTCACTTGTACCCAAAGGAATAGAGAAACAAACAATTGACCTAATTAAATGACCAGAGGAAGACTGCAGTCTCAAAGTTAAGAGTGCTGTCCAGACTTTTTCCCGCTCATTTTTCCCCTTCTAGTCATTCACTCTGCCATTTAAACAAAATCGATTAACTTCTCCTTAGAGGAAGACAGAGAAATGATTTTTCCCCATTATATTTGATAGAGTGTCATGCTCTTCTTTCTTAAGGGAATACAGAAATGAAACATATTGTCCTCAAGGCAAAGAAATCACCTCAAGCATCTAAAAGGCACATTGCAGGGTTGGAGTCCTGGCACCGGGAGCAGGGAGATTTGGTTAGCTGCTTTAACAGTTTCCTGGTTTTCTTTTGTTGGGGGAAAGTTCATATTGACCCTTTCTCTCCTACTTATGGGGGTTGTAAGTGATGAACACGAACATGGAGGGAATAAATGAATAACGCTTCAGTGCCCAAGCCCGCAGAGGCTAGAGCCATTGATCCGTCTACTGCGGGGGAAGGCTGTGCGGTTTGAAGGCGGTGTAGGGTCCACTCACAACTCTAGATTTCTGTCATTTTTGAATCATACTTTACTGTTCTTCTGTACCAGATTCAGAGATCCAGTAATTCTAGTGTTACCAAGCAGTTCAGACTTTCTAGATGGTGTCAGTGTTGATAACAATGCAGTAGGACAAGGGAAGAAGTTTTAATTAGAGTTGGCTGTATGTTAACCGAGAACAAACTTTACTGGTGATTGGCAGTGATGGTGAATTTGGTCATTGCTATGGGAACCATCTTTGCTTTTATTCTCTGCAATCTTTCCAGGATGATGAATAACTTAAAATTCCCATGAAGTTATGAGCATGCCAGTTCAGATCTCAAGTGCAGTAAACATAATGGAGTGATGTCCCCAGTGTGTGCACTCTGAAATCTATTAATGCCATTTTACCATCTCACAGATGGCTCATAACCAGACTGGGTGTAAGAGGAGATACGGACCATGATGATCTTTCTGGTCTCTCCTTTATACCGTGCTATAGATCAAGACTCTCTCTCCCTTCACTCATTTCCTTGCTTTTCACTTAGAGTCAGACTTGTACCATGGTGATGGTTCTCCCAATTGACCCTGCATCCCTGACCCTTTAATATTACAGGTATTTTCCCCTAATAATTCCGTGTCATAAAGTATGATACAATAGAGCACAAACTTTGCCACTTTAACCATCTTAAAGTATATAACTCAGGGCATTGATTATATTCATAATATTATGCAACCACCACCACTATTTATTTTCAATTTTTTATCATTCCAAATAAACAGTTTTTTGCATTCATCAAGTATCTCTCATCCTAATAGACAACTTGCATTTTTGTTCTGACTTGACATCTACTTCTCAGAGGACCTTGATAATGAACAAACAGCTGTTCAAGGAAGTTTTATCCCTATATCCCAGGTGGGGAAACAGAGGCTCTGAGATGTTAAAGAACCAGAAATAATCCCTAGAAGAAGACAATGGTGATCTGTCATACCCAGGGACAGGGTTGGAAGGATGGAAATAGGGCCAGGCAGGCACACGCTTAGTGACCTAAAGTTCTCTATGTGGGAGGAATTCCCTGGAATGAATGATCCTCCAACTACTCCAATAATAGCTTATTACTATTAGTTTTAAAAAAATATTTGTTTGATTAGTTTTAATTTTGTGTGTATGTGTGTCTGTGTGTGTCTGTGTGTGTGTCTGTGTATCTGTGTGGTATTTGTACCTGAATATAGATGCCTGTGAAGGTAAGAGAGTGCATTGAATCCCGTGGATCTGGTATTACTTGCTGTTTTGTGTACCCCAAACTTGGGTCCTCTGCAAGAATAGCAAGCACTCTTAATGGCTAAGTCATCTCTCTTTTCTGTGAACGCTTTCTCTTACAGCTACTGCTTACACTCCTAGGTTATTGGCCTTTAATGATGCACAGTTGAGGTTGTCATTCTGGATTCAGTATGTGTGAATTTATTTGTGATCTCCAGCTGAATGCTAATGGCGGCTTCAGGAACATTTGGCAGGCTTGCTCAGAGAGGAACAGCGGGCAGAGGCTCTGCTCCTTGTGTCAGCCCTACACTGGAGACAAGAACACATTTGTCAGTCTGTCGTACCACTGTGCGTTGCAGTTTTGTGCTTTCTGATGCTGATTTCATTATTTAAATTAGCCCTCTACATAACCCTGAAAATTTCTTGTGCTCATAAGCACAACAAGACTCTGATCAGTTCATGGGGAAGATGTATATCTATGATAGCCTTTTGTTATCTTTGTGTATCAGAGAGCCTTTGTTGTAGTTTCTTCAATGTGTGGTTCAGTGTTAAGGAAACAACAGTATATATTAAATAAGATGTCTTTAAGCTAGAACAATAAAAAATAAAATTATACATTCTTTGATTTGCAAAAATGTTGTGATCAGAAACTCTCAGGAATCTAACCCTGCATTTTCCCCTAGGAACAATGATTCAATATTCACTAATTCAGCATACATGGCAATTTCAAAGATCATTAACTACCTCAATAATGAGAATCCACTGTAGTTTTTGTGGCCAAACAGTAAGTCTTTTTTTTTTTTTTTTTTAATCTCTTCTCGATAGGATCTCAGTAGTAGCCCTGGCTGTCCTGGAACTCGTTATATATACCAGGCTGGCCTCTATCACACAGAGATCCACCAGATTCTGCCTCCTGAGTACTGGGATTAGAAGCATGTGCCACCATGCCCAACCTCAATAAGAAGTCTTTTGAGAGTCCTCCAAGTCAGTTCTGGATGAGTTAGCTGTGATGTTATAAGTATGATCAAAATAACTTGAGAAAAGAGGAAAGCATGGAGAGGCCTTTGTATGTTTGGGAGAAGTTTTATCAGTGGACAGAGTCACTCCTGGAGGTCAAGATTAAGAGCTAGATGGCATATAATGCTTTTCACAATAAGCCACTATGTACTGTTGGATTTAAGGAGACTGTAGCTTGGCTAGACCACAGTTTTGCAGTGATAGAAGTGAGAGAACAAATTAATTCATTGATTAGTTCTCCATTCATCCCCCAGTCCCAAGAAACACACCTACAAACCATTTTCTTCTTCAGAAAAGGAAATTCTTCCCTTTGCCTCAGTTTTGTGATAGGTAAGACAGGAAATAGTACTTCACATTTAGGACTTCCAAGTACTTCCAAGGACTCATTGCTGTAAGGCATAGAAAAGGCTTAGTACTTACTGGGAAATGCAGGGGCTTCCGTTAGCCTCCATTAGCATTGAGTTAGAGGTTACAAATACATTTTAGTGAGTAGAAAAAATCACACGTAGCAAATCCAGAATGGCAGGTTTCAAAGGTCCGCCATGAAAGGGCGATAGTTAGAGAGCCAGTCCTCCAAATAATTAGGAGGCAATGACACGGAACTGGCATTTCTAATGGTAGATCAACTTCCAGATTCACTAATGCTGTCCACTGCTCAGGTTTGCACATAGCGGATGGAACAGCCCCTGTTGGACGCCACGTAGCATGTTGCCAGCAGTGTGGGCAAACCTCAGCACTTTCACATATTGCCAAGTGTCTCCATGTGGATCAGTAGCTCCATGTCACTGAGTTAAATAGCTACTGCACACATGCCTGGCTGAGGTTAACTGTAATTGGCTTGTTTATGGTGCCTCAGGCCCAGTGCTTTGAACCCCTATTCTATGCATAGGATCTCCTTGAGGGCATAAGCTTATCTTTTATTTCACTCCCAGGATCAAGTGTAGTACCTGGCAGATAGAGAATTCTTAATAAGTTTTGGGCATATGGAGAAGTCACAAGTCGAATTGAGATCATGATAAGGTTTTTCTCATTGGACATCCATCAAGTATACAGCACTAGAAAGTTCTGTGAAAGATCTAGAAGAATTGTAAGCAGTAGTTCTTATAACAGTTCAGGTCACAGGATTGTGAGCAGATGCCTAATGGGGGTGGCCTTGAACAAGATACATAATCTCTCTGTGCCTCAATTACCTTCATCTGTGACCTGGAAATGGGAGCAGGTACCATTAGACATGAGGTGAATGTAAGGATTCGATGTAGTAATGATTGTAAAAGGTTTAACTTAAAGCCTCAGAACATAGGTGCGCAGTAAGTATCAGCTACTGATTTTTCATTTCATTCCCTTGGTCCTAATACATACATAAACATTGGGAGCCATTGAATACCAGGAAGACAACTACGTCTTCCTGGAACAAAGTGGTATCTAGCAGATAAAAAGGGCAAGGCTTGAGGCCAAGACTGAGACCCACATGACTGACAGGCACAGGAGTAGGCACCTGCTGGTTCTGCTCATGAAGGACTCGGAGGGAAATGTGTTTGCCCAGGGAGTTGGGACTTTGTTAGACAGAGACTTAAAATTGCTGTCTGCCAAATTTGGGGATTCAGTGTGCCCAAGAAGCCAAATTCAGTCACCCAGTTTCTAGAAGCCAATTAGATTAGTCAAATTAATAGTAAAAGGAAGAAAAAGAAAATTTATTTAATGTGGCCATGCTAGGAAGAGGGACAGAGAGCTCCAGTGACTCCTCTCCTGTCCATCTTCAGGGATCCTGATGCGAGGTTAAAACATATAGACAGGACAGAGGAGCTGCACATTAAGCAGTCCCAGTGAAGGTCTGGGCTTGTCCATCATTGTCTCTGTAAAGCTATAAATCTCTTCTCCTGAATGAAGAGTTTCTGCTCCGCTTGGCCCAGGTGTTCTCCCAGCATGAGATTCCTGAAGAAATTCTAACTTTTTGAGGTTCAGTGTTCTAATAGCCCAAGAGCTAAAGGGTCCCTTGAGATGACGTTCACTTCAGCCAGGCCAGTTACACATTAAATGCAGGGAGGGTGGGGGAGTCGAGCTGTTTCTGAGTTGCTCTAGGTACTGTGAGGGAAACCTACAAGTTATTTCCTTTGACTGGAAGTACAGCATGAATTTCATCTCCTCAGAACTCAGAGGGCTTTCTTTCCTAAAACAGCCTTGTGTTTGAAGTTGTGTCTGGACAAGGAGCAACCTGCCTCTTTCAAGGGCTGATTCAGCTGCCACAGGACTTTTGCTCTTTTCTGTCCCCTTCCCCCGACACCATCTTTCCCTGACGCACTTCACTACTGGCTGAAAGGAGGTTCAGAAACTGGCTCACAACGCAAGTCACATATCCAAGGCCAGCCAGATGCTGTTCCCTGTTTCTGAGCTGCTGGCATATTTCCCTACCTGCTGAGTTTAACAGACTCAGTCTCTGCCTCCAAGGATTCACACAGGTATCACTCAAGCACTGGGATGTGTGCCTCAGTCTGCTTAATAACAATTCTTTTTCTGCTCTTGCTGCTCATGGTACACTGGGGGGTGGTATCTTTGAAATGGGGGAAATCCATCAATGTTTCTGGAATGTTCTTCCCTTATTTCTTTGTGTACTTTATGTATGAATCCTTTCTCATCGTGGCTCCGGCTACTCATCAGGTTTCTGACAGTGTCATCTGTCACCGAAAAAGGCTAGTGCATGCATGGGTCTTTTATTTTTAAATAGTGAGAGGGAAAGTAAGTCAGAGGAGTGAATCCCCCTCCCCCATACATCACTTACAGTCAACTCTCCTCTGGATGGTGGCATGTGAAGCCGTAAAAGGAACAGAAGAGATGCTATTTAGTTTATCTCGCAGAATCTGTACTGGATAAGTAAGGGAAGCTGTAGAGCCAAGCTGGCCGGAGCATCTGCTCAGCTCAGCACTAGCTCTGCACGCAGAGGCACACAGTGCAGGATTCACAGACTGAGTGCTCAGCTCCCCAGGGGCATGGTGGAGATTTCGAAACCACCAAAACAATCACTGAATGCTTTAATAGAAGTGAGCTTAGCAGAAGAGGTGTCCCAAGTCACTTTCCTCCGCGTGTTCATTGCCTCTTATGGTATGGTAGCGTTTCCAAAACATATTTCATTCATCTTTTTTGTATAGTTGTGGATGCCCCTATTTTTCATATCCTAATAATCATCAGCTGGAACACGTCTGTTTTTTCCTTTCTAAGACTTTAACATTCAAAGTCGTGAATGAAAACTGGGTCATTTTAGAATCTGTCGCTCATATTCTGTAATTCTGTGAATTGGGACAGAATTCTCTCTCTTCCCACTCCAAGTCCTCCTTTCTCATGGTGGTCCTGTACAAGTGATGGGAACAGTGCTATCTCCATGAAGAAGGAAAGAAAAGCTCAGAGAGACCAGCCTCCAGATGAGCGCTCTGAATACCTCAGTGGGCTGATGAAGTAAAATTCTCATGAATGAGGAGGTATGAAGCTCAGGGCAGGGACCAGAACAAGCTGGCATGGGTTGCCCCTTCTGACTCTAGTCCGCCCTATGGTATTTAGCCCATTTATCCAACTTTTATGCAATTTCATCCATAAAGTAGAACAACAAATCCTCACTTGTGTATAACATAAAGAGTTTAGCATACTGACAAGGCTCAGTTAAAGCTCAATTAAAAGCAGCGCGGAAACAGGTCTTCTGATTCTGGGTTGTCCACCTGGCCCGCTGCTGCTGCTGGCTCTTCTTTGGTCACCAGTCTTGCTGTGACATGGAGAAGGCTTTTGTGACTGCAGGAGGGACAGAGGAAGGGGCTTCAGATTTGCGATGTATTCTAGTTTACTTTCTGTTGTGATAAATACCAGGACCAAAAGCAGCTCGAGAGAAGAGGGTTTATTTCATCTATACTTCAGGTCACTCATTGTCCATCACTGAGAGAAGTCAGGGCAGGAACTGTAGGAGGAACTGAAGCAGACACCATGGAGGAAAGCTGCTTACTGGCTCACTCACTGGCTCATGCTCAGCTAGCTTTCTTATACAGTCCAGATCTACCTGGGGATGGTGCCACCCAATGTGCTGGGCCCTCTCACATCAATCAAAAGAATGTCTCACAGACATGGCTACAGGCCAGTCTGATTAGGAGATTCTTATTTGAGGTTCCCTCTTCCCAGTTGAGTGTAGGTTATACCAAGTTGATGATAAAATCTAACCAGGACAGGGTACCATATTGTAGCAGATGGTAGACACCGGGATGAGACAGAGCTCTAGGGTTCAGCGGACCCACTGTTCTTAAGGAGAGACGCTGATCAGGTCAATACTCTTGAAACCCCATTTTCTGATAGAGACGCAATGGTTGGCTCACAGGCTTTTGAAGAATGAAATGAGATGGGGACTTGGGTGCTGGGGATGTCTCGTACTCTCAGGGAGCTGGGCATCAGGGAAAGTAGCTGCAATACCACCACAATCATGCTTTCTGAGACTCTAGCTTTCCTCAGTGGCCACAGAAAACATTACTCATATCATCCTGGTCGATGGGACACGGGAAGCCAGTGTTGGAGCAGTTCTCGCGGGTATCAGGAAGGGAGGCAGAGCAGAATTTCAAGTTAAGACACCCCAGAGTTCGGCAGTCAGTATGCTCCTGCTGGTCCCAGGCTGCTTCCTTCTTGAGCCTGACAGGCCTTCCCTCCTAGGGAACATCATTTTGTACAAAAACCCACATTACATTCTGCTGTCCTATGGCATTTTCACCCAGTGCCAGGTGTTACCTGACATATGGCTTTGATTGACAAGATTACTAATCCACTGTAATCATATTTTCATAATTAGTCCCTGTGAGGCCAGGCTGGCTGCTCTTGCCTAGGTAAACTCCTGCTTGTTGCAGACTGTTTCCACCAACTGTCACCTCCCCAGGAGGGGCCTGTTGGTCTAGCACCCACGGCTGTTGCTAAGAATTGCTTTTGAATTCTTCCTGATATACTTGATTGCTAGCGATCCTTACTTGATTAAAAGTTACAATTATTGACTAAAGATCAGAACGGATTGACTAAAGATCAGAACGGATACCAGAAATGGCTTTGCTTTTTCTGCTTTCTTGATTATACACTGCCTGTTCCTCTTCTGCAGTTCCTTTCCTTGCTCTCTCCCCTTCCCCCAAATCCCTGTGGCAAGGGCAAGGGAATCTTCAAAGGCATTTCTGAATAAAAGAACACACGGTAGATATTAATAATTTACCAGGCAAAGTTCTGGCAGGCACAGGGGCCTTTCCCTGTTTGTCTTGCTGTAGACTTGCAAGAGTAGTCTATGTAGAGGCTGCACCTGCCTGCCCACACTGACTACTTTGGCCCTGGTGGTTTGTGAATACTGGACCTTTCCCCTGCACTCCGGTCTGGCACTGATCTTGTTAAGGGTCACAAGGTGACAGCTCTTCATTGAGCCCTTGCTGCTGGCCAGATGCTGTAGAAAGGTTTCTCTTATTCATCCTGCTTAATTCTTGCAACAGTTTTAGAAGCTGGATTCTCTCTGTTCTGCTCATCTAGCAGACAGGGGAGGAGCTGAGGTATAGAATAATGAAGTCAGGTGACTTGCCCAAGGTTCCTAGCCTAGAAGGAAGCAGATAGGGCTTGACCTAGGGTCTCATGTCCTCAGGGCGGGTGGTCATAATTACTCTGCCTACTCTGTCGAGTGTGAAGGACACAAGAAGCTGACACACCAGCTGTCTCCACAGAGGAAGGAGTCCTGAAGATGGGAGAGGCTTCCATTCTTTTTGGTAAATCAAGAGGCAGAAATGAGTTTTCCCTGCATCTGAGACAGGGCCGTAGAAGGGAACTGCTGGAGACTAGGAGTGAAGAGGCCGAAGGAAAGGGTTCAGATTGCGGAAAATGTGGCAAAACGTTTTTGGCACTGGGATTCTTCCAAAAATTTTAATTGGTGTGAATTAATTACAAAATAACGGGGTTCCTTGTGCCATTTTCATATATGCGTGAACTGCTCTTTGAGCACATTCATCAGCCTTGTCCCTGCCTCTCCCCCTCTGCTCTACCCCCTTCCTCTTCCAAAAATAGTTCCTCTTTTATTTTCATATCCTTTAAAAATCTAGATTCTGCATTTGAGAGAGAGAAAAAAACAAACCAGCATACAAGATTCATCTTTCTGAGTCTGGTTTATTTCACTTAACATAGTGATTTCCAGTTTCATCCATTTTTCTGAGAACAACAGAATTTCATTCTTCTTGATGGCTGCCTGTGACACCATTGCTTTCCTTTATCCTTGAGCTCCTGATGGGCTGCCCTGACTTTGTGACTTGGCTACTGTGAATCTACTGCAGTAATCACGGGCAGGCCCCTCTATTGTTCTTGCCTTTGGTTCTTTTGGGAATATATTCAGGAATGGTGGCACCATGATTCATAGCAAGAACCAGGGTTGGGCATATTTAGTGTTTGTTTATTTATTTTTTAATAAAATTACCATCCTATCTGTTGTTAATTTAAACATGAAATTATATAACTAGAAACTATGTGGATTGAACGGTTCCATTTTAGTTAAAGTATTTCAGGTATATAAAACTATTCCATTACCTCAAGAAAAATTTACTGTAGGGTTATGTTCCTTTGACCGAGTTTTGTGGTGTATGCAAAAACTTTTGGGTGGCTTTCATGTGGATGGCCTTGGGACAAATTGTGAAGGCTGTGAATGAAAGACAGGGTGCTTATTTCAAGGCGACTGCAGCCTGGTGGCAGTGTTATTGTAAAGAGATACACAAACACTTAGGAGTTCAGTTTCAGCCTCATATCTGGTACAGAGTATGGTTAGCTCCTTGTCTGATGAGTCAGTAGAAGAGGTGTGTGTGTGTGTATGCGCTTGCATAGTTAGATATAGGAAAGATACTTTAGGTAGAGATCTAAACTAACAGAGGAAAAGTGTGAATGAAGGAAATCAGAGACAGTTTTTAGTAGTTTGACTAGAATTTAGAATAGGGCTAGGACAGTATCATACTTTTGTTTGAATCAACTATCCAAAACACTTTATAATCTACTCATTATTCCAAGGTAGTTTATAAAAGTTCATTTATTCACATGTGGAATATGTGTGGTAACTTTTTGATCATATATTTCAGTCAAGTTGTATAGTGAGATACCAAAGTAAGAATCCTTGAAAAGTCATTTAACCATGCTAATTTCAGCTTATGGATACTTAAGTGGGCTGCTTTGTGAATTCTCAATAAAAACAGAGAGAGGTATAAATAACTATCTGTGGAATTGTATACTTAACTCTTGAAACTTAATGATGATTCATTGGGGAGCCTTAAAACTCCGTCACAAGTCAGTGAACTACTTTGAGAAACTGTGGTCTTGTAGGGATCTTGGAAATCAAACAACTAGTGGACTTACTGTGGAGATCTGTTCATGGTAGACTAAAAGGTTTTAATTTGTACTTAATTACCAGAAAAGCATTTGAAAGAGAACAATAGAAAATCTGAGGTTTCATTTCAGGGAGGAAAGTTTTGGAAGGGAGTGAGAAGATCTTTTTTCTTTTTTGAGGATAGTTATTTTTGAAAGGATTAGCAAAGGGAAAGACTGGCATCAAGGTGACCAAGTAAGACAGAAGTGGTACCTTAGGGGGTGGAAATGTGGAGATGGGGCACAGCAGAGTTACAAAGTATCAACAGAGTTGCCCAGCTAAGCAGATATAAGCTTCAAGAACGTCAGACCAGGGTTTGGCTCAGGTGGCTGGTTATTTAACAAAATGGAGCCCTGAGCACAAATTGACAAGAAAAGACGAAACATTCTTTTGCTCAGAAAGACGATGAATTTCTTTTCATACTTGCTTCCAGAATTCCAGAAAGCTCTAGGCAATATGCAGCAAATCACAGGGAAAGCATTTCTTTTTCTTAAATGTCAAACAGAATTATGTTAACTGTAGATTTGTTAAGCTTAAGGGACAGATGTCAAGATGGAGGGTGCACTGGGATGAATGTGACTCATGTTAGACACAAGTCACCAGAAGCCAGCATCACTGAGAGGACCTCCCTCTCTCCCTTGACTCAGTCATGTCAGAAGCTTCGCGTTCACTGTATAGTCCTTGGTTTGCTTTCTCACCAGAGATTTTTAAAAATAAGATTTAAAATTTTTTTCTACCAAATTCCCAGAATAATGTCTGAGAAGAATTGGTAGAAGTGGTCACTGCAGCTTTACCTGCCTGCTGCTGAGTAAGTGGAACTGGTACTAAGTTCTGATAGACTTTGTTTTCAACTGTGCTTGATCCTTCTAACAGCATCCTCAGCACATGCATTCAGGGGTACCATGGACAGAGCTTTCCTGGACTCAGGAAGAAGAATGGCAGCCAAGATCCTGTTGAATAATCTCTTCTTTGAATGAAAGTAATTAGCTTTGCACCTCTTTGCATTTAAAGTAAATGCAACAGTTGGGAGGGACAGTGTTGTCTGGGCATTTAATGTTTAAGCTTCTCTGCATGTGCTCTCCCCATCACTTTGTCCTTGCCGTGGGGATCACAATGTCTGTTTATAGGCTTGTTTGTCCATTACATTCCTCAAGAGTTGGACATAGTGGATGGTAACGTAGGAGAGGTCCTTTTGCGTTTTAGCTGGGAGACACAGGCTGAATGGAAAAGAGGGGCTGCTGCTGGGTTTTCTAAAGTGATTTTTGTCTAAAAGTACAAAGCTGTGTCACTGTGTCGGATGAATAGTTTTGGCTTAGGAAACCGTGGTGTATCCAGGGCTTTGTTAATAGAGACAGAGAGGAAGAGCTCAAAGGGAAATGAAAAAGCAGATCCAAATTTGAGCTTAATTTGATATGGACTGCTTCCTCAAAGAACCATCTTTTCAACTTTCAAATGCCTTTGGGAAAGCTTACAATCAAGCACTTATCAGTGATTAAAGCCGCAATGTGAATGGATTCATCAAACAATGGTCAGCTTTGTCAGCCACTCAGAACAATGGCCCTGGGTGCTAGAAGATAAGAAAGTGAACTATGTGGCCCTTCCCCTGCCGACCGGATCTCATGTTTCCTCTCATCTATGTTGCCAAGGATGACCTTAAATTTATGGTTCTCCTGCCTTTGTCTCCCAAATGCTATAATTACAGGCGTGTGCCACTGCCTTTATATGATGGTAGGGACTGAACCTAGGGTTTCATGCATGCTAATCAAGCACTCTACCAACTTATCTGCACCTATATGAGCATCTTAAGTCTTCAGCAGAGAGCAGCAGAGGTGACGTAGCCACTTGCAAAGAAGGAAATTGTTTAAACATTAGACGGTGAGCAAGCAGAGAATGTTGCTTCCTTGGTTATTAGATCTTCTCTGCTGGGCAGGAAGACTGGACCTGCTCTGAGCTACTTTTATCTTATGCAGGCATACATTTCCTGTCCAAACATACAGAAATACTTCGAATTAGCCTTTTTTTATTTGAAAAGGGATAGCCAAAGGTGAGGGACTCACTTATGAGCAAAAATAAAACTCAAATTTGCCAATGGTTCTTAGTTTAAAGGAAATTTTATCAAGTGGGAATTGATATTCATTCCCGGAGATGTGCACAAATCCATCTGAGAAGAGACGAAGCTTGGTAGATATGCTGCTCAGTGACTCAGGTTGACAAAGTCCTGTCTGGATATGGAAGGACCATCTTTTTTTTGGTGTTTTTGAGACAGGTCTCTCTGTAGCCCCAGGTGACCTGGAACTCAATGTGTAGACCAGGTTGGCCTTGAACTCACAGAGATTTGCCTGCCTCTTGAACCATGATTCATATGGGATGGATCATAAAACTCCCAAGACTCATGTGTTGAATTCTTGGTACCTAGTATAGCAAAACTCTGAGGAGAGGCCTTGGGAGAGTAGTCGGATCATCAGGGCTGTGACCTCATCAGTGGATCAATCCATACCATAATGGACTGTTGGGGATGTGGGGAGAACTTCCTGAGGTAGGGCTTAGTTGGAAGAAATACCTCTTTGAGAGCTGTGGCCTCGTATGCACTTTCTGCCAAGAAGTTTGGCCTCACCTGAAGCCTAAAATGACAAGATTAAATGGCCATAAATGAAGTTTTCTGGAATCATCTTGTCTTCTTTTCAGTTGATTTTCTTGGGTATTTTATCGCATCAATGAAAAGCTGCCTAATGAAACTCATGTTGATCAGGGAAAGGTCTGTGCCTCTGAAAATTTCCTTCTACACATAGAAAAGCCACTTCTACCCACATTTCCTTGTGATTGATCACTCAAATGGCCCCAGTATAATTATACCTCATTGCTAGAATGGTAACAGAAATATACTATGACATTTTCCAAAATTTACTGAGCTGTCTCTTGAGCAATTGATACATGATCATTTCTGTTGACTTGAAATTGGGGAGATAGGCTGTGTTCCAAAGGTGAGCCTGCCAGAGAATGAATTCAATATGGAGGAAAGCAAAACCCAAATGACAGAAACTGAATCTTACTTGTTTTTTTATGAGTACGAGTGTTCGCCTGCATGCATGTGTGTGCACCAAGTGTGTGCCTGGTATCTACAGAAGCCAGAAGGTGGTATTGGATCCCCTGGAACCACCTAATAGCCACCCAACTGAACCCAGGGCCTCCACAAGAGCAGCAAGTATTCTTAACCTTTGAAGCTGCTCTCCAGCTCTGAGAAGTTGAATTTTAATAACATATGACTTGACACGCCGAGTCTGGCTATGTCTGAATCTACGTGTGAGCTCTGAGTTGAGTGAAATGATACAATCTCTTTTCTTCTTTATTTAGAATAGTTTTGGTGTGTTTCTGTTATTTGCTAGTTATACATAACAATGATAAAATATTTCATTTGTTTTTTATTCAATCTTTGGGATTTTGATGCAGGATAGTTTGTGAATACTTGTTGTGTCCTGATTACCCGCTGTACTTTTCTGTTTAAATGCTTCAACTTTTCCTTCTCCTCAAAATATCTTTTTCTTTCCTTTCGCCTAGGAGGCAAAGTGCTGATTCTAATTCAGTGTGTTTTCTCACCATCTCCTCTGAAAAGTACTTAGTGATCTATGTCTCTCTACTGTGTTTAGTCCAAATTAACCTTTTCCTCTGATATTCTGTAATGAACTCGATCTGTGCGTTTTTTTTAATCTTTGTTTTTGGAGATAGGATCCTGCTCTGTAGCTCAGTTGGCCGTCTTCCTGCCCTGGCTTCCTGGGTACTGGTATTATAGACATGTGCCACCATGCTGGACTGTGACTGTAACATCTATTGCCTTGTATGAGCTAATACTCACACAGTACTGACTGTACCCTGGGTGCTTGACACTCCTGCAGACACAGATTTTCTCATTCTCCAAAAAGTCTGTGGAGAAGGCACCATTTCCATATTGTACACACAGAAAGGGCCACTTGGAACCTTCAAATGATTCTTAGATAACATAAGTGGGAGATGGAATTGGATACCAGTGGCTTTCGTTCCAGAGCTATCCCTTCTCATCTGTGTAGATCTTTGGAGTACTAGCTTATATTATCTACTTGACTGTGTCCTGTCTCCTGAAAAGTCTGGAGTCAATGTGAAGGAATACCTCACAAGGCATAGGACACAAAGCATGTGATTTGGGTACTAACTGTATTCCCAGCTACACATTACACTTCTTCATATAATTCGGTTCCTTTCTTTGGTCTTCAACAAATCACATTTTCAATCACTTATGGTATTTCCTTTTTAAATATTATTTTTATTTTATGTGTATGAATGTTTTGCCTGCTGGTGTAAGTGCACCCAGGTTGTGCAGTGCTGGCAGAGGACGGAGGAGGACATTGGATCCCCTGGAACTGGACTTATGGTCAGTTGTTAGATGCTATGTGGGTGCTGCTGTCTGATCCTGGGTCTTCTGCAAGAACAGCTAGTGCTCTTAACTGCTGAGCCACCTCTCTATCCCGCTTATGGTATTTTCATTTTGACAAACCTGTTTCCATTTTAGGTAGGAAAATAACTAAATAAATAGAAGAAAATAAAATTAAATGTTAGATTGTAAGTTCCTCAAGGTAAGGGCCAATTTGACTCATTTTATGTAAGTGCCAGATCTAGAACCATCTTCCCCCTTAAAATATCTTGACTATTTGAAGCGAGAAACCTCAAAATTTGAGAATAAGAAGTGTCAGGCAGAGGGAAGCAGTCTGTGGTGTGATTTGCCCCAAACTTCTACAGACTGGCAAGAGGCACCAAGAGAGGTGCCTACTCTCTATACCATAGAGAATAAATCAGACATTTTGCTGCAGCAGAACAAAAATTCCCTGACTGTCCTGCTTTCTGAAGAGTTGAATATTTTACCTTTAGTGACATTCTGAATTCCTTGTGGGGACCCAAAGCAACAATTGAAAAACTATTTTTGAGTGTTTTAGTCACCCAGGAAAAAAATAAGGTCCCGGAGTGACAGGAAGGGCTGGAGGTGTCTTTTATTACAGCCTTTCAGGTTTGTGACTTGCTGGGGGTGAAGAAACAGGAGGCGGCAGGAACCAGCCTCTCCTGCTCCGCACTGTGTCCTCCTCCAGGAATAATTTGGAACTTGTTTTCTCCTTTTGTTAAGCATTGCTTTGTAAGACCAGACACAGCTTGGACAGCAACTTGTGCTACTGCTCATTCACAGCTAGGAGGGAAGCAAGCAGACATGTTTATTGGGTTCCAGAACAAAGCAGGAGCATCTTGGATTGCAACTCTTTCCACAGAGCTGAGGGTGCAGGACAGAGAGCCAAAGGCAGAGGCAGTCTACATCATTTTCTTTCTCTACGAGCTCCCTGAACCTTTTCACCTTCTCTCTTTGATTTGATTCATTGTTCTAGCATTTTCCAAAGCCCTATGGGCATATATTTTTATCCACAAATATTTCCTCAATGTTCACTGTGTCCCAGGCACAGTGTGAGATCCTGGGGTACTCGGGAGATGGAGGAAAGCTGTTCTAATTGAGTAAATTCTTCATTTAGAGCATGAATGTTGCTAGTGTTTTGAGCACAGTTGGCTGACAGGGATCAGTAAACACCAAAATAGCAATACAGAGTCATTTGCACGGGGAATGTAAGTATTATGTATGTATGCCTGGGTGAGGTGAGAAGAATACCGTGACCCACTTAAAGTTGTTTTCTATATTTGTATTGTAAAAGCCTCAACTTTAAGTATGTTTCTCTCTATGTGTGGTCTTGTGAAGAATAAAAATGTCATAAAATTAACAGCTAATGAAGACGCAGGTGTAATTTCTGTCTGTGCATAGGCGATGTGAACTGGGTTAGCTCTCCATGCAGTTTTCTAGATCTAGATAGAATTTACCAAGCACTTTCTGTTTTTCATCTACTTTCTGTTTCATAGTCCCAGTTTTCCCCCACTTGCCCCCGGCAACTCATCCCCAGAGAGAGATAGACATGTCTTTTTGGCTTATCTTTTTTTGTGCTCCCCACATTGAGGAGTAGAGAGATAGCCTAAGTGTGAAAGACCTTGGCAACAATTCCCAGTCATTAAGACTGTTTAACACTCAGACCAATCAAGGGTGCTTCCTCTGGTTTGGACAGAACATACATTGGAAAACCCCTGTACCTATAGACCAAAATCAAAACACTATTTGTGTTTGTTGAATTTCCCAAGTAGAAGATTAAAAGATCTATCCTTCCCAAAGTGCATTATTTAACCTGCTAAAAATAATATTTATAAAAGCCTCAGTAGCCCTATAATCAGGCTCTACTGCACACAGCTGGGCTCTTCACAGACATATGCTACTGAATTCAGTAGAGGAAGAGGGAAGGAAAACTAACACAAGGAAGGGAAGTATCTCAGGGTTAAGCCATATAACTCTGAAAGGTCAAGGAGAAGTTACTAGAGCTCATAGTACAGACAGTCAACAGTGTCTGGGCCTTGGATAGATCTTGCAAGAAGGAATCCAGAAAATTCTCTGACTTGATTATCTCATTTCTTGCTGGTGCCTTTAAGTGACTGTACTCACTGAAAACTAGATGATTCAATAGATAAAGTCATCAAATTATCAAACCTCTTGGTTTGGTTAATTTAGGTGATCAAGTCATCTTTCTAGAGTACAGAGCAAAATGGAGATGGTACGGAGGAGCTCAGAAGGGAAAACTGCACAATTAGTTTTTATAGGGAACCAAGTAACATAGTATAAAATAACCAAATTATAAGGGAGATGAATGTTAAGATTTAAAAGAATCGTATTTGTTATTTTTATGTCTGAGTGTATTGCCTGAATGTCTGTAAGTACACCTGTGTTGTGAAATGACAGTGCAAGTCAGAAGAGGGCGTCGGGTCCCCTGGAACTGGAGTCAATGGACAGTTGTTAGCTACCATGTGGGCGCTGGGAATTGAACCTAGGTCCTCTGCAAGAATAGCTGGTGTTCTCCACTGATGAGTAATTCCGCCAGCTCTGGATTTTAAGATTAATTTTTATTTTAAATTGTGTGTTTGTGCTTGTGGAAAAGTGTGGTTTTGTGAACGTGTGTGGTACCCACAGAGTCCAGAAGAGGGAATCAGATTCCCCTGGAGCTAGAGTTACAGGAGGCTGTGAGCTACCAGATATGAGTGCTGGGAACCAAACCAGGATCCTCTGAAAGAGAAGGAAACTCTGTTAATTGTTGATCCATCTCTCCAGGCCGAGATGTGGGTTTTAGCGTTGACACGATCATTTACTAGTCCAGAAATGTTGGGGAAAAAATTCTATCTATCTGAGTATGACTTTTGTCAGCTGTAACATGGGAAGACATCTTCTTGGGGTTTTCTTTTGCCAAATAATTTAGGAGGTATAATGTTTGGTTTTAATATCAGCCACAAATCCAAGTCACATAAGTCTTAAATGCCTTAATTGACATGGGAAGACCCACCCTCAAATGTTGGAGGCACCTTCTGGTAGCAGCCCAGATTAAAATGGTCTTGGCAGAAGGAAGATGATTTCCTTCTGCTCACTTGCCTTCTCTCCCATGAATTAATTTATTCTGGTGCTGCTGCTGCCGCCTTTGCAGATATCCAGAACCAGCACTTCCAAGCTTCCATTGTTGACTCAGAACCAGTAGCTCTCCAGGAATCCTCCACGTTTTTGGCACCATATTGGGGCTCCTGAGGTACCCGGACCAGTGGACTGACTGACTACTGGGTTCTCAGGGGATGATGCAGCTGTTGCTGCTGTTAAAGCTGATCTATCTATCTATCTATCTATCTATCTATCTATCTATCTATCTATCATCTATCTATCTATCTATCATCTATCTATCTATCATCTATCTATCTATCTATCATCTAGCTAATCTACCATCATCTATCTATCATCTATCTGTCTATCTATCTAATGTATCATCTGTCTATCTATCATCATCTATCTAATCTATCTATCTGTTCTATTACTTTAGGGAACCTGACTACCACAGGAGGCTTCTTCATTTTAGACAAAGTCTTGTTAATAGACAAAGATGGCCTTGAATTCCTGACCCTCTTGCCTTAGCCTTCCAAGTGCCATATCATAGGTGTGTGTCATCATACCTGGTTAGGAGGTAATACTTTGAGAACAGATTTCTTTGATGGAAAGGATCACTGTAGAGAATCCATCAACATAACTGGTATTTAGTTAAATTCATTTTGTGTTGTGTTTGATGACTTCAGTCATGGTGATGCCTGCAGATTCTACCCTTGGCTTTAGAACCGAGCAGAAACATCAAGCCTGCTTTGATCTCACATGAGTGTTTCATCTCTGAATATGTGCTCTGTGAGCACCTGTCTTCTTGCTCCGATGAATGGAGAGGAATAGGAAGGATAAACAGAAGGGAACTTGGGGATTAATTCCACCCCATGCCTCTTTCTGTTCTGTAAGTATATGTGGGAAACAGCTTTTCAGTGGGGAACAACACATACCTCTTGGCAGGAAGAGGAAATAAATAAGTCAACATTTTAGTCCATGTTTGGACCTCTTCTCCAGGGACTGAACCCTGACCTCATACTCTCCATACCTTATTAGGCTCTTAATACAATATCTGCTCAGCCTTAAGCCTTCTCTGACACGAACTCAGAAGATCCTGACAGCTATGTTATAATGTGATCCAACAGCAAGGATGAAAGACACCTAGCCTTGTAGTCCTGTACCTGGGAGGCCAATTCTTTGCTCTTTGTTTAAGCTTAAATCAGTGAGTTGGGAGAGCTGGGTGCCAACAGCATCTGCCCCACTCATGGAAGAGTAGAAGAGCCAGTTCAACGAGGGTTTATGGAGCAGATGCACATAAGAAGTATGAAGCACCAGGACAGAGCCCAGGCACCGTCTGTTTTATCCACAGGGATACGGAGGCTAGTACCTTGGGCCTTGAAAAGTTTCTTCATCTCTTTATCACCATCACTATCTTCATTTGAGTCTCTCAGAGAACCCTAAGAAGCACAGGTTTTGAGTAACAGGCAGCCTTGGGGATATGGGAATAGGCCTGGGAAAGCTATAGTAGGTTCTGTCCCTTTGATGAGATGTTTTTGGGTTGTTTCCATCTCCTAGCCCCTCCAGAATAAACCCTTTAACTCTGCAAATAGAAGGTCATGGCCAGTGGTTCCAGAGGTTCTCCTCAAGGCAAAAAGCAGCCGAGGTTCCCTGCTGTAAATACAGAAACCTCCAGCCCCACCACACCTCCAACACTACAATTATGTGAAATTGACAATAAAAAGCCTTCCTGCAATAAAGCAGTGTGAACTTACCTGCTTCCTGAGCATATTCCCAATCAGTCGCTTTAGAGGATCAGTTAAGTTCTCCACACATGACTTCAGCCTATGTTTTAAATGTACATACTTTATGGCTTTGCACACCCAAACAACAACAGAAATTACACTTTAAACCAACTCCATGCTTATCTCAACTGTTTGCAAACATGCACATGAAAGGCCTGTGGTTTGTGTCTGTTCTGATACAAGTCATTTGTTCAATTCATTGTTAGCATTACTAATGATTACAATAGTGTTTTGGTTTCTTTTTGTCTCAGAAAACAAAAACAAAAACAAAAAACAACCCACTGTGGCCAAAAGCAGCTTGGGAGAAGGAAGGATTTATTTGTCTCACCCTTCCAGCCACAGTCCGTCACTGAGGGAGTCCCGGCAGGAGCTCAGGCAGGAGGAAAGATGCTTGCTGGCTTATTCGAGGGCTCACGCTTAGCTAGCATTTTATGAAGCCCAGGACACCCGGACTAAAAAATGGTACTGCCCACAATGGGCTCAGCCCTTCTACATTAGTTAACAGTCAAAACAATCCCCCACAAAAATGCATATGGACTTGTCTGATCTAGGAAACTCTGCAACTGAGGATTCTCCTCTCAACTCTAAGCCACGTCAAGCTGACAGTTAAGGCTAACTGGAACAAAGTAATAATCATTCCTATATGTATGTGTACTTTCTGTGCTCTTTCTCAATCAACCTTTGCAAGGGTGCATTCGCATGAATGTGACTGTGATCTTTCACTTTATGTTTATGTGTGTCAGTATTGACACCTTCTGTTGATGACGGCTGCACACTACAGTGGTCACTAAATTAAATCTTTTACACACGTTTTCTTATTTTAACCCCCTCAGGCTCAAATGAAGTGAGAATTATTTCTCGCATTTGCAGAATTGGTGTTAAGAAGCTTGTACAGGTCACATAGCAGATCAGTGGTGAGATTAGAACTTAAAGCTGGACCTGAGATATTTTCCTGTTGATGCTTCTTCCTGGCTAGGCAAATTTTTCATTAAAAATATTCCTGAGAATATTAACAATTTTATGGTAAGTAATGGTCACCCACTCATCCATGATTTATTGAATGAAGTTTTAGCTGCTTTTCATTGGTTTGCATTATATAAGATATTTTTCCTATTTAAATAATTCTTTTAATAAATCTTACGATAGTATTGTCACTCTCATTTGATAAAACTAGAAACTGATTGTAAAACAGATGGCCTTACCCAAAACTATTAAGTAGTGAGGAATCCTGGATTTGGACTCCAGACTATCTGACCTCAAAGCATATGCCCTTTATAAGACATAAAAGAAAAGAAAAGAAAAAGATACCGGAAGTGGTTTGTGGACTTGGCTGGGTCTCATGGAGCTCAGATTAGGTTTTCCTTAATTCTCTTTGCCCTGAATTTAGTGCTTCCTCATTCTTAACCTGTTAGGAGTCAAGAGTTGCAGACTGGGAAATGTTAGAAGGTACTGCTGATGTTTAACGGTATTTGCTCTGTGCTAGCACAAAGGGATGACAGGAGTGTGTGCTCTGTGCCCTACTTTCACAGTAACAGGCCCAGGAATGTTTTCTGATTGGAGGTTGGATGAAGAGGCAAAATGGGAGACATGGCTAAGGGTCGAAAGAAATGTCAACAAGTAGCAAAGACAAGGCTGAGAACAAAGCATCTTGAAAAAGGCAGGCTGTTGACCGACAAAGTCAAGCGGAATCAACGAGTGAGATTCAGGGTGCTAGAGGTCAGGCCAAGCAGGCGATTTCTTCCATGGTCTCATTGGGGGCTAGAAATAACTTCATCACTGTCCAAACACAACACTAACACGGGGAGGTGAAATAATTTATCCTTAAATAACAGCCTGACCTATTCTGGATTGTAATTTTAATGTAAGACTAACCTTTGAAAATAGATCAAGTGCTATAAATTATTAAGGAGAAGACATTCATCAGATGATGGTGTCTATTAGTAATTTTATGCATGGAGAGTTATCTTCTGAAATAATGCGGTTGTGGCTGCTTCTGCACAGAAAGAAATGAAGAACCCGGTTACCCTTTCGTGACATGTTCGACTGATTTTAATCAGTATTTCTCCTGTCAAATGAAATGTAAAGACTGAAATATGATCTCTCCTGTGGATGTACACCGGCTTCCTCCCACTCCTTTTGAGAGGCTGTTCTCAGAGCTTTCTTAGTGCTGAGAAAGTGGAGAGATATTTCAAGGTTTTTTGGTTTTTTTTGCTTTCCCTCCTGTTGGAGAAAATGTCTAAATCAGTTGGTCAAAGCACAAAAAATATTTACTGAGACTTGTTTTGTGCCAGGCTAAATGTTCCCTGGAGAAGGGGAGAGGTAGAGGAGTGTGGGACATTTCTTGCCTTCAAAAAGTCTAACGTCAAAGTCTAGAGATGAATGGGCAGCCTTCTCCAACTTACAGTGAAGGGAGTTTGGGTGAGCTTTTGGGCCTCAGTTATTTTTCCTGTAAAGTGGGAATGACATTGTTTTTTAGCTCAAGGAGTTGTAAGGGATCATCAGGTTATGTCTAGACAGAGCATTGTACAGTGCTTGGGGCACATTCACTCGCATACAAGGTTCTATAGAAGTTTGTTGTTCCCGCCTGTTCTGTCATTGACTTTATTTGGGGTGGGAGTTGCTTTTCTTGTTCACCTCACCATCACCCTGCATTATTTCTTAGGGCATTTAGACTTCTTCCTTCCAGGTTGTAGGCTAATGATAGCTGCCCCACAGTGCTGACGGTGGGTAAGCTGGATGGAAATTGCTTAGAGGCTTAGCACCAGGAGATGTACCATTCATGTTGGCCATCATACAGCAAGTGTGACTCAGGCAGCTCATGGCACTGATCATGCACTAGAGCTCAGTGAGTGTCCCTTTGGCCCCTTCAGGGTCTCAGGGATGAAGAGAAAGTTGCTGTTTCTCTTGCCATGGCAACAAGTCTGCCAATCACCCTCAGGTGGTTCCTCCAGGTCCAGTCCTTGCAAAATGCAAGGCTCATGACCTCTCCCACCCCCACCCTCCCACCCCCTTTCCCTTACTGCAGCCCACCCCATACTTATAGGGAATCATTAGGTATAGCAGTTTCTTTTCCAATTCTGTTTTTTAGGTCACAAACTTCTTTCTTAGTAGTTCAGAGCTAGATATTTTAATATCAAAATAGCCTGTCTCTTTATGACTCAAAACGTATGCCACAGAACTCAGAACCTGCTTCTCGGCACTTCTGCCTTCTGAGCTGCCTCCAGATGCAAAGAATACCTGAGTGTGTCTGAGGCGTGGACAGCTGCCAGGGTGGTGCTGAGCTCAGGAGGTATGAAGGCTTGGGGGCAGGGAGACCTGTTGATGCCTCAGAATACTATCCCGGGGTCTCCCAGCCCCCGCCCCTTATTCCTTCTCTCCTTCTTCATGATGCTGATGAGACCACTAGAAGAGTAAGCCAGTTGTGAAAAGTTAGTTTTATGTTAGTCAGACATTCCAGGAACGGAGCACAGACTTCTGTAACAGTAATGGGAGAGGGAGAACAGGATGCCATTTCAACGTGTGCCTCTTCCCTCAAGAATGAGGGCAGCAGGAGGATTTTGGTGAATGACAGCGTTGGACCCCAGAATACATCCAACTATTCAAGCTCTAGAACAAAGGCCTGAGAAGCCCCAGTGCCGTGTTAGCCTTTTATCAGGCTACGGGTGGTGCTGGGAAAAAGCAGGGCTCAGCTCAAAGCCCAAAGAATCCTAAAGGTGCTGGAACTTCAGGCTGTCCATTAGCTGCATTCCTTTCAGCCAAATGGCAGTTCCTCTCTGGAAGGGGGTCCGCGGGCCACGCTGTCACAGCTGCTGAATTCCCATAGCCATAGAAGCATTGTGGAGGGGAAGTACTCAGAGCTGGGGCTGGAACCCTGTGCCCTGAAGCTTGGTCTAGGATTCTTTCTGCTGTACTTTGAAACCCATGTGACAATCTGAGACTATCACCAAGCACTAAGGGTCAGTGCCGTCACTGGGGCCCGTTGAATTTGAGAGATCTGAGGGATCCCTGTGGATTAATTAATTATGGAGGGGAGCTATAACTAGGGAGTTATATCACCCAGAGGTCAATGAATCAAGTTGAAAAGGAGCCAATTGTTTAACCTGCCGGACTTCTCTGATGATGCCTTATTCCACGGCCCATAACCCACCTTGGGAATTTATTTAATATCATTTGTTCAAAACCAAAGAGTTTTGGCTAAGTCCATGTTGCCCAGTCTTTCGCTTTGCTGGATTTACCCTCAGGCTGCTGACAGCCTATATCATTGGGCCAAGTTCCTATGGTAGGAGGTGGTTCTTGAGGGACAGTGGCTATGGCTTTGGTGGGGTACATGCTTCTTACAGGTGAGAGCATAAGAGCACGAAGGGAACGAGAGTGTGTCATGCAATACCAAGGCTTGACAGTGTCTGCTGCTCATCTGCTGACACCCAGGTTTGCACATCACTCAAACCAAGGCCAAATCTATATGTCAACAGATGCTGGGGAATGTTCATATATCTTTGTGTCCCCAGTCTTCTATAAGAATAGTGACAGCAGCAAAAGGATTCTTGCTCATGGCCAAGTTGTATGCCAAGACTTTTCAGGAAGCCTTTTAATGAGGGTTTTTGTGGAAGGGTATTACACAGAAGTTTAAACTTCATTAATAGTGCTGGTAAAAAATAGTAATGGTCACTTCTGGGCAGGGAACTGCACGGGTGTTTGGCTCCACTTAGTCCCTCCTCTTACGAGCCCTAAGAAGTAGGCAGTATTTTCACATTTTACTACTTTAACAAAGGTTATGTAAATGTTTGAGGGAAGGGTATGTGCACACATGAATGCAGGTGCCTGTGGAGGCCAGAAGACAGTGTCTGATCCCCTGGATCTGGAGTTACAGGTGGTTGTGAGCTGCCTGACCTGGATGGGGTTCAGTGGGGTTCAGAGTTGCAGCAGTGTGATTCAGACACAGTCCTTCTGATTCACAAGCTCATGCTTTCATTCTTTAATACTATATACTGTATTTACTATTTAACTGAATCCAACCCCAAAGAGTCTTAATATCTTTTTTCCACAGGCAGCTTGAGGCTCAGTTTAATGGCACTGGAACTAGAAGTACTGGCTCTAGCATCTTTTCCTTCCTCAGACTGAGGAAGCTGAGATAATATTCATATCAGAGTGTGCCTTCAATGCTCTTTGGGACTACAGGAGGTCTTGCTGCTCCTTTAACCTAGCACATCTTCTTGCTTTCACTCAGTCTTAAGATTGCTGATACTAATTCCTTTGTCAAAGAGCTCCTCAGCCTCTGGAAAATTGCAAGGAAACTGAACAAAGACAGAAAATTGCCCAGATGAGATATACATGTCAAAGTGTCCTCCTAGCCAGTATTTTTATTTTAGTTTATGTTTTAATTTCCCAAGCTTCCAAAGGGAGCAGCTGAGGCTTACTATGCCACTAGACCAAGATTGGGCAAAAGCTTATAAAATTAAGAAGCAACCTTCTGAAATGACTGTGAAATGTTCATCAAAACTTCTTGTATGGGCTGGGGATGTGGTTCAGTGGGAGAATGCTTGCCTATCATGTGTAAAGCCCTGGGTTTTATCTTCAGCACTACAAAAAAAGCAGACTATGAGAGTACCAGTCCTAACTATGAGTACATTTTCTGACTCTAGTGGTACATGTCTTTGGTCCCAATACTCAAGAAGCTGAGGCAGGAGGATCATGGGTTAGAGGCCATTCTGTGTTCCATAGTAAATATGCCTTAAAATCCTCAAACAGACTTTTCCCTCAAGTCTACAAAGAAAATACTTGGTCAGGATTTCCCCTTCCTCCCTTAGTCATTTAAACAGCCACACCATCTTTCCTTCTGCGCCTTGTTATTTTTTATCTATAATTCTGGGGGAAGCAAAGTATCAGCAGTTGAAAGATGACTTGGGGAAAAGACATTTTTATTGCTTAAATGATTCTTTTCAGGGAGACAACTGAAGCCAAAAAAGGATCATTACAAACCTAAAGGAGCTTGAGAAAATTTACACCCTTTAAGGTATTTTAAGCTTTCAGAAGTATTTTGAGTGAAAAGACTTATTTTAGGCTTGTGGAAAGCCCTGCTTCCTAAGAGTGGAGCTAGACTTCAGCCAGCTGGTGTGGTGTGTGGGCACCGTGGCTCTGCCATCATGCTGTCTGGGTTTAAACTTCAACCCTGCCAGCAGGGGAAGTGACTTTACCTCGCCCTGCCTCAGTTCCTCAGCCAGAGGGGGCTTAACCCCTGTCAACAAACACCCAACTTACGATATTTTTATGAGAATTAATTAATGCACTTAATGCTTATATTAACTGGAATGTCCTGGGTTAAAAAAGAGAAAACTGGGCCCAAATTAGCATGAGGAAAAGGCATTTACTTATTGCTGCCCCAAAGGGAAACATCAAGAGTGGACAGGATTGAGGGCTCAGACAGTGTTATGTCACATCAAACTGAAAGAGAAAAGTCACATCACTGGCTTCGAGACAACACTGTGTTCATCTCTGAACCTGTATTAAGGGCGATGACGATGATCGCCCCCTCCTGGGTGGCCGCCACCAGGTCACTGCCCCTGGCTGCCCCGAGCTCCGTGCTCCAGCTGCAGGTGGCGCAGGTGACAGCACCTTGTGTCTGTGGTGCGGCGTGGCCCCCAGGCAAGAATGGTGGCTGCTGTCCAGCGTGCAGACCGCGGCGTGGCTCGGCAGCTCCAGGCAGGGCTCCTATGACAAGATGGGAAGCAGAGTTAGAAGCTTATGGGCCAGACAGGCTGCCATATATAGCAGTGAACAAGAGACTCCTGTCTTAGACAAGGTGGAAGTTAAGGATCGACATTCAAGGCTCACTTCCACATGCACACTATGGCATGTACATGCATGCTCACTCATATATAAACACACACACAAAAAAGAAAACAAGAAAATGTGGCTTATATCCACAAAGGCATTTTCTTCAGCCATAAAGAACATTGTTATTTGCAAGACAATGGATGATAATAATTAAGACTCAGAAAGACAAATATCGCATGTTTTCTATGTGCAACCTCTATTACATATGTATGTATGTCACACAACATACACATATACAAACATGGAAGTGAGGAAGACTGTGTAGGACAGGAAAGTGACCAGTGGGAGGATGGAGAGGGAGCAGCAGAGGGTGACAGGTACATGATCTACTTGAATGAAAATATGAAACTCATTACTTTGTATGATGGATATATGCTAATAATTTTTAAAACTTTGTAGCTAAATCAGAAGTTCAAGGTCTTCAAATAGAGTTTCTGTGACTTTAATCCTTTCTATAGCCCATCTGGATGCAAGGTTCCATCAAGGAGGCCCTAGGGAGTTTCTGCCACGTGGCTCCATTTTTGTCTGGCAACCTCCCTTTTCTTTCTACCTCAGTGAACCACAGGCCTAACCCTGCCTCTCACAGGTGGGTAAGAGGAGGTGTGGTGACAAGTCCCTGAGAGATTTGTCCAGTGTGTGCTGTGGAGCAAAACAAGAAGTGATACATTACAAGAGCCGCAAATGTTCCTTTCCGGGAAATGACATAAATATTACATTTTGCTGAAAAATGACATGTGTGCATGGGAACCATTAAGAATGCTCATGAAAGCAGGGAAGCAAAGAGGCCCACTAACGTCCTCTTAATAAAGCCTGCTTTCTGTTGACGGGACCTAAAATAATGCAGTTGGTGGACTCTAGCTACAGGCTTAGGGAAGGATCTGGCCATCTGCTCAAGAGATGTGGGACCTTTCTTCTTCCACACCATGTGAGGGCACCGTGTGGGGAGGAGTTAGACAGCAGTCAGCAGTTCACAGGGCCGAGTCCAGGCTGTCTCCTGAGAATTGTGCAGTGTTGTCTAGTCTTGGATGGGAAACGCCATGCCAGTCAGCAGTCATTCCCCACTTCTCCTTTGCTTGCCCTGGAGACTACCACCCTGCTTTTTATTTATGTGCTGATTTTCATGTCAATGAAATCGTATAAGATGTGGATTTGGTGCAAGGTTTTCAAGGTTCAGCCATCTGTAGACAGTGCTTCATCATTTTCATGTCTGAATAATACTCTGCTGTATGATTAACACACGTGTATTCATTCATTAGCTAATTAACAACTGGGTTGCTTCCATGTTTGACTAGTTGTGAATGAACTATTGAATTTTGTTTCTCTACCATATGGGGAAATTGCCACTGAGGCAGCTCTACACATGACGTTTCAGTCCATCTTGTCCACAGATTATAAAAAGGTCTGGTCTGAGTTCCACTCCTGGGGAAGAGACGCATGGGTGTGATCATAGAGCTGAGGCAGTGAGGCAGACCCTGGCACTCAGGGCACAGCAGCTTCTCTCACTGGGACTTGAGAGGGCAAAGCAGGCATCCCATTGTTACTATTACCAAATAATCATGCCTGCCTGTCGCCAGTGTCCATTCTGTGTCTCACGGGGCAAGGGCTTTGTCCTGTTTATAAAGGATCGCCTCAACACCTGGGCATTTGACAAGATCATCCAATACTCTTAGCTGCTAAACCATCTCTCCAGCCCCTCAAGGAGTTCTTTCATAGTCTTAAGAGCTGCAGGATTTCATGAGCCCCAGCTGCCCAGCTGACTCTCCCCAGGTGCATTAATTATCTCTTTCTGGAGGGCCCCGTTCTGCTTGACTTATACTTCCATCAAAGCCTCCGATCTGCTGTGTCCTCAGAAGTCTATTGCATTAGGAGGGGGGTGAGCAGCGTTTCTCTGTCTAGGACCCAGCTTGGCACACAGTATTTGCTCAGGAAATGGGAAGTCAGTGAATGATAGAAGCTCTCTGCATCCCCTGCACCTCCCTGAGCAAATACCTGATGGATGAACAGTATCATTTCTCAGTCTAAGGGTGTAATGTCACAGCATCCAGGCCACAAGTGCCTGATGCTATTCTCTAGCCTTCCCTTTGTTTTCTCCTCTGTGAGTCATGCCCCAATTCAGCATGAGGAGTTTCTGGTCTCTTTGAAAATGAAACAGATGGGCTAATGATAAGCACCCTTGCTCAGCAGATGAGCAGAGGCGTCCAGAAGATACTGTGAGGCCAGGAACAGGAAGATGTCTGCTTTTATCTTCTCAGCCTGGCTTCTGTTGGACTCTGGAGCCTCTCCCTCCCATATGCCTGCAGTCAAGGAGCCATGAGGTCACATTACAGAAGTCATGCTGCCTTCCAGGGCCTTGTCATGAACCAAGCAGGGTTGCTGTATGTTGATGTGTGGTATCTCACACATCACCTAATGGGTCCTGCACCCCCCGCACCATGTTCCTCCACAGTTATCACTTCTTTGTCTAAAGACTGTCCAGATACCAGTCCTTCTGCTTATTTTGGCAAAGAAAAGGAAATGGGGTCAGCTGATTTCTGTCAGAAGATCAGGTATGTCTCTCTCCAAAACAGAATGGGAGAATGTGCAGTTAAAAACTGGTGTTTGGCTGCCGCTGACCCTGCAGCTTTGTAAACAACATGCTATGGGCTATTGCTCAAGTAAGTTCTTTCTGCTCAGGGTCTTGGTCTTGACTAGGCTGCAGCATACTGGCTGCAGGGACTCCTTCCCATTGTTTTTTTTTCTCCCCTAAAGTCATGTGACATCTAAAAGTAGCCAATAAAAGCAGAAATGTCTAGCTCTCTGGACACTGGGTTTGCTTTTAAATATTCTGAAATAAGGGAAGCTTCTGGAAGATAAAAAAGGATGATGCATCAACTACAAGGAAGGGTGTGGGGGTGAAATCTGAGGACCACGGAGTTGTACCATACTTGAGTTGTGCCAGACTACGTATGGCAGTCTCTACGTAGCTGTGACTACTGAGCGCTTGATAGTGGGCAAGTCTGAATTGAGGAGCACAGAGGCCTACAGCCCACCCCAGATTTGCAATAGTGAATAGGACCAAAGAAATCTCAATATTTATTGCTTTAGTTGTAAAATGAATGTTTTCATGTTGAAATTATAACATATTTGATGTATGAGGTGAAGCAGAATGCTTACTTAAATTAATTTAAATTAGTTTTAATGTAGCTTTTAAACTCTTTTTTATGAGGCTACTAGAAAAGGTTCAGCTGAACGTGTGCTTTTTTTCTTCTCTCTTTAAAAAATATATCTACTGGATAGCGCTAGTTTGGAGGTTAAGCATGTGGGCTGCACAGACAAATGTCTGGGCTTGAACTCTGGCTGAGAATCGTTGGCTGTGTCTTGTCAGGCATGGTAGCTTTCTAACCTTCTACAGAAACCCACTGTGAGGATATCATTTTAAAGCATACCCGGTGATGCACTTGAAAGCCCGCGAGAACTGGTGGAATGTCCTTACCCCTTGCCACATGCAGTGTGTTCTTGTGAGTTCCTCTCCTGTGTCCTGTCCCATCCTGCTCTTTCATTTGAAACGGTGCTTGTCTTCTTGGCCAGTTCCACAACCACAAATCTAATGGATCACAAACCCTGATTCAACCTTTGCATATTCCAGCTCACTCACATCTCATCCGCGTCCTCACGTCTCCACAACCTTCAAAGTTATTCGGAGAATATGCATTAACATACTCTGTGCAAAGCACAATATCTGCTAATGGAGCACTTGCTAAATAGAAGAAAAGTTTAGTACAGTACTTCTCTACCTGTGAGTGGTGTACTCCAAGAAACCCGATGGGAACTTCAAACTGCGTATACATGGTAAGGGTTTCTTTTTCTTTAAAAAAATTTTTTTGTGGGGCTGGAAAGATGATTCAGTGGGTCCTGGGCTTGGTTACCAGCACCAATACTGGGCAGTTCACAACAATCTATAACTCCAGTTTCAGGGAATCCAGTGCCCTTTTCTGTGCCCCCCATGGGAACCTGCACACACACAGTACACATGCATGTATTTAGGCACACACATATATGCACATAAAAATCAGTTTTTTTATTTTGTGAGTATAGTGTGTGGGAATAGATGTATGTGAGCGTACATGAACACCTATGTGGAGGAGGTGTTGGGTGTCTTGATTTATTTCTCTTCATTATTTCTCTGAGACAGGGTCTCTCATTGAACTTAGAATTAGGTTGGGGACCAGAGATCTTCCTGTTCCCCTACCTAGCCTATGTTAAAAATTTAATTTGTAAATTTGACACAGTATGTGAATAGTAATAGTAAAATGAAATAGAATATTTTTATATACTGTTATATTGGTTACTGTTCTGTTGGTGTGAAAAGACACCATGACCAAGGGCACTTACAGAAGGAAGAGTATATTTGAGCTTACAGTTCAGAAGGATAACAGTCCATCATGGTGGGAAGGGATGGTGGCAAGAGGTGGCTGGAACAGAAAGGGGAGCACTCACATCTTGAAGCAGGCACAGGAAGCAGACCTTGACTGGAAATCAGACAAGGCTTAAGAACTCTTTAAGCCTACCCCCGACCCTCCAGTGACACACTTCCTCCACCAAGGCCAACTTCCCCAAACCTCACAAGACACCACTGCCAACTGGGGACAAATGTCCAAATACCTAGAGTCTATGGGGGACATTTTTATTCACCAACCACAAGTGTAATAAGAGATGATTGGGATGTATAGTTTAAATATCTTATTCTGTATTCTCTCATGATGACAGATGATACAGTGCTTATGCAATAAGGTGAAGGGTGGTGAATTTACACAGGCATCCGGATTCATGCACTGTGGGGAAGTCAGTCTGATAATGAAGGCAGCTGCTAACTGATTAGTGGGTGAGAACCTTATAGGGCATAGAAATGCTGGGTTCAGAGATGCTTTGTTTTGGGTGATATGCACAAGGACGACATGATATTCCAACGAATTCCTCAGAACAGTGCACAATTTAAAACTTAGGAACTGGGTACTTCTGGAATTGTCTACTTAATGTTTTTGGATTGCAGTTGACTTTAGGTAACTGAAACTTGGGACAGTGAAATTGTGGGTGGGGTATTCCAAAGGAGCCTTCAGTTTCCCCTATCAACACTTAGCACTGAGTAAATGGGAGCCACGTGGGAAATGTTCGTTGCTCCTGTTGTTGGTTATTTTAAGTTCCATGTAATATTTTTAAGTGAAGGCACCTGATGGGAAAGGTGACTTCCATGCGTCCCCTCCTATGTTACTGTAGAAGAGCTCTTGACATCTTTCTTCTCAGAGTGTGTTCTCTGTTCTGAGTAGGTTATAACTTCCCCGAAGTCAGATGCTGCCGTCTGTTGCCTTCATCCTACCCAGGGCACAGCGGGAACATTTGTAGCAAGGGCTTTGGAGTCACAAAATCTAGAGCTCACAATCTGGTTTTGTCCTGCAGGATTCTCTTCCACCTGTGCTAACCCCAACACTACGGTCTGTTGGTCCAGGTGTCCTTGCCCAGTATGTTAGAATATAGCACCTTGCTCTCCATTGTATAGAATGTACCAGCCATAGAAGAGGACACAGGGCAGGGAGGTTATGGTAACTATTGATTCATTTTTATGGCACAAGCCTAGTAAGTACTCTGAGGAATCCTAATTCCCTGGCTTCACTCTGGTGTGCAATCAGGGCACCTCAAATGCAAAGGACTCCATTCATATGCTTTTCACATTGGGTGTCCTCCTGGAGTTCACTGGACACAACTATTTCTAACATGACTGGAATACACACAGAAGCTATGTGCCTCCAATATATCTTCTGTTAATGGAACTTTTCACCACATCTAGTCCACTTCTCATGCTTCCTCTTGCTCAGAAAGAAAGCAAAGGTGATTGGAAACAGCTTAGGGTGGCTTCCTGAAGCCCCTCAGCCTCTGAGCAGGGGTGCTGTTTTTGGCAGGATGACCCACTGAATGAAGGAGTCTGTCCCTATGGCTCTTGTATACCCAGAAAGTCATCCCATCTCTGTGTTCTCTTCAGACACTGTCCTTTAGCTGGGAGCTGACAGGTAGCTGACTTTGTAGGTCAACAGCTTTCAAGCCCCAGTGACTCCATTTGTCAGTAGAAAGACAAACTTCTTGGGGTAGTCGTCATGTTTCCAAGCAAGTCAATCCCATGTTTCTAGTGCTTTGATCATGTTCCGGGACTGGATCAGGATAGGGAGACAATGGACTGGATGGGCAGAGTGCTTTGCTCAGGGAGCTCATCAACTAGGGTAGTTTGAAACCCTCCTCTTCATCCTGTTGGTGAGAGAAGGATTCCCATCCTGAGATTGTGGGGATGGCGGAATGTATGACAGACACTGATAAATAAGATCCCCTGCAGGTCCTTATTCACATGTACTCCTTAGGGAGATGAAAGCAGGATGAACAATTGGAGTTGTGGAAAGCAGACTTTGTAGTATCCAAATAGTATACACCTCCTTGGTTCCCATGGAAGGATCTGACTGATTGCTTGTACAGTACTTGACCTGTGCAGAAGCTGATGGTCATCCTCACTGTCTCATAATATAAAGTGCTTTAGAATGCATGTGTCAATGAAGAATACCATCCATTTCCTTATCTACAAAGCATCTATTCTTCCAGTCACCCATTCCTCCTCCACGCCATCCCACACATATCAGCTGTTTCAATGCATGTCCTGGACTTGGGAAGGTCCAGAGATGCAGATTCTTCAGCTCATCCCAGAGGTATTGGATTCAGACCCTTTGGGGATAGAGCCCAGCAGTCTGGATTTTAACTAGTTAGTTCCACCGGTGATAAGACATTAGAACCACTGTGCTGGATAATTCTTGAGTATTCTCAGTGAACTTGACCCTTGTCAATGCTTTCCAACAGATTTGTTACCCTTTGCATCATAATTCAAGGTCAACAACAATGGCCTTTCTCAAGGAAGTCTTTCACAGTGACCCGGTGTTAAACTATTCTCTTCTGGTCCTGTAAGTTTCTGCATCACATACTGCTCTTTTTATAAGATCTTGCATGGACTCCTTTGCATGTGGTTATGGTCTGGCTGTTTTAGTGTGTTGAACATGACTGCTGATAAGATCAGTTTGGGTTCTGGGTTTGAATCCTGTTGCAAGTCTTACTTTGGCTTTGAGTGAGTGGCTTAATGTTTTTGAACCTTAATCTACTCACCTGTATAGTGAATATCATGACAATATCCACTTCTTAAGCCATCATGTGAGTGACATGAACTGATGTACCAAAGCGACTGGCATGGCTTGGCATGGCATTTGCTGAGTGCTCGGCAGATGCTTATTTAGCTTGTAGAATTTGAGTCTTATCTTCATCATTAGAGAACATTACCTCTTGATGCTTTAGGCGCTTCACTTGTGAAATGAGGATAATAGAGATATCACATTAAAGTAATTGTTATAAAGACTAAAGGAGACCAGGAATGCCACGAGCGAGCCAGCATAAAGGAATCACACACGGCAAGGCTCAACAAGCACCGCTATAACCCACAGGCCTCTGTAGAAATTATTTCATGGTGCTCTGCTGTGCTGTCACTCAGAAAATAAAGTCAGGTTGGAAAACTTAGGATCCATCAGCCCCAACAGTGAGCCCCACCTTCTTGCGGACCTGCCTCCAGGCCATACATTCTTCTCTTTTTTTTTTTCTTTCCTTCCCCTTTCATGTGTCTCTGTATCCATGGAGATGACTCCTGCCAGGGGAATCATAATTTTTGCTTACATTTCTTTAAACAATAGCCTTGGTTGTTGGGTTTTAAATAGAGAAAGTGCTGTGGAGTTCACTTGTCTCTTCCTCCCAGTGCTTACTCCTCCTGGTCCCAACTTGGAGCTTACGAGACTTTCATTAAAAAAGAGACTGAGACCTGCAAGGTGGGAATGTTGGTCTGCCATCAGGAAGTCTTGAGATGCCTCAGGTCCGTTTATATTTAGACTCAGTGGGGGGAAGGTCCCACCTAGCTATCTCTATTCTCTAGAGAAGTGAGGTTTTTTTTTTTTTTTTTTTTTTTTTTTTTGAGACAGGGTCTTTTTGTAGCCTCAGCTGGCTTGGAACTCACTATGTAGACCAGGCTGGCCTCATTCTCACAGAAATCCACCTGCTTCTGCCTCCTGAGTGCTGGCACTAAAAGCATGTGCTACCACACCCCAGAAGAATTGATTTTTTTAAAATAGTGTTCTAATATCCCTGGGGCTGACTATATAAAGTTAGCCAACACCATTCAGGTTCAAATTTCTGTCTATGTCTATTGTGTCTTAGTGTCATCATCATAATCTTTATGTTTAGCCATTTCTGTATAAAGGAAAGAGATTGCTATTATTTACAATGCATTTATGATGTATCAAGTTCAAGGCCAGGTGGATACTTGACAAGTGCTACTGTATGCCACCTTTACTGAACCTTAAATGGTAGGTGGGTGACTTTATGTCCATTTTGGAGGTAGGAAGGTTAAGGGCTCATTATGGTGTAATGGGTTAGGCATGCTGTTGGTGGGGCTGGGGTGGACTGTGAAGTTGATCCTTTCTGATGTGTGCCTTCTGCTTTGAGCCAGTCTTCAAATTTCTAGTGTCATTTTATCAACTAAGACAGTGTAGGTTCAGAGCACCTGCTCTCACCTGCAGCGGACCATCTTCTAGTCTTTTCTCTGACTTCTCATTAAAACCAGCCCAGTGGTCCTTCCATTCACTTGATGTCTCTCAAAGCTAATCTAATCCTTGAATCCCAGTAGTGTGCTGGTGACTCAGTATGTGCATCACACTTATCTATGTAAAACTGTTTTCTCTTCCAAATGTGAGGTTGTCATGGTGCTCTCTGGCAGAGGTGAGCAGGTTGAGGAAATGGAGGTCCAAAGTTGAAGGGATGGACCTGGGCCATTGGCCACCATGTTTCAGAGCAGGAATACAATCCTTGTGCTCCAATTGAGAGCGGGGGAACATTAATCTGCGATGTGAATACGGTCCTAGTCTGGGGTACTGTGGTTAGGACTTCAGCCATGGAGTTGTCAGGTCGGTGGGTACAACAAGTGGTGGTGACAGCAGAGGGTGACAGAGCCCCTGCTTGATGCACTTTGACCCAGTGTGGACTGCCGTTCCCTCTGCAAGCTTTGCTTTTTTAGTGCAAGGATGTTGGGGTGTCGTTTGCTCTCTAGTTTTCTAAGACAATGGGCAAGCTAGAGAGCCTTCCTTTCCTAGTGCCACTGGGGAATGCAAGGCTGTCCTTCTCGCTGCTGCACTTTCTGATTTGGAAACAAATTCACTTACAAATGACCAATGGTTGCCTCCCTACAAGGCATGCCAGTCCCCAGTTACTGTGACTGCTTGGGGTTTGGGTCATTAGCCCGCCATGTGCATTTGGCATCGGGGAGGTGGATGTCTTCTTAGACTGGGGGTGCCACAGCCTCTCTGTGTCTACTTATGCTTGTTGCTTCTTACAAATGTCTTTCTAGTTAGCTCAGATCACCTGACACCTGTATGGTGTGCTAGCCACTAATCAGAGCGTAACTAACTAGAAAGACATTTGTAAGAAGCAACAAGCATAAGTAGACACAGAGCTAAAAGCTTGAGTTTAAACCTCTTTCTGTTGTAATTTCAGTCATACATGTGGTGGATTTTATGAAGGAATTTTGTTTAAGGATCATGTCTCAACTAGGTCTATCATGCAATTTTGGCCCTCAGCATCTTGAATCTGCTAAGTTCTAGTCAGCTAAAATTGCTTTTGCTGGCTGAATCCTGATTTGACTGCAGCTTGGAAAGAGCAGTGACAGGTCTAAGGTCACATGGAAGAGGCAAAGTCTTCTTGCAGCCTGTGCAGAGGAAGCTCATTGGCACCTGCATTAACACTTCCTCCATGAGGCTCTGAGTTTAATCATTCACTAGCCCGACCCCAGTAGGTTTCCTTCTGAGGCTTCATAATTATTCATCTCGTTGTTTCTTTCCATTTCTCCTCAAGATTGTACATTCTTGTCAACAAATACTTGGTGAGCTTATTCTGTGGGCCAAGCACCATTCTTGGAGCTACAGATACAAAAAGAAACAAAGTGGAGAAGGTCCCTGCCTTCACTGAACTTGTATTATGGTGTGTGCTGTGGGGGCAAGAGGAGGAGGGGTAGGTGGAGAAACAAAACAACCAGAAACAGTATGCAAGAGAATGAGGAAAGTGGATGATGGGTTAGGGGACAGGGTGTGCCTGGGCTAGGGGCCGCTCCGGTGGGTGGCATGGCTGCCCGAGGAAGCTCCCTTGCCGAGATGGCATTTAAGCAGAGACTTGAAGTGAAAACAAAGACCACCTGAGTTGTCTGATTCATTTTGTGCCCCAGGCTCAGCAAGTATTTGTGAGAGGAACAGACTCCACGTCTGTGCTCTCCATCTTATCGACCCCTGGCTTCCCCAAGGTGTGCAGCTGGTGAGTTCACTCTGTCTAGCTACTCTTGCTTTGGTGACATCAAGGTGACCTTCTGAGAAGGGGATGATGGGAGGTGGAGCTGTGACTTGAAGGTGAAAGGCCTGCATTTTGTTTTCACGGTGATCTCATCTGGGAACTGGAGCAGCAGTTTGACTACACAGACTTTTATGTGGAATAGATGTAAATAGAAAAATCATAGCTGAATTAGCATGTATGCATAGAGATAAATGTGTAGCGAGCTGGGACCCTGTGATGTAACAGGTGCTTTGACACTTGATTTTTAGAGCAACCTCCTGTTATTGGGCCTATTGGAAGCCCCATCATGCAGACAAGGAAAGGATAGCTCTGAACAGCTAAGTACCTTGCTCAAGATAATACATTAGTCAATAGAAAGATGAGGATTCAAATTCAGTAGTGTCTAAGCCTGGAATTGGAGCATTCAGCATCCTTTGAATCTTATCTCCCTCCTTGGAATGATCTCTATGTTGCCTTACACTCTACAGTTTAAATAGAGAGATACTCCTTAAGTAGAACTCATCAGTAGTGGCAATTAATAATTTACTAATAACATTAACGAAATGAAACAACACTGGAGTGATTTTTCTCCTGGCTCTATGCCTAAGTGCTTCTCCAGCTTATTTGATTTGCTAATATAAGTATTCATGGCATGGAAAAGGCTTTCCATGACACATCCAGAAAACACAGAGAACAGATCACCTATCTGCATGCTGCTCAAAAGACTTCTCTTTGAAAGGATGAAAAACACCAAGTCTGCTTTTTCACCTCTTTGACCAACCTTTCTAACTCAATCTCTAATGAAAGGATCACATCTCCCAGATCTTCTGTTGCTTAAATTTGAAGAATTAGTGAATGCCTGATTCCCACTCCATTAGTATAACTATGGATTCAATATTAGACAGTGTATTCTAGCCAATTTAAGAGACTTTAACAGTTAGATCTCAAGGGGAAGACAGATCTTACCTCCATTTTCAAAAGAAGGAGCTGAGTTGGGTGGTGCATCTAGGAGAGTGCTCTGTGGACTTCCAATAGCCAAGTCTGTTGAGCCCCTTATCAAAATGCAGATTCCTAGATACCACAGCCTACTAATCAATTGAATTTCTGTGTATAAAGTCACCAAGACACATTTAAATTCCTTGTATAATTTTAAAGTGTAGTAATTCTTTTTTAAAAAGTTTTTATTTCTGTTTTATGCACATGAGTGTATTGCCTACATGTGTGTAAGTACATCTTTGTCATGCAATGCCTGTGGAGGCCAGAAGAGGGCTTTGGATCCTGTATAACTGGAGTTACAGAAGGTTGTGAGCCACCTTGTGGATGCTGGGAATTGATTCTGGGTCCCCTGCAAGAGCAGCCAGTACTGTTTGCCACTGAGCCATCTCTCCGGCCCCAAGTATAGTAATTATTATGAATTTAATTTTAGAATTTGTACCAAGATGTACTTATATAATTTTTTTTAGACAAAATTTCATTATATTTAGACAAAATTATTACAGGTCTGGCAGGCCTCAAACTGGTGAGCCCTCTGCTTTGGTCGGACAAGTTCTGTGATTATTGGCATTTGCCACTGTGCCTGGCAATTTGCACAGCTATTTAAAGTTGATCCTGGAGGAATGACCAGAGCTGAGAGATGGACTCTAAAGTGTTTAAGTATCTGTTTAAGACATTTGTGGATAAGAGAAGCCTTGACTTCTTCCAATTCTCTAAGGTTGCCTTACAGAATGGACCAGGGTTGTCCTGTTTAGTTAATCAGTACACTGATAGGCAAAACAGCACAGGCTGCTTCCGGTGATATAAGTGTTCCAACAGTTCCTGAAAATGGACAAGAAGCACAGGGCTTTGGGGGCAGATACAAAGGAATCACACATAGGAAAGGGGACCCTCTAACTAAGGTCATTCTAATTCTGGCATTTTAATCATTTTATAATTAGTTTTCTCTCTTTTTTAAAGTTATAGTAATATCTGTCTCTTTCTGTGTCTCCTTCTCTGTGTACATGATCATTTGTAAGCATGCACATATAGCTTTGAATATTCTCTAAGGGACATCATAATTTACTTTGGTAAAAATTAAAAGTTTACTTATTGACTATTCAACAAGCACATTTGAGCAACAATACATCAATTGTTGTACTGGGTATGGTGATTCAGAATTATCTAGCAGCGTTTGCTGAATGGGGTCTTGGTGTAGGGGAGGAGACAAACTTACTTGTAAATACAAGACCACTGGGTTTAGGATGTTATGAATGCAGCAAGCAGAGAACTTCCGTAGCCTGTGGATGTGTGGGGAAGGAAAAAGCACCAGGAGGCACGGATATGATGTTGGCCACTGATGGTTGTCTGGAGAGGCCATGCAGAGGAAAGAGAAATGGCAAAGGTGCCAGAGCTGGAAGCATCGGAGAACTATTGGAGAGCTATGAGACTGCGTAGGGGTGAAAGTCAAGACTGAGTGTAAATGTCTCAGCTGTCATCAAGGGCTTTATGTTCCATATTAAGAGACACGGCCTAGGGACCCCTTGAAAATTACAGAGCAGTGGGCTAATACAGACTAATCCACTAATAAGGAACACTGCTCTGCTGACATTTGGGGTTGCTGTATTACATCACCCAGCTATGAGCAGTTGTTAACACGGCATTTATGCTCTCCTTAGCTAACAATCATAGATACAACAAAACAACATGCAAAGGCCTTCTGCAGAAGGCACAAATGCCATTGCCTCACAGCTCTGGTCAGGAACACCTGCTTCTGTTTCAGTGTTAGCCCCCAAAGCCTGCCCGTCTTCCCAGCACTACTGTTTAAGGACCTGAGTTGCAGAACTCAAAAAAGAGGCCATCCTTGGAACATTTTCTGTACTTCTGAGCACATTTTGGATATCAGGCACACCGTGCTCAGGATATCAGCAGCCCTCTTTGGCCCCCCACACCTTGCTAAGCCTCAGGTAAAAGACCATATTTTAAATTTTGAGATTTTTCCTTTTTCTAAGTCCCTGGTATTTCATATGGGTAGAGTGGGGATGAAAAATTAACTGAGGAATTTAGATATATTTTAAATTGGCTAGACCCCACTGGCATATGTGGATTCGATTGGCTTTCCTGGCATACTCATCCCTGTCAACGTCAGTGAAGGAGGAAACTGCGATGGAAATTCTCTGCTTATTTCATTTATCAGTAAGTGACACACTTGTTGCAAGTAAATAAGTATGACAAAAGACCAATTCTTTCCTGTTCTTTCTGGCTAGTGGGGGTGTTTTGTCATGTTGCTAGGTTACCAGGCTGAAGGATTCTACTTTGGGGGAATGGAAGTTATTTTATAGCATCTAATGAACATCTTCCCACAAACTTCTTCCCAGTTTGGCAAAGGTTTGCAGTGTGCGGAAGGATGTAAATGAATGAAGAAAGAACTCAAACTCTTTAGAAACATTAAAAACATTCCAGTCACAACACAATATCAAAAGCTGTAATAAATTACCAGTAACTAATTAGGTAAGGAATGCTGAGTATTTAATTGAGCACTCATCAGTGCTTCCTTGAGAATTTCATAGAGTGGATTAGAATAAAGAGCTGGCATGTTCACACTTCCTCAGAGACTAGTGATCTTTCTGACCCTTGCTGGACTTCTTACCTCTTCTCTGTAGAGGTGTTTGGAATTCCTGACAGTCATTCATTACTTACCAAGTTGCTGTCAAGCTGGATGTTAGGGACACAGCTATGGCTGGACAGGTAGGGTCTGTATTCGGGTAGAATTCACTTTCAGCTCTTAGAACTGCTGTCTTCTGTTTATCAGGATTCGTCTGTGTGGATGACAGGTTACAGTGGCAGAGTGAAAAGATGAATGAGATGAATGAAATTCAGAAACTGTGAAGTCCAAGGGTGGAGACGGGCCCAGGCACATCTCGCTTCAATGGCTTAAATGAAGGTGGGGGGGCTGTCCTTCCCCCGCCTCTTGGCTCTGCTTTCTCCAGGAAGCTCACTTTACCATACTGCAGACAGGATTCCTTTCTATAACTTGGGAGATTCAAAGCTGGAGCCATTTGTGCCAAAAATAGATGGGGTCCCAATTATAACCCCAACTCCAAAACAAATAGACACGTGTCCACTTTTTATACTATGAAATTAAATGATTGATTAGTTACAGAGGTAAATGAGTAAAATGTTCTTATAGAAGAATTCCAAACAACTTAATATTGTAAGGCTCAGTGAGATAGAGCTCAAGTCCTTGTTGTCTTTACGTGTGCATTGGAAAACAACTTGCTAACAAAGAAAAGAGGAAAACATAGTAACTTCACTAAGGAGAAATCTGATAGCTAGTACCTTAACCAGATGGCCAGTGTGAGTACCCTGATCAGTCGGGTTAATATTGTATGCTCTCTGATATGGTGTGATCAGAAGGTCAGTAGGTGTGATGGCCAATATAGTTTACTAGCTTGATTGGATTGAAAATCGACTGAGAGACTGATAAGGTGCATATCTTGACATGTCTGTGAGAGCATTTACAAGGACCATCAGACCATGTGGGTTCAGATTTAAGTCATGATAGATCCAAGATTTCAACAGACTATGGGAGGTGGTGGAACTCTGGGAGGTGGGATGCGTTAGAGGAAGTAGGTCCTAGTTCCTCCTGTCACTACTTTGCTTTACTTCCTGTTTTCCATGAGCTGAACTGCCTTGCAGACACTCTTCCCCACCAGGATGGTCTGAAATCTCTGAAAAGGTAAACAAGATACATCTTTCCTCCTTGAAGTTGCTAGGCATTTTATTTGGTCACAGAGACGATAAAACAGATCGACACACTGGATTTCTTTTTGTAAAAAACAAAAGCCATAGCCTGGGGTCTAATCATAGAGAAAGCACCAGCAAAGCATGTTACGAGGAATAGTTCATAAAATGAAAGGCAGATTAGTATTGCTCAAAATTACCGACACCAAGTAGGACATGACAAGACTGAGAAACTGTCCTAAAGAGAGGAAGCTGAGGAAACATGATGGCAGGCGTGATGGAGAAAAGCTTATTGGATCTGGAAAGAGTCCTAAATTCAGTTACAGGTACACCACAATATTGGTTTCTTCATTTACATTAACTTTCCAGGGCCATGAGAGATGGTAGCATTGCAGAGAGCTACATGAGACGTCTACAGAAATGTCTTGCACTATATATGCAACTTTAAAAAATATAACTCAAAATGTAACACATATAGGGTTGGAGAGGTGTCTCAGTAGTTAAGAGCAGTGGCTGTTCTTAGAGAAGACCAGGGTTTGAATCCCAGCACCTACATGGCAGCTAATAACTGTCCGTACCTCCAGTGTCAGGGGATCTGACGCCCTCTCCTGTCCTCCTCAGGCATTGCACGACACAGTTGCACTTACACACACGCACACATACAATAAAAATAGACAAAATTTTTACAAAATTAAACCAATTAAAATCCATATATAGTTCCATATTACATATATATTTGAAACAGTCATTGAAGATGTTCATAACAAAAAGTTTAAGCAGTATAACAACAGAGCAGTCAAGACTGTACCAGTGAGAGAGTCTCCCTAGGCCATTAGACAGGACTAGAGGACCACAAGTTCCATGTGCTGCTGGTGGACCCACCATTTTCCATAAGAAAAATGGAAAGCTCATCAGTGTGCTTTGATGCTAACTTTGATCAATGGTCTTGTTTTGCTCTAATGTTTTACTGAGCGACTCAGTCTTTTTCCCACCATAACAAAGTAGTTTATAGAGGAAAAACAGAACGGAGAGGAGTGTTTTAATTTAGTCACATGATAAGATGGCAGTTTTTGCCATTGGCTCCCTCCTCACCAAACCAAAACACCAAAACATCATGTATCCAGGAAGTAAACGGATGCCCCGTGGCATACTGCTGGCCTTTCACCCAGTTGATCATTCATTCTTCTCAGTGCATTCACTGAGTCTTTAGGAAGGTTTTTCTTTATATTTCACGGGTCAGTCTTTACTCCTGAGTACTAGAACCTTCTCTCCTCACCAGTGTGTAACATTGAAGTGAACCAGGGCTTGACCTTTGTCATCTGTCTTACTCCAGTCACTTCCTTGATAAAGTCATTTGAGTTCAAGGCATGTGGATGTTAAAATAGTTTCAGATTCGATTCTCTTCTCTGGATGTCCTTTCTGGACTCTGGACTCACATTCCAATGTTGCTCAGACAATGTTAAGGAAGCCGACAAGAAATATCAAACCAAAGTCCCCAAAATGGAGCGACAGATTGCCCTTTATTCCTCAGTTCCTAAATCCCCGCTCCACTCACACCCTGGTCGACTAAGGAAACTGTGGACCTCCAGTTGTTCAGCTGCAAGTCAAACAACCCTCTTTGACCCTTGTTTTCCTAGGACTCACACTTTTCAGCTCAAAAATATTCAGAATCTGACCACTTCTAAAGCTGAAGCTACTAACCTGGCCTAAGCCATCGTCCCTTCTTGCTCAGGGAACTGCTATCAATTCTATCTGACTTTTCTGCTTCATTCAACTCTCAATCATCAACTCTCGAGCATCCAGAGTATGCCAAGCTATGTCAGCTCCATTCAAAATACCCTGCAACGGCCCGCATGTCACTCAGTCAATACAGAAGTGTTTCCAGGCCACGTGTGAGCTGGCCTCCAGTGCCTCTCTGCAGCCCGCACTACCGTGACACCCTCTCTCTTGGAATGGCTCCACTCTGACCATGTCAGCATCCAAGGTGTTCCTCCAGCCCACCTTGGGACTTTTACATGACTGATCCCGTCTGCCAGTTACACTCTCCCTCAAACACAGACACACACATGAACAACTTTTGGTACTGACTTAAGGTGTCAGAGTTCTAAACAAAACAGAGGACACTCAAGTACTTTTGAATTTCAGATAGTGACATGAGCCATACTATTGGGAACATTCAATTTGGGGATATCATTATGATAAAAATCATTTGTTACCTAAAGGTAAAATTTTAGCAGATATTATTTTTAAATCTGCTAAGTCTGAAAAATGTCCTAAAATGTCATTTGACCAGTGAAACCTACTTGGGTCTTCCTCTCTAGAAGTCACACCAATCTTTTCTCTATTTCTTTTGAACCTAACAAGCTATAAGGTATACCTACGTTGTACTGTTTCCTTCTTTCTCCCTGTGCTGTAATACCAGTTTCCTGAAGGGAGGAACATTCATTGGTATATTTCCAGGACCTGGATCACCATTGGTACATAGTAGACAGTGTGTAGTTTAAAAGCGAATATCTCCAGAGATTAAGATTTGTTCAGCTTCTGCATCTCAGTACCGTCTGAGTGGGATACTCCAGACTTTGTGCAAGAGATATTTGATGACATATCCCAGGTCACACCACTAATGAGATTCTAAAATATGAATCTAGATCTGGAAAACTTGGTGCACATTCCCTTTTCCCTGTGCCAGGTGACTCTAAAGCAGATCTCGTTAGGAAGAAAATTTGTATTTATTCATTTTTGACAAGATGTGTACGAGCACTCCGCTTGGTGTGTGAAGCCCATTTGGTTTGGGAAAATGATAGTCAGATCATTGTTGTTGGTTTGTGCTAAATGTCATCTTGCAGATGTATGGGCCAGAATGCCAGTGATTGTTTTCCTCAGCTCGTCGGGCCCTGTCCTCTATCAAAGCCTCTGCGTTCCTCCGCCTCCTTCCCTTTTCAAAGCACACATTTGTTAAATTGTTTCAAGATGTCTCCAAGGTACAATTTTGTTTTATAGTCACTGTCAACCCAAACTATTTAATGTTAATTTCTTACAGCCTACTCTACTGTCAGCTTCCTTCATGGTTGATATTTATTTCCCAGCTAAATGTGCATTTATTTGTTGACGTTTTTATTAAATTGAACTGTAATAAATCTGTCTGTGTTTATATCTATTTCCCCTTGTGCTCAAGAATTCAAAGTTAGATGATGTGTTTATTAACTGGGTGACCAATTGCCCAGAGTGACAATGAAGGTAATGTTGTGAGTTAGCCCTGGCCAGGACGAGGTGACGTCTGAACTCCAACAATCCCTTCCTGGCCTGTTGACACACCTGGAGGACCAGGACTGAGGGTGCTTTAATTTTTCTTTTGAGACAAGTCCATGAAGGTCAGGCTGGCCTCAAACTCACTATGTAGTCCAGGGTGGACCTGAATTGCTAGTCCTCTTGCCACCACAACCCAAGTACTGGGATTCTAGTACCACCACACCCAGTTTACGTAGAGTGAGGGAGCCAACTGATGGCCTCACAGATGCTTGGCAGCCACTCTACCAACTGATCTATGTCTCCACCCCAGTATTAAATTTGATATCTGCACTGTTTGAGTAATACCTCCAGAGAGAATTCACATACTCAGAGAAGCTTTGATAAGAGGGAGGGGACCCTGAACAAATTCTGGGTCTCATGTTGCTTTGGAAGCACATTTAAATAGGTTTTGGAGTATGATCAGGACTTGAACCCCGGCTTGCCATCATGTCATCTGACTTTAGCATAATTCACTTAACCTGACTAAGCCTGGGATGTCTTTTGTATTTACTGGGGTTAATTATAATACTAACCATATAGAATCCATGTAAAGACCCAGGAACAGACATATATGCACACTTAACAGTTCTGGCCTGTTGTCACTGCCCCAAGACAGTGGGGGCATTGGGACTTCCTGATCAGCATTTACCACATCTGTTTTTTCTCTGTCTTTGTTCTGTTTCTTCTGCTTCTGGTCTTGTATTTAATTACTTTGTGTTATCTGCATGGGGGCCATGATTCAGAACCATGATGGAGCCAAGTCAAACATGGAGTGCCATCCTCCATATTCAGGCTAAGATGTTCCCAGCGCACCAGCAGTAGGGAATTCTGGAAGGCCCAAACTCCAAAACCAAAATGAACCAGCTTAGATGGTGTATTAGTCACTTTTCTGTTGCTGTGATAGAAACATTGACCAAGGGAACTCATAAACAGAAGAGCTTATTTACAGTTCCAAAGGGGCAAGAGTCCATTGTGGCAGGGAGGCATGGCGGCAGAGGTGACTGGAGTAGACACAGAAGCTAAGCACTCACATCTTCAAGCAGACACAGGAAGCAGAGAGTGACTGGAGATCCAGCAAGGCTTAAGAACACTCTAAGCCCTCCCCAGTGATATGCTTCCTTCAGCATGGCCACACCTTCTAAGACCCCAAAACAGAGCCACCAACTGGGGACGAAGTGTCCAAGTACGTAGCGTCTACAGGGACACTCTCGTACAGACTACCACAGATAGCACCATGCTCTTATGAGAGGTGCAGCAGCTGGAGTGAGCTGCTTTGATTTTTCAGAGAGAGAGACTCAGTATGCAACTCTGTAAAATGAGAGCAATGTCTTAGGCTGCTACCTCCCATGGGATAGTAAGATGAACAGCACTGGACAGATGTTCATGAATATGTTTTATAGCAATCTAGGTTTTGAGGGAAAAGAAACTTTGGCAAAACCCAAACTGGGAGTGGAAAAAACGAGGATAGTGATGATGTTTTATGATTCTGCTGCTAGGATGAGCTTTCTGGATATGGTTTCAGGGAGTGTCACAAAATGAACTGATCCATGTTCCCTTGGGAAATTTGTAGACTGTGCCATATTATTAGGATATCTTCAGATTTGACCCCAGAGGAGAGACACATCATGAAAAGTAGCTCCCAGGAGTTCATCTTTATCAAAATGTTCTACAAACTAAACAATATATGTGCAAGGGAAAGTGATTCAGTCAGAACTAACATCTCTAAAGAAGCATGCTGCTACCTCACTAACAGGACCATATTATTCTACCTAGGGCCAAATATGAGATTATGATGAAATCATAACATATTAGCTTCCCTGGTGCTCCTAAGGTCTGAATCACCGCCCAGCAAATTGCCTTCCTAAAACCACACACATTGCACCAGGTCCTATCTAAACTAAACTTAGGCTTCCGTGAAACAAGTGTGTCCAGAAAGAGAACCATAGATCGTAAAGCTCCATCATCCAGTATAACACATCAGAATGAACCCAGGATTCCGGGGGACCCTGCAGGCACAGCCCTGAAATCCCAGATACTCAGGAAGGTGAGGCAGGAGGATCACAGTTCTAGGTCTGCCTGGGATGCAGAGTGAGCACAAGGCTAGGCTGTGCAATTTAGTGAAATCCTGTCTGAAAATAATAAGTAAGAATAGCGTGGAGGGTGTGACTCAGGGGCAGAGGCTGTGCCCAGCAGACACACGTTTGACCCCAAGTTCAATCTGCCGCACTGAAAAAAATGGTACAAGGAAAAAGAAACAGAAAGAAGTAAAGAAAGAAATGGAGAAAGGGAGGAATGGAGGGAGAGAGAGAAAGAAAATCTAACCTTGGATTCAGTCAAAATCTTCATGCATCGGGTTTTCCACAAGCCCTAAGCCAGTTTCTCCATTCATGAAAAAGGCTCTAATCCTGTCCAGAGTTTTCTTAAGGATCCAAAATGTATAAGCTGGGAAGCCGTTTATGAAAAACACAGAACTTCTGAATATAAGCAGCTGCTGGGAACAACCAGAACAACTTAGAAATGAAAGACCTTGGCTGAGATTTCTAATGCTCCTCTTTTCACAGAGAAGCCCCTCCTGCACAGTACACACAGGTCCAGGGTGATCTTCGGAAACCCAGCTCTGATGTCTACATCCACCAAAAGATATGGGCTTTGGAACACTCCTTGCAGGAAGACATCCACGAAAAGAAAATGGAGACAACCCTCTCATAGCTCACAAGGGTTGGGCACAAGGGTTGAGACAAGGGAGAGATGCAAAACATTTTAAACAGTTAATAACTCAACAATATAAGAAGGTTCCTTCAGCAGCAGCATGAATATGTTAAAAGTTTCTAATAAAAAAGTGCTTCCCTTTTTTCTTTTCATTCTTTTCTCTCTCCTTTTCATCTACTCCCCTTTTTACTTTAAGTTTTACTCTTTATGTAATATATTAAAATATATTTGCATAAAAGTAAAATATTCAGTATGGATCACTTTGATCACCCACACCAATGTTTCTGAGGCTTTCAAAGACATATCCCAGTTTCCCAAACTTCCCGAAGCTTACCCTTTTTCCAAGTCTCATTTATACACTTGGTTTTGGTTTGTTTCTTGGGATGAAAACCTGTTGGAGGCCACAGGTCAGAGAATAGCCAGCTTAGCCTGATTCCATCCCAGAGAAAAACAGCCCTGGGAAAGATCCTCCCTGCATGCCCTTCTCTCTTAGTGCTAGACTCTTGGCCAAGGGCTAGCCAGGATCTTGTCAATTGCAAAGCTCAAGTAAACAACTTGACCCTTAAGCTAGCCCAACCACAACTTCCTTTTTCCTGTGTACAGCTGTGTGTCATCAGTAGAGGATGTCTCCTGAGAATCTGAACCTTTAACCTCCTGTAAAGCCCCGCCCTCAGGGTATATAAGGCTTGCTGCCTCTGAATAAAGTCAGTGTGTGTGTCATTCTCCTTTTCCTCCTACCTAGTGTGTGTCTCTCTCTGTGTCTGTGTGTACTCTTCAACCTCGACGTCCCTCGCAGAGACTCGGACCCAGGGCTGTGCAGGCGCGGCAAAAACCAATATCCCTCACCATGTCCTGCCAGCCCTACAAGGAAGACCCTTGCTTCCTCCCTGGGATATCTTGCTCTTCTTAGTCTAAGCAACTGTCCTCTCAGATTTCTCCTCTTCAAACACAGTACAGGTGCTACCTCAGGACCTTTACACACAACGTCAATTTTTAAAAATATATTTTATTTAATCTTTGTGTATTTCATACACATCTTTTAAAAATTATATTTTATAGTTTTTATTGAATCATTGTGTGTTTCATACAGAACATTTCAATCAGTCTTACTCATCTTTATAATCCTTTTCCCTCCAGCACTCTACATTGCGCTCCCCAACTTACATCCATCCATTCTGTCATTTGTGTTAAGGTCCTTTCTGTCAAGTTAGTGTTTCCAAAGGAACTTTGTACAGGTTCATCCATTGAGTCTAGTCAGCCAACCCAGAGTCCCTCCCTTTAGGAAGACTAGCTCATCCTCACCCAACAGTAATCTGTTGCCAATATTTCATAAGCAATGCTTGGGGTCTGCTACCCATTCCCTACTTCTGTGGTGGGGTTTGTCTGCTTGAATTTGCCTGGGTCTTGAGCCTGCCGAAGCCATCGCTGGAGGACAGTTGTGATTGCTATGGTGATTGGAAGTCAAATTGACATTTAGGCCACAGGGTTAAAAAGACAATCATTCTGTGAGACTTGGATAAAATTACATAAAGAGACTGTCCCCCAGATGCCAGCTTTTTATGGAGTAGCACTGGTTTTCTTTCTTATAGGAGATGAACTCTTGTATTAGTTTCTAATTACTGTAGTAATACATTGTCACAAACTCTGTTCATACGTCTGGAGATTAAGAGTCTAAAATGAGAATTGACTGTGAAGGATTGACTGTGCAGAACCTTAGCCTTTTTCAGCTTTTAAAAGTCACCTCAGCTCATGGCCCCTTCTTCAGGTCATCCCAATCTAATGCTTCTATTACCACATCTCCTACTAAGGACTTTTATTGAGACCTTGATTGGACAATTCTTTGTATCAATATCCCCAACATGGCCCTATCTATAAAATCCCTTCTACTATATGAGGTGATGGTCACAAATCTAAGACTTAGAAGTCGGGCATCTTTAGGTGCCCATTATTTATCCAACCCGCAGATTCAAATGAGCAGGGACCTTCTCCACCTTATTCGGTGTTATAGGTCAAGTTCGGCACAAGTGTTGGCATGTAGAAATACTAAAAAATACCTCATGTCAGATGGATGAAAGTCAAATTCATTCTTTACAGCAGCTAGTAAACCCATTGATGTGCAGGCTCTCACATGAACATGGGCAAATAAAATAAAGCTGTGGTACAGAGAACAATGTTGTTGCCCCTTATGGAATATAGATTTATTCGTGTTGAAAACTCCTTTACAACAAGCAGAATTCTTCCTCAAAACAACAGTAATGTGACTTTGTCAGCATCTACCCAACCCTGAACTTTCAGAATAAATCTTCCCAGGAGATATTCCCAGCCATAAATCTTTCCACTGGCTGTTTTCACAAGGAATTGGGTCTATACTAGGAAAGACAGTTAATCCTAAATGTTCATACTTTCTAGCTAAATACAGACTTATTTCAAAATGATATCACTTGCTCTGAACAGTAATAATGGCTATGTTTTGAAAGCCTGCTCTTTGGAGGTTGTATCTGGAGGAATATAACATGCCTTAGTCCGTTTTTGATGCTGCAACTAAATACCTTTGAATAGGTCATTTATAAAGAGTAGAAATATGCTTTTCAGAATTATGAAGACAAGGAAATTCAAGTTCAGAGTGCCGGCAGGTCAGGTCTAGTGAGGCTCTTTCTGCATGAACAGTACTGTCCATGTGTCCTCTCATGTCAGGGGAGATGCATGCGGTTGTCTGGTGAGGGGTCCTCTGTCCAAAATGGAAGCGTGTCACTCTACCCTTCAGAGGGGACAGGAACAAATGCTCCATCATTATAGGGTAAAGGGGACAGAAGAATCAGGCAGCTCTCTGAAATTTTCTTTTTAAATAAAGGCATCAATCTTGCTCATGAGAGCAGAGTCCTCGTTACTTAATCACCTCCATCTTCAGGTTTAGGGGACACAAACCCTCAAACTACAGCAAGATGAGATGTCAGAGGTTATTGACAAAGGACAGGATAGAATTCATGCTACAAATTACAAGATTGACAAATTTTGTCCTTTGGAAAAATTTCCTTCTCAGACCAAGTAGAGTAGGGCATGCCGTACATTTGCTAAGGCTGGTCTGACACATACGATTGGCAAACCTACCACTCGTATGTTTAGAGCCTTGACACTTGCTTCTCATGTTCTTTGTTTTCAACAGGGTTCAGAGTGTCCACAGCACAGAGAAATAGCAAAGGCTCAGAGAGCAAGAACAGGACAACAGAGGATATTAGAAATCAGACTAGGATTTCCAATCAGGACACTTCAGGGTCAGACAAATGCTCCTTCTAGAACAGGATGTTCTGATCCCAGAGGGTAAGTCAGAGAAGGGTTCTACTAGTGAGAACCCTAATGGTGAGACTCCTTCAGAATTCAGCCACAGGGAAATGTCTGTGCCTCTAGATTCTTAGACCCAGCAAAATAAAAAGAGGGAAGAGGAGATTCTAGAACCTTGCTGCATGAGTTGAATCCACATCATTGTGGGTTACATACCAGCACGCAAACTACCTGCCTGTGAGAGAAGGGGATTTGATGGAACAAGGGAGAGACAAAAAGTGCACGTTTGTCAACAACTACATTCATCAAGGGAAGTTCTCCCTGATGAAGCAGATTCCATCTGCTGTGAAATTCAAGCAAGCCTCCTGACAAGCACTGGAAGAACTCTTTTCTATGGAAATTCAATCTAGAGTGATGTTGGGAGGTGGGCTGAAGGGTGGGGGTGCATTTGGAAAGGAAAGTGATGAGAAAGCAATTGGTCAGGTACCTGCTCAGGAAAACAGGGTCCAAGCCACTCACCTCTGAGCACTGGAGGGCCAGCCCTCTCCTGCTCTCAGGAGGCAATTGTTAATGCTTTCAAAGATGCTTCAGGGTAGGACCCAGGAAACAGCCTCTTCAAATTGTATGTTACAGATTGGCATGCTCTCTCAGCTGACAGACTGAGGGTTTGTGATGAGAGGTTGGGGGTTGGGAGGATTCTTCTGCCTCCCTTTGGAAGCACAATGATTTTTCTCTTTTGTAGTTGGCTAACGCCCAGAGAGAAAAGCATTCAGTACCACATTCTGTGTCTTGACTATAACAGCTCATGGGTCTTCACATTAGAACACATACAATACCTTTCCCAGGATTTCCCTTGTTTGGCAAATGACAGACGTGACAGACAGTAGGGTGCACGGGAGGGTAACACTGACTCCTGCCACAGTGCTTACCCTAGCCCAGGAGGAATTCAGGAAAAATGACCCTTGACTGGTTGATTTATAAACCTCTGCTACTTGCTAGTGAGTGAACTTGTATGGTGTACATAACCCTCTAAATCTCAAATTTCTAAGTATAGATAATTATAGTAACTTCCCCATAAAATGCAAGAAAGAGTATAAAGCCAGGACCACAAAGGGAGTCTTCAGTAAATATTCACTGCTGTTCTAGTTTCATTTTTGTGGCTGTGATGAAACAGACTGACAAGAAACTTAGGAGAGGAAGGATTTATTTGGTTTGCAGTTCCAGGCTGCAGTCCATTTTTGAAGGGAAATCAAGGCGGGGACCTAAAGTGCCACATCCACATTGATGAGGAGGGAGAACGAACACATGGAGTGCGGGCTGCTTGTAAGATAGCTGTCTTTATTCTTACGCAGTTCACAGCCCAGCTGAGGGAATGGTGCTGTCCACAGCAGGCTGGTCCTCTTATATCAATTAACATTCAAGACAATCCCCACAGACATGCCCACAGGCCAGCCTGATCCAGAGAATTCCTACATGAAGACTCCCTCCCTGGGGGAATTCTAGGTCCTGTCAAGTTGACAGTTGAAACTAACCAGCATTGCTGTACCACTCACTATTACAGTTCGACGTTATCATTTTGGAAACAGTGTGAGTGGTCTCCTATATTCTGTGGCACTGAAAAATCATTGACCATAAAGTTTATAAAGTCAGCACCACTGTTCCTGGAAGAAAGAGCTGTCTGAAACAGGAGAGAAGCAAAGTCTAAGAAAAGCAAAGCAGGGTGCTGAGATCAGAGACAGAGACAGAGAGAGAGACAGAGCCTGGCCGCTTGCTTTGGATGCCTTGATCCAGCCAGATCTGATCCTCAGTCTCTGGAATGGCTTGTGAATGTTCTTTGTTTTCTAGGACCAGTTTGAACTAGTTTTAAAGTACCTTAGAACTGATAATGAGAGGTTAATGAGATACTCTCTACAAACTCTCCCATTTCTGAACTATTTTTTTTATTTATTCACATACATATGCAGACATTTACAGCTGCATAAAGGTGATGGACACGCCAAGATGCTCTCATTATAAAACTGCCTGTCAGTGTCTACAGAAAGTTTAGGAAACTGTCTTGAATGAATAAACAAGCACAAATGGATGAATGAATGATTGAATATCAACATAAGGAAATTCTTTTAAGATGAGACCTGACATTTAAGGATGAGGGAACATGGTGAATAGACAGAATATATCCTCAGTGGTCATCAGGACATGCAAGCCAAGATCATAATAAGTACCATGAGACACATTGCAACAGTACAAAATAAAAACAGCTGCTTGAACTTGCTGCTGTGCCATTAAAAAGAATGTGTAAGTGTGGACTCCCTCATGCTCTGGTATAAAAAATGAGACGGTAAACTTGGATAGCAGCCATTCTATTATGATGGCAACAGTGGCATCTCCTACAACTTGACGTGATTGTGCTTCTGACACATACGATAAAGACAAAGACTTGTGCTTTAGGAAACCAACAGAAGAATGTCACAATGGTACTGTTCATGCTAACAAATAGAAGCATCCCAATTGCCCATTCTTAGGAAAGTGGATATGGAAATTCATTGTGCAATAACTGTTTAAAAGAATATTACACACCAGTCAAAATAAAAGCCACGTAGCTACTTATAATCTGATGAGTGAAATTTAATGAAACAATGAGAGAAATATTAGCCTTAAAAGATTATAAACAGCATAACACTGACGTAAATAAAACAACCTTCGATTAGGTGGTGTATCTTAGGAGGAGATGGAGGAATGGTGAAAGAGAGAGAGAAAAGGGGAGGGAGGGAGACAGAGAGAGACAGAGAGACAGAGACAGCAAAGCAGACAGAAACAGAAAAAGGGAAAGAGTTCTACTGCATAACTTTTATTATAGCATCTTGTTATAATTCTCCTATTCTGTAAGCAATTACTGTCACTTCTATTTCTAATTTAGATATGAAGCTTTAGTATATGTGTGCAGGAAAAGGCATGGCACATATGGGATTTGGTACTATCTCAATTTCAGGAATGCAGGAGGGACGTTGAAACACATCCCATGTAATCCACAGGCTGAAATAATATAATCCTGTTCAGCTAGGTTTTAAGAAGAAAGAGACTGGAAAAAGTTTCAGAGACACAGGGAAGGGCTTTTCCAGAGACCTTTGTGCTCCTCTCTTCATCTTCCCTGCGCTGGTCATGGCTAAAGCATGACATGGAATGTGACTAAGTGTGTGTGAATGCACATGTGTGCATATTTTTAAAAAATACTTTATTATTTTTATTTTATGTGTATGAATGCTTTGCATGTATATATGTAAGCGTACTCACACTGTGCAATGCACACTAGAGTCAGAAGAAGGAACTGGAATTACATATGGTGGTTAGCCACCATGTGGGTACTAGGATTTGAACCAGGGTCCCCTGCAAGAACAGCCAGTATTCTTAACCGCCAAGCCATCTCTCTAATCCCATCTGTACATTTTTCAAATGAGAGCTTATATGAAGTCAGGGCAACAGTCGAGGAACACATCCCCACACACAAATACACACGCATACACACACACACATTCAGACAGAAACACAGAAATGCACATAAACATTGATACTAACACACACACACACAGAGACATAGATACACAGAGGTACAAAAACAGACCCACACAAACAGACACACACAGAGACACAAACACAGACACACACAGATATGCACACACACATGCACATCATTATCATTTACGGCCCTTTAGGCCAGAAGGCTTTGAGCTTTTTCCTAAATACAATGGGGAGCCTCAGAGGCCATAAGCAAAGATGAGACATGAACCAGCTTAGAGGATGAAGTATCGTCTTGGCTACAGAGTGAGTTGAGCAACAGGGGGACCCCAGGAGTGGAGCAGCGAGGCACGTGCCTGCACCTCACTGGCACGGGTGCTCTTAGGACTCAGGAGCTGGAGAGAGAGAGGGAAGTGTGAAGTGAAGATTTTTAGGGGCAGTGTCTATGTCTTTCTAAATTTCCTGCTTTCATCTAGACAGGAAGAACCCAAGGAGCTCCTTCATGCTACTGGGTTCCTCATAGCCAACAACAAATTCACAAGCTCCTCATCAGTCATTCAAGTAGATCCATTTGATTGCGAGCAACCTCTTTTCACTGAAGAAGTCGTCTTTGAAACATTGAAGCTATGCTAGCTTGCATTAGTCAGCCAACCTGCTACAGCTGCAACTGTGAAAGAGCCGATCCATGCGCACACCAAAGGAAAATAAAGTATCTCCCACGACTGGATCCTTCCAGTTTATGACTTGGAAACTTAAACCATCGAAATTACTAAACCAACCAACAAACAAAGCTAAAACTAAAACACAAACAAAAAAAAAAAAACAACTTATCCCAAACTGATCAGAAACTTTGAATGCCTTCTCCTAAGAAGGAAGGTATGCCTCATTATTTCTGCTTTGAATCCACATGCTTAGAATGCCTCAAAATGTTAATTTTCTATTCAGGTTTTTGTGACAATTAAATCAGACCTTGATGAATTTGGAGGAAAAAGCACCCAGCACTGTGATTATGAGTACTAATTAGGAAGCAAAATAGTGGCTTTGATGAATCTGTGCTTGGTTTCTCCCTTAATTAATTGACTGGCTGCTATTCTGTTTGATGGTTGATTGGTTGAAATATTCCATTAAAATCCAATACAGTCTGGGTCTTTCATTTTTCAGATCAGTCTTCCAAGGATGAGAAGTGAGTGGTGAACGGGGGTGTGAAAGACATCCATTCTTTTATGACTTCCTTTGTTGGGTACAGAAGGAATTCCTTGAACAGGTTCTGAGCATATGTCTCCATCCAAATACAAGGTAGCTCATGTACTCCCAGGGAAATCTGCTTCCGAGGCAACTAACAACATGTTCACTTTGCCAAATGAAAAAAGGACCCAGTGAAGTCCTCACAGCCTGTTTTACATGCTCGTTGTGCCCATCCCATTATGGCGGCATGAATGTGGCATGCCCAGGATCCTGGAATGCCCTCCCTGCCTTTTTTGTCAAGGGAAAAGACCCTGGATGTCCACCCAAAAAATTACTAGGAAAATATTTTTGCAAAAGAATGATCACAGAGATGCATCATTCTCTCAAATAAGCCTAAAATTTGACAACCCAGATGTTTTGTCTTCTGGTGATTTACCTGGCATCAATCAAGAGAGCAAATAGCAGCATCTAAGGTCAACTGCCTTCCATGCTTACCAGGGGCATGTTGGTGCTGGAGATGGGTGGTAAAACATGCTACACTGGTTGAAGGGACCACCCTTAAGAAACGACAAATCTGACTCAAACGAAGAAGAAAAGGTAAGAATTACCCAGATCAAGGAGTCTACCTCAGAGATACCTCTTCTTCACATCCTCCAGCCTCCAAATACCATTTGGACTATGGCACACTGTCCCCAAGTATGATCCCTGTTCCTGACTATGCAGCAAGTGATGGGAAAATAACAGATGTTATCTTTTTCTTTGGATTTATTTTCTTGTTTTTTATTGAGCTTTTGTACATTTCAGACAACAGTTTTTAAACAAATTTAGACCCCCTCCCCCATTCGTGTCCTCCATACCTCCCCCACCAGACCTCATGCAATCTTATGCTTTATTCATTTACATTATATCATACTAATATCTACAATATTACAACCTTTTGTATTTTTTTCTTATCGGATTCATTTCTACCAAACCTAAACTCCCTGACAGCAGCAAACTCTTTTATTTTTTAATCTGTGGAACAAATCTATTTTGTACATCCCATAATATCTTAATAGACAGAAACTAGAGTTTATTTAAACTCATCAGATGTCTGTATGCCCTGGGGAAAGGGACTTAGCTTTTGCATGCCTCAGTTTCTTTAGGTGGAAGGTGCTGATAATGTTGGGATGTACTGGGCTCTGGATAGGATTGAATGCAAAGATGGTCAGTCCTTTCACAAGCTGAATGCTCAGTAAGCGGGAGTTACTAAAATGTATTTAAATTATCCAGATCTATTCCCTGCCTGTCTTCTGAACTGAGAGATCATTAACACCAGAGATAAAACCTCTTCTTCTTTATAATCTCAGTATCTAGAATAATGCCTAATCTATGGTGGGTAATTAGTGCTTCCTAAAGGCATATATTTCAGATAGCTTGAAAACTTAGATCCTTCTGATGACCATAAGGCTTCCGATTCCTTGATTCTATTGTTAACATTAGAAAGAAAAAGCCAGCTGTCTGGGGAGAGTTTGGAATCCTCAATACTTTCTTCATTCAGAGCTTAAGGTTACTGTTTAAGTTTGTTCTTTTCTACATATCCATCACCCCTTTTTGTTCATAGAAAACAGAGAAGTGAAATGGAAAAAAACAAGTATTATATTGAAATGCTAATTTCATTTCATTAAATGAATTGTGGAGGCTGAGATACTGATCTCTACTCTCAAAGAATAATTTCTTTAAATACCTGAGGACAACTTTTAATCTTTTTTCTTTTTTTAAAAAAATGGCATTAAATTATGTGGATGTGTTCCAATTAAGCTGGCTTTCAGAAACCCAAGCTTAGGGGGACATTCTCAGTGGAAAGGATGAAGCATAGATGTACCATAAAATCTCTTCTTTAAAACAGCTCTGCCCTGTCTCCCCCACCAGTCACATTGCCTAAAGCAGCTCCCACAAACTAAGTAGTGTTTACTTCAGGAAACAGCAAATAAACACACTGTTTCAGGTCAAGTGTATTACAAAGTTGGCCAGGGCACCTGAAAAGCTCTCTCAGAGGCATTGGCTCCAAACTTCTTTATTTATTAAGAGTGAACCTCTATCTAGATGATTATCCATTCTAATTTTCTAGAGAGAAGGACAATCACTGATGCAAGTCACATCCTTCATAACAAGCTTGGGGTGGAGTTCATCAAAGTATTCAAGGCCCAGTCTGTTCTTACTATGCTGTGCATTTGTGGATCAACTTGGGGGAAGTCAGAATCAAAGTTATTTTTAATTAAAAATTTTTTAAAAACACTTTCACCTAGAATAAGAGATTTGGGAGCCCAGAAGAAAATAGGGACTCGCAGAAGGAAGGAAAGCTGAAGCCAAAGAAAGAATTAAACAGAACATCTGATTTCACCAGCTATGAGAGCAGAGGACAGATGGCGGGAGAGCAGCCGGGCCTCTGACAGCTCAGAATTTCATCCTAAAATAGCAAAGGTCTCTAGAAAATGGTGGGAGAGCAGAGAGGAAAAACGAGAGGCAGGAGGAACTGTGAAAAGTCGTAGCCTCACTGTCAGCCTCACTCAAGAAGCTTCTATTTCTTTAAGACCAAAGGAGGAGAGGATAAGAACCCTGGCCACTCTCTCTTTAAGTAAATCAGGCAGAGTTCTGATACCAGGAACTCCGGTCAATTTAAACAGAAAATTATTCATTAGAAAGATGTTGGGGAGTTGCTGAAAAATCAGGACAATGGACTTGGTTCCCACTTGGTTAGGAACAGCTGCCACCATATCCACTTCCTAGTCTGGACAGGCTGCAGAAGGCTTCAGCTTACCCCACCACAGCCCTACTACCAGTGATCCCCTAAATACCAGTTGGTCCTGGAACTCTAGAAAAATAACCTTGCTATAATCTGCACAACCTCAGAAGAGTCTCACAGACATCTTTACTCATCTTTCTGAGCTTCTACTCCATGTCTAGGTGAGTACAGATTGGAACTTGGCTCATGCTTGTGTCTTAGCTGTAGTCAGAGCTATAAAACTGACCTACCATCTTGAGCTTCTCCAGTGAGACATGAGCTCCACAGTTAACAAATTCCCCAGATGCAAGAAAAGAATTCATACAGGAAGGGAAAAAAAACAAAGACTCAGTTCTACTGCTTGATGGATCATGTCCCAGGTTCCAGTAAGAATTATAAATAGGATGCCACACACCTGAAACGTAAGCACTGCAGACGGAACATCACTAGACAGGGGTAAGAACCACCAGGAGGAGGCCTAGTGGATTCAGTCGTATCTATAGACAGATACTTCGGTTGTGTGCTGGACAGCTTCAGTTGTCAGCTTGACACACCTGGGAAGAGGGGACCTCAGTTGGGGAATTACCTCTATCAGACTAGTCTGTAGGCATGCCTGGGAGACATTTTCTTGATTATTGAATGAGGTGGGAGGGAGGAAGGGCCCAGTCTACTGTGCACCGAGCCACCACTAAGTTGTATAAGAAGGCAGGCTGAGCACTGGTTAGAGGAACAAGCCAGGAAGCATAGTCTGTGCTTTAGTTCCTGCACCCAGGTTTGTGCCCTGAGCTTCTTTCTTGACTCTCCCCATGATGAACTGTAAGTTGTAAGGTAAAATAAACCCTTTCTTCCCACAAGGTTGCTTTGGCCAGGGTGTTCATCAAAGAAATAGAGAAGCAAACTAGAACAGGTTGGATCCTGTTTCTGCTACTTTTCTACTTTTCTGATCTTGACTAAAGACCTCTTAATCTCTTCAAGATTCAGTTTCCCCTCTGGAAGATGGGGCTGCTAACACTTTGTCAACATTGATATCATGGCATTGCCATGGCAACTATTTCTTTGCCCTGCCAAGATCCTCTTTTCATTCTTAGTGCTAGCAGCCTATCCCTCTGCCACGAAGAAAACATGCAGTATAATCCAATGGGCTAGCCCAGCTTGCTCATATTCGCATAGGAAGGATTGAGTGGTGTAGTCAACCACTATAGCCCTTATCACTGGCTTCTGTGACTGGCTCAGGGACAGGTACACAATTCAGGTTTGGCAAATAAAAATCCTGCCTGGAAGTCTCCTTTCAACCTGGGCTGTATATGGAAGAGATGAGTCTGGATCTACAGAAGAGCATCTTCTTCACCTCAAGAGAGATCTTCTTGAGGTGTGATAAAGAATACAGCAACCGGAAGACATTGACTTAAGTATTCCATGCAGTTGGACATAGCATAGCATCAGCTGCTCCACTGGGTTCTTCACTTATGAGATGCAATATGTTTCCATTTAACTGAAGTTAGTTTTGTATTGAGTGCCTGTCACTAAAATCTAAAATGTTGAGAGGAATCCGATTGTTGAAAGAATCACATGAAAAAAAAATTTCTAGTAATATGTTTAGATAGGTAACTTGCTGTTTTTTTCTTGGTCTTCCTTGAAATAGGTTCAGGCAGTGAACTTAACACCAATAAAGCATGCTGTGTAAAACCATCATCTGCATTGTTCCATACTGGCCCACAAGCTGCAACATTTGCCATTCCCTGGGCTAAATTCATTTCATATTTCTCTAATAATGGTCTCTTTTGCTAAATGCATTTGCTTTTTCCTCATTCGACTGAAAGTTTCTATATTACAAGAACCAAACACGGCTATTTGGAAACAAAGCATATTCTTCCTTATTATTTCACTCTTTACTTTCCCTCCCTTGACTGTGTACACCACATTGTATAATATATAATAGGGCATATATTATTTTGGTTCTTACTTTTTCTTCATAGTCACTACTGCGAATGTGTTTGTCCCATATTCCCAGCTGCATTGTACTTCATGAAGGTAAAAATAAAACCTATGCTATTTTGTAAGCCCCAGTGCACAAAGCAGATGTCTCTTCAAATAGAGGGCAACAGATTATCGCTACAAGGAATGTGATTTTGTGAGTGTTCATTCTGAAGAAATCTTCTTTGTATAATAGGTTCACACACTCCATTAATTCATTTTGTGTTCAGATCCACAAATTTTAAGCAACTGAAAGGAGTTGGCCACATGTCGTTAGCTTTCATTGGAATATTTTTGCCTTGATTTAGTAACTAGGTTGAGTTTGCTTAAGGATGTAGTGAGTACAAAGTCACTGATACTTAGTATCATATATCCTAGTTAGCTTTAGCTGTCACCTTGACAGAGCCTAGAATCACCTGAGAAAAGAGTTCCAACTGTGCCATAACCTAGATCAGACTGTGCTTGTGGGAATGTCTGTAGGCCTTTGTCTTGATTGTTAATGGATGTAGGATAGCCCATCCCCTGTGAGCAGTGTCATTCCCTAGGCAGGTAGTCCTGGGTTATACAACGAAGGTAGATGAGTATGAGCCAGAGAGAACTAGTAAGCAGTGTTCCTCCATGGTTTCTGCTTCAGGGTCCGGCCTTAGCTTCCTGTCTTGACTACTCTCAATAATGAACTGTGGTCCGGAAGTGTAAGTCAAATAAACCCTTTCTTCTCTATGCTGTGTTTCATGAGACTGCTTCATAGGGAGCAACAGAAGGAAAGTTAGGACATCTAAACGCCAACTCTGCCCATAGCATGCTTTCTCTGCACTATCCCATTGAGCTCTATGTAGGTGAACACAGGCTCTCCCCATTTCACAGTTCAGCAAAATGATTTCTAGAGTTATAACAGGATTTAATCAAGTGACACAGCTATCATGGGAGAATTAGATTATTAATACAAGCCTCTCTGGCTTAACACATTCTTTCCTTAACTACTGGGACATTATGTGCCCTCAGTAAATCATCTGTCAAAGCCTAGGCCCTCAAGAGCTTTGGTACAATACCTTGACGTATTGTGCTAAAGAAGCAAGACCTCCCACACTGTGCCTCCACACTCCAGATGATGCGAGTACCTCATTATAGCCGCATCTCACATTTCACTCATTTTTAATGGAGTGCTAATTTTCTATGCCTTCTCCACACCCAGATTTACATGAGGCACCCAGTTGAGTACACTTAGTTTTTATCTAAATATGCCATATCCCAGGTGACAAATATGCTGCCTGCAATGCAATTATACATTCAGAGTAATGTGGATGTCTTCTGTGGGCATATAAATCGATAGCTTATTGTGCAATATATTGTCCAATATTTTTGCCACAGACATATCTGAGAAAACTAAAACTTGTCAACTAGTTGTACATTAATAATGAATTTGAGGCTTGGACAGAAAAGCAGATTGAATCCAAGTTGACATTTGTTGACCAAGAAGAACTCTATTGCTTTGAAAAAAAATCTAACTGCAGTACCCAAGTCCTCACAAAACCAGCCAGCAGGGCCACAGGAAGGCAAACTGTGGTACTTTCTTCTCCAGAATGGGCAGTCCTTCCTTATTAAGTAAATATTTATTGATTTTCTGCAACAGGTCTTGTAGAGACCGTGCCATCACCCCTCCTATTTGGTATGTGGGTGAAAAGTGACATACAGCCCAGTAAATAAAGTCACAGATTGGTAAGATTGCTTTTAATTACTTGTCTCTGCCCCGTTCATGTTTGTGTGTGTGCAGATATGCATGCATGTATGTACATATGCAGGTGGGAACCAAAGGGCAACCTCATGTGCTTCCTCTAACCAGGGATCCCCAGGGATCAGTCTGTCCGTCTTCCCAGCTTTTGGAAGGCATGACAAAACCATGCCTTCATACCTGGTTTACTTTTACATAGATCGCAAGGATCAGTCTCAGGTATCTGTGCTTACAAGTGAAGCACTTTACCAGGTGAGCTATTTTCCCAGCCTCAGAAAAGCAGTAGGCACTATGAGTAAACTAAAACGGTCCGGGGTGGGGCAGGGAATGAGGCTGATGAAGCAGATTTCAGTAAACAAATGCCCTAGTGAGAGGGCTCAGAGGAGAAGATGGAGGGGGTAAGGTCAGAAAATTAAGAAGGAATCAGTTCCTTAAAGACAGAAAGGAAAGGGCACAGCATGTGCCCATGCACAAAAGAAACAAGGTCAGAAGACAGACAGGGAGATCAGGATGAAGGTGTCAGACAGGTAAGCAACGGGTTGTTGATGTAGGACCTGAAGGTTATGGTAAGTGACTTGGGTTTTATTTTAAACATAGAACAAAACCATTACAGGAATCTAAGCTAGAGAATGATGTGGTTGGATTATAAGCTTTCTGCCACTGCAGTCCAATTCCATGTACTTAAGTTGTAGAAGGAAAATTAGCTCCAGGTGCGAGCCGCCTTGTGTGCAAACTGTATTAAATTCTATAGATTTGTTTCCCCCAAGGGACTTGAGAAATTCTTTCCTAGTAGCCACATCCTGACAAGGAAAATGCTTTGCAGAAGGGATCTCACAGAATCCAACTCTCTGGAGACCCCTGGAAAAGATCCCCTTGATGTTGCCATTAAGTAGAGAGTTTTCTGAGTAACTTGCTGAGCATCCCGGAAAATTCAGCAGGCCAGAGAGGCAGATGACTGATCTTTCCTTGTGACTGGAGACAAACCTCTGAGTCTGCTAACAGCTGTGAATGGTGCTCTCTAACAAAGGAAATGGTGACAGTGTACCATTCATTTATATTCTAGTGCCTTCAGAAAGAGAAATGGCTCTGGTCACCAAGAGACCACATGCAAATTCCAGCTCTGTGCCTTCCTAGCTGTGTGTCAGTGGTCATGTTATTTAATACAGATGAAATTAGAACCACTTGCTTGGGTTGTGATGTGAAACTATACACGGCAATCTGTATCAGGTGCAGGGCAAAGCATAAATATTTTCCAACCAGGGTCCATATTTGATATGAGGATAAAAGCTGAGAATTAAAAAAACTATAGAAAGTGTTCTATGCGGAAAAAGACAAACCACCCTCTCTGGATAAGCTATCTCCTGAGAACAAGTTTCAGTACAACCACGTGTCTTTGTATGCCTGCAAGCTAGGAACAGTTTGTAAATATTTAAATGATTAAAAGAATTGGGAAGACATGAAAATGATAGGAAACTCAAATTTCAGTGCCCATAAACAAAGTTTTAAGAGAATAGGGTCCTGTAGGCTTATGCAATGGCTGTTCCTGTTTCCTCAAAAAACATTAGAAATAACTGCATAAGAGATTGGGTGTACAGGGCTTGGTGGCAAAAGCCTGTGTTCTCAGATACTTAGGAGGCTGAGGCAGGAGGATCACTAGTTCAAGGTCAACCTGAGACACTTAGCCAGAACACATGCTAAAAATGAAAACATTTAAAAAGAAATTGTCTGGGGACATAGATCAGAGGTAGAGGAATTGCCTCGTATGCACAAGGCCCAGAGTTCAATCTTCAGTCTAGGAAAACAAAAAAGAAAACTGGACCCAGTGGTTCATACCTATAATCCCAGCATCAGGAGATGCAGGGAGGGGGACTAGGAGTTCAAGGCCAGCTCCTGATACATGGAGAGTTCCAGACAAGCTGGTATGCATGAGAGTCTTTATTTCAGGAAGGAAGAAGTGAAGAAAGAAAGGAAGGGAGGAGGTAGGATGAGAGAAGCACATGGAGATGATGTCTACATAGTTGCCAAAGATGAAAATATATACTGCCTGCACTTTTCAGAGGTTATCTGAAACCCTGATGTAGACAGAGGTGCAGGCTGTGTCATGGCTACGCTGGACTCCTGGTCCCATTTCTGTCCATTTACAATCAAGTTTCTTCTAAAAACAGTGCAGATTCCCAGGTTGTGGTCTCTTTTTGCCCAGAATATTTGTGACCTATAGTTAATATGCACTTAAACTAGGTAAACTGAAATAAGTCAGAGCAGGCTTCAGATACTCTACCTGCCGCCCCAAGGCAGCATACTGGATAGGCTGCTATATGTGTTGCATGCCTCCGCACTTGGTTTTTAGTGGAGCTATTCTTACTGAAAGTGGTAACCAGAACCTCAACTAAGACATTACTAAATATAAGTAATTGATATGTCACGATTTTAAAATTACAGTCAGAAGTGCTTGAAGATAACTTTTCACAGGAAATTAGATTTTTCTATCAGTAATTAATATAATTTTGACTGTATTTTCACACTTGAGAAGAAAACTTCCATCTAAGACAGATGGAAGCCTTCTATTTAGAGAAGAATAAAGTCCCCATAGAATCTCTGGACCTTTATCTATCAAAAGCCTTGGCAGGCAAGTTTCCTTTTAGCCTTTGATCTCCCTGTCACGAGATGTCTATCAGAGAGTAGATTATTAGGCAACGTCCTTCCAAGTTCCTTGCTCTCAATCTGTCTCTCTCATAGAGTCAGGACAGGTCTTTGTTTCAAAGAGAGAAAAGTTGTATGAAAATATTTTGGTGTTAGAGATCTGAAACCTAGTGAGTCTTTCTCTAGTCAGAAAATATCATTGTCGCCATCTACCTTCCTCTCCCTAATTCTCCTATTAAAAATTTTCCAATTGCTTCCTAACGTATAAGCACATAGAATGGCGCTTCTCCTGCCACATTCTCTGCCACAATTACGTCAACTGCATCATATCCATCATCTCTCTCAATCCCTATTCAGGACAGCGGTGTGGTTTGTCCCCATTTAACAAACATACAAACCAACCCAGGCAGAAACTGAGGCATCTAACTTGGAAGTAGCATTCCTGAGATTTGAGCCCAGAGTTTTTAACTCTCCAAACTTTTCAATAGAACAAGTCACTGCCATTTATTATTTGTTTTTCTTAGGTTTAATGGATTGATTGTTCAAGATACCCTTCTCTAAATAAATAAACTGGAGATAAATAATTGAAATCAGATGATAAAGTCACTGGGTGCTCCTAAGAGGAACAAAAATGATTTATGAAAAAACAGAATGTTCTTTCTATGAGGCTAACTTTGGGCAGTGTACCACAAGCTGTGAACCAATAACATATGCTTTATCCAGAATAAGACTGATAGATTTGGGACACTGCAAGGCTATTTCTTATTCTTTAAGGATTTGGCAACTGCTGTCTCTGTTTTTATTCGAACACGGTACAACAAGAAGTCTGGATTATCTTCCATATTCAAGTCTGTAGGTTTACTCAGCTCTTTTGCAGAAATCTCTGCTTGATATCCTGACCATTTACTGACCCTGTTTATCACCTGATAAGAAAATATGGTAAGTTCTAACATTGAGTCAGAATTAATTCTACTCTGGATCTGTGGTGTCTTAAAATCAATTTCATAAGTGAATAATTTGCAAATAACAAGCATCTCCATTATAAGCACACATTTTGATCCATTTTAACACATGGACACATCTTTGAAAATTACACTTTAATTAATACAAAGGCATTTCTTTTTGTGTCTGTGTGTGTTCACGTAGATGCATGCGTGTGCAGGACATGCACACACTGGGCCTCTGTGTGTAGAGGCCAGAGGTCAACTTTAGGTGTCACTCCTCAGAAGCAGTCCACTTTGCTTTTTTGATACAGGATCTCTTGATGACCTAGGGTTTGCCAGTTATGTTTGACTGGCTGGCCGGTGAGCCCTGAGGGATCTGCCTGCCTCTGCTCCTCAGTGTTGAGATCACAGCCACATACCACTATGCCCAGCGTGTTTATCTAAGTTCTAGGGACAGAAATCAACTCCTTATGTTTGTGAAGATCTTTCCCAACCAAGACATCTGCAACCTTTCCCAGCCCACAAAAAACAGTTCTATTATTCCAAAAATCACCCTCCCTCAGGATCCTCTGCAATCAAACCTCCCAGTCAACTTCACCTCAGACCTCCATGATGTATCAGCTTTGACTCTTCTGGAATTTTATTCCAATGACACCGTTTAGCATATACTATTTTATTTTAAAGTTCAATCACTTCATATGATGCCCTTCAGTTTAACCTATGTTGTGTGTTCTCTTTTTACTGTTAAATAAAATTCTGTTTAATGGAGAACTCTTTGTCAGCTTCTCCATTTTATATTCCCACTGAAATGTCTTGGTCATATCATATAGTCAGTTGATTTTTAGTTCATGATAATCTAAGTCTTTCACAAAACAGTGAGGCTTGAACCAGTTCAGAGATTGGACCCCAAGTACCAGTTTCTGTCTGTGACCCTGAGGAGACACAATATTGCCACAATGGTTAATAAGATGTTAGCTAATTTCCTTCTTTGTGTGTGTGTACCACATGTGTCTAGGAGTCCTTGGAGGCTAGGTAAGTGTGCTGGATCCCTTAGAGCTGGAGTTATAGGCAACTGTAAGCCTCTGGAAGTGGAAGCCAGAACCAAACTGGGGTCCTCTGGAAGAGCAAGAAGTGGTCTTAAGCACTGAGCCATCTCTGAAGCTCTTTTGGATAATTTCTGGGAAAGAATGCTCACAGATTCTAGAAATATATGATGTAAAACCCAGTCTATGAAAATGAAATTGACTTACACTCTGCTGCATAGAGGCAGGAGTTTAGTGAGTAACCCTGGCTTTGGAAGTATGCTGGAGATGAGCAGCGACTTGCTGTCTACCTGGCGCTTGTTGTCTACCTCGGATGGGCACTTAGATTGGGGCTGTTAGTGTGCCTGTTGCTTAAGAAGAACATAGTGGCAACCTGAGAACACCCAGCCCCTGCCCTATACTACTTGTATTTCAGTTCCCACTGTGGGAACAATGCAGTAAGGTGCCTCACAGAACCAAATGAACTTCTGCTACTCCAAGTCAGAGTACTCCAAGTACTCCAAGGAGCCTGGAGCTGAAGAGAGACACTTCTTGGGGGCAAAGAAGGTTGGGGATACTGTTTAGTGTGTAAAGGCTCACCATGCAGGCAGAAGATCTGAGTTTGGATCCCCAGAACCCAGGTAAATGCTAGTGTGTGTGGCTTCCCACCTGCAATCCTAGTTCTCCTGAGGTAGAGACAGGCGTTCCTTGGAGCCAGCTGACTAGTTAGACTACCTAAATTGGCGAATTCTGGGTTCAATTGAGAGACCATGGCTCAAAGTATGAGGAGAGTGATCAAGGAAGACATCGGGTGTTAATCTTTGTCTCCACATGTATATACAGACACATGCACCCACATATTAGCAAACATGCATACATATATGCACACAGAAAAGTAGAAAAGAAACCTCTCTTTTAATAATATGAAAGAGACTGGTTTTGTTCTGCTAGCCAGGAGTCTTTAATTAGCCATATTGAACTGAACACGCATGAATTCTGACAACTAAAGCATCATAAGGTTGTGGTAGGGTGAGGCAGAACCCAAATGGACAGTAGCCGACTTCAGACAGAGCATATCAAGTCATGAAAATGGAAAACAGCAATTCCTCTCAAGCCAAAGAGATGAGATCACTGGCTAGCTGTGCTCTCATCATCCCTTGCGGAAGAACAGGGTTCCTTTTTCTCTCAACTATAACTTTAACTTTAATGTATATAATGGGTCTTTGTATAAGCCATATGGCTTCATAAGAAATAATAAGGAAGTAGTTTCTAATTTTTGAAGTCCATATTTGGAAAGCGGAGTTATCTGAAGAGATCATTGATTGATATCTTTGTTTGCTCAAACCATAGCTACAGATACCAAACCTTAAAACAAACAAACCCTAAGTTGTACGTGGTCTCCAGACAGGACTACATGACATGTAAATACAGAAAGAATCTTAATAGCAATTAATTTTTCACGGTTTTTAGTGTTTTCTATTGTTGTACTAAATGCTTTAATGCTATTTTATTCAACTGTTACAAAAAAATCTGTGACAGGAGCTAGAGAAATGCCTTGGCAGTTAAAAGTACTGACTGTTCTTGCAGAGGACCAGGGTTCAGTTCCCAGCATTCATATGGCAGCTAATAACAATCTGTAACTATAGTTCCAGGGGATCCAATGCCTTCTCCTGACCTCCATGGGCTTGATATGGGTGCACTTACATACATGCAGGCAATACACTCTTATACATAAAATAATAAAGTAAATAAAATAAAAAGTGAATGACAGAACTTTTTCCAGGCCATTTTAAAGCTAAAGAAACTAAATCACAGAGGGGCTTATTCCAATTTCCCACCTGAAAAAGCATAGATAGACAGTACTTCCTAGATGGCAATTAACAAAGGGAATATCTCATGAAATGAAATAGGGTGCCTATGCTGTACCTGGCCAACAGTCATTGTCCCTGGCATCTAAGAGTTAACTTCTAGCCCTAAGGAAAGAAATACTATGCCAGAGCACCTCAGATCAGCAGGCCGCTGGTGGGAAAGGGCCACCTTATAGCAAGCAGAACAATTTACATTTAGCACTTACTGACACTGGAAACATTTCATCTTTACACACTCCTCACATTTTTGAGGCAAGGTGGAGTCAAGGTAATTTTATGAATTGACTGAAAAGACAGTGAAATTTCAAGTCATTAAACAACTGACTCAAATCCCACAAGCAGATTGGGGTTCACATACTAGACCCTGGATCTTCTGGTTCTCTTTTGCTTCTCAGTTCGAGCTCTTCATTTTCCCTTTCCCTTTATCACTAGGTGATAAAGATATTACTTCATAAACCTTGACTGATGTTCCCTGGAATACACTATTTAAATGGAGTAATAGCTATTAAGGACTACTAGCTTGGTTCTAAGCTTAACATGTAAATCACCATAATGAACCCTACATGGCAGGGACTAGAATTAGCCCATTTTATGGTGGAAGAACTGTGCAAGAGTGGGGTGCTGAACAGACGTGTCACTCAGCTAATAAAATCCACCACCTCCTGCTGCCAAATCAGTTTCCTTGATTAAGATGGACTGGCCTTATAATCCATGGGATCTGCATTGTAACAAAGAGACTGGAACGTGAGCCCACATGGTGAACATACAGATAAAATTTCTACATCGCCCACTATCAAAACCTCATTGTCATAGCAACACAGATCAGCTCTTCCAGCCTGAGCACAGGGAAGCCACGTTCTCAAATGATCCGCCAGAGACACATGCATCCATTCCCTGCCGTCTTTTCAGTTTTCACTTGAATCTTTAAGGAAAAAGTTTCATTTGTTTCACAATGAAATTTAAATAGAGATCCCCAGAAGTAGACAGAAGATTCATGACAAAGGAAAAGACACAAAAAACCTTGAATGTCAGGGATCCAGGGTAGGGGAATATCTGCACCACCATACCTGGGTCACTTTACCCGGGAACCCTTGCATTTTATATCTTTATGCCACTTAAGACTAACTAAATTTGCTCTGATTTTTAGTCCTATAGAACAGAATGCAGAGCACAGTGTAGAAACCAGGAGTCCCGTTGAAGTGTGATTTTCTCTAGATAAACCAAGTTTGTCTGCTGAATCCTCAGGCTGAGGTTTAAAAAGTGCATTGCCTATCTTATAGTTGTGAGGAGGATATGGCAGATGGTCCTGGCCATAGGACAGGCTTCTAGTAATTGCACATAGTTTATGTAAGACTTAGATTTAATTTGCCATTCTATATTTTTAATTACTTGATCTGGAGATAAAGTGAACTTCTAATATCATCTACTAGCTGTAACACTCAGGTCTGTTATTATGAACATATTCAGTTATTTAACATGTAAATTTCCTCCGCTATAAACTAGGGTTAGTATTGGTCCCTTTCTCATAGGTTGTTTTAAGAAATTAATCTAAAATACCTAGATGTGCTTGAAACACAATAAGCATCTGGTAGATGCTTATTGTTACTGATACAATTTGCAATGACCATTCTTAGAGCCATAGAATATATATGATCACAGCCACATCCCCTAGGAACAACAGTTAAAGAAAACCAGTCATCTCTCCAAGAAACTAAACGATGTCCCAAGTCAGTGACACTGGACTAATAATAAATAGTGATTAACAAAATTCAGTTCAATAAACATTCATGAATTTCATGACATGTAAATCAAACAGCTAAGCCCTCTGTTTACAGAAACATCAGAGCTGATAAGAAACTGACAGTGTGATCTCATTTGATGCCCCTCCCAGATAAGGAAGTCAGAGAGAGAGGAGACAGTAAGAGACTTACTCAACATAGGTGAGAAAAATGGTGGTAAAACCTAGAAGCCAGTCTACTTGACTCTAAATCTCTTCTTGTATAGAGGGAGCCCTGTGGCTTTGGGGTTCACACTCTGGTAGGAAAACAAAACAGACATTACTCCTTGTTCTACCATTTTGTAGCAAGTCCAGTGAGGTGGAGACATTCTTCCTAGTAATTTGATCCTCAAAAAAATTCAATGAGATCATATAAACAAACAATAATAGAAAAAAAACCAATGGTAGTTACTATTATTGTTCTTGAAATGTCAATAATCCTAAGAAGTCAATTTACCGGCATATATACAACGTAAGGTGAGCCTAAAACTGAGTCTGAAGCAGACACCAGGTCTCCTGGATTCCCCACTGGAACTGGCTGCCTCTAGCCATAAGGCAGAATTCAAATACAGCATGAAGCAGAGTGAAGACAACTAAGTGTTCTCAATGACGACACCTTCATGAAGAGCCACATGAAGAGCTGGAATGAGCTTGGACACCAAGCAGAGGAGAGTCATCAGCACTGTTAGCCAAAACTCAGAAAACCTCCTTCACCAAGCCAATAACTCATCCAAATCACCAGGAAGTAAATCCAAATTCAGACCAAAGATCAGGAAAAGAGGCCAACAAGTCTGTAGACTCAAAGATGTCAGAGATGTGGGTCAAGGATGTGTTTGAGGAAGCATAATAAGAAGTAGTCCTGTTGGGTATGAGCCCGGATCTTTTCAAATCCAGTTTGCCATCTCCAAAGCCATACTGGTTCATTCCAAGTGTACAGGGAAGTTATTATTGAGTCAGTTGTGCTCAAAAGTTCTGCTCAACAATAGCATCCCTCAACTACGACCTCATCTGCTGTGTTCTGTTCCATGTTGACCTATTCTCTTCTTCACACATCTGAGCTAATAATGTCCTGCAGATTTTTAAGAAATCAAACTTGTGATTTTAACCATTTTACATACACAAACCAATTCAATATTCAGCATATCTGCAATATACTGGGATGACCGCCGATATCTGTTCTACAACCTTTTCACCACCTGTGATGGTCAGTGTTGACTGTCAGCTTGACAAGGTCTGGGATCCCCTAGGAGACAAGCTTTCAGGTATATATGTGAGGGGTTATTTAAATAAGGTAGACGTGGTGTTGGAGAGACGGCTCCATGGTTGAGTGTATACTGCTTTTCCAGAGTACATGAGTTCATTTCCCAGCAGCTATGGCCAGTGGCTGGGAACTCCCTGTAACATCAGCTGAAGGGGCATGCAACTCCTCTAACTACGACAGGCACATGCACTCATGTGCACACACACACACACACACACACACACACACACACTCATATACAGAATTAAAGATAAAATAATCTAGCCTCTGTGTACACCACTGAGGGTTATCTTGATAGTTTAACTGAGGTGGGTAACGTGCCCAGAGGGAGGCTGGCGCTATCCCTGGACTTGGCTCCTGGACTGCATGAAAGGAGGACTACTAGCTGGAGTAGGAATACTGACTGAATATTAATCTTTTATCCTTGAAGGATGATACAATGTGACAGACTCCTCAAGCTCCCGCCAGCAGGACTTCCCCGCCATGATGGACTGTAACCTGGGACTGCGAGCCAGAGCAAATGCTTTCTTCCTTAAGTTGCTTTTGTTTGTGTATTTTATCCTATGGAGAAGAAAAGTAACTAAGATCCCGTGTGCCCATTAAACAACAGCACTCTCTTGTGCCCGCCCCTCTCCCATGGTAATTTCTACTTTCTGCATTCATGAGAAATGCATTCCTCTTGTTGGCTCTTTTCTGAGTAGAATGATGAAATATTTGTGTCTGTCTCCATTCACGTGGCATGTTTCCAAGCTTCATCTATATGTCAAGTTTTGTGTGTCAAGTTTTGTTCCTTTCCCTGTGTTCCAGCGCATGTGGGCAGCGCATTTTATTTACCCATTCATAAGTAGATGTTCTTCTTTGCTGTTTCTATGCTGCTAAGAACCTAGGTTTTTAAGCATCTGAGTGCCTACTTGCAATTCTTTGTGGGTCTAGACCCATAAGTAGAATGCCTGGATCATATAGTAATTTCATATTTAACTTTCATTAGGACCCAACTTCTGCCTATTTAAATTCAGTTTCAGCAAGAAATGTTTACCTGCAGAAGCCTAATAGCCAGACTCGTGTTTACTGTGACAAAATGCCTGATGTAAACAACTTAATCAAGGAAGGATTTATTCTGGCTTAGAGTTGGAGGAGTTTCAGTTCATCAGTGTGGGAAAAGCATGGGTAACATGAAATTACTTACACAAAACAATGAACTTGTCTGAAAAGACAGGCACTGACTCTCACAAGAGCTAGGGCAATGTAAGCCTTAAAAACTAGAGAGAAGGAAGAAAGAAAAATACACCTTGAAGAGGCAGACTTCACCCAGAACCGGGCTCTCTCACTCAGCTCGTGTGTGTCACCTGATAAACCCCATAAAAGTCAGCATCTAACCCTTCTGCTAAAGATAGAGGTTTGAGACAGAAGAGTTTTCTCCATTGTCCTCAAGGCCAAACTGGGATAAATTCGCTTCCTTCTACCAATTTTTATTTCCTGGTGTTTCAGTAGAGCACTGAAAACTAGGAACCTTGGCTTTCAGTAACACAACTTTTGTGGGCCCTTAAGGAAGTCCTCTAGGGGCTGGAGAGATGGCTCAACGATTAAGAGCACTGGCTGCTCCTGTAGAGGGTCCATATTTGGTTCTTAGCATCTACTTAACTGATAGTCACTGTCTGTAATGTCACTTCTAGGGGATCCGACACCCTCTTCCGACCTCAGCACACATCACATGACACGAGTACACTTACATATATGTAGGCAGTATACTCATACACATAAAATAAAATTAATCAAAATTTAAAAAGAGAAATCCCTCTGAAACTTCAGGGGCCCAATCACATTGCAATGCAATCTTATATGCACTAAACAAAACAAAAATCATCATAGACAGAAAAATGTGTTTTAATTGGATTACTCCACAGGGATTCCAAAAATACTTTACAACAGCCTTACTTTCAGATAAAAAGTAACAAACATTATTTTTTTCCTTTTTTGCGTGTGTGTATGTATGGTGCGTGTGTGTGTGTGTGTGTGTATGTTTTTGTGTGTATGGACACACTTGTGTGCAGTACTCACACTTATAACCCAAGCACTTTAACCACTGAGCCATCTCCCCAGACATAGGAAAAAATTTTGACAGCAAAAATTAATATTTGAATGATAAGGTAATTAGATTGAAAAGATCTAATTTGCTTCAACTTAATTAGACTACTGTGGACATTAATTTTATTTCACAATTCACTTTTCAGAAAAAGTTTATCATAGAATGGATCACTTAGACAACTATTCTCAAGCATGTACTTCTTCCCCAGAACTGAAGCCATGTGGTTCCCTCTCAATCTTAGCCCAGCCATTCCGGATGACTAGTGCTGACCTTAGAAGAAAGCTTTTAAGAAATTCCCATCCATTTCTCAGAGCACAGCAGATCTCAGTCATTGCTACTTAAGCCTGACTTTGCCCCTGAACTGAGTAACAGAAAAAAAAGCTTTTTACTTTCCAGATCATTCTGTCTGCATCTTACAATACCAATCTGGTGGCAGGAAACCTGCATCTCTCCTGGGAACTGATGTTCTGAATAAGCTCCACAGTATACCCGTCCCCCAGGACTACAGTTATACTTGTTCTTTTTGAAAACCTGCTTAGGGATACAAGCCTGATCTTAGTTTCAAACTTGTGGGTGGCTTGCTATCTACCTTGTAGCAATGAATACAGACGATAGAAACCAAGGTCAAGAGGACAAGAAGAAATTCTAGCAAATTTCTAATCTAAGATTCCCTAATATGGGGTAGAAGTTACACCCACTCTGCCCTTCCCCTGACCATGATATGGAACTGTGAAACAGGAGAGCAGATCCTGGAAGGGGGCCTTCTCCTCTACCTATAGGAACATTTCAGGTCATAACAGAGGTATTAAACTATTTCCGCTGAGGTCTACTTGGCTTCCTCCTGTCCCTACTACTAAGATCTCTGAAGATCTGGCTTTGGGATTTGGCATACGGAGTTTGTGCCATGTTGAGGATTGGGAAGGTTGTTGGCTTCATGTTTATACACCACACAACCATTTCTTCTATCATCCCTCTGTTATCCTAAGTATAGGGTATGCTGGGATTAGCCAGTTGTCTAAGGGTGACTCCCAGATAGAGGAAGCACATTCATGTTCTTGGGTTCCTGCTATGCCTTGGGGATGCTCTACCCCCAGCTCAAAACTCAGAAGAAGAAAACAGTCTGAGGCATCTTCTCAGTGGCTGAGCCAGTACCAACTCTATTTTCCCCTCTAGGTGAATAATATTTGATCTATTTTCCCAGTAGGGAAACGGGACACAACCAACCATTTTTCAAAGTCTTTTCATCTTAGGTATGAATCTTGTCTTTGGAGACTCTAAAGCCATAAATTTTTATTTTCTTTTGATTCAGTTGCCCCATCCTCTTCCTTGAGGGTAGGAGTCATAGAATATTCTAGCTGCCATGAAGGTGGAAGGACTATAAAATGAAAGCGTGAAGTGGGGAATCAGATTGATATAGACATCAAACTATGCCACTACGGTATCTTTATGTCATCTGCCTGTGGACTAAATCTGGACTCACAGTTTCTAAGTATCAGGCTCTGTTATGGGGTCATAGTAATTGGCATAGCCCTTTTAGTACTTGGGCTGCAACTGATCTCTCAAGACGAAACCCAGTCTGTTGGACTTCATTTGTGCCATCCCATGCTTTTACAAATGCTCTATATCTCATATAAGACATGGAAGTTGAGTTCCAGTGATATGTCTACCCTACCCATGGAATTAAATGATCCTGAACACAAGGATCTTATCACAAACAATAGGGATATTCTGTCCCGTCCTCGTGAATAATTTTGGTCTTGGTCATTGTAGTTAGGGTCTGTCATGCAATGAAAAACCAGTAGCAGCATCCTTGACTTTCTCCACTAGACACCAGGAGCACCTCATAGTGAGAACCAAAAATGTCTAGAGACATCACCAGATATCCTTTAGAGGACAAGAGTGGTTGAGAGTCACTGTTCTAGCAGAAGACACAGGCATGTAAACAGAACAGCATGATACAATGAGCAGAGAAGCATAAAGAACCTTGGATAATGCCTCTCCCCAGTGGGATAGGGTCGGCTGAATTGAGACAGCAATGCCAAGCAAATGATGACAAGTGGGTGCTCCCAGCCACAGGCTATGTGACTAACTCACATGCCTGCACATGCCTTTCAGTACTTACTTAGCCATTCAATAATCATTTCTGAGAACTGACTAGGAGAGAGTGAACACAGAAAAAATTAAAAGACAGGCCTTGCTTCATAGGGCCTAGTTATTTCTACAAGTTCTGGAGTCAAACTGCCCAATTTTCAACTTCAGATCTACTTGTGAGCTCTGTAACTGTGGGCACATTACTTAACCTCTCTGATCTGCAGTTTCTAATCCTATAAAGAAGGAATAGTAAAGGCAACTACTTCTTGGAGTTAATGAGATTAAAAGAGATAATTCTTGAAATCTATTAGCATCTGGTTTAGCAGAAGCAAGGCAGGTGTTGTACAGCAGTTTTAATCGGTGACTGTCAGAGTTGTATATTATTATGGGACAGTCTCATTTCAAGCCATGGTCTCTCATCAATGCCAGTATAGTTCACTGAATTACGCGTGGTCACATCCCAAGATGTGACAAGCAGAGCCTCGGTATACTGTTTTCATTGGATTGCCATTGAAATACAATTAAGATTAAAAGTACTATAAAATCTTAATTAGGGCATTTAATTTCCATAGTTATAAAGTGAAATTTTCAAGTCAGTTGCAATAAGCACACAAGGAGAAAAAATAAAGTCTGAAAACAGAACTGCAAGGTCTTAGATTTTGGCCTTCTTTTCTCAGTTGATATTGTTTTTCTTCCATTTTAATACACAAACATTAGTCTGTCTTAGTCTTCTCCTAGGCTTTGTGCAATTCCTAGCGCATGGCTGAGCATAACAATTACCCATCAAAAAGAAGCCTGGGATGTTTTAATAACAGTCTTCAAATATATGAAAAGTTATTACACAGAACATGATGACCAGCTGTTCCCTGCTTCCACAGAAGACCCGGAAAAAAATGAATGGGCTGAAAATGACAAGAACTGATAATCTGAGGTAAATTCACTGAAGAACTTTGCAGAGTATAAAGTCACTGTAGAAAACCTTTTTGAAAAAGACATGGCATTGGAAATTTAGTAAAGCAAAAAAGTTTTGACAGATATTTGGGGATATAGGTTCGTGTGTTCCCTAAAAACCCATAACTCTATGTGACAAGTTCCACGTGATACAATGGAAGGTGTGTGATTTTTGCCTCCCAGGGGACGTCTCACAATGGCTGTGGATACTCTCAGCTTCTCTGTCTGGGGTGGAAAGATGCTAATGGTATCAGGGAAGCTGCTGACTGTTCTACAGTGCAGAGACCAACAACCCACAGCAAAGAACCATGTAGTTCAGTGAATGAATAATGCCAAGGTTAAGAAGTAGTGCTACAAAGAAAGAATTTAATTTATTCCACTTTGTGCACCTGCCCACATAACATCAAGTGCATGGTCCGAGCTTGCTCGTTTGTGAGTCCTTCGGTTTGGTAGTTAATCACGTTTTCTACTGTTTGTTTTTAGCTCTCTGCCTCTAGGTCAAGCTAAGGCTGTATTTTCATACTCTTTTTTGAGGTTAGATGTGACCATGTGAATGGCTCTAGCCAATAAGATGTGAGTGGAAATGATGTTCTTAGCTTGAAGAGTTAAAAGGTGATTCATTGTGGTCCTCTCCTACCACTGTGACTCTCTTGAAAACACAGGTAAGAGGTCTTGGTAAAGTCCTTGCCCACCTGGATTCCTCATTACTTACAATGTTTAATATCATCCCAGCCTACTGTGTTATATGTATAATGTTGGAACTGTCATACCCATATGTGGAAAGACTAAAGTGTGTCACTCTTTGAGGTATAAAAATATGATTTTAGAAAAGTGTAAAGAAGTGCCAGGAGTAGAGGGATTGAGTCAAGCCTGGTTCCATCACCTACAAGCTGCATGATCTTTACTAAGTTACTTAAACCTTGTGCATTCTTCCCTTTTCATGTACAAAGTAGAATCATTGACATCTTCTTTGAGATCACACAGAAATACACATGGAGAATATTCAATAAAGTGCATTTTTGCCAAGAAACCTAAAGATGTTGATTCAATTAATTCTCACAGTAGCTTTGTAAGATATTTATTATCATATCCCCATTGCATGGATCAGGAAAATGAGGCATTAAGAGGTTAAACGTAGTGCCTGGCAAAAGGCAGATACTAAATATTAAAACTCTTAATGTTTAGATGCAGAATCAATGTGATTATGAGACAATGAAGATGATGAAGGAGAAGGAAGAAGGGAGAAAGATTCAGGGGAAGAGGATGAAGATGATGATGATGGTAGTTGTAATGGCTTACTGCCTTAAAAATGGAGAGCTTTAATACTAGCACTTGGAAGCTTTAATACTAGTACTTGGAAGCAGAGGCTGGTGGTTCTCTATGAGATCGAAGCCAGACTGCACTATTTAATGAGTTCCAGGCAAACTAAGGCCACAGGGAGACCCTGTCTCAAAAACCAAACAAACAAATAAAAAGATCTAGGGATAGGATGTGACTCAAGCACTTGTCATGTAAGCATGAACATCAGAAAAAAGACTCCCAGACCCCAGGCACATTAATGACTTTTCTATTATTTAGATAAAATACCATGAACAAAGGAAACTTATAGAAAGAAGATCTTACCTGATTTGTGGTTCCAGAGGGGGTAGGAGTCCGTCATGATGGGAAGACATGGCAACAAGTGGCAGTAATTGTCCGGTGGGAGTGGGGAGCTGAGATTTCATCTCTTCAACTACAAGCAGAAAGAAGACAGACTGAATTAGAAATTGACTGAGGCTATAAACCTTCCAAGTCCACCACCAGCAATGCCTCCTCCAGCAATGCTGTACGTCACCATAATCTCCCCAAACAGTACTGCTGACTAGGACCAAATGTTGAAATACTGAGCCTATGGAGGGACATTTCTCATTCAAATCACTATATAGATAAATGATACGGATAATGGACATCTATAATCTTAGTGCGCCTATGGCAGGATGGGTTCCATAGATGACAAAGTGACAGAAGTTCACAGGCCAGCTAGCCTCACACACGAAGCAGTGAACAAGAGAGACCCTACCTCAAGCAAGACACTAGGGTTGTCTTCTGACTTTCCCATGTTTGTACACATGTACCCACACTCACAGGAAGACTCACATACATGAACATGAACACATACGTTAACACTGCACACACATATCTCACTCACATACACACACACACACACACACACATATATATATATGTATTTATATAAAGAAGCAAATAAAACATGATCTGCTGGGCCACACTGAGTTACAGACAAATACACATAGATGAATACACACAGATCTATCTTCACTGTTTAATCTATTTGGGAAGATAAGACATGAACGTAGCTATGCCCAGGCGAGTTAGAACAGGACAAGTGTCATAAAATAGATAAAGATCAGAGCTTTGGCAGCTTTATTAAATCTCCCATTTAACCCTCAGTTAACCTGAAAATTCAATTAACCAGAAGTGTTACCCATATGTTCACATTAATCAGGTTTTTATAGTATCAGTTGAACTCACTTAACCTTAATAAGCAGATGATTGCATTTGGATTTCAGGAGGATTTGTAGCACAATAACTCAGAAATCAGCACCATGGTACATGCCATCCTAGAGGAAAACAAAGCATCACCAAAGAGAAAGCAGGAAGAGAAGAAAATGAGTACTTAGCGTGATCCAGTGAGGAAGGAAAGCTCTTGGTTTGAGAGAGACTAGGGTAGGTCAGAGGAGAATAAAAAGGCATTTGCGTGAGTGCTGCTCATTGGGTAATGTCTGTAGAACAGACGGTCCTGCTTTTCCAACAGACAGAAACTGGAGTGGGGGGGAGCTAGGTGAGCCTCTCTACGTGCAACTGATTCTGAGGGTTGACAAGCAATCCCTCATTGAGGCCCTAAGCATGACTTTTAAGTTATAGTTGAAGAACTCAAAAAGCCATGGCATTTAGGAGAGCTGTGGGAGAACCACGGGGATAAGATAGCAATGTACCTTCTGTGTGAAGTGACCTGCTCTCCTTCTGCAGGTCCAATCCAACTTTCAGGGCTCATTTCCTGTCCTAGAATTTCTTCTCCCTTAAATAGTCTAGAAATAATTATTGTTCTTTTTAATGTATTCACTTAGTCCTTTATTCTTGTGTTCACGCTGCAGTTTAACCAATAGGATTTTCTAGGCAGGAGAGAGCAGTGGAGTCCTTCATAGAGATAGAAAGCCTGGTGAGGATCATAAGTGCCATTGAAGGTATGAATCATATTTTTACAAGGTGTGTTTGGCCTTCTGACACTCAGACAGGACATTACACAACTGAGTTACAAACGAAAAATAATCACAGGAAAAAATTTTCATAAGGTGCACTGGGCGTAGAGCTCAGTTGGTAGAGTACTCTCTGATAAGAGATGAAGTCCTGGAATCCATCTCCGGCACCACATAAAACTGGGTGTGCTGTTGTAAGCCTGTAATTCCAGTACTCCAGAGATGGAAGCAGAGGAATCAGAAGTTCAAAGTCATCCTGGGCCACACAGTGAGTTAGAGACCAACTCAGGCTCCATAAGACAGTCTTTCAAAAGAAAATGTTTCATATAAGATTATGATCGTGTGTTGGGTCACATTCATAGCTATCCTGGGGCACATGAGGCCTATGGACTGCAGGTTAGATAGGCCTATGATGTCCCTTGTCTAGTATTATGAGACACATTCCAACACTTATGATTTGGTGAATTCAGTGAACATGTCTCTCATGGTAAAAATTAACTTTATGGTGTTCACTTCTTTGTCTTTGTAAATATTAAAATTGTGTCCTAAGGGGATAAAATTCCAAACACCTGATCAGATACGTGAAACTGTTTGATGTGGAGAGAGTAGGATGTAAAAATTCAGATTTCACTTAAAGTAAGACAAGTATTGACACACACAAACAATAAGTCAATGGGTCACCAATAGGACCAATGTCTCTCATTCTGAGAGCACTCTCACTCATGACAGCAGGGTGACTGATGCATATTCTTTAAAGACTTATTCTTAATCTGTCTCAGCTACAGTCCACTGTCTCAGTCCCCATCCATCATGATATTCCACTCCTTCATTCCAGCACTTTTAATTGCTGCAATAATAACTGTTTCCCCAGAAAAACTGTGACATTTGTTTGCCCAACAAATCAAGCTTACTTGTGCATCTTGAACTGAACAGAAAAGATGGCCTTGCCTTTCAGCTGTTCTAATAACAACCCTAAGAGCTGAATCAGACATATCATCTTCCAATGGAGCCATGCAGGCTTTTATTCTGAAGCAAGGAGGTACAGTTGCCCCTCCAGGTGAATCAATAGCCACCATCTGCTGGAGTGACATCACTGAAGTCTGAAACTCTTAAAATCCTTGCGAAGTGAACATTAGCAAATCAGTGGTCCTATCTTCAGTTATAGATTAGAATCTATCTCCCTTCCAAGTCACCTTCTTAGACTAACTTCAGCCACATCATGGGATGAACTAGTGGTCTTTGAGAAACACTGAGCAAATGAATTACTGGATCAGTATCTCCTGCCAAAGATCTATAACACATGTATTCTGAATGTTGCACATGCACCCTGAAGCCATCCCACACTTTCTTTTGCAGAGTGCCCATGTGAGCACACGTAGGCATATTACTGGAATTGTACCAATCAGAGTTGTTTCTGCTTTCTACAATACCATCTTCCCCTTCTCATGGAAAGGCTGTAATCACCAAACATCCATCTCAGTGCATGAAGCACTCAGAAACATCACTGATGTGGAAGTTCAGAAATGAAAAAACCTCATGTCATATTTCCAGTCACACAAATCAGAGCTGCAGAAATGCTGTTGGCAATACAACCTTAAATTCTAACCTAAGAAATCCTTTCCCTGTTATTCTCTCTCAATGTATATGTTTACATGGAATGTGCTACAACCCCCACTACAGTTATGGAGGGAGAACTATGAACTATGCATTAATAGTTCCAGATGGATGGTGCAGGAGGCAAATCCCTGGGTTTCTTAAAAAGATAATAAGAAAAACTCACTTTCAAATTAAAATGTTCATTCCCTGTTCTACAAGTATTTATCAGAGACTATCGTGTAAAGGGAGTCAAGGGAGATTCAACAAGCAGATATGCTCTTAGCAAAAACTGTGCTGCTAACAATTTAGAGTCAGAACTTAACTCTCTTCTTGTATTTTACACCAGGGATAAATGAAGCTAGGTTTATGTGATCTGTCCAGAAAGCTGAGCCCAATGAATGACACATTAGAGAAGAAGTGATCAGTTATTAGGTGACGGCTGTTTCTAGCACCAGGGTTGAGCATCATTGGGTAATCTCTCTTCACTGCCTCTGCTGCCCACTGAAATTCTTCAACTGGATTTAAAAGAACAGTAAAGATGCTGTAGGTATTCCAGGTTGTTGAGAGGGTTTCAGTAAACTGGTGTCCAAGATGGAAATAAACATCCATTTATAGAAAAAAAGTTAGGAGTCCTTGGCTTTCATTTATCAAACAGACAGTTATTCTGGTATTGGTACTGATGGGCAAAGTATATCAGTGCTTGTGTGCCAGGAGGTGATTAACAATGTCATAGAAAGTCACTGGCCCTAGATCCTGGAAAAGGAAGTGCAGGTATATAAATAAGACATTTGGGGCTGCCTTTGACTTTAAGGAATTTTCAAAACTGGAATAGCTCTATGAGAGCTTGTGAGACACTTTAGACAGCCTTCAGCCTTCAGGAGGGGTGAGGAAGAGGCATAACACAACGTCACTGAGTTTGCTGACCTTTTGGAGAGTCCTCTTTGTTTTGAATTTTAAGTCTCCTAAAATGTGTGCTAAAAGTAGTGGAGAAGGAAACAGCACACGGCTGTCTCTCGGGCTTTGTGATAACTGAGTCATTTGGTCGACCAAAAAATACAGAGCTCAGAAACCAGACTGTAAAGGAGCTCCCAGAAAACTGCTACCTCCAGGTGTCTAGTAGAAGCAAATTAAATTTCTTTCTGTAAGAACATAAATCAGGCTAGCTCTCCCGGTTTCAAATTAAGGATATGTTACAATGATAAAGACATCCAGAGAAAAAGAAAGCTAGACAGCATAAGAACTAGAGAATCTGGGTGTGTTATGCATACCTGTAATAGTAGCACCCAGGAGCGTGAGACAAGGGGGCTTTGAGTTTGAGGTTAGGTTTGGGTAAACAGTGAGTTCCAAGCCAGGTGAGGCAACTTAGTGAGATACTCTCTCAAAATAAAAAGTAGAGGATGAGAAGAAAACTCAGTGCAGAGCACGTCCATAGCCTATTCAAGGCCCCATGTTCTGCTGCCAGTACCATAAGAGAAGAAAGGGAACTCCACATGTGACTGCATCGCTCACGTGCAGGTAGGCGCACCCATGTTGTACAATTCCTGTGGAGGTCAGAAACAGGTGCTGGATTCCTTGAAACAGGAGCTGATGCATGATTGTTAGCCACTATGTGGGTGATGTTCTGCAAGAACAGCTAATGCTCTTAACCACAGCTATCTCTCAATCTCCCCATCTTAAATTTTGACTACAAATATTTAATATAATAGTGAGAAATAGAAAAATAACAAATGATTTAGCAGGTTCAGGTCACAAAAGGATGAGTAAATGTCCAGTAAAACATATAAAAGTAAAATCAGTTATGTTAGTAACTGAGGCGCACAAATGAAAACCACAGTGGGAAGCAAGCACTCCCTCCAGAACGGCCAGAAACGTCCAAAAATGACCAGTGCTGAAAAGAGGGTGGAGCCATGGGAACCCTTGCACACTGATGGTGAGGGTGGAAAGTGGTAAATCCGCTTTGGAAGAGATCTAGCTCCCAAAGCTAAGTACACACTCACTCTGTGATCTAGAATATTCTTTTCTATTAACTACCAAATGCTTGCATATGTACACCAGAAGAAACACAGGGCAACCACAAGCGCATGACATGTAAGATTTAGAAAGTAGAAACAAACCAAATGTCACCAAGAGTGCAATAGATAAATACATTGCGGCCTATCCAAACAATGCCACACGAACGTCCTGGGCGATTGCAGTCATCACTGGCATGAGTGTAAGAAAACTCTAGAACATTCCATCTAAATCAACACTGGAAAGCAGAAAACATCCACTCATAATATTTAGAGATGTATGAAAATGTGATTAAAATATAAAATACTAACGTTTCCATCAACATCAGGGCAACAGCTGCACAGAAGGAAGACCCCTGGTTCCTTCTGCAGCTGAGGAGAGCTCTGCATTGAGAGGAATGAGTCTCTAAGTAGCTGCAGGATTAGCTGCTTTATTCATCTCTGTACCGTAAGACCTGATAAAAGCAGCAAAGGTACAAAAGATTATCTTGACTCACAGTTTTGTTATTGTTACTGGAGAGTTTTGTTTTGTTTTGGTCTTTAGGTTGGTCTTGCTATGTAGCTCTGAGTAGTTATGACTTTTGAATTCAGCCTCACTTAAATCTTTAGGATACTGGCAAAATGCAGCCACACTCTTTCCTAGAACATACATAACACAAATCAAAAGCCCCTAGGCCAGTTCCCAATGAAATCCTTGTTCCCCACAGAAACCACATAAGCCTAGTCTTTACTGTCTGCTCTCACAACAGCATTCTGGTGTTCTGAACCCTCCCCAGAATGTCCCACTGAGCTAAGATTACAGAATTCTACTGTTTCTCTAGCCCATAGTTCTAAACTTGACATTCCTCATACAAATCAGTTCCAAAGCCTAGAAACCAATAGTTACATTTATGTTCAGTGGCCCAATTTTAACAGAACCAATTTTCCATATTAGTTACTTTAATAAACACTGTGACATCATATTTGATGAGAAGCAACTTAAGGAAGTAGAAATTTCCTTTGGCTCAGAGACTGGGGCCATATGATCCACTTTGGAAGGGAAGGCGGAGCAATGGGTAGCTTCATCCAGAGGAAGTAGCAGGCAACTGCTTGCTCACATCTCAGCAGACTAGGAACTAGAGACACAACAGGAAGCAGTTGTCAGCTATACAACCTCAAGGCCCACTCTCAGTGATCCAGCTCCTATTGTCTCCACAATATCCCCAATAGCACCATCAGATGAGTACCCAGTACTCAAACACATAGGTGGGGGGGGGGCAATTCACATTCAGTAAGTGCTGGTTTATAATAATGACTTAGGCTGCATATTCATGCTTTACAGCATTTCTGTGTGTGATCTATCTCTCAATTAAAAGGTTAATAAAAAAGTCACTTCTCTTCAAATAAACTATATTACTTTTACTGATATTACACAATGTGACAGATGTACTATATGCTATGTGATTATGTACAATATGCCATGTGATTATGTACAATGTGCTAGATTATATACAAATGTACTAAGAACTTTATATTAAGTAGTTCAATAACTCATCAAATAACCCTGGAAGGTACATACAATTATCCTTTTTTTAAACAAAAGAGTAGTAGTATAGAGGTTTTCAACTTGGGCTTACATTAGATTACTTGGGATTTATAGAATTCCACTAAGTCAGAACCTCTAGAGGCCAAACCCAAACATCGTGATCCTGTCTACTTCCAAAACACGGCCAAGTTGTAGAACCATGAGATATAGGAAGATTACGATTTTCCCACTCACACAGTGTAAACTGGAGTTAAACCCACGTGGTGTAACTCTACAGTCCGTGCTCTTACCTACTACACCACACTGCCTTCTGGATAAGTGGGATCATAGTCATTCCTCAAGAATCCAGGGAGACTTAAGAGAAGATGGCAGGAGCCTGCTTCTGAGAATGGCTAGAATACAAGGTGAGTATTAGAACTAGGGGCATATTGTATGTGAGACTCGGAGATGAATGAGAACCAAACGCATGGGATGAGTCTGACATGAGGACTACTTGGGTTCGTTCTTCTGGCAATGCAGTGACATGGTCTTGGTACATCTTAGAAGTAACCTTTCCGCTGCAGTGCATAAAGTAGAAGAAGAGTATATGATGAAGAGACACATGAAAGAAGCCAGGAAATGAAGGAAATGGACCTTAGAAAGTGAATCAAGATTAGGAATGAGAGGCTGAAGAGAGGGCTCAGCAGCTGGGAGCATTTGCTGCACTCTCATAGGACCAGAGTTCAGTTCCCAGCACCCATGTCAGGTGGCTTGCAACTGCCTATAACTCCAGCTACAGGGAATGCAACACACTGTTCTGGAGTCCCTGGACACCCACCTCTCCACACACTCAAACACACTCAGACACGTGTAAATAAACATAAAGCTGGTGTGGTGATGCATACCTTTAATCCCAGCACTCAAGAGGAAAGACAGGCAGATCTCTATGAGATCAAGGCCAGCCTAGTCCACACAGCAAGTTCCAGGCCAGCTGGGGCTACAGGAAGATACCCTGTCTCAAAATAAACCAAACAAACAAAAAAAAAACAACAATATAAACAAAATACAACTTTTAAAAAGATTATGCATGACTAGAAGGAAGTATTTGTAGAGATTCATGAAAGGGAAGGGGAATCTGATGGAAAGAAGAGCCAAAAGGCAGACAGAATCTAGGCGGCAGTGATGGCAGAGATAAACCTGGGGGGTCAGAACAAGAAAGGACAAAGGGTTCAGATGGGGCCACTGAGGTTCACTGAAGTGAGTGGAGAAGACTGCAGAGACACTGAAAGGCAGTTGAAAATAAAAATCTAAATTTCAGGAGAGGTGATGACTTTGAAGTGCAATTTTAGACATCATCGACATATGGACAGCAGATGAGACTTGGAGTGTGGGTGAGACTGCCGCAGCTACCACTGTTCTCTTACATGCACATTTCCATCTTATTTCTAAAACCATTTGTTTCCTGAATCCTCCTTATATTGCTACCTTCAAAATAAGCTAAGAGAATAGCTAAGTGACCTACTTCAGATCTTGCAAACTAGCTAGTTATTGGATAAGCTGGTTAATCTCTTTGGTTATCAGTATTCTCATTTCCAAAACTCTTGCAATAATCTAAACCTCTCTCACAAATTTGCTGTGAGAGCTGTTTCACAAATATTTAAGGTTATTAGTATTAACATATTCTTTGGCGGGGGGGGGGGGGGGTTGACACAGAGTCTCCCTGTTGCCCAAGCTGGCCTGGAACTCACCACGTAGAACAGGCTGACTTTGATTTCCCAGTGATCCACCTGCCTCTGCCTCCCGAGTGCTGGGATTAAAGGCGTGCAACACCATTTCCACAGTGTTTTTCACTTTTATAGCAAGGGAAACCAAAGCACACGGTTCAAACATTTTTTCTCATTACATATACAAGAGTAAAAAATAAGCAATTCTTATTCCTATATTTCTTCCTTGGAAAACATATTTTCTATTCTTCATGAAGAGAGCACTAGTGCAATTCCTCGTTTATTTGATTTATTTGTTATTTATTTTTATTTTATGTGTATGGATTGTGGTCTACATGCATGTAAGTGCACTTGTGTTGCGCTATGCCTGGGATTCCTCTGGAACTGGACCTACAGATGGTTGTTAGCTGCCATGTAGGTGCTGAGAATTGAACTGGGTCCTCTGCCAAAGCAGCCATTGCTCTTAAACACATCTCTCCAGCTCCATAATTCCAGTTTTAAAGAGGAACAAACTGAGGTACTTAAGAAATGCCTAGTAGAAAAGTATCAAAGCCACCACTCCAACCTCAGCAGTTTGACATCTGATACCAATGCTCTTAACCACATGATAGACAGGCCTTCAAATGACAAGGGCATAAAAGGGACTTTGTCTAAAAGGTTCTTCCACATCTCTCAAACCACAAACATATAAATGCCTCTGTAATGCTTCAGCATCTATGAAGCATTGATGTTCTTGTATTTCTTAGGATGTGAAGCCTTCCCAATTTTGTTTCAGAGATTACTTTAGGCAGAAAAAAAGCTTAGAAATCAAGGAGAAAAATGCATGGTTCCAAGGGGGCTAGAGCAGGTACCAGAGGGCTCGCGGTGACTGTGGGAAACATATGAATCTGTTGTAGAAGGTGACAGGAACAAAGCCAGGAGAAGGGGAAGAGTTCAGCAACCATGGGAAGGAAGCTGCTGGCTCTAGAGGGAGGAGCAGATCCACCTGAGTTTGGAAAGAAGTCATTGATTCTTCTGACAGCTGAGAGGAACATCTGGCAATAGAAGTTCTCAGACCATGCCTCCCAGCACGGTACACACACATCTACAAGCCTGTGGGAGTGATGTGGGGCAGTCGGGTGATGTTGTTAGCCCTGTGTGGGCACAGCTTCAAACACAATTACACAGGCAGAGAATGATTCTTTTATCATTTTCCATTCCATTCTTCTGATTATTAGAAAGTCTAATTTGATACTAGTGTGTTTTTAAGAATTCTCTGACACCTGGATCCTCCCCTTTCAAAAAGAAGACACAGGCAGGGAACACAGGATTTAACCAGCAGTGAATAACCTGATTCTGTGTTCATTGTGTTCATTTTCAAAGCTGCCTTCGACGTGTGTCAAGTATTTTTATTTATGCTAATGAAGGATGTTAAGGTAAATTTTTTCAAGAAAAATGTAAATGTTTTAAAAGAATTCTTACAGAAAAGCAATAAAGGTCAAATGAATATACATCAGAGCTGTAAGGACCAAGTGTCAATACCAGTATCTGGAGAGAGCCTCATTCTAGATCATTCAAATAATTCATGTTCCAATAGGATGAGAGGGATGATCCAATCTGGGAACACTGTTGTCATCTTTAGGACATGTCTATATTTTCAGAGTGACCAGAGGATGATGGGGAAAGTAGAGTAATGACCACAGAGCAAGAATCTGCCATTGGAGGTCTCCAATGGAGATATGAGTTACTCTGAAGAACCTCAGGGCTGGCATGAGAATGGGACATGGAAGTTAGTCTCCATGCCTGCAAAGGGGAGACCAGAGCCTCATAATGGGTCTGAGGCCCAGAGTTATTACAACCTGAAAAGCCTTCCTAGAGTCCACAGGGATGAGGTGGTGGCAATCAGAGAGACTGAGGGTTTGGAAGCTGTCGTGGTTAGCTTTGGTTGTCAGCTTGACACAACTGGGAAGAGAGAACCTCGACTGCAGAATTGTGGTTCCCAGGAGTTAGTAGTTCCTAGAAAATGAGACAACAGAGACTAGCTTACCTCCTCGTGTTCATGCCCTCATGGGTAAGATAAGAAGATTAGACTGGAAGAGGGGAGGGTACCGGGCTCACCTGATAGTACCAACTGCTTTGTAGCGGCTGCCAAAAGGTCCTCTGTGAGAAAACATTCTGGCCTCTGTTCAGGCTTTCTCAGAGAAAGGTTTGATTAGTATGCAGTATGTGCTGAGAGTGTGAGACCAATACCCCACTTCTCATTGCTGTGGACCAGAAAACCATTGTTAGGAGTCCTCCCAGATCTGTAATACAATGTCAGATTCCCACCATTTCATCCCATTTGCAAAGGGGTGTAATAGATGCATGTCCCAAACCAATTCCTAACCAGAATGGATTTCTACATTATATTTCTTCTTATATTGCATTCATCAATGCTAAATTTTATTTCTTAACTATTAATGCTTTCTTGATTTTTACTATAGTTTTAGCCTAAGAGTCACAAACCATGGGCCAAATGCACTCCAAATACACTCAGAAATTGACTGGCACATCTTTAGGTCCTCTATCAGTGATAATAGAATAATTATTCAAATTTTACCTTTGTTTGGGTTTTAAATATATTTGCTGGCTTAGATGGTCTGTCTGACTAATGACAGGCAAATTCTATTCAATTTCCCCTCTTCCAATATTGATCTGTATTTACAAACTCTGGGAAAGAAAAATGCATATTCACAGAAAAGATGTTTTTAACAAGCATGCTTCTCACCAGGGGACAAACCCAGATGATGTCTCCTAAATCTGCCATTATCATGATTATGTGAGTTCCATTTCATTTTATTTCTCTCCTTGCATACAACATGTAGGATAATGGATGATCCCAACCTCAAATAGCATGGAAAGATCTAAAAGAGAATGTCATTTGTCAAGGGCCACAGTAGACTCTGCCAACTGCTAGGACGGATGGATTGTGACCGCACTTCATTTTTCATCAGCATTCTGCTTAATTTACCACAAATGTCATTGTCCCAGAGCTGTCAGCATGGAAAGATGATGCCCTTGTTGTGTGGGCTTCACGGGCACTGACTGTTGAGGTTCTGGCTGTGAGGAGAGAGCCATCCTTCATAATTTCCCACTCTACTTAGTTGAGGCAGGCAGATCCCTTGGGGCTGGAGGAAAGGGAGAGTATGAAGCGAAGCAGGGAGGAAACAAACATCTTAGCCCTGTGTGTTTCTAGCTGCCTGTCTATGGGGAAGAAACCACAATTTACCATCTAGAGGATAGGTCTGGTACTAAATACTTGAATGAGACTAATCCAGCCTGAGATGTGTTGTATACATGAAACCCATATGATAAACACTTAGAAACTGAAATCATTTGTATAATGATTCCACATTGAAATGATTATGATTATATACTGAATATTTGGGGTTGAAGTTTTTTATCAAAATTAATTTTACATGGTAGCTTCCTACTTTTTGCTGTGGTTACTGGAAATCTTAAAGCTGCACATGTGACTTGCATTATTTTTATGCATTATTTTCAGTGCACTATTAGAGTATCATTAAGTAAAACCTCTTCATTTCACTAAAGAAAAGCTAAAGAACTGAATTGGGCAAAGGGGCTGACTGCAGCAGCCAAGACAGTGAATGAGAAAGAAAAAGACGCAATACCACATCTCCAGTTTCTGTTCTGTCACATCTTAGCCCATAGAATCCCCTAAGGAAGTAGCACACAACTCAAAGTATAAGGAGGCTTGATGTCATTGCATGGTCAATTCCTTAGTGGCTGATGACACAGTATTATCTTGCCCATGACTCAGTTTCCACATTGCGAGAAAGTGCAAGCTATATGGTAAGCTGAGGAATCAAGGAAATACAGACATGCAGAATTCCTAAAGGACCTCACAACATTAATAAAGTTGAAGGTAGAGACCATCTACCTGAATTTCAGTTCTACCACAAATCACATCACTCAAGATACTGAACATCTTTGGTCTTCTTTTTCATACCAGAAATAGCACTTTCGACTAGGACACCTGGAATAACTAAATGAGTTCTTATGTAAAGGTACTTATAAAATTATCAGGCATATAGTAAATCCAAAGAAAAGTTAGCTATTTTTAAAAAGGATAATTTTACTTCAATTTTGTCACCCAGTTTCCCATAAAATTCACAGAAAAAGCTGTTCCTAAATTTAAGCTCAGAAATGATCACCCAATTTGTGTGATTTGAGGGGCAGGAAAATGATGCAATTTCTCCACAAGAAATATTGATTTTTGCCATCAGTGGATGAAGTGATAATATTATCTATTGTGCTAGGCTATGAAGAGAGTTAAAAGTCTTTTACATAGCTTGTCTTAGTCTGTTTTCTGTTGCTGCAATAGAGTACCTGAGACCCAGTAGCTTACAAAACAAAGAGGTTTGTTTTGATTCATGATTCTGAACAACCCAAAGCTCTTCTCCTAGTACTCCTAGTAAAGGTTTTATTTTTTATGGTCGAACAGCAGGAGGGGAAGTGGGTACATTTAAAGAGAAGAACAAAGTCGTCATTTTATAACATACATGAGAACTAACCCATACTCAAGAGAACTACATTAATCTCTTCATAAATATGGTCCTTCCAAATGCCAGCAACTGTGAAGACGCTCATTGCTCTCAACACTGTTACATTTTAACATGTGTTTTGGCAGAGACATTTCTTGAAATTAAATGTTGACTTTCAACTTTAAAAAACAATGTCAATATCTTTATTAACCACTAGCAAATAGAATAACACCACCATTAAAATATACTCTTGGGGCTGGAGAGATGGCACAGCTGTTCAGAGCAGAGCACTCCCTGCTCTTACAAGGACCTAGGTTCAATTCCCAGCACCCACATGGCAGCTAACAACCATCTGTAACTCCAGTTGCAGGGGAATCCAATGCCCCATTGACTTCCATGGGCATCGCATAACACGGGTGCACCTACCTGCATGCAAGCAATACACTTATACACATAAAATTAACATAATAAATAATTTACAGCCTTGGCTTTGTGCTTTTCTCTGCTTTCCCTGTCTTCTTTATTCCTTATCTGCTATCAGGTACAGAATCCTACCAACTTTCACACATCACCTCTTTTCTTTCTGCTCATCTTCTGACATTTCCAGTCCCATGTGTAGATTGTGTTAGTCCTCTCTGAAGTGGGGTTTTTTTTTTTTTGTATTTTAATAGAATTTTCTTTACTGAATGTTTCTGTTTTTCATATAGAACATCTCAACTAATCATAATCACTTTTATGTCCCCTTCCTCACTGGCATCCTCCCACAGCCCTCACTCCTGATATCTATAACTCTACCATTTGCGTTAAAGCTTACCGTGTCAAGTTAGTGTTATGGACAATCCGCAGTGCAAGTTAATCCACTGAGGTCTACTCAGCCTATCCAGAGACCCTAGCTTTAAGAAGATCAGCTCTTCCTCAGCCCAACAGTACTCAGCTGCCAACATTTTTTCAGCTAAGATTGGGGTCTGCTGCCCATTTCCCCAGTTCCATGCTGGGTTTTAGTCTGCTTGAGTTTCTGTGAATCTTCAGCATGCTGACACATTACTGTAGGTTCATATGAGCAAGGTCCCAGGAACTTGTAGGATTCTATTTCCCTCCAATCATACACCTCCTCCCTGGCTCTTATAATCTTTCCACCTCCTCTTCCAGAATGGTCCCTGGGCCCTGGGTGAGTGAAGTTTAATATAAGAGTCCTGTCCAGGGACCTACACTCTGCAGACTCCTAATTACCATTCTTTGACCATTTGAGACCTTTTGTGTTCCCTCTGTTTCATGAGGAAGCTTCATTAATGAGGGTTCAGACACTCACTAGTGTCTTCTTTACCCCCTGTTCTATGTTGCATGAGGCTTCAGTGCAGAGGTTGCATTGTAGATGTGCCGCTTAGGCATGGGCAATTCACAGACAAAGTCTGTGCATAATCTGTTGTGGTACTACATAATAGTCTCCATCTGGTGCAAAAGAAGCTACTTGATGAGTGGTGACTGGGACGCTTGACTGCAAACATAAGGATACATATTTTGCATTAGTAAGAAGTTACATTAGTCTAGGATGTGACAGTTTTGGGGATTTCTCTAAGATCTATGACCTCTTTAGCCATATGTATTTGGCTGTGATTATGGTACCACACATGAATTTCCTTCCACGGAGTGGGCTTTAAGATAAATTAGGCAACCACTGATTGGCCCCAAAAGTGCCACTACTGCACCAATGTTGAGTGCCATGTCTGTTACTGATGTGGTTATTTTGTCATGAAGCTGGTGTTGGACCATCGATTGATGTTTTCTCTGGGATGCTTATGTAGTGCTCTCCAGAGCTATGAGAGCTAGCCTTCAGGAGAAGCGGCTTCCAGGTCAGTTCCAGCTCCATTGCTCCAAATCCTGTGTCCAAGTATGTCCTGTCTTCAGCAATAGGGTCTTGCCTTCCAGTTCTGGGAGGCAATCAGGGCTGTGGCAATAGGAGTGTGTACTTTTGGGAGTCCTTTGAACTACCCTGGACAGTAACTCAAAGGCAGGTTTCTCCTGTCTACCAGTTTCTTGCTATGTAGCCTTCTGATATGCAAATAGAGTCACGTAAAGATACTGTCTGTGTAATTTGTCATTAAGTTGTTAGACTAATATGATTCCCTCTGGGGTTTTACACTAGCTGGGCATAATTTATCTGAAGTGGGTTTTCAAAAGCGCCACAAGACACCCTGGACAACAACTCTTCTTAGCTTCTGCTCTTCCTGCCTTCCCTACATGCCCTCTCATCCTACCCGTGTTCTTCTGGGACTTCTCTGACCACTCTTCTTCCTCCTCTTCTTGGCTCCTCCTTTCCCTTGGTCTTCCTGAAGACCCAGGATTCTCCTCTTCAATGTGTATTCTTGCAATATTCCCATGGCTTCAACTCCTCCGCTGTCGACCTCCATAAATCTCAGTCTCTCATTCCCTCCCTTTGCCCCTCCACAGACTTTTAGTCAACGTCTTTGCTGTACAGCCCAGGCTGGCCTCGGACTTTCGTCACTCCCTCTTCAGTCTCCTGTGCAGCAGTACTATGTGTATCACCAGGCTAAGCCACCGTCCCCTTTTATCCTTTCGTTTGGACTATTCCAAACTCTTTTTTTCAAATGCATCTCTCCACCTCCCAAGACACTTTTTCCAATTTTGCTGGAACTTTATAGACTAGTGGTTTTAGCATTTTCTCAGCCTTTTAGGATTAGAAACAGAATTCACTGATTACATTCGATAACTAGGCTAGACTCGAACCCTCACTTTATGTTTTACCAGCTATGCAGTCTGAACTCCCCTGAGCCCCATTTTTCTATCTGTAATACAGAGTTGCTGCAGAAATTCAATGTGGTAATATATTCAAATACTTAGCATAATATTTTCTCCACCTTGGATAACTCACAGGAACTAAGTCCCTGCACATTCATCAACACTAATTTTCTTTGGTCTTTCTCTCTCCCCTGACAAGTAAAAAATACTCATTCAATCTCAAGCAGTATCTTTATTATTATTATTACTCCATATATAACTTGCAGCATTAACCTGTAGATGCTTGAATGTATGTACTAAGTCATCAGGACTTGTAGATTCCACCAATGAGACGTTTCCTGAGTCTTCATATACTTTTCCAACTTTCACACTTCAGGATAAATCTGTATTCCATTTCCAACAGTATCCTCTTCTGGTCCTCCTCTATGTCCAGATACCTTGTCACACTCACTGCCTGAAAACCTGACAATTTGAAAGGCCATTGTTTCTCATTGCCTGTCTACAGTAAATAAATAAGTAAATAAGATGATAATCTCAGACCACCCATTATCTGGTATCCCTGCTCCTCTTGTATTCTTCCCAACAATGTCCTCCACTCCAGTCCCAATGGTTTAAGTACTTTCTTGGAATCAATTTGGGATTCCCTTTTCAAGGTCCTTGAAATAACAGATCTATCTACTCTAAGATTCCACATTCCCATGGGTTTATACTTCTGAAATTCTGATTCCCCCAAGTTTTGCTCTGTTTCTCTGACTCCTACAAGTCTTGTCCTCATCGACTCTGTTGCAGTATATACTTGGCTGGACATGAATCATGCTTTGCTTTGGAGTAAGTGTTGCAATGCTGTTTTGTAAAGAATTAGGCATGGTAAACAAATTCATGAGAGTGAGAAAAGGCAAAGATGTGTGTGCCTGTCTGTGTGTGTAAAGATGCCTATGCATGTGTGTTTGGAGGACAAAGGCGGGTGTCATATGTCTTCCTCTACTGTTTTCTGACTAAATTAATCCCTCCATTTTTGAGGCAGGGTGCTCAGTTTACTTTCCACTGCTGTGACAAAATTCCCTGACAAAAAACAACTTCGGGGAGAAAAAGTTTATTTTACCTCACAATTCCAGGTTATATTTCATTATAGTTGGGAAGTCACAGTGGCAGAAACTTGAAGGAGAAGGTTGCATCCATAGTCAAGGGCAGAGAAAGAATCAACTACTCAGCTCTCTTTCTCCAGTCTTATACAGCTGAGAACTCAAAACCAGGGAATAGTGCCGCCCACAATGTGCCTGGTCATCCCATATCAATGAACTTACTAAGACAGTCTGCCCCATACACACTCACAGGCCAACCTGAGCTAGGCAATCCTTCAGTGAAATTCTTCCCAGGTGATTCCAGATCACGTCAAGTTGACAATTAATTAGGACTAACCACCATGCAGGGTTCCTCACTAACCCTGGAGGTCACCAATTGGCCAGATTAGCTTGTTTCTTTTTGAGGTGATAAAAAATATTCTGAAATTAGATAGAGGTGAGAGTTCTACAATTCTGTGAATATAATAAAAATTACTTCACTGTACTTTTTAAATGGTGAATTTTAACACAAGTAAGTTATGGTTCCAAAACAACACTTAGCTTATAGACACTGGGCAGTGTCCTAAGTTCCTCTCACCTTCACTGAAAATGATAAAGCAAGGATTCACAGTCACGAAATTCTGATGCAATGACTGTGATTTTTATCTGGTCTCTCACTTGAGCTGATGCAAAAATCTACTGGAAAACAGAAGCAATGCATCAATCCTTTCTAACAAGTCTGCTGTTTTGAATGCAACATAAGCTTTTGTCCAATCATGTGATCAGTTAGTGGTGACTAAAGAAAAACTCTATCCTACCCTTTGTTCTCTTGACATTAGATTAATAAATCTAGCCAAGTATACAAAAGATTAGACACAGGAAGCTGGGAGGAGGCGGTGAAAAAAGCAGGAGGAACGTGGAATCTGCTTACTTTGCTTTGGCCCAAACGAAAGATGGCAAGCTTTGCCCTTGCTAAGGAGATAAAGTGGAGTTAATAGAAATCAAATTAAACTTGAGGGTAAATTAGTTTGACACATAATTATTCAGTTGAAAACTGCATTAAGGAAGGAATTAAAGGAAAAAAGCAGTATTTCTGGAGTCCCAAACACAATGGAATGGAACAAATACAGAAGGATTTTTTTCAACTAAACAGGTTAACCGAGCTATTTCACTTTTCCAATCATCTCTTGCATAAAAAGAAAATGATAAAATATGTCCTCATAAAGTAATTATTGCACACATAGAAGGCTGAAATATGTGCACTAAATAGTAGCTCTGGTTGCTGATTTATCAGTCAGTAATGATACAGCCAATATTCGATCCTCCATCCTTGGGCCTCTGAACAATAGGATTCCAGGTGTCAAAAGACAGAACCCACTTTCACAGAGGGAACAAAGCTTCTCAATGTCAAACATCAGCCAAGATATGGACAAGTCATCCCTGAAGCCCTCTGTTGGTTAGGACCTATTTCAGTTGTAGTTTTAAAAGTTTACAAAGAAGGACAATTTTTAAACAAATTGAGAGCAAAGCAATATATATAAAAATTGAATTTCCTTTCAGAATGGCATACCAGGGAGCTGGCACAGCAGGTCATCCATTCCTACCTGGTAAGACGACCATCAGTTATATTTTGAAATTCTATCTCTTAAGAAGATTTCAAACACAGTTTTCAAAAGGGATTTAGCAAATGTTCAAAGAATATTAAAATTACATGTGATGTAAATTAACTCAAAGGTTAGAGAAAAGAGGCAGTACTCCAGTCTGTGATGCTAGGACTTTGCTTTTAAGCCAAAAAGAGAAAGGGTTGGTATCAGAAAGGAGAATTTTCAACCAAGCTAATTTATAAACACATATGTTAAAATTCCAAACAAAATATTCATTCCTTAAATCTAGTACTATCTCAAATAAGTATTATATCCAGATAATATTTATCCCAGGAATGACAAGAGAGTTTCAATATCAAAATACATGGACTGATAATGGGAAAAATGGTCAATCCAATGTATACAGAAAAACTACCTCAGAACATTCCTAGGAAAATTAATAACATTCTGAATAACATTGTCCTGGTAAAAGGATTTTGTTTTACCTAACAAGAAATAAGAAAGTTTCTTCTTATCAAGTGTATCAGTTAATTTTTGTTGTGGTGATAAAATATCATGACCAAAAACGACTTATGGAAGAGTTTCTTTTCTGCTTCTCTGAGAGTCCTTAAGGGCAGGGAGGAATGGCAATGATGGCAGGAGAATGAAACTTCAAGATCTTAGCATGAAGCCACAGCATCACACACAAAGCAGAGAGACCAGAATGGGAGACAAAGTTACAAACTCCCAAAGCCCACCCTCAGTGTGGCGGTTTGAATGGCATTCCCCATAGGTTCAAACTATTTAGGCACTTAGTCGCCAGTTCATGGCACCATTTGGGGAGAGTCATGGAACGTTTAGACTGCATGGTCATGTTGGTGGAAGCACGTCACTGGAGAATGGGCTCTGAGAGTTCTTAAGCCTTGCTGGATTTCCAGTTCTCTTTGCTTTCCATGCCTGCTTAAAGATGGGAGCACTTAGCCTTCTGCCCCTCCTGCCACCATGCTTCCCCCACATTATGAACTCTCCCTCTGGAACTGGAAGTCAAATAGACTCTTCTTTCTTTATGTTGTCTTGGTCATTGTGTTTTGTTATAGCAACAGAAAAGTAACTAATACCTCCAGTGATATACTTCTTCCTGCAAGGTTCTACCCCATAAAGGTTTCATAACCTCTCCAGAAAATGCCACAAACTGGAGATCAAGTGTTTCAATACATGAGCTTGTTATGGGGACATTGCTCATTCAAACCACCAGATAAAGTCTATAAAAATATAAAACTGCTGAAACTTTAGAAGAATTCCCATTGAATTCAGAAACAAGTTAAATATTCCCACTGTATTTTCTATTATTTTACCAAAGGTGTTAGTCAATGAAAGAAGATAGGATAAAGCAAGTTTAAGGGGTATGCTTTATTTGCCAATAAAGTTGCATATATAGGAAGTTCCCTAAAAGCTCAAACTACCATAATATGTGAGATAATTCTCAGCAGTTTAGATAAATAAACAATTCATGTATATAGCATTAAAATTATGATATTCAAGACATAGATCTATAAATATCAAGTTTGTAAATGTTGGGGTCATGGGAAAATCTCTATGAAAAGAGAAATGATCGGGTTTGTGGAAGATTTAATAGTTCACATAGATTGGCTTTGAATTAATCTACAGAGTTCAAGATCATTATAATGAAGTACAAACAGAATTCTTATAGACAAACACCAATGAAGAATGTAGCATTAGTGTGTGAATAGACAAAAAAAATCAACATAAGAGAGTCCACAAACAGATCAAAGCATTTGACATCCTAAGAAATAGGAAACAGGGCCTCAAAGATCTTAAAGGAAACAGAAGTTATTTGGTAAATAGTGTTTTCATTATTATTTCTTATCACACCAAAAGTTCTTGATTTGAAGAAATATATAGAAAGAAGGCCTTTTAAGATAAGGAATCTCATACATTAGGCCAGCTCTAAACTGACTATGAAACCGAGGCTGACCTTGAACTCCTGATCCTCTTACCTTACCTCCCAAGAATTGAAATTACAAGCATGTACCACCATGCCTGACTAGAAGTTTTTGACATTTGGATTGCAAAAATCAGTCAAGTTGGAAGAATTAAATTTGTCAAGATTTGTTTGGCTATTTTTGCCTATAGGGCTCAAGGAAGTTTGCTTCTTCAAAGTCGGCACAGAGAGCAGCCTGGGTCTCTCATAACATAATAAGAATAATATGATCACAGCCTATAACTTTTGCCATACCTGGTAGGAATTCACACACTGTCACTTGAGTAACACTGGTTGTAAACCTATCACATCCAGTCCACATTCAATGGGAAGAAATTATATAAGACATGAACAACATGGACCATATTAAAACCTAGTACCATGAAATTCTTTGTCATTGCCTATGATCACAAGAATGTTTTAGAAGTTTGAATATGCCTTTCAACTGGTACCCATATGTCTGTTTGCAGGGTAAAAATAGGCCTTTCCTTTTCTTCCCCAAATTCAACATACTTAACTCCGAAATGACATACATTACCACAAGAATCATTCCTACTATGTTGGGCAGAGGCTTAAAACATGAATGAACAGATAACGACCCTATCATTATAGGAGCATAACAGGAGTTCAGCTCACTGATTTAGAAGAGTGAAATGAGAAGTGGAATAAACCAGCCCTGCTAATGATCCAGGCTCTGGTTTCCCTCCAGACATTCCAAATCAGTTTCCAAAATATTCTAACCTTAAGTTTCAAATATAGCGTGAAAATCTCTGAAAGCAGAAACAATGGTCAAGTTGTAGAGATCTGCTGTCATATGGCTTCTATTTCCCAACACCTCTCAAGAAAAATAAGAAACAAGGGACAAGAAGACTTGTTGGCATGTAACAAATAAAGTCCCCAAACAAACAATTCTTGGTTCTGCACTAAGAAAGTAAAATTTATCCATAATAGTACCACACATAGCTCATCCTTCTTTATCAATAACACCTAAAGTAGCAACAATAACAATGACGGTTGATTAAGTGCTCACTGCTTCCGGTGCACAACATGAAGAATTTATATGAATTATTTCATTTAGTTATCATAATGAAACCTGGGTTGGATACTTTATCTCAATTCTCAGGGTGAATGTACGGAGGCATAATGTGGCTGCATAATTTGCCCAAGTTCTGGAGACTGGCTAGTGATGTTACAGGCATTTGAAAATAGTGTATTACTCTCCGAAGCTGGGCATCCTAGCTTCCATTGTGATAGTATTTATCAGAAATTAAAATTTCTTCTCAGTGGAAAACGGTACTCAACACATTGACTATAAAAATAAATCATGTACTTAGGAAAAGAGTTTCACTAGAACAGACTTTATTGTGTCTGTGGAGGGGTGGTATATGCAAATGTGATTTCCAGGGCCAGAGATGTTCAGAAGGGAATATTAGATTCTTCCAACACTCCAGAGCTGGGATTAAAGGCAATTGTAAGGTGCCCAAAGTAAATGCTGGGAACTGAACTTGGTCCTCTGCAAGAGTGATAAAGAAGCTTCCTTATACAACAGATGACAACTATTATGAAGTTCCATAACTGATTGGATGCTGAAAATAAGTGTCTGTGAGGTGTCCAGCTCCAAGGGACACATCTACAATGTAATATCTACATGTAAGGCTGAGGGAACAGGGGGTGGGAAGAATAGTAATGCATCCCCCAACTCTGACCAGAGAAGCTTTTTCAGGTAGCAAATGGTGATTAACCCAGAAAACCACAAATGATGAAAATGTAGAGAATAAAAAAACTGCAGAGAGCTTATCCCTGAATAGGACACCTATATCAAACCTGTGCTACTCAAGGCTCAGGAATTATTGCAGAAGGGTGAAAAGATTGTAAGATCCGCAGGGGATGGATAACCACAAGGAAACAAGAGTTTTCCAGACAGCTGAGAAATCGCGCATATGAATTCACATCAGTAGTGAGAGCATGCAGAAGACCCACATAACCTCAAGCCAAACAAAATCCCAGCATAAAAGTGGGAAGGTTCATAAGAAGTACCAACTTTAGCTGGGGACCTACTAGCAACCAATAGGTGCTGGGAAAGGGCAAGTCACTTTTCTTTAAGGATGTGGCATTACATGGGTTAACCAGGCTCCAGAGAATGGGCCCACAGCAAAGGTATTTAGGAACACAAATTTGACTCAATATGCCTTGATATATGATATATCAAGAGTATATGAAATTGGATAGGGGACATTAAGAGGGGGACAGGCAGGGGAGGAGTCTAAATACGAGCAAAATATATTGTATGACATTTGAAATTTTCCAATATATTTATTAAGGTGTTAGTACTTTTTAGAGACAGATATGGTGATGCCCAATTTTAATCCCAGCACTTGGGAAGGAGAGGCAAGCAGACCTCTGTCAGATCAAGGCCAACCTAGTTTAAGTAGCAAGTTCCAGGCCAGTTGAGTCTACAGGGAGATCCTGGCTCCAAAATAAAATTTAAATACTTTTTGACATATTATATAAAGCAATATAATCCTATAGGTTTCCTATTCAGGAATAAACACTTTGCAAACTCTTGTTCTCTGTACTTTATTCAGTCGCAGGTCTCTGTGTTAATCACCATCTGATACATCTTATACTCTCTGGTGAGAGTCGAGAGATGCATTAATCAATGAGTATAACAATACATCATTAGGAGTCAGTTTAACACCATAACTGTTTTGTAGAAAACTAGTATTAGATTATCCCTTACATCCTGTGACCTATTTAGGCTCAGGTTCCTGAGCCTGATATCAATATCTGCTTGGGCTCCATTCTAGGAAACAGACCTGAAATCCAATTAGAGTAGTTGATTATTCCCATGATATTTTGCCACGATTGTCCTGGTGATCATGTTTTGCCAGGCCTGTTGTTATCACGTTTCACAGGATTCATAGCGGGGTAAGATCGGTGATCACTTTTTTTCCTTCAGATAGCTTGCACAGCACCTTCTAGAACTATGAACAGTAGCCAGCAGAGATGAGGCTACAAAGTGAGCACCGGCCTGATTTCCCCTTGTTCTATAACGCATACCTGCAGTGTTTTCAGCAATAGGGTCTTATCATCCAGTTCCGGCAGGTAACCAAGAACAAGGGCAAGGCTCAGTACTGCTTGAAGGTCTATGGGACCTCTAGTCAACAACTTCTAAAGAAGGCATTCATTCCTGGCATTGAGGTTTTTTGTTTTGTTTTGTTTCCATCAGCCTAGATGTCTAGAAGGGGCAATGTCCCCGTTATATGATCATTCCCCTTAATTTCTTTCATTAATGTATATGTATATACTTTAAGAAGTTTTAATAGTGGTAGGCTTCCAAATGGCTTTTTCTTTTATTATTTATTATGTTTATCTAATTTGCATGAGTGCACTGCCTGCATGTATGTCAGAGCATTCCTGCTGTGCAGTGCCCACAGAAGTCAGAAGAGGGCATTGGATTCCCTGTAACTGGAGTTATAGACAGTTGTTAGCTGCCATGTGGGTGCTAGGACCAAACGTGGGTCCTTTGCAAGACCTGCCAATGGACTTACTGCTGATCCATCTTTCCAGTCTCTCATGTGGCTTTTTCAAAAGGCCTTCAGTGTTACTTATCCCTCCCAATAATCCACCCTGTGCCCTGCCCTCCCATCCCCCATACCTTTTAGCCCTTCCAAGCCTAGTCTTTCCCCTTTATATGACTGCATTCTACTACCCCACCTAAGATGCTTCCCTCCCACCACCCGCCCATGGATGTTTATTAGTTTCTTGATCTCTCTGAATTTTCAAATTAAAACATGCATATCTAAGATTCAAAGCTAACATCCAATTTTTCCCCACCCCAAGGCTCAGGAATCATTTCAGTAGAGGAGGTGGAATGATTATAAGTCCCACAGATGGTGGATAACCAAAAGGAAATAGTTTTCCAAATACCTGATCATATGAACTCAGAGCAATGGTGACCGGATGCACAAGTCCCATGCAACGTCTAACCAGAAAACCAAAGCCAGTGGAAGGACCCACACGGAATGATGTTTGCGGATACAAATTAGACTCTATAGACTTGACTATATATGATGTGACATGTAATGGGACACATTAAATAAGATTGGGGGCATAAGAACAGGAAGGGATAGGGGAGGTGTCTAAATACCATCAAGCACTGCGTAAAAATCACAAAAATTCAATTGAAAAAGCACCATAATCCTGAGCATAAAGACTTATTTTTCCCTTATCTGAGAATCAATATGAAGAACAAGACATTCTTACCACTCAATAAGTCTGTCTAGAGTACAGGACACACAATATGTGTTGGATATGAAGCACCTAAATTGTTGAATCACTTAAAATCGAGTATCAATTAAAACCTTGTTTTAAACAGATGTCATGGTATAAGCACAGCACTTGGCAGCTCCAGCAGACATTCCTGAATACCCCTTAGCAGCACGCACTCATTCTGTCCACGTTTGGTGGAACTTCAAACACTTCTCAGACTACACAAAGAAGGTGAAGAACATAGGACGATATCACCTAGTAAAAGTATTAAGAAAACTTTTAAAGTCAGCAGCTTCATTCATTTAGCTGTAAAGTGGGGTTATTAATATCTACCTTGCCAGGATAGTCAAAGAATTCCAGATGTTCACATTTAATAGAGGCTGACCTAATTTGGCTTCTTGGTATTAAACTAACTCACAGATGTCCAGATAATTAAAAACCTCACAAAACCAAAAACAACAGCAAAAGCAACAAAAGTTTCTGAAGATCTAACATCATGATAAGGAGCAATCTTTAAAGAGCCAAGAAAACCAGGTGTGGTGGCGCAAGCTTTAATTCTGGCACTTAGGAGGCAGAGGCAGGTGGATCTCTGTGAACTCAAGGCCAGCCTGGTCTGCATAGCGAGTTCCAGGGCAGCTGGGCCTATAGGGAGACCCCGACTAAAAAACAAAACAAACAACAACAACAAAAATGTTACAGAGCCAAGAAAGCTTGGGAAAAGATAAAACCCCAAAAGGATGAGCGTATCCCTTGCACATCCCCACAGGACAAGCATTTCTGACTTGAACAAGCAGCTAAAGTGAACTATGATTTTAACAGTTTTTCCAAGTTAGGAAGACAAAGATATAATGACCCAAAGAACTGCATCCCAGAAGGAGGGGAAACTGGGCCCATGGACTAGAGCCGCTTATGAAGATGCCTGGGTGCCGGGAATTCTCCTGCCAGGTATACGTTAGGGTGATGGCGGAGGGCTGATAACAAAGACGGCTGGCAGAGAAGGTAAAACTCTTCCAGAGAGTAAGATAATACCATGATAGCCTCCTATTTCACACACTTTCAAATGCAATACAAACATATACAAAAGGCAAACCAAAAGGTCTAAGAGACAAAGTAGCATGGACAGGACCAACAGTCAAGAAAGCCAGGAGAGACGACAGGAAGTCTAGAGAACATGTCCAAGCCCACACTAGACACAACTGTGGTTTACAAAGTTTATAGAAAAAAAACCCAGAGGAACTTAAAATTTTTGCCAAGAATGGTAGACTAGTTTAGAAAGGAGGGCAGTCCCAATTTCACCCCCTAATACAAGAAATGACAACATCAATGGAATTACAACATCAGTGGTTCCATTTAATAGCAAATGAAAGGAATTTTATGAATAATCTCAAAGTCAAAACTTTAACAGATGAGTCAGAAGACATTCTTCAAAGCAATGCACCAAGAGCAGCACTGAAACACCAGAGTATATGAGACCTAAAATGACTGTGATGGGCAGAGGGTGTGGAGCTCATACCCGTCTCAGTGCTCTAGAGACTAAGGTGGATGTAGTCTACAAGTTTAAGGCCACTCTAGGCTACACAGAGAATTCCAGGATAGCTTGGGATATCTATCAAGATGTTGTCTCATAAAAGATAAAGGACACAATGATAAACTTCATTCTTTTTTTAAATTCAAGGCAAAGTAGAGAGAGAAAATAAAGCAAATACTGAAATAAGTGATGGCTGAGGAGTTTGTAAAAACAATGAAGGACATTAATATACAGATCCAATAACTTGAATAGATTTCAGTCCGCTTGAGATACAGGAGACTAAAGAAAAACCTGCTTCTTTCCTTACAAACATAACACAAATCAGAGAAACTTAGTTTCACAACTTTTATTGAATTAGTAAGAAAGCTGAAGTTATGAAGCATTAAGAAATTCAAAATGTGAGGCGAGAAAGAGGAGGAAGGCAGGCTTTCCATATTTGCTTACCTGAGCCCGACCCAGTCAGACACCCATGAGAAGCATTCAGCTTCTCAGTTATTTATGACCTGTGTGGACTTGAAGGTGAGCTGGTAAGACTGTGCAGAACTCTAAAGACTGAGAACAAAGGTAAAGTGCTCATGGGTTACTTTGTAATTTCTTCTCCATCAACTCTACAGCCTATGTCCAAAAAAGACTGGTGGGAGTTCTTGGGTAGCCATTTTTTCCAAATAGGATCATTCTTTCCTGAAGAAAGGAGAAAAGTTCATGCAGCTTGGAAGGCTCAGGAGGCTCATACAACTTAGAAAGAGTGAGAAGCTCAGTCTGTTACAAGATGCACATGGCCTACCCAAGGTCAAAGCAGCAGCAGCAACTGCTGGGAAGAGGAGACTCTCTAGATGAACTACAAGTTGCGTAGGAAGCAGCAGAGATACAGCTTTTTGAGTGGTCACCATCATTGTGATGAGCTTTTAGATGTGCCGCTGCCTTTGAGTCACCCACACTCATATAATAACTCCAGGAAATTTGTTTGTTCTTCAAGGTAGAATTGTGAGGAATAACCTTTTTGATCTTCCTGTTTATGGGTGTTTGCTTTTCTCTTCCCAGGAAAAGTCCCACTACAGGAGTCATGAGAGGCCATGAGAGACCACAAGAGATCACAAGAGGAGGAGAAAGAGCAACCACAGCAGAAGGAGCCTGAAGACTGCCTGGATCCTTCTTTATATTTCCCTTTACAAAACTTGTGGCAGGAAGACACAGTGTCCTTCCTATTCCCTGGACTGAAGAGGACTCTCACTAAGACTTAAACAATTGAAGAATGGCAGAATTGCAGCTAAACTCAGATCTGCAGCTGGAAAAACTCCGAGAAGAGATATCAAGAGACCCAGAGACATAGAATTATCAACAACTAATACAGCTTTTATGTGTAATTACTAATACGTATTTTCAAGCCTGACATAGTCAAGGCTGGTGAGAAGGCACAGTGGGCAGAGGGGATTGTGCATGGGCTGGATGAATTCAGTACTCGGGTCCTACTCAGTGGCAAGAGAGAAGGAATTCCCAGAACCCAGAAATAGCCCTCTGACCTCCACACCTGTGCCCCGGTACATGTGTCACACACACACACACACAGAATAAAACAAATATAATTTTAAAATGACAATCAGAAACATTTAAAATTCTAACCAAATTGAAGAGTACTTCAATAGCATGATTTTGATTTAATTTTAAAACAATCTCCTATTTAAATTTCAATAAATATGACATAGGTTTATACAATATCAACATTATATAAAGCTAGAAAAAGCATATGGGAAAACCATAGCATCTTTCCAACTCTTTCATAAAGCTTCTTTTCTATACAAAACTTTATTCTCACATAAAGTTTTGAAGTAAGTATAATTCGCCATATTAAGAGGATGAAGGAGAAAATGTGTACATATTTTACTAGTAGAAACATATTCGATAAAAGTTCAAATGGAATCAATGAAGTTATAAAATTATAAAGCTTCTCTATGTAATGTCTCATAGTTTCATGATGAAATGTTGAAAGTCTCCTATTGATTGTGACTATAGAAAAATGATCCTTCTAATCAACACTACAGGCAATCCCAGACAACACATGAGGACAAGGACAAGCTATGAACCATGTCCAGATTAGTATTGTGGACACAACCCTGCCCTTCCTCATGATTGCATATGGAGAAAGAAGGAACTTATCTACTTCTTATGTATAACAATAAACCAGTGTGCTCTTCATATGACTGGAAAGAAAAATCTACGTATTTTCTACTTGTGAGTAATAAAATTAGAAATTTAAAATATAAATACCTAGAAACTGGGATATAGCTCAGGGATAGAGTGTGTAATAGCATCCATGAGGCCCTAGATTTGATTCTCGGCAACACACACACACACACACACACACACACACACACAAACACACACATATATTTATTATGATACATAAAATTTCTTCCTGAAAAGTTAAAAACAGTATTTATAGCAAGGAAAGTCTCGTGGACTATATTACTGGAAGTTGCAAACTATAAAGATAGCACTTTTCACTAAAAATTCAAGATAATTTCAGTTAAAACCCCCAAAAGGTAGTTTGTGGGATTTGACAAACAGACTCTAGAGAGGACACAGAAATTCAAGGGCCTTAGCTGAAGCTCTGTTGAAGAACAAGTTTAGGGAACTGGACATGTTCCACTTGTTATAAAAACTTAGCACACAGCTACAGTTTTTGGTAAATGTGGTAGTGATTCAACATGGTGCAATCACGAATGAAGAACATTTCATGAACTACATAAAAATCCTCCCAGAACCACCTTGCACTCCCGTTTGCTACTACAACAATTGTGCTGACAGTAACCAGCATCACACGCATGCAACCACGCTGCCTCGATTTCCAGCTCACACTGCATACCCTTCTCCTGCCCTAAGGCTTTTCTAATTCCAGGTTACTTTCAGCACTTACACATGCAGGGCCCGAAGGTCCAGGGAAGTCAATATCCATAGTGACAGCCATGTATAACCTGGAGGTGCAAAGGAGTTAACAACTTGAGTTAACAGCATGGCCAGTGGAAAACTCATTAGAGTTTTCCTTGTGTCCCAAGATAGAGAATGAGACACATTTCATGAGGCTTCTTTAAAAGGACTAGAACCTAGTGAAGTCTTTCTGTGATCTTGGTCTATTTGAGTATTTGTTCCTATATTGACTTTCTTATTTCATTACCCGGCCCTGTACTCTTGTTTCTTCATATTACATTGCCAAGTACATACCCTCCATGAAATCTTTGCCCTTGGACTGTAGGTACAGACAGTCCAATGTATACAGTAGTAGGGTAATAACAGCTTTTGCAACATATGGTGCTGGACAGCAGCTATCCAAACAGGAACAAGGAAACCTGACCCCAACTTACTGGGTATTATTGAAGCTCTGAATATTAGAAGCAAAACAGTACAACCTCAGAAGGTAACATGGAGGACGAACTCCATGGCCTCAATTGCACATACCCGTAACCTATGACCTAGTCATCTTATTCTTAGAAATACACCCTTCAGAAACATGTATTCATGTATAGCAAAAGAAATGTTCAAGATTGTCCATGGGACATTTTTAATAAACCTTAATTAGAAACAATTCCAAAAGTTCATCAATTATTGATTATGCAAATCACCCCCTAGATAGTCACGAAGTAAAAATAACATAAAATGGTCGTACATGTCACCAGCCCAGCACTACACACATGGCAGCAGGAGGATCAGAAATCCAAGGCCAGTCTCAGCTACATAGTGAGTTCTAGGACACCCTTGGTTACATGAGACCCTATCTCAAAAAAAACAAAATGCATGGTGGTGTACACCTTTAATTCCAGTACACAAGAGGCATAGGCAAGCAGATCTCTGTGAAATTGAGTCCAGCCTGATCTACGTAGCAAGTTCTAGGCCAGCTGAGGCTACAGGGAGACCCTGTCTCAAAAATGATGCCTCCCCAAAAGGAAACATGTTAGCTGTATACAATCAGAATGATTGCCACAAACATGATGTATGTACAAAGAGTGAAGCATGGAGTACTGGCTACTTAATTCCAGAAGGGTCAAACGCAAACCACAATGTTGGCAGGTGCATATTTTGATATAAAAAACATAAAATAAGCAAAATAATTGTCATAATATAAGAATAATGGTTACTTTCAAGGGGAGGGAAGGAGTCAGGTTAATTTGGGGTTCAGGGGTACTTGCTTACAATGGTGTTTATTAATCTGGGTTATAGCTACAAAGATATTCAAGTGGGTTGTGGTTTTGTTTGTTTGTTTTTGGTCTTTTTAAGACAGGGTCTCCTGGTAGCCCCAAATGGCTTAGAACTCACTATGTAGATCAGGCTAGCCTTGATCTCACAGAGATCCACCTGCCTCCACTTCCCTTTGCTGGGATTACAGGTGTGCCCCGGGACACCTGGCAAGATATTCAAGTTTTAATAATCTGCTAAGCTGTTTTTATTGCCGTCAGTATGTAACATTTCACAGTAGAAAACTTTAGAGAAGAGGTCAGCATTGTCTTGACACATAGTACCACAAAATTTTAACTTCATTACTAAGAAATGAATGTTTCATATAAAAGCAAAAGCCTAAGGCTTAAGGCCTGGGAGGGGTTCAGTCACAAATGCCCCATTACCGTTACTCACACAGCAATGTTTCCTGAATCCCCTCATGTACGTGGTAACAACTTCAAAGTGATCAGGAAACTGCAGTTCCTATGGCTGAAGTGACTGTTCTAAAGCTACTAAATGCCTCTCAGGACTTCAACACAATGGCTTTCTGTGTCCAGCACAGTTAATTCACACTCTAGGAAGTGAGGGGAATCGGAAATTAGCGGGAAGCATGGGACTGCTGTTGCCTACTCAGTCCTTGTTAGATTAGATTTTGACTTGGGTCTGTGTGTGTGTGTGTGTGTGTGTGTGTGTGTGTGTGTGTGAGAGAGAGAGAGAGAGAGAGAGAGAGAGAGAGAGAGAGAGGTTTTGTTTATTTTGCTTGGTCTGTTTTATTCTTTACATTAGATAGGCTTCACGGTAGTGACATCAAACAGAAAACAAAAATGGAAATAAATAAATAACTATGGCCACTTGCTACTAGGGAAAGTTTTTATGGGTTGTGCCTGCTTAACCCCATATTAGTGGCCGGGGGAGGTTGTGCTACATGCAGTTTCCATCTCTGTGTTTTCCTCATTTATAAACACACTTTGATCCAATAATAATTGTCCTCAGGTATGGGTTTGTACACATTTCCCTGAAAGACCTATGAATAAGGGTTTAGTCTCCAGCCTGTGCTCTATTGGGAGCTGGTGGAACCTTTAAGAAGTGGGGTTCTTGTCTTGTGAGGCATTCTCTTGAAGAGGATGAGCACAGACCCCAGTCCCTCTTCTTTCTCTTTGCTCTCTGGTTCCTATGAGGTTAGCAGCTTTCCTGTGGAATGTGTTCCTACCCTGAAGCTGCCTCACCACAGACCACAGGAGTCACGCCAGGGTCAAGAAATAGAGTTTCCACCACTATGAGCAAAAATAAACATTTCCCTTTTTCAAGGTGATTATATCAAGTATTTTATAATAATAGTAGAAAACCACGAACACACCCTCTAAGGCATTGTGCTAAAAATCACTCTCCAAGATCCTTCTAGATAATAGGTACGCCTCACCTGTGAATAAATTACCCATCACGAATGCACTTCCAGTATATGATATGCCCCGACCCCGTTAGACTCCATCAGTGTAACTACAGGGAATCTAATTGTAATGCTGTGTTATTTGCACACTGAATCAAGGAGCAATGTCCTGTCTTGAGAGTTTAATGGCTCTAAAGCACCAAGAAACAGACTTTGTTAGCCCATTCTGAGTTTTTCAACAGTCGGTGGTCTCTGTGGGGAAATGCAAAATGAGAGAAGGAGAGCCTTAGATACTAGTGCACTTACACCTCCTCATTAAAGCAAAGGAAAAACTTCATCTTCCCCACCAAGAACCTTCTAGCCTGGAGGCTCAGCTCAGATAAAAACCAGAAGTGCATTGTTCAGGATCGATGTCAGCAGAAACACACTGTGAGCAATGTCCAGAGCCCCAGATGGGATTACTAAACTTCCTGGTGCCTTAGAAAAATAAATCAGTAAACCAGTTTTAATAGTAGCTTATATTTAGCTCAATATAATGTACACATTATCATTTAGACATGTAACGGATTGTTGAGATATTCTATATTTTCCTATTAAATTTTCAATTGAGTGTGTGTGTACATACAGCACATTTCCATTTGAACCCATTACATGTAAGCTATAATAGAAAAGCACTGATAGCAGTCATAATAGGGTCTGGTGAGGTGACTCATTGTGTAAAGGCACTTGCTACCAAGCTGAGTTTGATCCCTGGGACCCACATGGTGGAAGGGGATTACTGACTCCCACAAGATGACTTCTGACCTCCACATGCATGCTGTGGCACATGCAGTTCCAGTATCTAAAATAGGTATAACGCATGCATGTTATATGGCATGTTCTAGAATTTAATCTTGAAGTGCATGTCTGGTCTCTTTGCATCACTTGGTAAATTTATTACCTTGGTATCTTTAATGGAATCAAGGCAAATTTGCTTTCAAAAGACCCAAGGAACCTTTCAAGGCAGAGACTGGAATCAGAAGATTATATGGGAAAATATTCATCTGGGTCTTATTTGTAAAGACTAAAGAACTGGCATTATCAATGCAGTATTTTCTCCTCCCTTTCTTTTTTACTTTTTTATTTTTGATGCATTTATTTTTAATTTACATGTATGATTGTTTTGCTTGTGTGCATGTAGGTTAATAAGGGTACATGCAGTGCCCTGGAGACCAGAAGAGGACATTGGATTCCCTGGAACTGGAGTTATGGATGGTTGTTAGCAGCCATGTGGGTGCTCGGAACTGAACCCAGATCCTCTGAGAGAGCAACCAGTGCCCTTAACCACTGAACCATCTCTCTAGCCCTCCTGTGTTTCTTCAGGAAAATTTGTGCAACCAAATGTAAGGAGAATATTGGCTATCAATCACAACTAGTTCTTCCTGAGTGCTGAACCTATAAAAGTCTAAAAAGAGACACTCATAATAAACACAATCTAGGCTCTTACATAAAATTCCCTTAAAATTATTAAACATTTTGGCCATCTCTCCAACAATAATATGATTTTTAGAGGCATGTAGGTTAGGAATGTATATGTCAAGTGAAGAAGAGTTAATTCTAAAATAGTTCATTGTCTGTGAGCCTTTAAAATAACATCTTAGATTGATAGTTATATGTCAATTTTCTCTCATTTCTTATTTATCCTCTACCTAGCATCTCTACCCACTTATATTAGGGTATCAAGACATCCCCAGAACAAATACTTAAATGTATATCTCAGACTGGGAGAAGAAATAATATGAAGGTTTTTAAACTTACAGCTTTAAATTAGACACAAACAATGACTGTTTGAAGTCCTCCAGAGTCTATCTTGAGGATCTGAACCCTTCAATGCAGTGGCATTATGAAGCAGGATATTTGGGAGGTCATTGTGTCATGCATGTAGAGCCCTCATGAGTGGGTTGGTAATCTTTAAGGGGCTGAGAGTCTAGAGTGAATGCATAGACACACATGCTCAGGAAACCTGGCTCTGGTTCTCTCTATGTCTCTTCTTTTCCAACACCTTCTCCTGCACCCGCCTCTCTGCATCACACTAAGACACGATGAGAAAACAGATACCTGCAATGCAGGAGGAGAATCCTCCTCACACACAAAATCTGCCAACATCTTGACCTTGTATTTCCAAGCCTCTAGAACTGTAGGAAACACATTTCCAATGTTTAAGACTCTTAGCCATTCATTCTCTGTTATAGCAGCCAAAATTCTCTAAGACACGTGTATTATTTGTATGTTTTCCAAATCTCTTTAAAAATAACAACTCTGAAGTGCTCTGTTTATTTGGTGACTGGTAATAAGCCAATTCCCACAGAGAAAAAATGGAATGTATTAAATACACCTTCAAAACTCCCAAAGAATAACCCCCCTGGAAAAACAGCAACAACAAAATCCACACTGATCTCCATATTCAGCCTTAGGAGAAACAAATAGGCTAGTTGGGAACTAGTAACATGCTATTATTCACTAACCAGAAATTCCAGGGACTGGACTTCCCATGACCTAAGGATGAGAAAGGGGTGGATTTTCAGACTCCTTCGTCAAATGGGACTGTTTGCTCGGTCATTGTAAGAATAACGTGTATCTATTTCTCAGGGCTGTGTGAAGAGTACTGTGCCGGATAGCTTTGGTTGTCAACTTGGCACGCCTGGGCAGAGATAAACTCACCTGGGGAGGAACGCTTTCTTCACCTTCAGTGTACAGCTCAGGAGGGAGACAGGGCAGGAGCTCGGGCAGGAACCAAAGCACAGACTGCAGAAATGCACTGCTTCCTGGCTTGCTCCTCTGGCTCATGCTTAGCCTGCTTTCTTATACAACACAGGTTCACTCACCCTGGGTACTGCCCAGGGTTAACCCCCACACACAGTGGGCTGGGCCCTCCCATAGCACTCAACAATCCAGAAAATGCCTCCCAGACATGCCCACAAGCCAGCCTGTTACAGAAAACCCCCAGCTGAGGTTCCCTCTTCCCAGCTGTGTCAAGTTGACAACTAAAGCTCTTCAGCACAAGGACTGTGATATTGCCTGAGTGAGGCAGGGCGCACACAGTGACTAAAGTAGTGTAGAGTGCTCCACAAGGAGCACCAGATGCAGCCAGGGTCAGTCCAAACCTCTCTGTCACCCCAGCTAGGCAGTAAGGCAGAGATGTTAACTCCAAGTTCCCTCATTCTCTCAATCTGCTGCTTCCCTGACTTAGCATCTGGCTTTCATCCTCTGACACCAACAAATGGAAAGCAACTAAATCCTTCCAACCCCAAGCTGGTAAGTCCATACAGAAGTCCTTAAAACCTCTTCATCCACAACCACAGAGATCTCAACCAGGAGCTGCAGAGTTTGTTAGGATTTCAGAGATCATAAATCAAAGAAAAATCCTTTGGGGAAACTAACTTAATACCAGTCAGAAAGACTAAGATTTAGATTTCAGCATTTGTTTGGTTTATAGGGAGAAAATTACAAGTAAATGCTAAAATAGGATAATCAGGGTCAACTGAGGAAAACTTGCCTGTGAAAAAGAAAATCCTATATGGTGTTTATAATATAAGTCAGCTTTCATAGACTAACTTTCCTGTCACATAGGTGGAGAGTTAGCCGTCCTGACACAGAACTGTGTTAAATCCACCCGCTTCTTTTCCTGATTGCAATTAATCTTTGATATAAAAGCAACAAGTCCCTTCCCTCATGTCTACAATGATGCTAATGATACTAGTCAATGAATTGTCCTTCTGTTTGTAAATTTCTTCCAGCAAAAGATAATCCAATTTTCCACATTTGGGGAATAAAAACGTTTTTATTTTGGTGAACAGCAAGTAATAATGTGTGTTACAGGTCCTGGGAAAAATTATCAGTTGTTTTCCTGAAACTGAAACTTAGTGATACATTCTGTATTTTATCTGGCTATACTGGATACAATACAGGCACAGCCTACTGCAGGAAGCTCAAAGAACAGACTTTTTGAAATGCTGAAAGATATAATTCAGGACAAAGGGGTGACGTTTTATAGCTTTTAAACCATAAAGCATTTGTAAGGCACCTTGACTAATGCTTTCTTTGATTTGAGCACTCCCAAACTGACACTCTAAGAAATTATGCTATTTGCCCAATGTCATCCTGCTAATAAGTTAAACAATCTGACACTTAAATCTAGATAATCGAATACTGCTGGTACTTCTATCTAGTATTGTTAAGAATGGTCAACATAGCCATAATTATTAAATACTGTCTATACTGTCTGTCAGATGCTATGGTTACATTACAGGTCATCTCCCTCTACAGGAGCACAAGAGGCACAAGGAATGTCTCCACTGAGATAGCTCATCACTGTTCTTCCTATAATCCTCCTTTCCCCAAGTCCTCTAAATATAATAACCAAAATGAGTAAGAAGCCATTTAAAATCATTTAATTTAAAACTTTACAAACCACCAGGTAATTATTTTAGCAGGCACTGTCTATTATTCAAACAATTGCCTCTCAGACTTTGAGACTTTTGGATCACGGATTCTGTGTAAGTCATCACAGTATCCATCTTTGTTGCACACTGACACTAGAACATCATGGTACTCCCTGTTGGTGAACACAGATACTAGAACTTTGTAAATAGGAGAGACTCGAAAACTATTGGTGAGAGAAAGAATTATATGAAAAAAGTCTAAAGAATATGAGTTTCAAATCCCAGAAAAGACCAAAGTTATCTCTTTTCCCTAATAAATATTTCAGACTATCACATGAGGGTTTTAAGGAAATAAAAAAGATGTAAATCAATAAGAAGAGTTGTCTGTGGAAGAAGCGTTATTCAATTATTTGAAAAGGAATTGTTAGAGGAGAAAGGAGGGGAAGGTTGATGGATTTGATTAATCAGGCACGGTTGCTGGGCTTATTATGGGTAGCCCACAACACCTGAGCAGTGACATTGCAGCGAATCCACCTGCTGCTCTTGCCAATAAAATATTGTTGAGAGGCTTTAAGTGTTTGATTGATGTAAGTACTTAAAGAAAGCTGAACACAGAGGGTGAGTAGTGAACAGCCAAAACTACCTCAGACCTAGTTGTAGAATGTTCAGTGGGCACTTGACTGTTCTGGTTCAGAAACCCCAGGAGGGAACGATGGGAGGAGAGGACGAAAGGGATAGAAGGGATGAAAAACTAGAGACAGAAGACTATCCCCTGTTCTAGCTTGCCTTCACTTGCTGTGACAAAACACTCTGACCAACATCATCTTGGAGAGGAGAGGGTTTATTTAGCTCACATCTCCCTGGTCACAGTTCATCACTGAGGGGCCCAAGGCAGGAACTCAGGGCAGGAACCTGGAGGCCGGAGCTGAAGCACAGGTCATGGAGGAAACCTGCTTACTGGCTTGCTCCCTGGCCCATGCTCAGCCTGCTTTTGTATACACAGGAGACCAACCTGCCAAGGGAAGGCACTGCCCACAGTGGTCTGAGCCCTCAACAGTCAAGAAAATGCTTTATAGACATGGCCACAGGCCAGCCCAATGGAGCTGAGGCTGAGGCTCCCTCAACCCTGTGTGTCAAGTTGATGACTGAAACTATCCCGCACCCTCCAAAAACAGTGAATAATATTCTTCTCAGTGAAGAATAATAAGTGAATTCCATAAACATTGTTGAGAGGCTAAATTTTAGACCAAACTGTACGATCTATGGGGGAACTCAATGAGGTCTATTTCTAACTGGTTCATTTCTTCACCTGAGCAATGAAGGTATCGTCCTAAAACAATGTCTCCCCATGCAATGTGTGCTGTGGATCTGCCGGATAGTACTAGGTCATAGGCAAAGGAGAAAACACGCTCTTTTGTGGTTAATTAAATTTGGAAAAGACTGGGTTAAGCAAAACAAAATGGCTTTCTTTGGGGATTTTCAAAGCTTTTGAAGTTCTAATATGCTTTCTTTTTTGGTCTTTAAAAAGGGATAATAGTGTCTACTTATAAAGTTCGTGGGAGATTAAAAAATCAATTCCAAGAGAACAGGAAATAATAAATGTTGATGTCTATCCATGTTACTATCATTGCCATTCTAGTTGTATCTGGAAGGTGGAGGAAGGTAGGTACCATCTCCTTTAAGCTCAAGAAGCTATGGAGCTGTGTTTTCATTCATACATTTTTAGAGTGTGCCCCTAGGAGATTTTAGTCCTCAGTGTACCATCTGATAAGCCCTATCTAGGATGATCCTATAACCCTATTCCTGTCTTGATATCCTACCCTTACCTAGAGAATTAAACTTCTAAATACAGACTGCTAGACTTTGTTTGAGTATGTTAAAGCACACACAAAGTTCTAAATGAGTATTTGTTCAATTAATGGTTTTTTAAGTTTGGAGGCCATGAGCTTCAACCAAGTCACCAGATCAGATCACATCCAGTGCCCCAGCTGTGGGTTTGATAGTCTGGCAGGGAAATATGAACTTTCAGTATATCTGCAAGGACTCAGCATCATCCCCTCCCTTTCTAATTCACCCGTGATTGCCCAGCCATTAGCTGCCTCATCCACTCTCTCCTTTCTTCATTCATTCAACAAGTAACTACAAAAGGCCTCCTAAGATCCAGGCATTGTTACAGCAAAGAGAAGATTAAAATAATGATTCATGCACAGAGCGGCCTTCGCAGAAATTACAGTCTCCTTGAGGAGAAGAACACATTCAACATAGGTAATGTACAGCAAATCACGGTCAGAGCAGCATCTGTGGCCTAGGTTACAACTGGATTTCAAGAGCAGAAGAGTCTGTGGTATAAAAACATGGGTTATTTAAAACAGATGTTAAAACGTAGAGCACAGCAGTTTACACCTACAAGCTCAGCACTAAGGAAGCCGAGGAGGATTGCCATGAGTAGAAGGCTAGCCTGGACTACACAGTACTACATACTACTAGTGAGTTTCACACCATCCTGAGCTACAATTTGAAACCCTATCTCAAAAAAGAGAAAATTCAAAACTAAAATGTAGTGGCTCTTAAAGGAACTGGCTAGGGATCTTTCTGGCAGAAGGTGCTTCTGGGCAAAAAACTAGATCATCACACCACACAGAGTGGAAGGCTGTAGGCAGCCGCATGGCATGGCTTGGCAATGTATAAAGTCCAGGAATTTCACCAGGGTCTGCCATATGCTGGGTCCTCAGATTAAGCAGATATTTCCCTTATGATCTATAATATGTATTAATGTGAGGAAAGTGAGCAGGAATAGTGACTAAATTTTATTTAGCTCTTGAAATTGTCAAGCCCGATTTTACCTTTATTGTATATATAGGCTCATTTAATCTTCACCATCGACAAGTCTCTCAGATGAAGTAATTTGTCTAGATACAAAAGATGAGAGTTGAAACCCAGACCTTCCCCCAGCTCTTTCTGACTGCAAAACAACAACAGATCCTAATAATCGGTAATAAAGGTATAGCATTTATTTTGGGAGTGAAGAAACTTAAGACGAATGAACAGAGCCAAGTCAGGGACTCAATATTACCACGAGAGGAAGGGGCAGAGCTGGCATCCAAACTGACACCCATCTAAGTTCCTGGCCTGTGTGCTGAAACACCATGCACACTCTCCCAACTGCAGCAGCACCAACACAGCGTTGCAGTGGAAATGTGTACAGAGCAGCGCGTTATGAGACAGGCACTGGTCCCACCACTTAGTCTAGATTAATGCATTTAGTCTCTACCAGATCCCTACTAAGTGGCTACAAATGAGGAAAGTGAAGCACAGTACTTAAGGAATTTTCTGAGTCACACAGCTAGGCATTGGTGCAACGGGGATTTGAACTAAAGTTCTCTGACTTCAATGTGAATTCTCCCTTTAAAAGTGGGGAAGGGTGCTAGAGGCGCTCGGCTGCGAAAGCTCAAAGCCATCAAAGTCCCTTGCTCAGGGGACACTTGATATGATCTGAATTTCAAGGGCAACATGTCTAAACCACAAAATGTGCCCTGGGGAGTGACTCCTGAGCTGGATCCTCTGAACATGCATTACAGAAGCTGAGCGGGAGTTAAACCAAGATTTTATAAAATGAATGACATGGAACTTTCTCAATGATCAGATTGACTTTCTGTTTCTAGAGCTATAGAAGGCATTTCAGCATCTTCGAAGTAGGAGCAGGTTCCCGGTGCAGATCCATGGCTGTGTCCTCAAAACAGAAGCAGAATTCAGTACCTAGTAAAAGCATGATAGTGGTCTTCAAAGATAAACCTCATAATCAGGTAAGATTAGTTTCCATAGTTTAAATGAAAGAAAACCCACAGTTTTTCTTTAATTGCTACCATTTCGTGTTTGTAAGCTTCTTAATGGTAGTTACCATTTCTTCAGATGTGGTAGTCATTTCCTTCCACTGGAAGTGGCCATCAGCTTGTAGGATTCAAAGACATCAATAATTGTCTAATAATCTGTATCAGTTATGCTGTTTCCTGCTGGTCTCATTTACGTGTTTTTATTCAGTGTGTGAAAAAAAAGAAAAAATCTTGCTAGGTAGATTGGATTTTTCTCTTGAAAAGTGAAGGAAGATGTATTTTAGCTAATAGCTTTGTAAAGAAGTTGCTTAGGAAAAAAGACTACAGCTAAACAGCAAGGTAAGTGTGCAATTAGTGACAAGTGTGTAGGAAGTCAAGAGCAGGAAAATATTAGAATGAGTCTAAGTTAATGACATGAAAATAAAACTTTCCCAAAACGGAAGCAATCTCCTCTGCCTCTATATCTTGAGACTCCTTCAACTGGTTGCAGACCATGAAAAAAGAAAAAGCCAATCTATCATCCACATTTCCTTTCCACTTGAAACTGCAATGTGAGGCAAAAGCAGGCTATTTTATGTCTGTTGCGTCTATAGCCCATATAAAATATTAACAATAATATTTATTACAGTGTAGTAATAACTAACAATTCCTGGGAATTACTGGATGCCAGGGTCTGCTCTGCTTGCACAAGGATTTGTTCATTCGGTCCTCACCAATTATAAGGGTGGTTTATGATAAGCACAGAGGACCAGAATTCAGCGAGACCTGGCAGTTTATCAAAGGTCATAGAATTATTAGTGGAGAAGCCAGATTCCAGCCCATAGCCATCTGACCAGAATCGTGCTCTCTAATGAACACTCTGCACACCACTTTATCTTCTTATTCTTTCCCTGGGCTGCAGCCAGTCACTAGAAGCAGGAAAACATAACACATAATGGCTATGTTAAGATTTGAAGGTTACATAAAGATGTGTTTCTCAGGAAAAAAGCTCCGAAACATGAAGAAGTGCCCTGAGTATTAAAGCCACAGGGTAGTAAGCAATGTCTCTTCCTGGCGTGTTAAAGCTAGAGAGTGGTCGAGAGGTAATTCCTGATTTAAAATACTGTTATTATAGAACACATGATGGAGTCAAGCTCTCATGAATCTAGAAGGTAAGATACGATCAAAGAAATGTTCAACTAGGTCCCATCTTCCAAAAGTCTTACCCACACTCAGAACCCTGCTTCGTCTTTGTAGCTCACCATCACACCTCGTCGTGCCCGCCAACCTCCCTCTTCTAGAAACAGTGCCGATACTTTCCTCTAGGGTACCATCCTTTGTTTATTCACTCTCCGTGCTTTGGTGATGGGACCTGAGCAAGGGGACCCAATTACAGGTAACTGGGGATCAGAAGTCCTTTGTTTGGGAGCATGATGGCCCAGAGATGCTGTGGGCCACCTGGCTGCTGCATGATGAAGCTTGACTGCGAAGGGCATTGGCACAGAGGACAGAAGAGATGAGAGGCAAACAGTGGAGCAAGACCAAGTCCTTCTGAAGCTGTGTGAGTCCCGGCTGTGCCTGCAGCTAAGTCCTGAACTCATTAGTCATGCAGCCTAGTCAATTCTTTTTTGTATGTAAACATGTTTATACATCTGCAACTTGCAACCGAAAGTATCCCAGTTCAGTGTCCCTTGATCCACTTGATCAGTATTGAAATCCAGATGCCAAGGTTTTGCTACCAGAGGGAGGGAAAGATCCACCAGCTACTGCCGGTGTTTCCACAATCCAGTTCATCTCCACATCGTGGGCGGAGGTTGGATGGGAACCTCAGAAAAAGAAGAAACTTACAGGAATGAACAGTCAGAACCCTTTGTTTACACAAGTGCATAAATCAAGAAATGACATTAAAATGAGGAACTGAGAAAATGGGCAGGATTCCCAGAATAAATAATTCTTTCTTTGCCCATTATAATATGATGGTGAGTATGCATGGGTAAGAATAAACTACACAAAGAAGAAAACAAATGTGAACTCTCCCACCTCCAAGCAAGTCATTTGCCATTTTAGCAATGAGAGAGAATGAGAGAATGATTTTATATGTGTTTCTCTCTAATTATTTGAGCACATGTGCTGTATTCTTGGAAGCACCTGAGTCTAAAAGGGACTGTTTCCTAAATGGGTCTCCTAACTTGTTGACTTTTAGTTCTTAAACAAACCAAAGGGGATGGGGCTGGAGAGATAGCTCAGCGGGCAAAGAGCACTGACTGCTGTTACAGAGGACATGGCACACACATGACGGCTAACAACCATCCGTAACTCCAGTTCCAGGGGATCCAATGGCACCTTCTGATCTGCTCAGGCATTGCACAACACAGGTGCACTTTACACACATACAGTCAATACCATCATATACGTAAAATAAAAAAAATAATAAATAAATGCATTTTCTAAAAAACCAAAGGGATCACTAAGATCAATGTCAAAGAAAGAGTTGAGGTCTCATCTTAGCTCTGTTTCTCTGTGGTTTGGGGAAAGCCCATTTGCCTTTGATCTTGAAGGGATTCCCAGTATGAGGATCCTAGCTACTTTCCTGAGTCTGAACATTCTTCTTTGCTAAATATCTCCTTTGGCATGAACCTGTTACTGCCAAATGTCTCCATTATTTAACAAAGAAAGAGAGAGAGAGAGAGAGAGAGAGAGAGAGAGAGAGAAAGGAAGAGAGGGAGGGAGGGAGGGAGGGAGGGAGGGAGGGAGGGAGGGAAGGAAGGAAGGAAGGAAGGAAGGAAGGAAGGAAGGAAGGAAGCCAGCCAGCCAGCCAGGTGTGGTGGTGCTTGTCTTTAATCACAGCAGAACTCAGCAGGCAGAGGCAGGCAGTTCTCTTTGAGTTCAAAGCCAGCCTCCTCTACTTAGTGAATCCCAGGGCACCTGGGGCTACAGACAGAACCCATTTCAAAACGCTCAGATTGCATGTTGTTCTGCCTTCTGGGAGACCCTTTCCTGTACCTCTCTCCCTCTTGCCTCCCTCTCAGCCATCACGCCAAGTCCTTCTCTGCAAGGTCTTCTTGACTGTCACAGCGTAGCCTATACCCTCTTTCTGAGTTTTCATCGGTTAGAGCAATAAAGAGACTATGCCATCTAGTCCAGTTCCAGCCGCGTCTCTTTGTACTGGTTCAGGTATTCAGCCACAGTGAACTCATTATCTGCAGTGGGGGCTGAAATTCACATGTATGCCTGAGCTGACAGGTATGAGACAAAGGTGGTAAGTTATTTAATAGGAAATACAATTTGCCTGGTGTGGCAGTCTAAATCTGAAATGTCCCCTGAAGTCTCAGGAATTAAAGGTTGGGGGCCAGATGCTGTGATCTGTGGACATGGCCAGATCACGAGGGTTCTTCAGCAGTGGATGAATCTATTGATGGGTTACTAACTGGATGATGTGAATGCAAAGTGGTAGAAACTAGACTATCTGGCCACACTGGGATGTGTCTGGAACAGCATGTCTTGTCCAGGAACAGCATGTCCTGTCTCTTTTTTCTCTGTTTTCACTCCCTGACTTTATGTTGAGAGAAGCTTTCTTCCACCACAGTCCTCTGCCATGTCTCCCATCCCAAAGGCCTCAAAACAATGGAGCCAACTGACTACGGGATGAAATTCTATAAACCCTGAGACTAAAGAAACATATTTTCTTTACACTGTTTTCCCTGAGGATTTGGCTCTTCTTTTTGTCCTGGTGAGGAAAAACTCACTAACACACCTAATTGCCATCACTTCTAAAACATACTGACAGCAACCCACATGCAGATACAGCCATGCCACACCTATGAATCCTGCTTTCCATCATTTCAGCCATTATCTGATCAAGCACCTAAGAAAAATCACAGTTATGAACATTCTTGCCTATCCACAATTTCACTTTCCATAAGAATCATAAACCTCAAGGCAAAAATATCGATACATATTTGTCTTGACTGGTTCAACAGAAACAGCATTGATATACCTTTAAAGAAGTAGAGTACATTGCTCTACTTATGTTAATCTCTTACTCTGCCTAATTAAAAAATCTATCTTAGATTTAATTGCATAGGGGAAAACAACATATGTCAGGGTTGGCACTTACCAAAGTTTCAGGCATTGTCTTAGTTTTTTTTTACTGTTGCTGTGATAAAATTGGCTGATGAAACCAACTCAAGGGAAGTTTATTCTCTCACAGTTCAAAGGTAGAGTCCATCATGGCAGGGGAGGACTGAGGCAGCTGGTTATATTACATTTTTGCCAGAAAGCAAAGAATGATACATTATGATTCTCAGCTAGCCTCCTCCTTTTCACGCAGTCTAGGTCCCAAACCCAGGGAATGCTGCTGCCCTCGCTGAGGTGGGCCTTCCCACTTCAAGTGACCTAAATAAGTAATCGCTTAACGAGGCATGCCTGGAAGCTAACCTGATCTAAATAATGCCTTACAGTGTAATCCAGAGGCTTCTCTCTTAGGTGATTCCAGATTCTGTCAATTTGACAATCAACACTAACTGTCACAGGCAATCCCCAGGGATCTTAGAAGATCTCCTCCATGCAAAATGGGAGAATGCTGTATGCTGAATATGCCATCTCCCAGTCTATATTATTTCAGTTCCATTTGAACTCCTACTTTAGGAGTCAGTCTTGGGTACAATAGGAAACAGGCAACTATCTCGACCTCTAGAATCATTCCTCAATTTTTTAAACTGCATTTGTAGTTTATTCTGCACAGTCAGCTCCACAAGAGAAAAACCCTACCTGTTCTATGGTACAGAGACTTGGGTTAAATAGTGGAGTTGAGGTATTAATTCAGTCTAGAGATGGCAGAAGTTAGCAATGTAACTGAAAATCTCTTTATCGGGTCAGAGATTTGCTTTCAGGGAACACTATTCTTTAATGGACTCATGCATGAGGAGAATTGCTTGAAGACAATTGTTCTGGAGGAAAGTTTTAGAAGATGATAAACACAGCGTGGAAGCAATTAAACCCAAAATGCTCGCCCAAAGGGTGTGAAGGACAAGCTCTCATTTTCTCCAGAAATGTTGATAGCGGTATGATTGTTTGATTTGGATATAACTGAAAAGTAAAAATTCCTCAAGAACTTATCACCAGGTAGTTATATGTGAATGTTACAATTAAGTTTTTCTTTTTATCTCTCCCATGGCGATGTGTATGTAGGAAAAAAACAACAACACTTAAGACCCTTGGGTGTCCTGGTTTCATTCCTGGTACTGTGACCAATATGCTGACAAAAGAAACACAGGACCAGAAGGGCTCATCTACTTACAATTCAGGGTGCCATCTGTCACTGAGGGGGAGTCAAGGCAGGAACTCAGATAGACCACATCACAGTAAAGAGCCGAGAAACAAATACTGGCCTGCTGTTTGCTTGCTGGCCTTCTTAACCCTTATAGCCTACTCGAGGTCCAGCCCATGAAATGGTGCTACCCACATTCAGGATGTGCATTACCATGTCAATTAACAACCAATCCAATCCCAGACAGGGAGGATCCCAGACCCACACGCCAACCTGATCTAGGAAATCCCTCATTTGGGGTCTCCTCCCAGGTGATTCCAGGCTGTGCCAAGCTGCCATTTAAAGCTGAGCATCACACAAGGCAAGTTTAAAAAGGAAACTTCAGTGGGCCTAAATCATGTTAGAGATTCGCTTTGGAGGTTTTATTGCCTACATTATCAGCCAGGTCAAGTCCTGTTTCCCTCAAACAATGCTCTTTTACTACAGTGCAGGCAACCAGAATGAGGGAGGGAAAACTCAGAAGTCACAAGAGTCCAGAGCAGATGATCAATGAAGACAGCATGCTCACTGTCTGTTTCTGAAAATGGAATAAAGAAACATTCACAGCTTCAAAGAACTTCTGAGAAAGAAGCATCTAAGTCTGATCTGGGAATAGACTTCAACATATGAATATTGACGATCCCATGAATGTTAAATAAGTGGAGAGCTTCTCTCTGACCTACAGTTTTCTATTTGGTAGTTCTACAAAAGGAAAGAAGTTGTAGCCAAATGTTATGTATTTGCCTTACCATAGAGTGTGCATGAGGCACCAGTGTGTTAATGTTGTAGTGTGTTTGTGTAAGAGGGTTCAAAGATTCCTCGACTTGTTTACTTTATCTTAACTGATTCATCAAAGGTATAACCAATAATGAGGTAGCATATCATGGCCTGATGTATGCACTATATGATGTTTAAATCTGGTTCAAGTTATGTAGTTCCTCAAATACTTATCATTTCTTTATGATGAGAACACTTAAAAAGGTTTTGATCTTTTTGAAATATTTAGAACTTGTTATCAGTAGTCAACTTACTGTGTAGCTTCACGGCCACCATAATCCTGTTTAACTGTACTTACTACCCATTAACCAACTTTCCCCATCCCTCACTCTCCTCAGCATCAGGTCATCACCACTCAATGCTCAGTTTCTATGAAATCAAGATTTTTAGATTCCATTGACCAGGGAGATCATGTGGTACTGGGTATCCTATTTTACATTTTTTTTCTATATTGACTATTTCTTAACATTAATGTAGTTATTTTGTTTTAAATTGTTTTCAGTCTTGATGCTAAGGATATGAATGGTTTGTCCCTCCATATTTGCAATATTGGAGTATTCTGAACTCCTCTGTGTAGTTACTCTTACCAGCAAATGTTATAACTTCTGAGCATTTCTGCTTTCTCATCAACATCTCTTTATTTCAGTTTGAAGAATTCCCTTTAGCACGTCTTGTAGGACAGGCCTGAGAGAGGCACGCTGTCTGTTTCTATTTATTCTGGAATGTCTTTATCTATCCATTGGCAGTTTCTTCCCTTAAAAGTGAAAAAATTAGATGTTACTTTCTCCTGACCTTTAAGGCATCTTATGAAAAATCTGATAGCAGGTAAACTGAGGTATCTACATATTAATTTTTCTTTCCTCTTAAAGCCTCAAGTTTTTATTTAATGGCTTCATTGTGTTGTATGCTGGGGCAGACATTCTTCAGTTAAACTTGACTGATAACATTTGACCATTTTACCTCTGGATATTTATAGACTTCCCTGTCTTTGGGGAGTTTTCTGTTATTGTGTCTTTGAATGAGTTTTCTACCTCTTTAACCTTCTTGAATCCCCACTGAACCTCAATAATCTTAATATTTGTTCTTTCTGTGCTGTAGCTGCTCTCTTATTCTTCTTCATTTTCTTTTTTGTTACCTTCCAATAGTGTGTTTTCAAATAGCTTGTCTTTGAGCTCACAGATTCTTTATCCTGCTCGGTCTACCTTGACATTGATGCCTCTATTGCACTTTTTAATTTTACTTAGTATATTTTTCAGCTCATAGATTTATATTTGTTTTTTAAGTTTCTCTATCAAAACACTGTACCATTTCTATGTGCTTCCTTGAAACTTGATAAGTTTCCTTATGTTTGACACTCTAGTCTGAGATTTCTCCTGTACTTGCTACTGTCTGCTTAGTTTCTGGCACCTCATTTTGGCTGTGAAGTTATTTTCCTGAAAGCTCTCCATGCTTGCTTTGCAACATCATGTGGCCATCAAAGGATTATGCATTCATCCCCATCTTCATAATATGGATTTTTTTTATGCCTGTCTTTTCAGAAATTCTAAATGAGCTACTTTTTTCCCCTCAGCCTGCAATCACTTCCACCATTTTAGCACCAGATGGCACCTTAATTCCAAGTTGGCAATGAGTTGGTGGTAGGTGGGTCATTGTTTGGACCCTAGATGGCAACCTAAGCTCCTATGTCTTAAAACTACATGTGGTTTTCATCATGAATTTGGGAGCACCCATAATGGGTAGTTCCTCCCCTTAGACCAATCTCTTGGACTGAAGTTGATTCACTTGTTTCATTCAGTGCTGCTAGCTTTTGATTCAACAGGATTCACGACTCTGTTCAGATCTTGTCAGAGTTACAGGAGATGAACTATCTGCAGGTCCCCGGGCTATGCCTGTGTCCAAGACCACTGCAAAGCTGTGGTATACATACCAAGACCAGCACAAGCAAGGCTCACAGTATAATGGTCTGTTGTTTACTGAGCTAGATCTACAATGGTTGCAAGCATCTCTACGAGATGCAGTCAGATTGAAAGCACAGTAGACTGGAACTGCATGACTTTGTCTGGCATCAGGGATATTCCAGAAGCCCTGTCCGGGGTGCAGGCCTCAGAAGAAAAGCCTGGGTATTGGGATTTACCAACCTGAGTTCAAAGGAGAAATCCTAAGCCAACTATCCTGTCCTACCTTCAGTGAAAGGAGACTTGCTCCATCGTATGCTGCCTAAGACTCGGAACTATTTGTAAAGACAGAATGTCGGCCATCAGGGATAATGCTAAGACACATCTCATCTGAGCCTCAAGTATCCTTCTTGCTGTTTGAACTTGGAAGAAGGAATGGCGTGGTTATTCCTGGATTCTCGATGCTTATTTTCTTTCTATTAGACCACACCCAGCACGGTGGTCTATCACCTGGCTTCCTTGGCTCTTGTAAACATAATTTGGTACATGAAGAGCTCTTCATACTACATATTTCTGTGATGATCACAGTTAGATCTTACTCAGCAGCAATATTGGCAGTCTTCAAAAATAATTTTAAAGCGAACCTTTCCATAGAGTATCTTATTTTATATATGAGCTCATTAGCATAAAAAGCCTGAATATTCTGATCGAGGATATTTTAGGTTAATAAGTTCATATAATGTTATTAAAAGTCACAGTAGTAAAGTCTGCTCAAAAAGCTTCTCACATTCAAAGACCTTTTTCTCATCTAATATTCCTAACAATCATTTGAAACATTGAATTTTACTCCCCATTTTCAGGTGAAGAAACTGAGGCATTGGCAGATTAATGGAGTAGGTATATAAACACTGATTTCAGAGATGACAAATGTAAACACTTTATTATTTTATTTCACCTTCACTATACCAAATGGTGTCCTAGTCAGCTACTTATATGGAACATGTGTATTTCTAAAGTAGCAGCTACTCAAAATTCACCAAATTGTCCTCAAGTCTGTCTTCTATGAAATACCACTGTTCTCCCAGATGCTTATCAGCAGAGCAATTTTGGTCAATTATATTTGGAAACTTGGACATGAGCCAGGCCAAACAGGATGCTCTGCTGTGGAAACAGTGAGAGCCTTCAATCTTCCAGTCTGGGTGACACTTAAAATTCAGAGCAAGTGTGATGGTGTGCGACTGTCACACAGCAATCAGGAAGCAGAGGTGGGAAGATTACAATCATCAGGGCAGCCTGGATGGCAGAGCAAGACTCTGCCAAATGAATTAATGGAGGAGTGACAAGAGGGAAAGAGAAAGAAGGAAAGGAAGGACAGGAGGGAAGGAGAAGGAACAGAACAGGGAGTGGAGATAGAAGAAAGAAAAGAAGAGAGAAAGAAAAAGCAGCAGCATGCTGACTCCTCACATTGCCTACACATATCTGGTCAGGATGTGCTTTCTGCCATGTTCAGGTTGTGACACTCGGTGTAGTCCCCCTGCTCTAACCAGAGTCCCCTATTTCACTCCATCCCACCAACCAATTTTTTTCCGCTTCAGAGTCCGTCTGGGCACCTGCTGCTTCTCACACTCACTAGCTCTGTGCTGCCTTCTTCTGGAAACCTTCCTCTCCACCTGACCCTAAGCACCCACAGCCTACCACACATGTCTTCATCAGGTTCCCCTTTAAAAAAAAAAAGAGATTTATTTTAATGGGGTGGGTTTGGGAGGGTATATGTGACTGCAGTGCCCCCAGAGGCCAAAAGAGGGTGTCAGATTCCCTGGAGCTGGAGGTATAGGCAGTTGTGAATTGCCTGACACGGGTGCTAGAAACCAAACTCCAGTTCTCTTCAAGAGTAGTACATGCTCTTAACCGCTGAACCATTTACACCCCCGGCCGCAGGGCCTCCTTATTTTCCTCATCCGCATCTTTCTTTTACTGACTTAATTGTTAATCAATTATTGATGCTTTCTACATAAAAGCCCATGGGAGTAAGAAGACACCTTGTCCAGAAACACAAAGAAACTGATGGTTTGGTGTTGAATCCTGAGAGGAATTTCCAGCATAAGCAGGTACCTAATAAATGTTAACCGGGTGAATTAATGGAAGACGCAGACCCTGTCTGTGTTCTGTTTCCTAAACAAATCTAGCCATACAATGCCATCCTTTTAAAGCATTTATTATATCTTACAGAAAACTCACATTATATAGATCACAGCTTTTAAAAAGAAAAACTAAACCACATGAAGTCCGCTTACTATTCAAAATAAAGAACATGTAAATTATCCTATTTCTGGGCTCTTTTAAAATAGCTGTGATTTAAAATTAATATTGTGGTGTATTTCTGATGAAAAAATTAAACGTATCTAATTAGTATAATTACACTCCATTAGATTAATTTAAAGATGTGTAGAACTTTTTATGATTTAGAGAATACAAGATTTTCTGTCCTCAGAAAATACACAAAGCCGAATATCTTCTCCAGAGGAAACTCTTCCTTGATATACAGTTAATTGAAATTGAACATTTCTCTGTGAGCTAGCCCAGCTTCTTAAGAAAAACATTAAAATAGAAGTTATGGGATAAACTTTTTTTAAAAAAGATGCTGAAGTCTTATCATCCAGTGTTGTAGATGTGAACTTTCTGGAACTACAGTCTTTTCAGATTAGATAAAATGGAGTGATTGTGGGATATCTAATCCAATGTGACTATGACTTGGATAAACGGGAGAACTGAGACACTGAGGACTCCAAATAGATGATGTGAAGAGACACAGAAAGATCATCGATGAGTAAGCAAGGAAACCTAGAGGCTTCAGAAACATGGAGAAAGGCATGGAGACGCCTTCGGACAGACATGACCCTAGAGATACATTAATTTGAGACTTAAAGCCCCCACAATTGTAAAACAATACATTTATGTTTTAAAATATATAAAACACATGGATGTATTTATTTTGATGGGGGTGTGCATGGCCCAGTGCATGAGTGGAGATCAGAGGACAACTTTTAAGGGTTGGTTCTCTCTTTCCACGATGTGGGGCTAAGTGTTGATCTCAGGTCATCAGGCTTGAGGGCAAGCGCCTTCACTGAACCATCTCACTAGCCCAGATACTTCTATTTCTAAACCATTTTGTTGTTGGTTCTTTGTCCAGACAAGGCTAAGAGACTAATACAATAGATTGAATCTGCAAAGTGACTAATTAAGGATGATTCACATGAGAGAACATGGAAATAGTATTGAAGGAGGCTATAAGCTATCAAATATCATGAAGATCTGTCCCGTATCAGCCAGAGAAGTAAGGAAGATTGAGTGTAAAAGCCTTAGACTGCTTCTGGATTCTAAGAAAGATTTGAAAAGTCAATAACAAGTCTTTGGGCAACATAGTAACCAGGGATGTCGCACATCTCTGATCAACAGGTTTAACCATGTCTTGGCCAAGCTCAGCTACTAGTCATGATTGAAGACTGTTACATGGGCACTGTGGCTTTATTACTTATGCAGCAAGCAGCTGCAATGCCTGGCAGCTGGCACAGTCAGAGATCTGAGCCACGTGTCTTCACTTGCCTTCACCCTGCAGCCTTTTTTATATCATGAAGCTCATATTTCAGAAGATGCTACAGATTTCAGAATCTTTCTAAGACACATGGTGGTTAAATGTGTAGCTTGCCAAATCAAACCAACCAGGTCTGAGATTTTTTTAAGTTTATTTTTATTGAGTCTTATACATTTCATACAAAAGTTCTTAATCAAATTTAGAGCCCCTCCCACATTCATCCCCCTAACCCTCACCAGAGGGTTCCATCGTATATGTTAAGTCCAATCCAGTCAAGTAATAAATAAAGTTGGATATCAAGAAGAACAGAGATGGGGAAAGGCACACAGACTCACTAGTGGAAAATAAAGAGCATACTACTGGATGAAAACTGGGGCAAGAGAGAAATCAAGATGCAAATTTTAAAATTCCTATACTCATGCTAAAAATAAAAGCAATACACCAAAATATATGGGACACAATGAAGGTAGGCCTAAGCGGAAAACTTAATAGTACTAAATACCTACATTAAAAACCTGGACAGCACTCATATTAATAATTTAATGCATGTGAAGGCCTTCGAAAAACATAAACAAACAACACCAAACAAGAATAGACAGAAAGAGCTCATCAAAATCAGGGCTGAAATTAATAAAATAGAAATTTAAAAATGATATAAAGAATCAATGAAATGATTAGTTAGTTCTTTCAAAGGATTAAGATTGACAAACCTCTAACTAAATTAACCAAAAGAAAGAGAGGATGTGCCCACCATGGTGAGGTAATTAGAACTCTGCACATTTGAGTTAGCCCCAACTCCAGGCACTGCGCTGAGGTCTTCACCCTCCCGTAGCAGACACAGAACCTGCTGCTCTTGTTCAAGACCAGACTAGCAAGCCAGCCAGAACTGGTTTACACCTTCCCTCCACCTTCTCCACATTCAAAGCTGGGATTGCCCATCTCACACGTCAGAACAGCCTGAAATCATCCCTGTGCCTCCTATAATAATAAAAAACGAGAACCTGAAACACAGACCAATGAACTATTTGATCAGAAACAAACTAAGCTATAACAACAACAGAAATGAAACCAACTTCCACCAACCAACATAGGCAGGCTAGAATTTTATATCAGACACAAAACCAATAAAAGTAGATCATATACTTAGGTCACATTGCAAAAAATGGAAATAGTATGAAAAACCAAGATAACATATTTCCACCAAATTCCACCAGTCCCATAGAAGTGTTCTATAATGAAAATTATGGAGTGGAACCCCAGCACACAGAACTTAAAAAGAATAACCATAGGCATGACCAAAGGATTCAAAAACTTTAAAAAACACAGAAATACCTCAAGGAATTCAAAGGGGATGGGAATAAACTCCTGACAGAGGCTCAAGAAAATACACATATATCACTGAATAAAATGACAAACAGAATTCAAGATTTGAAAAGTGAATTCATGAAAGAGATAGGAAAATTAAAGAAAACAAGCTGAGATGAAAATGGAATTTAAAAACTCAATAAACCAACTGGAAAAGACAGAAGATAGTCTTAATAGCTGGATGAATCGAATGGAAAACATTCGAGACTTGAAGATAAAGAAGGAGAAATGGACTGCTCAAGGAAAAATTATGAAAAAAATTAAAAATCAACATGCAGGAATATGTAAAAACTGTGAGGCACCATGAAAAGACCAAATCTGTACATTGTAGTCACAGAGGAAGGAAAAGAATCCCAGGTCAATGGTATTGACTGGATCATCAGCAGTAATGATTATTATTGAAGAAAACGTCCTTAAATTAAGGAAGGATATACCACACAGATACAAGAAGTACATACAACATAAAATAGATAAGACTAGAACAGCAACTCTCCATGTCACACCATAACAAACTCATTAGACATACAGAAGGTACTGAAAGCTGCAAGAAAAAAAAAAACAAGATACATATAAAGGAAAACTCATCAGACTAACAGCTGACCTTTTAAAGTAAAATTTAAAAGCTACTGTTGCAATGTATTTCAAGTTCAAAATAACTAGAGATGCCAAGCCAAACTGTTTTACCCAACAACGAAGAAAGAAGATCTTCAATGATATAAATAAAACAAAAGAATTCCCATCTACAAATCCAGCTGTACAGAGAATACTGGAAACAATATGACAGACAGAAGAAAGGAGTAACCCAAGAGGCTACTGAAAGAAAACAAATGAGGCTATAATTACAGAAACACAAAATAGGACTAAGAACACAAACAACATAAAATGACAGTAACCACACATATCTCACAATAAGAACTTTAAACATCAGTGACCTCAACTCCTCAATCAAAAGGCATTGTTTGGTGGAATGAATTTAAAAACAAAATCCATCTTTTGTTGTCTACAAGACACTCACCTTACCTTCAAGGACAGACAGGCACCACCATAGAGTGAAAGGATGGAAAAAAAATTCTACATAAATGACACAAGAAATAAGGAGGCATTACTCTCTTAATCTCTGACAAGGTAGACTTCAAAATAAAATTAACCAGAAGAGATAGAGAAGGACACTACATTATGAACAAAGGATCAATCAACCAAGACCTTATAAACATAAACATAAACATAGATGCACCAAACTCTGGCATACCCAATTTCATAAGAAGAGTACTACAGGACTTCAAGACAGAGATTAAACTCAACTCAGTAGCAGTGACTCTAATACCTCACTTTTTCCAATAAACAGGACATCTGGACAAAGACTAAACAGAGAGATATCTGAATTAAATGATCACACACATCAAATGAACCTAACAGACATCTACAGAATGTAATCATCAAAGAATATGTAGTCTACTCAGCAGCCCCTGAAAGTTTCTCTAAAACAAATCACAAACAGGCTCAGAGAAAACGACAAGAAATAAAAAAAAATTCCCTGTATCCTTTTGTGTACTACAATACAATAAAGCTTAAAATCAACAATAAAAGAAGCTCTAGTGGGGGCTGAACAGATGGCTCAGCGTTTAAGAGCACTGGCTGCTCTTTCAGAGGACCCCGGTTGAGTTCCCAGCAAACACATGCTGGCTAACAACCATGCATGACTCTAGTTCCTGGGGATCCAATGCCCTCTTCTGACTGCCACAGGTATTTTACAGCATGGGTACACTTACACACATGCAGATAATACTTTTATGCCCGTAAAAGAATTTAAAAATATATTTTTCTTAAAAAGGAAACTCTAGCAACTACATAAACTCATGGAGATTAAACAACACTGCCAGAATAATGAATGTGTCAAAGAAGAGAAAGAGAGAAGTTTATAGCTGTGTCTACATTAAAATGTAGAAAGAACACAAATAACATCAGTGCAACTCAAAAATCTGGAAAGACAAGAACAAATGAAACCCAAAACCAGCAGACAAGAAGAAATAATAGCAATCAGAGCAGAAATTGATGAAACAGAAACCAAAAAAAAAAACAAACCCACAAAGAAGCAATGAATCTAAGAGCTGAACAAAAAAGAAAAGACAAGATATACACTTAGCCCAATTAGTCAAAAGAAAGAAAGAGCAACTCCAAATCAACAAATCAAAGATGAAATACATTATAACAGACACCAAAAAGATCCAGAACATTATAAGGATATATTTAAAAAATCTATACTCTATTAACTCTGAAAACCTTAAAGAAATTGATATATATCTAAAATCATAGGAACCACCAAAGTTATACCAATCAACAGCTTAAACAGGCCCATAACATATAAGCAAATTGAAACAGCAATACAAAACCTCCCAACTAAAAACAGCCTAAGCCAAAATGGATTCATAGCAGAATTCTTCCAGATATTAAAAGATCTACAACCAGTATTATTTAAATTATTAAAAAATGATAGAAACAGAGAGGAACTCCCAAATACCTTCTATGAAGCCAGCATCACACTAATACCTAAACCAGGTAAAGACACAGCCAAAAAAAGAAAATTATATTCCCAAATCTTTAATTAACATAGATGCAAAAAATCTCAGCAAAATACTTTCAAACCACATACAGACACACATCAAAAAGAACATCCACCATGATCAAGTTAGCTTTATTCCAGAGATACTGGGGGTTCAACATACATAAGTCAACAAATGTAAAAAATATCATCTAAAAGAACTCAAAGACAAAAATTACATGATCATCTCAACAGACTCAAAAAATGCCTTTGAAAAAATACAAAACACATTTATGAAAAAGTCCATTGGACTGGAAGGAACAGACTTCAACATAATTAAAGCTACATACGATAAACCTGTGGCCAACATCATTCTAAATGAAGAAAAACTAGAAGGATTCCCTTTAAAATCAGGAACCAGACAAGACTGTTCAGTGCTTCAAACTCTTGCTAGAACAATAAGACAAGAGAAGGAAATTAAAGGAGTGCTCACTGGAAAAGAGGAGGTCAAATGATCCATATTTGCAGGTGATATGATTTTATATGCAAGAGAGTCCAAAAGTTCTTCCAAGAAACTTCTAGAAATCACTAACACGTTCAGTAAAGTGGCAGGCTACAAAATCAATCTACAAAAATCAGTAGTCTTACTATATACCAATAACAAACAATCAGAGAAAGATTACATGGAAACTTTCTCATTCACAATAGCCTCAAAAAATCTAGGAATAAATTTCAGCAAAGGCATAAAAGATCTCCACAATGAAAATTTTAAATCTTTGAAGAAAGAGATTGAGGAGGATGCCAGAGATGGAAGGATCTCCCATGATCATGGATTGGAAAAATTAATATTGTGAAAATGAATATCCTACCAAAGGTAATAAATAAATTCAATGCAATCCCAATCAAAATCCCCATGGCATTCTTCAAAGAATTAGAAAAAAATCCTAAATTTCATATAGAATCACAGAGGGTCCAGGATAGCCAAAGTAATCCTAAGTACAAAGTGCAACTGTCAGGGGGATTACCATACCAGATCCCACACTATATCACAAAGCTACAGTCATAAAAACAGCATGGTACTGGCACATAAATAGACACACAGATCAATGCAACATAATTAAAGAGTCAAATATAAGCGTATGCAATTTCAGTCATCTGATATTTGATAAAAGTGCCAGCAACACACACTGGAGGAAAGACAGCATCTTCAACAGACGGTGCTGGCAAAACTGGGTCTCCACCTACAAAAGAATGAGACTAGACCCTTTCACTCAGGACAAAATCAACCTCAAATGGATCAAAGTCCTCAAAGGGAAACCTGAAACTCTGAAACTACTTTTATACCTAAGACCTCTGGAACATAGTGGAACAAGGGGTAGAAAGAAAACTGAGACACTTTGGAACTCACATCAGTGATGCTCCCTTATACAACAGAGGGCAATAAACAAAATGACCAAAGCACAGAGAATAAAAAACTGTAGAATATGGGTCCTTGGACAGGTCTCCTAGATTAAACTTCACCCACTAAGGGTTGAGGGACTGTTGAAGAAGAGGGACAGAAACCCCAAATGAGCAGCACCAAACACAAGCACCACTGAATGGACTCAGTGAAATATGTGTGTGGGGGTGGTGACAGTAATCAACAAAGAAGAAGGCCAAAAATTCTGAGTGATTAGGGGGGCATGGAAGAAGCTGGAGGGGACTGGAAGAGCAGTAATAACAAAAATACACCACACATGTATGAAGCTCTCAAAAGTAAATAATTAAAGGAGAGAGAACTCAAATGAATAGAATTAGAGATGAAACAGAAACAACAACAAATACTCAGGAAATTCAGAGAAACCCAGATTTAAGCCTACCCACTTACAGCCTCCCAAGTTTTGATAAAAGGGTCAAAAGTACACAGTGAAGAAAAGACAGCCTGTTCAACATATGATGCTGGTCAGACTGGATAGCTACATGTAGAACAATAAAACTAGATTCCTACCTCCCACCCTGTATAAAACTCCACTAAAATGGCTCAAGAACCTGAGCATCAGACCCAATGCCCTGAATTTAATAGAGGAGAAAGTAGGAAACACCACGGAACTTACAGACGGAAGAAAGGACTTTCTAAACTGAATTCTAATAACACAGGCGTTAAGACCAAAGACTGACCAATCAGCCTCATGAAACTAAAAGTTTCAGTGCAGCAAAGGACACGATCATTTAGATGAAGAGGCATCAGCAGAATGGGGAAACATTCCTTACTAGCCATACACGTTGATAAAAACCAAACATCAAAAAGAAATGGTCCAATTAAAAACTGGAGCAATGAAGAAAACTGCGTTCTCAGATGGTGAAACACAGATGCCCAAGGAACACTTCTAAAATGTTCAACATCTTTAGCCATTGGGAAAGTGACAATTAAAACTGCTTTGGGATTTCAACTTACCCACTCAGACTAGCTAAGGTAAAAGAAACCAAAACACCAAGCTGGCCATGATGTGAGGAAAAGGAAATACTAACTGCTCGCAGGAGTGTGAACTGGGATAGTAACTGAGAAATCCGTGTGGAAGGTCCTCAAAAAGCAAAAGGTAGACCTAGCACATGATCAAGTATACCATTCTTGGACATAGACCCAAAGGACTCTATGTCCTGCTAAACAGACACCTACTCGTTCAAGTTCATTGTCCCTTCTTTCACAATAGTGAGCAAATGGAAACAACATATGTGCCTATCAACTGATGAATGGGTAATGAAAATATAGCACATTTACATAGTAGATTATCCAGTTGTAAAGAAAAATAAAATTATGAAATTTTCAGATAAATACATGGAAATGGAAACAATCATCCTCGGTGAGGTAATCCGGGCCCAGAACGACGAATGTCACATGTTCTCCTCCTAATTGGATGATAGCTTTGAATATTCAGCTATATGTGCTTCAGTGGGAAAATCCATAGAGGCCAGGAAACTAGTAAGGGACCCTGTGGGGGCCTCGTTGTGGAAAGGAAGAATGGAATTATATGAAGGTTGAGTGGGCTGGGAAATGAGCGGGCAAGGTAAAAGGAGGAATATGCGGCAGACAGCTAGCAGCAGGGGCCTCTGAGAAAGTCATGTGGAATCTACTACTATAAAAGCTTCTTAAATATATACATGTACACCATAATGAGTTTAAACTGGGTTCCTCCCTAATGGGGGAGTCAGGCCCCTACCAGAAACCACAGGCTAGAAAAAAGCCCAGATCCAGGAATGGACTCCCTCTTTCAGAACTGTCCACCACAGGTGTCCCATAGACCCTCAAACAATACTGACTATTGCCATTACTCTTGGTTACCCACCAGAAGTTGACGATGAGCCTCTGACGACACTAAATGCCTGACTCGTAGAACAAACACAAAGAAATCAAGTTGGCTCTCACCTCAAAGTTTCATCTGTACTAGCTAGCTTTCATAGCACTAGAAGGTGCTGTGCATGCTACTGGTAGAGACAATTGCCAACCTTACCCTGCTGTGAACCCTGCAAGCTTCGGTAATGACTAGCCTGGCAAGTTATGCCCACTGGTACAAGTGTGAAACTAGTGTTATGGGAGAAACCAAGCACTGTCTGTTTGAATTCAAAGTCTGCTTCACAAGGTGGAACCTATGCCTTTCATTATTTTCAGGGCCAAGACCCTGTGGCTAGACAGGTCGCAGGTCATGGGGAGAACCTACCAGTATTGTGCTAAATGGACATAGTATTCATCTGATTCCCAGTGACTTATTGTTATGCCTATAGATTCATGACTCTCTCAACTCTCATTAGAGAAGCTTCTTTCAGCAGATGGCATTTAACACAGATACCTACAACTGTTTAATGTGAAGAGAATGACAGACTACAGAGCGCTCAACCATAAATGGACACCTGTATCACACTGTCTCCTCCCAAGGCTCAGGGATGACTGCAGATGAAGCGGGGGTGGGGTGGGGATTGTAAGAGCTAGAAGTCATAGATGAGTACAAGGTAGCTGTGTTTTGTGGACACAACAGGACATTTGAACATATGAACTCACAGCACTTTTGAAAGCATCCACAGGCCCAAGGCATACAAAAGTCCATCATGGATGAGGAACAGGGTCAAAAAGCCCCAGCCCTAGTTGAGAAAGTACTTGTAACTGAACGCTGCTGAGAGAGGGAGAGCAAGGTTACTTTAAGGGTGTGATGCTGGGAAGGTTGACCAGATGCCAGGGGTTGGACACACACCCTAGGATATCTGAAGAACACAAATTAGACCAGACAGATCTTTTACAAAAATCAAAGAGGACAGTTGATTGTGGTGGCACATGCCTTTAATCCCAGCACTGGGGAGGCAGAGGCAGACAGATCTCTGTGAGTTCTAGGCCAGCTGGGGTAACAGGAGGACCCTGGCTCAAAAAGATCAAAACATAAAAACTATCAACAAAAATATAAATAAATAAGTAAATAATGGAGGACATGAAATTGGGGGGCAGTGAAGTGGGGATGGAGATGGAGAGGTGATCTGAATACTCCCAAAATACATTGTATGGAATTATCAAAGAATCAATAGATTAAAAAATACAGATCCACTCCACACATACCTGTGGTCCTGGTGTTGTGAGTAGAGATGGGAGCATTGCTTGGGCTTGAGGACCAGCCAGTTTAGCTAAAACTGTGAACCCCAGGTTCAGTGAGATGTCCCCTCTTAAGGGATTAAAGCTGAGAACAACAGAGCAGAGCACGTGTCCTCCTCTGCTGGCTTCCACACATGTGCATACAGGTAAATGTGCCTGCACACACATGTGCACATCACACTGCAAGCATATACTACATACACGTACACAGGCACAAAGGTGTCATGTCTACGTGAGTCTGCTTGTGGTCATCCTTTCCTCTCATGCTTCCAAGGAGAAGCTTCCGTCCCAGTAGTGTCATGTGGTCACAACTGTCTGTGCATGGGCTCGATCCAATTCACACTCATTGTACCAGTCTGTGCCACATTCCCATCAAACTACCCTGAAGCCACAAAAGCCTTCCTCTGCTCCTCAGATGCCTCAAGTTCCACCTTTTCCCCCAATGCTCGCTCCTCTCCTGACTTCTGCTATATTTGGTCAGCTCATCCTTTGTATGTCAAACTTAAATGTTCCTTCCCAGGGAACTAAGTCAAGGTCCAAATCTAAATTCATGATTATCTTTCCCAACCTGTGAACAGTCGCAAAGCACCAGTAGTGATCCACCAGTGATGATCATGCCTGCTCAGGGAGTGTTAATAGTCCAGGATACAAAATCTGGCTCTTGACATGTCTGGGCTCTCCAGACAAGTAAGCAGATATCCATGTGTCTCCACTTAAGGCCCTGTGATCAGAGTTCCCATGATACTATATTTATTATCATCATAACATATATTTTTTCTTATATATATTCATCTCATCATCATCACCATCATCATCACCACCACCATCACCATCATTGGCACTTTTGTCACTATTTTTGTTATCGGTTTGAAAACTCAGTGACTATGTCTCCAGAATGTGTGTATGGGAGCTATCTGACAGGCAATGGGCAGGTGGGCCTGATGACAAATCAGGGCTTCATCCAGATAGATGGCCAAGGAACTGCAACAGCATAGGTAAGCTTCTTGCTCTGGTTCCATTGCCCTTAACCTTCAGCAGGGCTCATTTTTCACAGTCACCAAAGCCATTTCACAAAACTTTGAGTACCCATTCATCCATCCACCTGATGTCACTTGGAGTGATTTAGAAAGATTGCTAATCTTCTGTGCCTTTCTGTTGTCCTTAGAATAGACAAAAATCTTGCCAAAGATCCCAAGGCAGCCTGGACTCAGAATACCATGATATTAAGTTTCTAATTGGGGATGATTGTGATATGAGAAAGAGGAGTAGAACTCACCATTTAGACTAAGTTGACTGCATTTTCAATGACGTGGCCACAGTGACCGACTTGGGGATGAGCATGTCTAACCAGACAGGAAGAATCTAAGAAAAGGGCTGGGGCTAGCTCAGTAGTAGAGTACTTGCTTAGCATGTGCAAGGCCTTAGGTTCCATCCTTAACACCTCAAAAGCAGGAAAAAAAAAAAGAATTTCCTATTTTAGCCATGTACTGTGGCATACATCTGCAATTCCAACGGGGGGGGGGGGGGGGGGAGGTAGCGGGGAGAAGGTCCAGGCCAATCAAGGCTGCCTAGCACAATCCTGTCTCAAAACCAAAAACAAATTTGAGAACATTTGTTGTGAAGACTAAGGAAAAATATCCCTACGGATACAGATGGGCTGATAAAACTCCCAAGAACTCTTGAAAAGTGGGCAGCACAGAAGTCAACGTTTTTCAGCCTGGGGACAGAAGAACAATCACAGAATCACTAGGTGTCTGTGACGTGGTCATTTCCTTGACCAACACTCTCCTGGAGTCAGATACTCCTAGAGTTGTTAATTAAGTGAATTAATAATTTTTTTTATGAGCTTAAGCTTATAGTACAGTTTTCCGTTAACACACCACTGAAGCACCCTACAGACAATTTTTAGTGGAGGGGGAAGGGGAGGAAGCAGGTCAAAGTTTCTGAAGAGATTGGTCACCACTAAAATATTTTAGAATCTTGGCTTGGAGATTTCCTTAGGTTTCTTGCCACATTAGCAATCTGCAATCTTCCTGTTGATTTTTGTTTTAAATTCATGTTTTAGCTGATCATGCATAAAAATCTAAGCACATAAAAATATTTTTAAATAGACTTGACTTTCTCTATCCTAAAAGGAAACATCTGCTCATTAGGAAAAATGTAAAAATATAAAAGTTATATACATATACATATATATATATATATACATATATATATATAAATGAAAGCAGGGAGGCAGTCAGTGTTAATACTTGGGGGTTATTTTGTGCATTTTTATATACAGTTTTGTGCTTTTTAAAAAAAATGTGCTGAAGCTCATTGATGCTAAAGCTCCTTCCCGGGGGGAGATGTAAACAGTAATTCACATCTTCCAAGGCTCCAACAAACAGAGCTACGATTTCACCTAAATTCACCCCTGGGAACCCAGGAGTCTACTGGACTTAGAAAGCAATGTGTGAGGGGTTACTTACAGGCGTGTGGGTACACCCTACCGACCCCCAAGGCTGCACCAGAAAGCGTTCACCCAACATGCACAGAGACATAAATAGAAGCCCTCTCTCTCGTTTTCCCCAGCCAGTATATTCTAGCCCTTGTTCAGGGCCGCATGCAACTGGGGCAGAATTGTCCACAGCAGGCTGGTGGAAGTGACTGGATCTCAGATGAAGGCTGGGTGACCTCTCCTGCCATGAAGGAGAATCAACACTATTCAAGCTCAGTTATGGTGATCTTTTGTAGGCTGGCACAGTTGAACTCATGATGATGGCAGTTGTTTGACTCTGAGGAAAGTTCAGGATGACATATATATATATAACAGAAACAGAGTATTATTTGTCTGGCATTCTTTTCTCATTGATGTTAAAAATATTATCTATACTATTAGAAACTTTTTTCACATATTCTTTTAAATGGCTATAACTCTACTGAATACGATGATTTCCCTAAGGTTACACAAAATTAGATGGTTATTCTGGTGACAAGTGATTTTTGTTTTTTACTATTTTATTATTTTTGTATTTTATGTGTATGAGTGTATTATTGCCTGATTGTACGTAGGTGCACACCTGTCATGCAGTGCCTGCAGAGGTCAGAAGAGGGTGTTGAATCCCCTGAAACTGGAGTTATAGATGGTTGTTAACCACCATGCGGGTACTGAAATTCAACCAGGTCCTCTGCAAGAGCAGCCAGTGCTCTTAAATGCAGAGCAATCTCTCCAGACCACTTATTGCTATTATTATTGTTGTTGTTGAAAAAGAGGTTTTACTCAAAAATAAAGGAAAGAGACACCAGTCGTGGAAATGTTTGTCACTATGGCAGGTCAGGTCATGGGACTCTTGAGGAAAAAGATACCAGGATGCTGTAATGAGGCACATCTCTATCATTCCTGTCTGTCATCTCCAGTTTTTTCTTGCTGCAAGATATTTACCTCTGGCCCTGCTGTACTGAGGTTCATGGAAGTGTGTAGGCTTGAAGGTCCACACACGAGACTGACTAGTTCAGTCCTGCCTGCATCTTCCCAAGAAAAGAACTCACAAATGCAGCTTCAGTTGGTGCTCATCCTTAGCACAGCTGTCTCTGACAGGGTCTATGTGAGATGAAGATGTACAAAACATTGGCATTAATTCAGGACTCACCAATTGACTAGAAGTTCCCACAGATAAACAGAGATCGCTGACCCACATGCTCTGAGAAAATACCTCAGATTATCCACCACAACTCTCACAGCCACACATATGTCAAGTTCCTGTGTCTCAGTCTTTCTGCTGTTCCTTGCATTAAACACCAAGCTCTATAGAATTCCCAAATAACTGTTTTCTTACTGAGCTCCACACAAAGATCAGATAAAAAAGGTACATTTGTTTTTATTTACTTGGCTTCAAAATAAACACGCATTTTCTGTCTGATTTCTCAAGACCAGATTTAGCGGAGGCCAGCCTGTGCTAATTTGCAAGGCTACATGGACTTGCTCAATGTTTATTATAAAAATACTCCACTCCAGGATCTTCACTGACAAAGAGCTAAAAAAAAATAGCTGTTTCTGCATAGTGTATTCATTAAGCTTTTGATGTGCCCTGCTTGCCTGTGGCAACCCCAGGGGTGAGGGAGAAAGGGTTGCATTCAGCAGCAGGGTAGGAGGTGGGAGAGAAGGGGCAGAGGATTTGAGCAACTCCTCTGGGCTCCACTGAATGTCTTGTAAACATTCACTGAGAACTCTGTGAAGTTTACACGCTTTTGAAGGGCACAGTTAATAAATGTGTATCTCTAAGGAGACATAGGCCTGCACCGCCTGTTGCTTGCTGATGGAATCAGTAGCCGCACACACCGCACATCTGTTAACTGTTTCCAGTCTGGCATTGGTGAAAGGGACTCATTCCTATGACATGTCTCTTGTGCTAGAAACTCAGTCTGGAACTGGACAAGGTCTAGCTCTAAGTAATAAAATCAGAAACAAGACAAAGTCCAAACACTAAAGAAACTTCCAGGCCAATGGGGAGCAAAAGACTACAGGGAGGTCAAAAACCACACACAGGCTTGAAGCTTAAAAAGCAGCAAGTCTGTGAGGTAGAGAAATCTTGGAGACAATGAAACTAATGCTACAGCTCTAAGCATAGACATAATCTGGACTCAAATGAAGGGGTGGTAACCTGTGGTGAGGCGATTCCACATTATGGTGATACATGAATAAAAACACCCTGATTCTTGGCATCCATTTCAACCACAGAGAGGCCTGAACTGTTCTGAGAGTTTGTTTCTCCAGATTTCTCCTGGAACTGAGCTTTTGAACAAAGGCCTTGGACTGCTTTCTTGAAACTGTATATCTACCATGAAATGGGGAAGGAAATGCCTACCCTTTCCTTATCAGAAGGATTTACCCTTTCTGACCCCTACTGACCTAGAACAGCACACACAAGCATAAGCAGATGCTATCAATCTAATCTCAACTGTTTGCAACACAAATGAGATAATCTGCAGTTTTCAAGGAATATCCACTGATTGCAACCCTTGACATGCACACCACCAAACCCACACACATACATGCACACATATAGATGCACACATATATACCATAAACAAATGTTACACATACATCATACACAAACACATTGTACACAAATTCACACATATGCACACACACATGCACACACACATATGCACATCCACACATGTACACACATGTCCATACACACACCACACATGCACCATGCATGTACACACCATACACTCACATCCACACACACTCACACACGTACACAGATATGCACACATTCACACATGTGCACGCATGGCATAGTTATACCACACATATGCACGTGCACACATGCGAACACACCATACGCCACACATATATCATATACACATACACTACACACATACCACATACACCATACATACACCACACATGGACACACATACACACGCATATTGTTCTGGGTCCAGGGCAAGGAAGGATCATGAGGGATTAAATCTATATGTTTAGGTTGCAAGAGGAGCCCAAGGCCTAGTAAATTGTTTTACATTATAGACAAGATGAGATAGTGTTAAATGATCTCAAAACAGGAGATTAACTTTTATAACAAGGTTGGGTAAAAGTCATTCCCACAGGGATAAGAAGACATTCAAACAAGAGAATAAGATAATACGGATTCCATTAAGAACTCAGGAGAAGGTGTAAATGATTCTCTTAGGGGAAAGACAGCTGGAAAGACAGATGAGAGGTCTTTGGCAAACTCTAAATTCTGTAGCTTAGGGGGGCCGGAGGATGGCTCAGTGGTTGAGAGCATGTATTGCTCTTGCAGAGGACTTGAATTGGGTTCCCAGCACACTCACCGAGTGGCTCTCAGCCACCTCTAACTCCAGCTCCTAGGAATCCAGCCCTCACTCTGTTCTCCTCCTCCAGCATCTGCCCTCATGTGCACACACCCTCCCACAGACCCACATGCATATGCAAAATTCAAAATTAAAAGTGTTTAAATAGATATTGCAGTTTAGTACAGCCATTGTACAAAACAATACAGAGGTTGTACTCCTGGGTGTATATCCAAAAGCAGCAAGATGTGTGGGTGGTGAAGTTGTGTGTTCTGTAGCACTGTTCAAGACATGGAATCAATCCAGCATCCCTCAATGGATGAATCAATAAAGAAAAAATACACACACAGCCGTGGGACATGATTCACCCATAAAAAGGAGGAAATCTTCTTACTTGGAACAATGGGGATCAGTTTAGACAACATTACTTTAGAGAAAAACCCAGGCACAGAGACTAATATCCACACAGCTGCAGGCTTTGGCTGCTTCTCCTGATCATTACTGGGGTTTTTGTTTTGTTTTATTTCTCCAAGACTGAGAAGATTGTCCCAGACCCTTGGGCCTTTCCTAAAGCAGTAGAAGGGACTGGACCTTCAACGTTGAACATATTTTAACATCACTTCTTACTGAATAGTCACTATTTTGGAAAGGCACCCAACATTAAATCCAAACTAAAAAATGACAAGTGTAGTCAGTACATTGGAAATGAGCCACCAATCACTGCCTGCACGAAGCTGAATGACCTGGAGCAAGTGGTTTTCACCCTGGCATGGCATAGCACAGATAACACTGCTGCTTTCCTGATTTCAGCGTAAAAACAGGAAGCTTTGCAAGCTGGTTGTTTACAGATAAACAATCTTATAGACTTGTAGCCAATGGAAGATATGTAACCCTCAAGCATTTCTGTTAAGAGAACTATCTGAGGGGGGCTAGAGAAGTGACTTAGCGGTTAAGAGCACTGGGTGCTCTTGCAGATGACCTGGATTCAATTCCCAGCATGGCAGTTAACAACTGGCTGTAACTCCAGGTTCAGGGTATCCAATGCCTTCTTCTGGCCTCTGTGAGCACTGCACACACACACACACACACACACACACACAAACACAAAAATAAATAATAAATCTTTTTTCAAAAAGATAGAGCCTGGTATGGTGCCATATACCTTTAATTCCAGCCCTCAGGAGTCAGAGACAGTTGAATCTCTTGGAGTGGAGGCCATTCTGGTCTACCTAGTGAGTTTAAGGCCAGCTGGGGGTACAGGAAGATCTTGTCTCAGAAAACAAAAAGAAGGGAGGGTTGTCAGTTGGATACAAAATGAGAGAATGCCCTTGGCATTGAAATCCAATTCTTTTAAAGTTTATTATCTTTATTTTATGTGTATGAGTGTATTCCCTGCATGGATGTGCGTGCACCCATGTCATGCAGTGCCCATGGAGGTCAGAAGAGAACATCATATTCCCTGAAACTGGAGACACCATGTGGGTGCTGGAACCAAACCTGAGTCCTCTGCAAGGCAGCCAGTACTCTTAGCCACTGAGCCATCTCTCCAGACTCTGACTTTAATTTCTGTTTGACTTGCTGCAATGGGTGATCCTGTTGTGATCTTGGTATGATTTTGTTCTTTCATAGAATAGCTAAGAATCTCACATTAACCAAGAAGCAAGCAAAGCTCCAGGCTCTCATTTTTCACTTAGATAACTGGAGAGGTCAAGAACCAAGGTCACTTTTAAAATCTCAGAGTCACTGCCTGAACAATTATATTTGACTTTTGTGTGTGTGTATGTGCCCTAATTTTGTTTCAATGTTCATAATTGAAATCATTTTCATATATTTGGTTATATTCATTTCATATGTCCTTCCAAAAACGTTTTACACAAATCAAAATCGCATTGCTGGCCTCCAAGGTTTTCAATAAGAATTATTTATTTGTATTGACAAAGCAAGTTGATCTCATGGAATTAGCAAGTAAAATGGGGACACCAGAGGCTGAGACAACTGAAAGGAAGAATCTGGAGACACATTAGTCAAAGGATATGCAATTACAGCTTGATGGGAAGACTGAGTTCAAAAACTTTATCCTGGCCAGCTGTGGTGCCTGAAATCTTGGCACTTTGGAGGTGGAGACAAGTGTTCAAGGCCATTTTCAGATAGATATTGAGACAGCAAGTCTGAGGCCAGCCTGGAGGATGTGAGACCTTAACTCAAAAAAGAGAAAAAAAATGTTCTGTCTTATAGCATGGTGACTGCAGTTAATGACGGTATATTTTATATTCTTTTTTTAAAGTGCAAAGACAGTGGACATTGGGAGAAGAAAGATGGCTCAGCTGGTGAAGGCACCTTTCCTGGAACTCACAGGGCCAGAGCTGGACTCCTGTATTCTACATAGTGGAGATAGAGAGAAGATTCCACCACATGGTCTTCTAACCTACATGTGTGTGTGTGCACACATAAACATAGGCACACACACACAAATAAGGAAATGCAAAATGTCTGAATTAGGAAAGTGGATGTGAACTGTTTATGACAGAAAACTTGTTAATGAGTTAGACTGAACCATTCCACAGTACACACATATTTCAAAATGCCATGTTATACATGACAAATACATAGAATTAGATGAGTCAAATCTAATATTTCTTTGGCAAAGGCTTTGGGCTTCACTTCAGATCCTCCTGTAGAGGAGTCATAGAAAGCTCCAATTAGAAAAGGACCAAGGATGTATTGCACTGAAAGAAAATAACCTCAGAGACAGGTGAGAGACAAATCAAGGGAGGGTCGAGAGGTTATGTTGTCTTTGGGCAGGAAATCCTATTACCAGAATTTTAACAATATCAAAAGAAAGAACGTAGAAAACTGTCACCTAAGCTTTGCACCGTTATGGTAGCTCAGGATAGGCCAGTGTGGGCTGGCTGCCATGGGAAGCCACTGCAGTCTGCCAAGCACACAAGTGAGGGCTGAAGAGGTATCAGGCAGAGCATGCCCTTAGGGGTCTTACAGCATGAGATTAGAGGCGCCTCTCCTTCCCTTGATCCTTAACTTTTCTAGATTGGGAGGAAGAGCATTTCTACCCCCACGTGGCTGACCAACTTGCAACTGAGGTCCAGGAATCAGTCTAACAAGGAAGGCCCAGAAATTTCTAATCTCCTTTTGCAACTGTACAGCTGGCAAGAGAATGGGCTGAGAGGAACAGCACCAGGCTGTTCTGCAGAGGTGCTGGGCATTCTTGCCTGGCATTTCTCCATGCATAAAACAAGGATTAATTATCTTCCCCATTTTTGTGAAAGGGGTCTTAAGAAGACAGACTGATGGAAGGTATACGCAGAGCAGGACTCTACAAAGCAAATTGCAAACTGCCTATGTAATGATGCAAAATTTTAATGTGAGCATAGAGATAGTAATTGTAAAGAGAAAAAAAAATCCACAATTCTTTCTCTCACACATTTAATGTGTGCCAGTTCCTAGGCCACTGGTCACATATGCATAAACTCACTTAAACCTCCTGTTAATGCTTTGTGATATTCTTCTTCTTTTCTAAGTGGAACATTATGACCCAATCAAGGCTCAGATCCAAAATCACACAGCTCACCTCAGAATAGAATCTGAGCCCAAGCTGACAGTATAGCTCATTCATGGAACTTCTCTACTACAGGGCTTCTGAGGGACCCTAGGAACAGGAATATTCAGAAGGACTGAGTGCAAGGCTGGACTGGGAAGGACAATCTCCCTGGACAGCAGTTGGATCAATAGCCACATGCACAGGCTATACAAGGCACGAAGGACGGAAGGACTGTAGAGAGTCATCAAAAATAGGAGGAATGAAAATAGGATAAGAACAGAGCCAGGGCACAGAGCAGAAACCTAGAAAGAAATTGTGGTGTGGACAAACAGATGAATGCAGAAGTAGGTATATGTATATGTTTGCAGTTGTGAAGGTCTCTCATTTTGCTGGCAAATTGTCTTTGGCCAAGTAGTTTGGAGATATATATATATATATATATATATATATATATATATATATATATATGCATTGAATACACAGTGAATCATCGGGAAGTGACTTAGGAAAACAAATCCTCATAACTACAAACACAAAGACTTTCTGATATTTAGAATGAGATGAGACAGTGTCTCAGAGTCAGCCTTTGGATGACTCCTGTCAGCAGGATTCATCCAAAGCTCCCTAGTTAGATTCAAGAGTAACATTCTGTACTTAAAGGCAGCTATAAGAAGATCAGTTCTCAGCCTTCCAGAATGAAGTATCCACGTAAACTATCAATTTTTCTTTATATGGAGGCCAGAAGAGGGTATCATATCCCCTGGAGCTGGACTTACCAGTGGTTATGAAACACCTAATGTGGGTACTGAGATCCAAATTCCAGTCCTCTAGGAATGCAACTAGTGCTGAGCTATCTCTTCAGCTCCAAGAGGTTTCTTTTTAAAAATCAAAAGAGAAGAGACTGGAGATACATCTTGGTGGTTAAGAGCACTGACTACTGTTGCAGAGGACCTACGTTGAGTTCCCAGCACTCACATGGCAGCTAACAACCATCTGTAACTTCAGTTCCAGGGGATCCAATGCACCCTCTTCTGAGCTCCATGGGAATCATGTAACACGTGTGCACCTACATACATGTCAGCATTACACTCACACACACAAAAATAGAAATAAAAACAAATAAAATATCAGAAATATCAAAAGGGAAGAAATGGTAGAGAGCTAGCCAAATTCACTGAGTGCTTGTCATGTGGGCATGAGGACCTGAGTTCAATCCCCAGCACTCACGTTGAAAAGCCAGGCACGATGGCACCCAGTGTGGCCACAGGGTTGAGAAAGCAGCCACAAGAGGATCCGTGGGGCTCACTGGTCAGCCAGGGTAGCCAAATAGATGACTTTAGGCTGATCAAGAGACCCTATCTCAAAAACCAAGGTCAATGACATCTGAGGAACAACACCCGACCTCGATCTCTGTGTATGTACACCTGAACATGTGTGTACTCCCATGCACAGATCCAGGTATAGGCAAGAACATCAAAAGAAATACTAATTTTTCTTCCATCATTGCCTTATCTGAAACCAAAAAATAAATGCCATCAGGATCTTAAGCTTAATAAAATAAACATCAAAATGAGCAAGATGTCTTGAGACACACTGAGGCATTACAGGTGTTCAAAGTGCCAGTCCCCTGGATCTTCCCAAGGTGCAAAGTGGAATGACCATCGGACAAATAGTTGGAGACCCAGGTGGTCCAGATGGCAAGGGTGAAAAGGGACCGTGCTTGAGCTATAAATGAGAATCTGTCCTGCCAGCAGCTCCCGGCTCCTAAGCAGATTGGAAATTTATTCTGGCCCTGAACTGGCACATCTCATGGTTAGCACCAAATTTTGATTTAAGTTCTCCATAGAGTTAGATACCTAGTCCTCCTGGATCAAAATTAGACTCCTCAGGGAGAAGGATGATGTCTTGTTTTCACCAAGATTTCATTTCTTTTTGTTTCTCAGAGATTTCTTCCGAATTAAAGTCAGGTAATTGATCCGGAAGAGTCTGCTAGGGACCTGACAACAGGCAGCGTGACAAGGCCTACACAAGAATTTCCCCAAGAGTCTAAACACAGACTATAAAGGGAGTCTGGAGGAAAAGTAGATCTCAACATCTGTAGGCACACACCACAAAACGTTAACTAGAAACGCTTTTAGGAAATTTTGTTTGTTTCCAAATTGGCAGAGAAGTGGCCTAAATCCTGCATGAAGCCAAAGACAACTTCACTCGGTATACATAGTCTTTCAGGTTAATTTGAAGATGTCAACATTTCACAGTAGGAATGACTTTCATTAATGGACACAATCTCAACTAATGACTTTAACTGGAAAACAGTAGAGGCTGGGAAGGATGTATGACATAAAGACCAGATGATCTGTGAGGACTGAGGGTGGAGCTGAACTTGAACTTTTACTTTCCCAAGGAAGCTGGAGAAACCATTTTGAATAATTATGAGTGTGGCCTGAAATGGGACATGGTGGGAGAAAGAGTTCCCTTTGCACAGCCAGCGTGAGGACACAGACAGCTCTATCTGCAGAGTTTGAGAAGGCAGGAGAGGTCTCTCTGCACAGTTCTTGGGAGACAGACAATTCGAATAGATAGGGGAATTAGTGTCCTCCACGTTTGGGTCAGTCTTAAAAACTTAAAAGAGTTATTCTACTTGGCCAGGTGACTATGGTGTTGGTATCATAATCAAGGCCACATTTCACACTTAGGAAAATGTGGATAAAACATTCAGTTTCTGGTTTCTCACATACACACAAAATTCCAAAGTTGTTAATACCCTGGATCCAGCAACATTCTAGGTATAAGGTATAAGCTCCACTGTATAGGATTTCCCATGATCTTTATTTCCTCTGAAGATTCCTGGAGTCCAGGAGAGTATCACTTAACAATGAGACTGTGTTCCAATTGCTCCTGTAAATGAGGGCAATTTCCTTGTATTTAAATGTGGACAGATTATAATTTAAGGTAGAAAGACAGACACCATTTTAAAGAAAGCCTGGCATGCCTTAGCAGTATTTACCGTTGCTGCCTAAAGACACCTACCTGATTGTGTAGTCTTGTGATAGTCCAAGCCTATCACCATGTAGGTAGAGCACAGGAGGCCCAAATAAGGCCCAGGATCTCAGACACCTGCTCTGCCATGCCAGCATGGGATGCAAGCCTATATGTAGTAAAGAAGTGTCCAACTGAGGGGTTTGGATGTAGAGAGTAGACCTAGACCGTCATTCAGGGGGACAAAGGGACACATTGGTAGAGATGGATCCAAAACCTGAAGGGGAGCTATTATCTCACAGGGTAACTGCTTCTATGGAAGTGTGGGCCAGCTGTGGGCAGGTCTGCTTTGGGGATTGCCCACGTACCATCCAGGAGCACAGAGGTGTTCATTCTTTCTGAGAAAACCCTTGTCAAAGGACCAGGGCTTGTGGGTAAGCACACACCACATTATTCTCAAGCAACAGTTTCCTATGCTGGTGACCAGTTAGATAAAACATTGTGATGTTTCTCTCCCTCCATCTCCAGCAGCTTGGCCAGCTTAAGATGCTGTCACAAAACTGTCCTAAACTAGGTGATTTAAATTTGGTTTCTCTCTCAATTCTGACAACCATGATGCCCAAGATAAGGTGCTGGCAGGCCTGGTGAGACTTGGTGAGAGCTCAGACCGTCCTATGAACACAGCACTCTCCATATCCTCACACAGCAAAAAGAAAGAGAAAGTTCTTGAGTGTCTTCCGCTAAGGACTTTAATCTCATACACAAGAGCTCTGCTGATGTGACCCACCCACCTCCCTCAGGTCTCACTTCCTACCAGTGTCACAGTGAGGCTTGGGCTTTAATATAGGAATTCTAGAGATATGTAACACTGAACCCACAGCACACACTGACCCTGACCATCACTACTGACGACTGAAACACAACCCACAGTAAGTGACTCACGGAAGTCACTGTCTAGCTTTGCCTTGGGGGAACCCAGGCAAGACAGCAGCTGTGGAATGTAAATCTCACTTCAGGTGACGCTGGGACAGAACTGCATTATCTCCGTGCAAGGCTTCTTGGCAAAGAAATACCTTGCAATAATTGGTTTCCTTGGTATTTTATCAAATAAACTCTTGTGAGTTTTAATTAAAGGATATTAGAAATGCCCTCAGAATGCCCTGCTCAGTGACTCATTGCCAAACACTGTTGAAACAGAATTATGAGCTTAACAGAGCTCAGGCATTAAGATCGAAGTTTGTTTTTGTTTTGGGCCTTGTTTTAGTATTTAATTGAAAGTGTTCTGGAAATGTTCAATTGATTGAAACAGCCAAAAATTTTTAGGCTCTTTCAAGAGGTATCTAAATACTTATATTTATGTCTTTATTGGAGACATAAATATGGAGTAGTCTAACTACATCACATTTCTACTGTATCATTCTAACGGAATTCAGAGTCTATGTTCGATTGTACCTTAATTGATTATTTTACTGAAAGAAAACTTTCCCTTTCATGACTCCAGGGGAAGATCTGTTTTTCCTGAAGTCTATTTTTTTTGTTAGGGCAACGTGCTGTTTGACAGAGAGTGAAGACAGCTCTGGCATAACTCCCATTTGTTGGATAATGAGTTACTTTTCTTTTCTTTACCTCAGTTTCCCTGTCTGTAAACAGAAGACCCCATCAGTAGTGATAGGAAGAAACACACTTTGTCCTTCAATCCTAGGATGTAAATTGCATAATTTCTGGAAAATATCCAGTTCATTTCAGCATGACTGTACTCAGTGACCTACCCCATGTGCCTCCAAACCAACCCCTTGCTGTAGAGACAGAGAACACTCTCTCTGTCAGGAGAATTAGAATTCTCCTGAATTGAGAAACTTCACTTATTTCTTTGTGAGTCTGTTGCACTGCAGGTTTGTGTCTAAATATAATTCCATCCTGCAAGGACATCTCAGGAGTCCTGACTTCCATCTGGGATTTCCTAGCTTCTTTTGTATTGCTTTCATTTCTGTCAGCTCTGGAACTTCTTCCCCCAAACTCTTGGTTTTGTAGTTTTCATTAATTCCCTAGTCTGGAAGGTTCAGAAATGTTTTTGTCCCCAAATGCAACATAACTCCACAGAACACTGCAGAGGGCGTCACCCTCTAGACTGTATGGTGAGAGACTTGCCCCTCTAAGGATCTACCTCTGGCCCCAAAGAGCTTGGATCTATTAGTTCTCTGGCCACAGATTCACCAGTTCAGGCCCAGTCTCATTACACTTGAGAATAAACAGCCATTATTTTAATCTCATAGACTTGACCTCAGGACAATTCCCATTCCTGGCTCATCTCAGAAAAAGAAAAAGACAGACTCTCACCCAAACCTCTCCTTGACTCATGCCTCTGAAACTCTGGAGTTAGACACTATTCAGTGCTGGCATTTCTGGATCCACTCTGTGATGGTGACATCTGATTAAGCATCTGTAGGTGTGGAGACCTGGCTGACATCCAGACCTTTCCTTCTGGCTGGAATTCACTGGCCAAATGTAGCCTTTCAGCTCACATCTGTCCTCCAGGCTGGATACACACTGGGCACTAGAACTTTGGCAGCCTGTTTCACAATTACTGTTGCCTCTGTGTGTGGTCCTGCACATCCAGCCCTCTTAATTAGCGGTCTTGCCTTAAGCTCATAGTACAGTCACGTCCATCTTCAACACTGCAGATGGCCTCAGAGAGGTTTTGCATATCTTTTAATAGATATATTTCTAGGTGTTTAATCTTAAATTTGTTCTTCTAACCATGTTTCCTTTAATTTATTTTCTGTTTGTTTCTGGTTTACCGAAATACAACTAACTTGTAAAATTCTGACAATCAGCTCTATACTAATGCAAAGTTGGAAATAAAGCACTTGGTGTTTGATTCTCTGCCTTGTCTCCATTCTCTCACAAGAAGGTCAGCAAGAGTTGTTCTCTGGAAGCAGGATAGACTGAAAAGGTCATCTGTGCTCCATGATCATGTAGAATGTCCTTGGATCCCTATATAGTTAACTAAGTATAGAATATGGTTCATGCTTACCTCTGTACCTTGTATGTCAATACAGATGGAACTAAAATATTTTGCTTTATACTAATCTCACCATAAACAAATCAACACATTTTACTGACTGGTCTGCTTTACAACATTGTGGTGAAGTATTTTGTAGAATATCGATTTCCTTTCCAACATCCCAATAAGACTGTCTACTGTTTATAATGACTTTCTACTGATTCTCTTAAATTTTATGTTATCTACAAACAATAAAAATTTGTTTCTTCCTTTCCTTTCTTCCCACTGGATTTACCTGCCAGAACTTCAAGTTCAGTGAAGACTGTACTTCCAGTGGACACACCAACCTATAGCGAAGGTTAAATTTAATGCTCACTGTAGGAGCTTTCCAGATATCTGTTTTCAAATTAAGAAAGTCACTATTCCTTATTTATTAAGAATTTGTTTGCAATGGTACTAAAGACAACAAAGCTGTTTCTGCATCTACTAAGATGATTTATGGTTCTTTGATGTTATATACAAACTGAAGTTCCCTGAATAAATAGGAATACATTTAACTAATAGATATGGTTTTTATCCTTTCATATAATATTTAACTGAATTTGCTGGTATTTTTAATTGGTATTTTTGCATTAATTGTCACAACTGAAATTGGTATGCTTTTTTAGTGCTCCTGTATGAAAATAAATTGGTTAATCTACTCTCCTTTTAAAATTTATTTCTTGTGTGTGTGTGTGTGTATGTGTATGTGTGTGTGCATGTGCATGAATGTAGGGATCACAGAAACCAGAACAGGTTGCTAGGCCTCTTAGAGCTGGAGTCACACGCATGTGTGAGCCACCTGATGTGGATACTTTTCCATTCTCAATGCATGGAGAATGGAAGTTTTATCAGTGGGTGCTCAACAATGTTTCTTTTAGCTTTCTTGGTTGACTGTGATTTGCAGTTTCATCAATTTCTAGTTTCCTTTCAGCTTTCTCTATGCACTGTATTTTTGCGTTCTTTAAATCCAGTCTCTTTTTAGGGACTTTTTGGTCTGGTTCATTAACAAGGAAGACATTTGATAAAATTAAAAAAAGTTATATTGAAGATTAGTACATCTCTCCTTATAATATGTCATTTGGGGGCACTTTTTAAAAAGAACACAAATAACTGTATTTTTCTGCTCAGTGAGTCTTTCACCACCATAGCCCAGTTACTCCTAATTGTGCTTTTATGCCTAAATTCTCGTTTGTCTAATTTACTATGACTCTACTGGCTTGTGAATTTCTTGTAGCCATGATCTCCTAGGTTATGCTTTAGATAATATTATTACATAGAAGCTGCTTTATTTTTGTCAGTAGTTCTGGATAACTGGAATTTTTAGTTACTTACATTTATGCAACCAGTGACATATTTCAGTTTGACTGACACACAGGTCTGTTCTGTGCTGTTTGTCCCACCTGGTTTAGTTTTATTTCTCACCACTTTGGGCACTCTTTTTCAGTAATTCTCAATCCATTCTTCTTAGCCTCTACACACGCGACTCCTTTTAAAATGAGCACATTAGAAACAACACCTACTGAAAATAACCTCAGTGTCATCATTCCTCCTTACGGACAGTTTGGGTAACTTACTGAGTGACATCTTAATTTAGCTGCATTTGCTATTCAACTGCATTTCAATATTTTGTTAATATATTATTTCTCTGATTTGATTTACCCTCTTTATTGGTTTCCTTTTCTGTGCATGTGTATTTTGCCTTCATGTAAGTGCACCTGTGCATGGAACATCCTCAGAGGCCAGAAGAGGGTGTTAGATGCCCTGTAACTGGAGTTACAGACAGCTGCTGGATGGGTGCTGAGAATCGAACCTACGTCCTCTGCAAGAGCAGTTAGTGCTCTTAACAGCTGGGCCATCTCTCCAACCTCTCTTCATAGTTCTTATTTGGAGACAAAAAATTGCCTATATTTGTGGGGTGCACCCTGCTACCTTGATACACGTGCACAATGCAAAGTATTAAGGTGAGGACATTACCATTTCTTTGCCTCAAGGACCTTCTAAAGCCTTTCATCTAACTATTTTAAAATATATTACTTCGCTGTTTATTTCTTCTTACCTCCAAAGCTTTTCATCAGAAAGTATTTTCCTTTTTGAAGTTTCTCCATTAAATTTCCCTTTAGTGAGGATCCAATGGTATAGTAAACTGTTTCAAGCTTTTATTGTGTTAAAAAACTTTGTGTTACACTCACTCTAAAATGGCTTATTAATACAGAATTGTGAGTTAGCAAATATTTTCTGTTTTTCACACTGAAGATCTTCTGACTTCTAACTTCTGTCTTCTTGATAAGACAGGAGATTCTGCCAAGACAGGGGTCAGCTAAATATATCCCCTGGAAAAATTCAGCCTACAGCCTACTGAAATGCTCATTTGCAGAATGACCAGGACAGTTCTGACATGATGATGGCCAAGTTGAGCAGTTGTGACAAGATCACAGATCCTCAAAGCCTGAGACAAATACTTTTTGACTTTGTTGAGAAATCCTGCTGACCTTTATTCTAACAGCCAATCCCTTTGAAGGAAATTCATTTTCTTGGTTTCTCTGCATTTTTTTCCTTTTAGTTTTTCCATTTTTACTCTAATATGCTTCTTTAAAATGCTTATTTTTAGTGTATTCTACTTGAAATGTCTCAAGTATCCTGAATTTGTTGACTAACATCTGTTGTCAGTGTTTTAAAATCCTGAATTAGGGGCTGGAGAGAGGGCTCGGTGTTTAAGAGCACCGGATGCTCTTGCAGAGGACCTGTGTTTGATTCCCAGCACTCACATTGCAGCTAAAAACCATCTGTCCAAAACTCCTGTTCCAGGGGAATCTAGTGCCTTCTTCTGACTCCATGGTCATTGTACAACACAGGTGTACTCAACACACATGCATGCAATACACTCATACACATAAAATAAAAGTAATACAAAAATCCTGAATTATCTTTCCTGTTAGTTCTCTGTTAGTTCACAAGAAATTCACCAATGCATAGTCACTAAGGCAAAAACACTTGTTATCTCAGTGTTTCTGTTGAATGGGCATCCAGGAGTAACTCTGCTGAGTAGCACTGGGTCAACAGCTCTCATAAGTAGCTTTCACACATCAGCTGAGGCTGCACCTGGCAGACCGACTGGAGTGTCAAGATCCTCAGTGTTGAATGCACATGGCTGGAAAACTGTTGATGGCTACAGGTGGAAAGCCTCAGTTTCTCTTTACACTGTGAAGACTGCCATCACACAGAACAAAATCTTTAGAAGAGAAAGAGCACAGAAGCTGCTTTTCTCATGACTTAACCATTCAATTGGAGACCCATTATCTACAGTATCCTTCACAGAATAGTCTGTCCATCACAAACAAGTCCCTAATCTATCCCATACTCCAAGAAGAGATGAAGTTGGCATCACCATCAAATGGAGGAACATCAAACATATGAACATTATTTTAAGTCTCCTCATTATTTTTATCCTATCTCTCCCTACTCTCATTTTCTTTGACTACTCTAAATTCGGGATTCTAATTACATATGGGTTATGCCTTCTCATTGTATCTCTTTCTTTAATACTAAGTTCCATAATTCTATCTTTTTTTGTCTTTGTTATACTACAGGTAATTTCCTCTAATCAACCTTCCAGGTCATTAATTCCACCATTAGTCATATCTAACCTGTTATTAACCCAACACTTAGTTTTCCATTTCAGTAATTCATCTAATTATCTTTTTGGTAATCCAAAAATTAATTGCCTATGTCTAGAAGCTCTACTTGATTCATTCCTTGCAAATAGCTTTAGTTTTGTGTTATGCTTCTTTATTATTATTATTACAACATTTTATATGTGTGTGGTGTTTGTGTAGGCACATGCTTATGGGGTCTACTTGCCCAAGCATGCACATGTGGGGGACAGATGTCAAAGTCAGGTGTTTTCTTCTCACTTTCCACCTTATTCTTTTCAGATAGGATCTCTCACTAAACTTGGAGTTTGCTGTTTTGTCTGAATTGGCTGAAATGTGAGCTCCCAGGGGCCACCTGGCTTAACCTCTGCCGCCAGCACTGGGATTGCAGACATGGACCTCTGCCGCCAGCACTGGGATTGCAGACATGGACCTCTGCCGCCAGCACTGGGATTGCAGACATGGACCTCTGCCGCCAGCACTGGGATTGCAGACATGGACCTCTGCCGCCAGCACTGGGATTGCAGACATGGACCTCTGCCGCCAGCACTGGGATTGCAGACATGGACCTCTGCCGCCAGCACTGGGATTGCAGACATGGACCTCTGCCGCCAGCACTGGGATTGCAGACATGGACCTCTGCCGCCAGCACTGGGATTGCAGACATGGACCTCTGCACCCAGTTTTTTCAGGGGTGTTGGCAACCAAACTCAAGTATTTGATTATGTGACAGGCACTTTACCCACTGAGCTATCTTCTCAGCCCATATTAGATTTGTTTAGACATAATCATAACATTGTTTTCAGACCTATCTCTGTTAATACTAGTATCTGAAGTGTTTATGTGCTTTTTGTTCTGACCTCTCTGCTGGTCTCTAACTCTGGAGTCTAATGTTCTTAAATGTGGAACACTCTGAGGTGCAGAAATATCTTTAAAAGTTTCAAGGTTAGAAATGCCATAGAAGGCTTAGAAAATTCAATCTCTTGCTATAATTGTCCAAAACAGTCTTTCTAGTTCTTCTTGATTTTTAGTTGGTAGACACTTTGGGAGTTCCAGCTGGTTGTGTTCAGAAAATTTGTTAGCCTCCTACAATACCATAGCACCCTACCATTTTACATTTGTTCAGTTTTACCAAACAATGTCCCAGAAGGAAGAGGATAAGGACCTGAGCTGAGACTCGATCCAGGTGCTTGTGATCCTCCGACACCACACCCGACCTCTGCGATCAGTAACTGATTGTGTCCAATAGTGATGTTCCTTGTTCATGGTTTTGTTTTTCTGTACTCCAACAACACAACCTCTAGGAGAACATTCTACTCAGCAACATCAAGTCATGTAAGAATCTTGACATGCTGAATGAAAGGCTGGCCCCACCCCAATCCCTGACGCTGACAAGCAGAAGCTCTGCCTTTTACTATCTAGACTGCTGAGAGACAGAAGTAAACCCTTCAACGTGAGAAATTCTGGACGTTCCAGTGGACCTCTGAGAGAGCCACTGTGTTCCTCCTCAGTTAGTGCTGCCACCACTGTGGAAACATAACAGCACTCTCTATAAAATAATGGGGCGCTTTTTCATGGTGCATGTCAGTGGGGTATCTGATTGATACACTGCATTGTTTTCAATCATGGTTTTATGAGCCTTCTATTAAATATTGAAAACCAAGCTATATATTTAGAACAGTAATTAGTCTGAAGCAGCCTCCATGCCTTATCCCCTGCTACAGTTTTAAAGAAAGCCAAGGATGATGAATATTTAATGTACTGTACCTCATTGTCATCCGATAATAAGATTTGTTATGGGGTTATAAAATGTTGTTAGGTTCTTACAGCACATCATTAATATTGTAAAATGTAGCCAGGCTCCCAGGCAGAGCTGTCTGATAAAAAGAAAAACAACAGAAAGATAAGTGATATCAACCATTTTCTCCAAGGGCTTAGAAGACAACCAGCCAAGAGACAGAAAGACGTATTTGAGAGGCATCAAAATAGGACAAAATAAGACAACAAAAGAAAGAGATGAAGAAAAAGAGTAGAAAGAGAAGTGCTAAGAAGATGAGGAATACAAAAATAAGAGGCAAAAAGGCAGTTAGGAGGCTGGAGAGATGAGAGTTCCACGCACATACCACTCTTGGAGAGTATGTGACGGACACCCACCTGTAAGTTCACTTCCAAGAGATCCAGTCTCTCTGACCCCCACAAGCACCAGCATTCATGTGCACATTTCCATGCATAGACATACATATACACATAACTGAAAATAACAAATCTTTTAAAAAGAGGTTGCTATGTGGGGAGAATTCAAGCATCAGATGGGAAGCTGGAAGAAATAAACACTGAAGTCTTTTTGCACATTTATATTCTAGAAGTCCATGTTCAAGAGATACCAGAATACACCACCCCCAAAGTATTAATTTGAGCTGAATGCAATGGGAGGAATATCAGAGAGAAGGACTCTACCCTACATGTCCCAAAGAAGGAAATAAATTTTCTTCATGAAAATCTCCATACCCATCTCACCACAGAGAGAGCACTATGGTTTGAACATGTTTTTCAAACTTTTATTTTGGAAACTAAAAGGTATATTTAGGTATCTGAGCGGTGAAACTTTTGGTAGGTAACTGAACCATGAAAGGTCTACTTATTGAAGGGATTAGTCCATTCAAGGACTGAAGAATTGTCAAGAAAGCGGCCTTGCACTAAAAATGAGCGTTATCTTGTCCTGTTCAACCACGTAATGCACTGGACTTTTCCTACTTATAATCCCCTTTGCCAGACAAATTTTTACATGACACACCATATATATGTATAAAAATAAGCATACAACTCTAACATGTACTAATAACAAATCATTTTTAAATGCAGTTACTCGCTATATATATATATATATATATATGATATCATTTATTAAATACAAAAGCAAGTTTTCATACTGAGATGAATATATTTGCTTTCTGATAAAGAATTAAATCTTGCCTGAATATTTGATACTGTAGGACACAGAACCTCTTCAGTGTTTTTCATCACTATCAGTTGACTCTTGTTTTGATTTGGTAATTGTCCATGTTGAAAATGTGGTTCTGCATAACACAATACAAAATGACAGAAGTATGTTTACGTTCATTTCAAGAATAGTTGAAAATTCTGTCTTAAACACAAGACTTATTAAATTATTACAATGAAATCAAATCAGCAACTCAGTCATATTTTTAAACCAAATATTCTAACATAATACAGTTAAACAGATCAAATATGATACAGGCTGGAGAATGATGGCAGGAAGATATTAAAAACTTTGTTTTCCATAATTAAGCTATCATGTGTCTCCAAGAGCAGAAGAATTTTAGGAATAGTAAGCATACTAGAATTCATAGTATACAATAGTCTCAGATCTGGGCTGAGGTGTTTCATGGTGCTGCATGGCCTGAGAGCATGCGCAGTGCAAGGTGCATGTGCTGTGTGTTTAGAACCAAGGCTGCAGTGAAGCCCCATGATACCACATGGTTGAGTGCTATCAGAAATGCTCAATTTATTATGTATTTTGTTCTGAACTGATTTTTATTGGGGACTATTTAAGAGTTCCATAATTGGTCAAGTGCAGAGAGTAAGTAAATGTCTGGGAGATGTTTAACACTAAGTGACATCTCAAAGCAAAACCCCTACACAAAGCATGAGTGCGTTTCTCAGTGAAAAGATCTCACTAGAGAAGTTTCCTTGTGCAGCAGACAGTGATTAACACAGACACTCACAATTGGCCAATATGTAAAGAACAAGAGGCCACAGACTGCTTATTTCAAACCTTTGCCTCCCAGGGCTCAGGAATCTTTACAGAAGAGGAAGAGGAAGGATCATAAGAGCCAGAGGTGGTGGATGATGACGAGGAAACAGTCTAGTCTTCCAGACAGCTGGTCATTTACTCCTCTATGCACACACAGCGATGGTGATAGCATGCACAAACCCTATGCAAACTCAAACCAGACAAAATCTCAGCATGGACGTGGGGAAGTGGGTAAGAAATCCCAGCCCAACCTAAGGAACTTTTAACAATTGATGGTTGCTGGGAGGGGGAAATTCAGTATCTTACAGGAATGGGATTCTTGGTGGACTCAGTGGTTGGTTACACAATGAAAGACATTTGGGGACACAAATCAGACTCTGTAGGCTATAATACACACACACATATATGATATATATGTGTGATATATATGTATATGAGAGTACACTAAACTGGGCAGGGGGCAGTGGGAAGGTATAGAGAGGAAAGGGATCTAAATAACATCAAACTCTATTGAATGAAAATAGCAAAAGTTCAATAAAAATACTAAATAATTTCCACGTTATTGTCCCATATATCTGTCAATTATCTAGTCATTACAATTTCTTCTCCCTACAAGTTCAGTCCTTTTGTTTTGCCTAGTCTCTTCTGCACAATATATTGTCCTTTGGTAAAGTATAAATGAGCTCCAAATGTGTTTCTGTGAGTTTCTACTTGTTTTCTATTAAGCCTCCATATATAAAATTTAAAATATTGTTATCAATAAACACATAAACACCATTCTCTTATTAATTGTTCTTTTGTCAATTTAACTGGCAGATCTCAGCTAAAAACCCTAAGAGAAGAGTGCTTTTCCTTAGGTCCCCAAAATATACAGGACAGGGGGCTGTTAGCAGATCACTGATTCCATTTCACATATTCTCTAATATCATTTAATGGTCCTTAGAACAATTCTCCAGTGAAGAAGTTCAGACTTTAGGGTAAGCCGAAGTTGGAACTTAAACACTGCTATCTCCTTATCTGTGGTTTACTGAAGAAATGGGGCAGAAGGTTGGATTTCTCACACTCACTTAGGGCCATATCTTTCTAACCCATTAGCATCAGAAAGGACATTGACAGGCATGATGGCAAGCGGTCATTAATGGTATGAACTTACTGTTGTTCAGATTTTACTTCCACCACACATGAACTGTGCGTTCACAGAGCTTTTGGGCATTACTCTTCCATCCGTACCAGTTGTGGGTGATAATTAAGAAAAACATGCAAGGTATACACCTACCATGATGACTGCATGCTTTAACTACTCAATAGACATGTGTAATGGTTGACAGTGATGGAAGACAAAATCATTCAATGTACACTTAACAATAAGACAAGGCCCATAGAGAAGCAATGGCTTTAGACGAAGCACAATCCAGTATTGCTGAAACTGAAGATAGAGAAGGCTAAGCCAAAAATCTCATTCATAATGTATTAGTATACAATTTGTATTAATACATTCAAGCATTAGGTACATTAAGATTAATACAATAATAAGCATAAAACATAGCCTTTAATACCAATATAAGATTTAGGCATTGAATACTAAAAGAATAAGAAAAATTTTAATCCATGAATAGCATTATAGAAATAGCACAAGCATTATAGAAATTAAATGCTTCATTAAAAACTAATGAATACTAAGGGGAAAGTCTCCTATGTTTTACCATAAAATGAAAAGTAGAGAATAAAAATGTGGATATGAAAGGAAAAAAAGAAACCAGACCAGCATTTATTATACTAAAGTAGTTATGAGGATTTTTCTCTAAGTGTGAAGTTATAAGCCGTTTTCTTCTTATTCATATTTACCTTATATGTTCCAAATTTTCTATGAAGAAAAACATGTTACTTTTTAGAAGATAGTTTTATTCTTATCAGAGAAACATTACATATAATAAGAAAAAACTCCATTCACAGGAGTAAATATAATATGAATAAAAATCCATAAATACAATTTGAGATAAATTTATAGGACCTACATAATGAAAATCATGAATTCTTAGCACTATACTCTATTGTATTAATATCTACAAGATATTATTCAGAATATGATACTTCATCTAGAAGGATGTAAAAACTGTACTGTTAGAAACAAATAGTTTAAAACTAAAAAACACAAACACATTTCTTTCAGTCTTCTAACAGATGGGGTTGAAATAGATGAATGGTACCAAAGTTGGTATTTTGTGTTGAACTTTCTGAAGGAAAGTATCACAATATAAACATCTCAAATAGATATGTTCTGTGAAGCTAGAAACTATTAATAATTTAAAGAGACAATTAGACCAGTGAGCAGAAGCTGTTCAAGAAGCATTATTGTGCTCATGCAGAGAAAATGAAGAGCCTGTAATGACTTAAATGTCCATCACATTACTTGGTTCATTATTAGTTAAATAAATTATGGTTCACCCATACAAAAGAACTGTATTCAGTCATTAAGAACACTGTAGATCCAAATTCATGGCAACAAGTAGGAACAGAAAGAATCTCACTTTATATTGAAACTTCTACAAGGCTGACGAATGGATAACTTCAATGACTGTGGAGAGGTTGGAATATTTCAGATCCAAAACCCAATTACAATTTACCTTGGGCTCTCTTTAGTGCCCCAACAGCCACTCTTCTCCAATTCTGTTCTGCTTTAAAGTCCTTGTGGCTTACAGGACTTCTGGAAAGCATTAACTTAACATACCACTAGCTTCCATCAGTCAAAGGCTAAGAGTGATGCCAGATAACATCTGAGATCAAAAGAAGAAATTTTGCAGCTTTGTTTTAACATACCTATCTAGTGTTTTCAGCAATTATTTGAAAAGTGCCCTGATTCATGTCTTTCTCTCATTTGTTATTATAAAACATCAAATTGTTTCCACATTGGGACATGTAATTTCTTGTAATCTACATCTTTGTTTCTGGGTCGTGGTCACTCATATTTGACTCTAGAATTAATTTTCTCTTCTCCCCTCTGAGGTGAGAGCTGTATTTGCAAAAAGAATCATTAATAGATATTGAAATGTGAAATGTTGTTGGGTTTTCTTTTTAGAATCTTATTTATATTTTTCTATCATTCATTTTTCACCAACAATTTCATATATTTTTTCACAGTAAGGAAAAAAACCACGAAGCTCATCTCATTGAAAACAAGTTATACCTTAAGAGTACAGAAAGAAAAAACAAGGTGTTAATATAATCCAAGAAGAAAACAATTAATCTAACTAGTCTCATTTTAGCGCATTGTTTCAACTTCTGTCATCAAAGCTATCGAAGAGAGTCTGAGGAGTTAAAGCTGATGAGTTTATCAACGTTATTTTCCTTTCTTTGAATTTACAACAATTTTAAAAGATACTAGAGGGTTCAAAAAGGAACAGACATAGGCTAGCTATCTCTTTATCGTGTGTAGGGAATCTTCTGTAGAGTCTCAGTGGAAGAAAAAGGAAAAGAGAGAAAGGATGTAGTAATGAAAGTAGCAAGCTCAGAATCCCTGGAGATCCTTAGGCAGAGCTGCCTTACAACCCGTCAAGGATGGTCTATAGATAATAGACTCTACAGAGTAGCCATTGCCGACTTGACCTTTAAATTACATTGTAATCTAAAAGGGACTCAGTCTGCAGCACCTAAAAAGAGGTAAATCTCTAAGCACTGGCCTGGAGAGACGTCCATAGGGGATTCCGGAAGAAGAGTGGCTTGAAATCAATTCCCTGACTCTCCATCTCAATTCAAATCCTCCTGTTTCTTCGAAATCTGAGTAAGAACCTCTGGTGGCTGAGTGCAAATGCGCAGGAGTCCAGGGAAAGGAATCAGTGAGGGGCTTTCCTGTCATGAACTAGTAGCACACAGCCCTGGGGCAAGTATTCCAAATAAAAATGTGAATCAGGGAAGTGCTGCAGGGATATGCAGAGGGAAAAGACAGAGCTCCAGGGGCCCCAGTGAGTGCCAGAGCTCCAGGACTTCCAGAGATAAAGAGGGAGTTGTGAAGGCAGTGTGGAGGGACACACCCCAACTTCAGGCTGAGTGAGAGAGACAGAGGTGCTAGCTAGATTCCAGGGCTGTGGAATCCAGAGGCAAAGCATCCAGAAAGAGAAAGATGAGCTAAAATAAAAGGAACACATGACCATGGATGCTGGAAGGACGGATGACAACAGAAGATAATGAGAACTGGGGGGCCTTGCACAGATCTCTCCTGCTTTCGACCCTACCCCTCCCTCCTAAAAATCCCGAACAATAAAAGAGACGGCTTCCAAGAAAACTAGTAGATAAATCAAGGTATATAGTTAAGATCATTATTCATTTCTAACAGTGGAATGAAAAAGATTTTTTTAGAATAGGAAGAAATTCATTAAAAAGTAAAATCTAAAAGGAAAAGAGAAAATGCAGTGGGATATCAATAAGAGATTTAATATACAAATGAAATGAGGTCCAGAGAAAAGTACGTAAAGGGAAAATCAGAAAGTAGTTCTATTTAAAAATACAAACAAAAGGAGACTGGGAAAGGAAGAGGGAAGACAAAAATAAGACAAAAGATGGACCTCTATATAGTCAATGCTTTTCCAACCAAAATCCCAACAAGGTCTCTCTAGAGATTGAAAAGCTGCTTCCAAAATTCACGTACAAATGCAAATACTTTAGAATAACCATTGAAAATATTAAAAACAAAACTGGAAGGCTTCCACAGTCCATGTAAAGACATGTGAAAATAAGAAAATGCCATGCTGCTGGGAGTCAGTAAAGCCCAGGGGACAGTTAGCCCACTACATTTGGGATGTTAGAAAGTCTCACAGAGGACAAAAGGGAAGGCTTTCCAGATGCTCTGAGTAGAGAGCCTTGGCCTGGAGCATTGAGAAGTGGGAAATCTTTAGATAAAAGTCAATGGGCACCATATAAAGTATTTATGCGCAGTAGTAGTTAACGGACTGAAGGTAAAAGCTACCACCTGCTTTGGACCCTCTTCTTGCCTAAACATCTAGTCACCCCAGACAGGGAACCTATGACCAAAGAAAGGATATTGTTACAGTCCAGCTTGCTGAGTCAATGAGTTTTCTTGGGGTTATTCACAGGAATGTGGACGAGTAACTTACAGGGGCAGAAGTGACTCAAAGACAGCTGCATCACCAAAGCTCACCCCAGCATGGGTGACAGCTATGAAAACAGGAGGCCTGGAGCCTGCTGCCCAACCTGCAGGCAGCTTAGCAGGTTAAAAAATGTTGCTTCAAGATACCTCAGTTGGTCTGAGTCTCTTCAGGCGGCTCAGCTTGTCAGAGATGGTCCCTGGGCAGTCTTTACTGTTTATACAAACTTGGAGAGGGACCAGATAGTCAGTTTCAGAGACTTCTGGAAGCTTTGAACTATTTATTTCCTGTGTTTTTAGGAGCTTTTCTGAAGGGTGGACGTTTCACTTCCTTAAGGTGGAAGTTTTATTTCAAAGGAAACTACTACACAGCACCACTATAAGATTTCTAGAACACAAAGAAACTTCATGTTACCTTCAGATATAGGAAAGCTTTTTAGATCAGACATAAAATACACAACCTTCAAAACTGAAATATTGGCTTTATCAAAAGAAGAAACTACTGTTCTTTAAAGCTTACCATTAAGGAAACAGTAATTCGGTTTACAGGCTGAGAGAACATATTTTCTATATATGTCAGGGAAAAGACTTGTAAGAAGAATACAGAAAAAGGAGAACAGTAACTTTGAAATTACACTAAAGCCTCACATCTCTGTCTTCATTTTGAGTATTTTTGTTACCTTGGCTGAAAGCACAGAGATAGGCTACTGTCCTTAACCTTTCCTCTTGAGTCACATCCAACAGAATACCTGATAGAAACCAGAGAGGAAGAAAAGAGCTACCATCAGTTCCACCAACCAGAAGAAAACCACCATATGAAATAGCAAAAAGTAAATCTTTCTCAATAATAACCACAAATAGAGATGGCCTCAACTCAATACAATTTTTTAAACCTGAATTCAAGAAGGTATTAAGATCATATAGCAAGACCAATGAATGTAAGAGATAATTCCAGTGATGCAAGGATGATTTAACATATTCAAATTAATACATGTAATAAAAAAACACAAATAGATTATAGAAAATCAGACGGGATCACCTCAATAGAGGCAGAAGAGGCCTTTGACAAAGTTTGGCATCTCTTCATTATAAAAGCCCTGAAGAAACTGGGAGGCACAGAAGAGAACTTCAACATAATAGAGGCCACAAACAACACATCTGCAGCCAATATTCTAAATAATGAAAAACTAAGAGCCTTTCCTAAAAACCCTGAGTGAGACTAAGGTGCCCACTCTTTCCACTCTTGATCAATAGAGTGTTCAAAGCCTTATCTGGAACAATAAGAGAAAGAAATAACAAGAAAATGCATAGGAAAAGAAATCAAATCATTCCTTTTTAGCAGATGACATGATCTTGTACTTAAAAGACTCAATAGACCTTATCCTTAGATCTGATAAATACTTTCTGCAAACTTGTAGGATACAAATTAGTAACTTTTCTATATACCATTGTGCAATTGATGAGAAAGAAATTAGGGGAAGTACTACATGTACAATAGCTGAAAAATGTAAATGAATAAAATACTTATGAATCAATCTAACCAGAGAGGTAAAAGACCTCTCAATGGAAACCTTAGAACATCAAAATATCAAAAAAGACATTGGAAGACCTATGCTTATGGATTGACAGAATTCATAGACAGTTATGTTAATAAAAGTGGTCTACAGATTCAATTCAATCCCCATAAAAATCCCAATGGCATTCTTCATAGAACTGAAAAAAAAAAGATTGTTAACATTCACATGGAAAACCAACAGACCTTGAATAAACACAGTAACTGTAAGAGGAAAAACGTGCTAGAGGCATCATAATATCTGGCCTCGAATTCTGATGGTACTGAAACAAAAACATGTTTAGACTGATGGAATATAACAAAGAACTCAGAAATAAACCCACACAGCTACATTCTGCTTTTGGACAAAGGTATTAAAAATGTAAAGTAGGAAAAAAAGTCTTTCTCTTCAACAAATCGTGCTAGAAGAATTGGATAGCCACATGCAGATTAAGGAAATTAGATTCAAAACTCTCACCTTGTATAAGGATCAATTCAAAATGCTTTAAAACAGAAAACATTAGGAAAACTCTCCAAGACATAAACATAGGAAATGACTTTCTAAAAAAGAACTTCAATAACACAGAACTCAGGCAATAACCCCAAGAACTGACAAATAGAATTACATGAAATTAAAAGGCTTCTGCATAGAAATAAAACTATCAGTAACATGAATAGACAGCCTATTAAATGGGAGAAAACCTTCCCTAGCTGGATTACAGACTGCTGATTAACATTTAGTACACAAGCATGAAAAATTAAATGCCAAAGTACCCCAAATTTTCCAATCAATAAATGAGCTGAAGGACTGCACATACAATTCTCAAAGGAAGAAACACAACTGGCCAATAACCATTTTTTAAAGTGTTCAACATACTTAGCAAAATAAACATCCTATGCAAACCAAAACTATTTTATACTTCCTTCTCACACCAGTCAGCATCAAGAAGATAAACCAACAATAAATGTTACTGAGAATGTAGGGACAGAGAAACCCTTACCCACTTCTAGGGGAAGTATAAACGTGTAGACACTATAGAAATCTGTATGGAGATCTCTCAAGGAACTAAAAATAGAACTGCTATATGACCCAGTTATGCCACCCTAGGGCATAAACTCAAAGGAACACTGTGTATTACTATACACACACACTCACATTCATAAATGATGCTCTGCTCACAACAGCTAGGAGACAGAATCAGCATAGATGATCCACAAATGAATGAATAATGGAAATGCGGAGCATACACACAGGGAATTTTATTCCGTTATTAGAAAAATGAAGTCTTGACATTTGTAGGAAAATTGTAAATTATTAAATTACATGTAGTAACCTGTTGGGCATAATGCAGGGTGAGCCTAACTAGGCCACCTGCCAGGAGGAATGGAGGAATGGCTCTCGTGGGTGTGGTGCTCCACACCAGTTGGTTGTGAAGCCAGTTTCTGCCCAGCACGTGGAGGGAACCTGATCCACCTGGGAACAAACTACAATTGACTGTAGTCAGGACCCCACCCAATAAGTTGATTGGCTAATCAAACATATAAGAATCAGGGGGGTTGAGCCTCCATGTGATTCCACCGGGATGAGCCAAGAAGGGGGGGGGGGCAACACAGATCTCAGGGACCATGAGGCAGTGTGTGCTTCCTTTGGAGTAGGGAGTCAAACACGGGAAGGGGAACAAGGCGGGGGTCCCTGGCTACCCTCGAGGACTGTCCACACACAAAACACCTACTCACCGACAATCAGACTGGAGGCATCTTGCCAATGTGGGGGATGGGAGAGTCCATGTTCGGGCACCAAACGTCAGGGGTCCCAGCACTCCGGGCCAGCCCAAGGGGACTGAAGGGTCTCCACCACGACAAAAGGGGTGATTAGATGCAGAGTTAAGACCCAGACTCTGGGAGCTGAGTGGGAAGCAGGTGGATGGCACCGTAAGCTCGTCTATGCAAGCAAAAGCTCTTATAGGTCTGGCCGACCAATGGCCTTATGGGGTGGGGTCCTGACTGCAGTCAATTGTAGTTTGTTCCCAGGTGGATCAGGTTCTTTCCAGGTGCTGGGCAGAAGCTGGTCTCACAACTAGCCAGAGCAGAGCACCACGCCCACAGGAGCCATTCCTCTATTGCTCATAGCAGGTAACCTGGCTAGGCCCACCTTGCATTATGCCCAACAGTAACCCAGACTCAGAAACACAAATACCATATTTTATTTCATATGTTTTATTTTGCATATTTTTCAATATTTTCTAAACTGAATTTTCATACAATATAAATTGATGGTATTGAGATCCCCTCTCTTAATCCGCACCTCCCCTTGTTACCCCCACCCACCCAATTTAATGTACTTTGATTTTATATATATATATGTATAGATATATATATATCTATACATATATATATATATGGCCTATAGAATTTTCTTTGTGTCCCCAAATGTCCTTCAGTGTTAAGTCCATCCACTGGAGCCTGGTTAACGAACCAGCAGTCTCATCCTTGAAAGAGATTCCTTCTCCCTCCTCCCATCAGCCATCAATTGACAAAATTTCCTTAGGTTAGGTTGGAGCTTCTTATCCATTTCCCCATGTCCATGATGGTATTTTGTCTGGTTTGTGCTAGCACGGATTTGTGCATACTGTCATCAATGCTGTGAGTTTTTGTGTAACTGACAAGCTCTCGGTAAAACTCTGTTTTCTTGTGGTTATCCACCACCATCCACCACCTCTGACTCTTAGACTCTTTCCATCCCCTCTTCCACAGTGATGCATAAGTTTGATATAGGTGTCCTATTCAAGAATTAAATGCTCTACAGTCTCTTGTTCTCTACACATTGGCTGGTTGTGGGTTTCTGTGTTAATCACCATCTGTTGCATGAGGAAAATTCTCCTGTGAGAGCTGAGATGCATTGCATTAATCTATGGGTATAACAATCATTTATTGAGTCAATTTAATGTGATAACTATCTAGTAGAAAGCTAACATACCTCCCTATATACTGTACATACTGTACTTGTACTCTCCCCTATGTCCTGTGACCTATATAGCCTCAGTATCCTAAGCATGATACCAGTGTTAGATACGGGCTCCAGCCCACGATGTAGATCTTACACCCAATTATAAGTGGTTGGTTACTCCCATAATAGCCATGCCACCATTTCACCAGTGGGCATATTTTGCCAGAACAGTTGTTGCAATTCACAGGACTCATAGCTGGAGAAGGGCAATGATTATTTTTCCTTCTAGTAGCATATCCAGTACCTTTAATACTATGAATGCTAGCCAGTAGATGTCAGGCTCTGAAGTCAGGACCAGTTTGAGTTCTCCTGGCTTGCTCTACAGCTGATACATGTAGTGTCCTCAGCAATAGGGTCTCACCATCAAGTTCTGGTGGATAACCAAGAGCAGGGGCAATGGTCAGTCTTGTTTGAGGGTCTATGGAACCCCTGATTGATAGCTTCAAAAAAGGAAGTCCATTCTTGTAAGTGAGGTTTAGGTTTTTCTTTCTTCACTCTGTGTAAGGTAACTCCTTTTTATCACTTTTTATAATGTGTACATATACACTGTAAGAAGCTTTGATGGTAGTGGCTTTTTCTAAAGGCCTTTAGTGTTAGTCATTCCTCACCACACTCCCTCCTCTGCCTGCCCTCTCAGTCCCCCACTGCACTTAACCCTTCCTACTCTACTGTTCCTCCTTTCTCCCTTCATTCTACCACCACTCCCAGAAAGCCCCCCACCAAGGCCATGCATTATTTTCCTGACCTCCCTGGATCTTCAAACTGAAACATGCATATCTACAATTTCAAAGCTAGCATCCAGTTATGAAAGAGATCATGCAACATTTGTCTTTCTGGGTCTGGGTTACCTCACTCAGGATTATTGCTTCCAGTTCTATCCATTTACCTGTGAATTTCTTAATTTTGATTTTTTTTTCTGAGTGCTGAATTGTATTCCATTGAGTACCACAACTTCATTATCCATTCATCAGTTGATGGCCATTTAGGTCGTATCCTATTTCCAACTATTATGAAAAGGGCAGCAATTAATATGGATGGACAGGTGTTTCTGTAGTACGGTATAGAGACTTTTGAGTATATGCCCATATGGCTGGGTCATATGAGAGATCAATCTTGAACTTTCTGAGGAATCGCCACACTGGTTTGCATGGTGGCTACACCAGTTTGCACTGACATCAGCAGTGGGTAGGTGTTCCCCTTTCTCCACATCTTCATCAGCATCTGTTGTTCTTCTTTTATTGTTGTTGAATCTTGGACATTCTGAGTAGGGTAAGATGAAAACTCAAAGTACTTTTAATCTGTATTTCCCTGATGACTAAAATGTTGAGCACTTTAAAAGTATTTCTCAGTCATTTGTGTTTCATCTTTAGAGAACTACCTGTTCAGCTCCTCACCACTTTTTAATTGGGTTCTTTGTTCTTTTGATGTTTAGTTTTTTGAGTTCTTTGTATAGTCTAGATACCAATCTTCTATCAGAGGTATAGCTGGTAAAGATATTTCCCCATTATGTAGATTGCCTTTTCATGTATATGATGGTGTCCTTTGATATATACAGAAGCTTTTTATTTTCCTGTGGTCCCATTTATAAATTCTTGGTTTCAATGACTGCACTATAGGAATCCCATTCGGGAAGTCCTTTCCTGTGCCTTTACGCACCAATGTGCCCCCTACTTTCTCCACTATCTGACTCAAGGTATTTTTTGGGAGTTTCTTATGTTGATATCCTTGATGCATTTGGAGTTAAGCTTTGTGCAAGGTGACAGACAGAAATCTACTTTTATTCTTCTACCTGGCCTAATCTAGTTGGACCAGCACTATTTGTTGAACAAGCTGTCTTTTGTCCAGTTTGTATTTTTGGCTCCTTTGACAAAAACCAAGTGACTGCAAATGTAAACCTTGGTCTTCATTTCTATTTCTCTGACCGAGGGGTCCATTTCCCCAAGCCAGTCTTCAAGGTCTGATGCTCTGTTCCATTGCTTCCACTTACTTCTTTCTTCTTTATGCCAGTTTTTTGTTTGTTTGTTTGAGTCCCTGAGTTTTTTTATTTTAGGTTTGATTTCAGACTGGCTTTTCTTCAGAGATCTATCTCTTTATTGAATTCTAATTTCACACATTGAATTGTTATAGTCATTTCATTCCATTGTTTGTGTTTTCATAGTCTTCACTCAGTTTTTTAATTTATATATTCCCTGAGATCCTTGAACACATATATAATTGCTATTTTGAAGTCATTGTCATGTAGATCTGCTTGGATGTCATTCTCAGGAAACATTACAGTGGGGTTAATTTCTCTACCATACTATCTTGGTTATTCATTTTGGGGTTTTTTGCTGGGCATCTGTGCTTGTGTTTCTTGATATGGGTAAGTGGTTTCATCCTTGGTGAAAATGTATTTGTGTCTTGTTTGATATTTTCCCAACTTGTCAAGTTACTCAGTCGGAGAAGATCCCAGAGATCCAGGCAGGGCTGAGAACTGAGATGATGGAGAGTGATTCATCCTGCCAAGGCTTGCGGAACATGTAGATCTGGGATGAGATAGCATTCCTGTGACCCAAGGAAGTATGGGAGCTGAGAAACGAGGGCTCTAGGGAGTCTGGGGACTGAAGTTCAGGACCACAAATCTAAGGAGGAGAAGGACCCTATATCTTAATTTTTATGTATGTGTGGGAGGGTGTAGGTCATAAACTACAAAGAGATCTATGAGAAGGGGAAAACAAGGGATTAAGGGAGGAATGAGGGTTGAAAATGACAGCACAATGCATGTGTCATTTAGCAGAGAGCTTCTTGAGGGAGGAGATTAGTTAAGGTATGTTAGAGAGAAGGAAGGATTCTACTGCAGAAGGATCATCATAATGTTGAAATTACTTTAATGAGAACCATTATTTATTTTGTATGCTGATTTAAAAGAAATTGTATACCATGAAAATCCAAATCCCTTCATGCAAAATAAATACACGAGATTTATTCATACTGTTACCTCTCTCAAATAACTGTTACTTCAAATTTTTAATGACATTTATATATTTACATATGTGTGTGTGTTTTTTATGGGTATGTTTGCCCCGTGGTGCGCATGTGAAGGTCAGAGAAGAGCTCACAGTATCAGGTCTCCTCTTCTACCCTGTAGGTCGTGGGGATTGGACGCGGGTCCAGGCTTATCAGAAAGCATTTTCCTACTAAGCCAGATTGTCAGTCCTCTGTCAGTTATCTGTTACCTTGCAGTGTTGAAGAACCTTCTTTTGTACAGAAATACCATATTTTGTCTATGTGTTGAATGGTATTTTTGTTGTCTCTAAGTTTTAGAAATTACAAACAAACTATGAACACTTATATGAAATGCTTTTAGTGAACAAATTCTCTTTTTCTCATGATTGAATTGACATATCAAAGCTCATTTGAATGCATTTCCAGTAACAGGAGGATCATGTTTGCCAGGAGTGGAGACAAGGGTAGATTTTGGGAGCAAAACTTTTGGCAGTGAGAAAAAGATGGTTTTCTTGTTTCTGGTATACATCTCAAAACAGATCAAATGTTGTAAAATGCATGGTTTATTGTATGCAATTTGTGCCTAAATAAAGTTTAGGACATGAATAAGAACTTAAGAGTCAATCAGAGAGCTTGTTATTTTTTTTTTTTAACTGGGGGAAAGGCACACATTTTTATACGCTATTTTATATTTCAAAAGGCATATTGTCAATATATGCATGTATGAAATTCTGAAAGAATTAATAATATACTAAAATCAAATGTGTGCTTTCTTCTAAGAAAATCTTAAAGTCCCCCAAATAATTATGTAAATAAGTAAATTGCCTGTTTTTCACATGATATATATCTTCATGAAAAATATTATTTTAAAATTCCTGATTAATTTTCAGAAAAAGTAACCTTATAAACCAAAGAGAAAGCTTTATACAAAATCTAAAAGGCAAATTAAAATCTCTACTGAGGATAAAATACCGATTATTAGGTCCTTTGTCACTAATGAGGTGGACTTGGTACTGCTCAGTATTAGGGATCGTGGTTAGCTTGTGTGAGGTCCTAAAATAAAAACAAGCAAAAACAAAAAGAAAGGAAAAATATTCAGAATTCATCTTTTAGGAAAACTAGAGGAACTAAAAATAGTTACATCAGCACAAATTGAAAAGATGAAGACCACAAGAATGAAAAGACCTGAGAAAAAAAATAAATACCAAAAAAAAGGGCTGCAGAGAAGGTTCAGGGCTTAAGAGCATTAATTGTTCTTGCAGAGGACTCAGGTTCGGTTCCCAGCACTGACATGGTGGCTCATAACTGTCCCTAACTCCAGTTCCAGGGGGTCCCTCTTCTGCTCTCTGAGGGCATCAGCAATGCATGAGGGACACATGCATACATTCCGGAAAAAAATCCCTCATAAAATAACAGAAATAAATAAAAATATCTTAAGTATTAAAAATAGTATGAAAAGTATAAGATCTTGGGCAGAAAATAGATACACATGCACACAGACATAAGCATGTGGAATTAAAAAGAAACCCAGTCACATGCATTGGAGAAATAAAAAGAATTATTTGAAGATATTACAGGCAAATACACGACAGTAAATTTGAAAACCTAGAGTAAATGGATAATTTCAAGGCTACACATAAATCACTATGGTTAATCTAAGAGGCAATGGGAACCCGGAATATATCACTACCACAGACTAGAGTGGGAAGGTGATTAAGGAGCTATATTTAAAAGAGTAACCGGGACTGCAAGCAGTCCCTGTCAAATCTATCTAAACTTTAGTAAAATGATAATGTTAGTGATCATTAAACCTTTCTAGGTTATTTAGGATTAAAAAGGTAGAAGTTACCTAACTTAGATGGTAGCAAACATTTAATAAGAAAATCTAATAAGCATAAAGAAAAAAGGGGAGATAAATACTAGTAACGTTTACACCTACATTTGCAAAATGGAGGGCTATGCAGAGTTGATTCTAGGAATGTACAGGAGGTATAAAATTGGAAAATGTAGCAAGATAGCACATTATTTCAAGAAATAAAATGAAAAGAAGCATGGGCTGTCCAATCAATAAACCAGTGGTTCTTGCAATTGGACATACATGAGAATTATCTGGGGAGATTTTAACCATAGCAGAGTGTTCCAGTCCATGTGTTCTGGTTTTATTTTCTAGGAAGAGTCTTGATGTCAATCTCTCTGAACACCCATGCTACCTATAATGTAGACCAGGGAGGAAAATTATTGACAATATAAACTGAAAATGTTTTTGACAAAGAGGAAAAGGAAACTGTTCAACTACAAAGCTTATAAAAATGAACAATTACTATACACCACTCCAGGCTGAATAGAGATGTCTGCCATCACAGAGATAGTCAGAGTGCTGTTTTAGATATTCCCATGATGGCAATCTGAGTAAATTTTTAGCAAAGTTTTTTTTTTTTTTTTTTTTTTTTTTGTTCCTGGATTTCATTTTAAAATGTGGAGATGCAGCTAAATGTAAAACAAATAAACAAAAAGCTTTGATCAAAGCTCCAATCCAGTAAAAGAGTATTGATAAAATACTCTTTCAATCTACACCTTGTTACACTGGGTTCCATGAGCATTAGATATAGAGGTTCCATTACAAATGTGTTATTTAGGGTTGGGCATCACACGGATACTTACTCTCTGTGTGTGATCAGTTGTGGAACTCTGTACTAGACTCTGTCTGTTGCACAAGAAGCTTCTTTGATGAGTAGTGACTGACATACTTGTGTGTAAGCATAAGTTTGCATATTAGTATATAGTAATAAATTACATTTGTACAGGGAGGTGATGGCTTTAGGTTTTCTCTAAGACCTATGACCTCTCCAGTAATATGTATTTGGCTGTGTTTACAGTGTCATACATGAATTCCCTCCCACTGAGTGGACTTTAATTCCATGTATAGAGTCATTGATTACCCCCAAGACAAACATGCCACTACTTCACCAATATGCTTTGCTGTATCCGTCATTGCTGTGGTTATTAGGCTTTAATGATATTACATCTCTCAACTCTCATCAACGAAGCTCCCTTTTGCAGCAGAGGGCAACAAACATAAATGGCCGAAGCGTAGAGAGCAAGAGTCTGCAGAGGGTGGGTCCCTGGGTAAGACTCCTATATTGAACTTCACCCATCCAGGGCTCAGGGACCATAATGGAAGAGGGGGTGGAAAAGATTGCAAGAGTCAGGGGAAGAGGTTTTTGAGAGTCTTACAGGCTCCTGGAACCTTGCTCATATGAACCCCACAGCAATGATGTCAACATGCACGGTACCCATACAAACTCAACCAGACAAAAGCACAGCATAGAACTGGGGAGATGGGCAGCAGGCCCCAACCCTAGCCAAAGAACTACTGACAGCTGAATACTGCTGGGTGAGGGAGAGTTGATCTTCTGTAAGGGAGAGACTCTTACAGAAGTCTGATCAGCCCCCAGTGGATGAACTTGTACTGAGGGATGTCCGGGTATACTAACTTGACTCAATAGGCCTTAATGTGTATGAGAGAGCCAATGAAATTCAGTGTGTGGGAGGGTGTTATGGGTAGGCTGGAATGGGGGAGGGGTATAAAGATGATTAAGATGTTTTGTATGAAATGCACAAAAAATCAATTAAAAATATTCATTAAAATACTCTTTCACATCAGTAGCAAAAACTATAAAATATGGAAATATTGAAGAGTAAACCAAAGACGCACATTAAGTGCGAGTTTAAAGAATCTTATTTTTAATTATATGAATATGCATGTGTCTGTGTGGGTTTGTGTACCTGAGTGCAGTGCTTGAAGACAGCACAGAAAGAAGTTCAAAGTGTCCTTTAAGAGGAAAGCTCATGTAATTAGTAAGGCAATGTTTGATTAATTTGGTAAAATTTTACCTGAAAGCTAACAAGAATTACTTAAATGTCTCATAAAAACAAGCTTTTTAAAAAAGAATCTGGATATTGGTATCCTATGCAGTCCTGCGGTGATAAAATCAGTCTGTAGGGTTGGCACAGGAGCAGGGAAGTACACACGTATAAATTAGCAGAGAGTCTAAAAGTAAATTTCAGAATCTCTGAGCTCGTAAAATGACAAACTTAAGTTTCAGAGCTGGAAGGACTGATATTTGTTTTAAATGGTATTGACACAACTGATGATCTGCTAGGATGAATATAAAATGAACCTCTAACTTTCACAAAACAAAGCCAGATTACTGAGTGAATAAAAGAAAAATACAAATTCTGCAAGGAAAGTGTGAAGCATCAAATATAACTTCACAGTAAAGACTTATTTATCCAAGATTAGAAAACAAGGTGAGTTAAGCACCCCTCACACACACACACACACTTAGGACTGAGGAAGATGATCACACCAGATCACACAAGAGTGAGGACCTACGTTTAGATCCCCAGAGACCATGTAAAGGCTGGAGGCGGTAGCATACTTCTGTGATTGGAGGGTCCCTAGGATAAGATTGGGGGCAGAGACAGGGAAATCCCTGGTATCTCATGAGTAAGCTATCCTGGCATACAAAGAGGCAATGAGACTCTTTCTCAAACAAGGTGGAAGCCAAGCACCAACACCTAAGGTTGCCCTATAATCTCCATGCAGGTATCAACAGGCACACACACACACACACACACACACACACACACACACACACAGACCATTCATAAGAATTAAAACTTTCATAGCAAAAGAGACTGTCTTGGTACATTCGTCTGTCTTTCTCTAACAGAATACCACAGACTGGATGCTTACAGGAAGACGTTCATTGCTTACACGTCTGGAGGTTAGAAAGTCTGGGTTCTAGGTGCTGGCATGCTCAGTGTCCTAGTGATGGTCCACTTTCTGCTTCATGGCATGGCTGCCTTTTTGCTGTGTAATCACATGGTTGTCAGTACAAATGAGCTCTCTGGATGGCTTCCTTAGGATACAGATCCTCTCACAGCAGCCCCATCTCTGTAACTTGATCACTCCCCAAAGGCCATCCCCACACACTATCACAGGATTTGGCTTTAATACATACACTTCTGGGAGCCTAAACTTTCAATCCATAACATAGACTATAAATAAATTATGCTCATGAGTGAAATTTTCTTCCTATTAGCATAATATCCTTTTAAATATCTTTCAAATTGTCTAGAAGGAAAGTGGCTACAAGAAAAATGTTCTGTTATAAATAGGAATTCACTAAAGAATCCATCCAAACAGCAGAAGGACAGATACAAGGATTAAAAAATCACTAGTATTCATGAAAATGAGAACCAATTCAGTAATTCATTATGATTTTATAAAAAACAGACTGGCAAATAAAATCAATAACTACTACCAGCAGGGATGTAGGAATGAAAAGGTTGTTCTTGCTCATTGCTAGTAAAATGTAAATCGCTCTTGGCTTTTTAAGAATACCCCGTGGTGATATTTATTAAAATTAAAAAATACATATACCCTTGACTCAGCCATTCTACTCTAAGGAATTTATTTCTGGTAATAAAACTCTCAATACATAAACATGTAGCTATATATTTTAAGGATGCTTGATATGATGCTGTTGGAGAGAAAGAAAGAGAGAGAGAGAAAGAGAGAGGGACAGATCTCATCAGTGTCTGATGCACACCCATTAAAGTTTTATTTGACTTTAATAAAGGAAAGAAAACCTAGTGGTTATGTCTTAAGCAAATTGAGGTTTAATTTAGAAACACAGAGGTCAGCAATTGCTGGTCCTAGCTGAGCCTCTCATAATGCTTCTAGCCACTTGGACTCCTGGGCATTTCTGTCATGCCATCAATAAGTGTCTCCACACTCATTCTATGAAGATGCAAAAGACAGCATCAATGTAGATTTCGTGTCCACTTCCCAGTAAAGGAAATTGGAGAACAAAAAAACAAAGCAAAAACAAAGGCAGGTTTGCTCTGTGTCTTAGGATAGAGGCCTGTCCTAGATGTCACTGCCCAGTCTCCTCCTCAGTCTAGTTGACCAGCACAGTAGCGCTTACTTCACACTCCTGCCCCAAGAAGTGGCAAAGATTTCCCACTGAATTTGAGTGTTTAAATTTTAAGTTGTGGCCCACCTACTACTAAAAGAAGGCTCTGAAAATGGTTTTCAGATGTTATAACAATATATTTGTATTCCATAATATTATAATGTAATAAAAAACTCTATAGGGATATGAGGGTGTGCTTTTGTCTGATTATTATGAGAAAAGAAAACAGACACAGGCATACTAAGCTGTTGTGTAGATTTCCTCATGAAATACAAATAGAGACGTGAAAAGAGAACATAGGCTAAAAACAGTCATTAACTATGATGTGATAAGTATGCATTCAAATACAACAATTTTTAAATGCTCTAAGCATATAATTAGCTTAAAACAGTCCTTTATAGCGCAGTGTGCACAGTATGGAGCCATCTTTATTTCCTGAACCAATGCACTTGCTGGTGTCTGGAAATAATAACGAGTTCAATGAGTTCCTCTTTTGTGTCATATGCACCTGAACATATCACCCTTGAATTATCTCCAAAACACTGTTTTCTCCATTTTCCCAGGTCTGAATTCTAGACTAGCAGCTAATGTCTGGCCACAGAAATCCCAATCGGAGAGTGTGAACACGTACATCATATGAACAAAACTTGCTTCTGGGGAGAAGGAAGAACAGAGGCATAGTTTCCCTTCATTCATTCTGGGAATTTCAGTATTTTATGATGAGTCTCCATTTTATAATCAAGTTGAGATTTTGCCTTTTAATTTAACCTATATTTAATCACAAAAGTAAAGCCATTCTTCTCTGTCCTTTCTGTATTTAAATGTGAGCTCCTACTTTTTGAAATCCTTTTCTTTTAGGCTTAGTTCAGTGTCCATTTTTTACTTGTTAAGCACTCGTCTCCAATACAAGATAAATCATATCCTTCATCTTCTTTCTAACATACAGACACAGACGAGAGAGAGACAGAGACAGAGAGAGAGAGAGAGAGAGAGAGAGAAAAGAGAGAGAGAGAGAGAGAAGGGAGAAGACCAGAAACCTCCAGTCAAGCTTACAGAGGATTACGCATGGCAGAGCAATGTATTTTGATATGAAACAGATCTCAGAGCAAACTCTCAAGAACAGAATCATCAAGCGTAATTAGAAGACCACCAATCTCTGTGCCTGATGTACCAACAGATGGAATGTATTGTCAGCCATAAGCAGAAGGAAACAGAACTCAGGTAGCGAATGTGGATGCTTTCAAAGTCCATGCATTAAATGGAGATGGAATGCCGTACTCCAGTGTCAGATCCCACAACTGTCTGGAGAAAAATTTGGCTCAGAGAGAGAAAATCTCTTCAGCCTCTTTTTAAGTCGCCGGCTCCTGCCTTTGAGCTTGTTCCAGGCTCCAGTTGGAGTGTGCGTGATAGGAAGGGGATTAGGCTTTCATGCTTAAACTTTGAGCATTAATGGGTCAGCAAAGCCAGGTTTTCCCATTAGAGCCAGAGAACTTCCCAATCCCAACTACTGATTAAGCTCTGAAGTCTGAAATGCCTGTAAGAAGAATGCAAGCCTCCCGTAATAGAGAAAGCACATCTTACTGAGGATCAAGAGTCTAGAAACAGCAAGAGAGACAGCCTGGGGCAGACAACAAAAAGAAGTTTTGCCACTACCCATTTACTAAGACGTGTAACAATGAGGTGTTCCAGAGAAGGAAGCAATGGTCATTAAGTGCAAGTCTTTGTTTACAAAGACCTTACCAGAAGAGAACAACTATGTAAGTGTGATCCCTGCAGTGATTTGCATGACTTTTCAGTGTGGTCATTTAACCTCAACTTATTAACATAATAAAATATGTAGAGCTAGTCTGATCCTGCATCATTGTCGTGGCTTCAAAAGTTTTATGATTTGCATGAAGGTGTAGGATAAGATTTAAGCCTGGTTAGGACATTTAATTTTGCGTATTTTCCTTTATAGCTTTTATATGGAATTTTCATGAATTCTCAAAAGTCTATAAGAGGAGGAATTTGAAAAAGAGGACATTTTCATGAAAGAATGACTACAGATAAACCGACCTAAATTATGTTTCGCTAGTACTGAGTGCGAAGGGACAGAGGAGAGGGGAGATAAGTAGGATATCACTCAGGATGACGGGAACCATGCTGTTCTAAGCCACATCTCCCCACTCATGTCCATCGACTGACAAAGTGCTTCGAACTTCTTCCTAGGTTTATCTAGGTTTATCTAAGGTTTATCTCACAGAAAATTCATGATCTTCATTAACAGAGAAAAGGAACAAATCTATGAGATTAAAGTTTTAAACTATTCAAAGTCTTGGTTTTAACTTGTTACTGATTGAACTTTACCTGGGAGATTATGTCTCCAGAGAACAGTCTGTAAAAGCATGACTATCCATGGCTCCAGATTGAGTATGACAGATTCAGTTTATTGTGTCTGAAATGAACATGCCCGATCTACAATTCCCTGCCTATTAAGATCACAGCACCAATCAGGTTTATTGGTACACAGTTTTAATCCCAACACTCAGGAGGCAGAGAAAGAGGCAGGCTGATGGATCTGTGAGATTGAGGCCAGCCTGGTCTGTATAGCTGAGGCTACAGGGAGATCCTGTCTCAAAAAAAGAAAAGAAAGGATCACAGCACCCTGTTAGGACTAACAGAGAAGTTGTTTTCATGGAATCAGGCAACATAAAATCTGAGGAACTAAAATTTTTGGCAACACAGTACCTTTATTAGTTGCCTGCCTCTGTTTGTTTTCTTTATGAACAACAGAACTGGCTCTGGCCAGCTGAAGCGAAGCAGCCATGGGGAGGATATGGGTTTATTCAAACCCATATGAATAATGGGTTTATTCAAATACTTATGGAAACTGAAGTACCCTGGGAAGAGCCAAAACCACAAGCAAGACTGACTTGACAGAGGAGAAAGAAACGCCACGCACAGTAGTGCGCGCCTTTAATTCCGGCGCTCTAGAGACAGGGCAGGCAGATTTCTGTGTGATCAAGGCCGGCCTGGTCTACATAGTGATGTCCAGACCAGCTGGGCTATGGGGAGGCCCTGTCTCACAAAAATTAATAAATAAAAATTTAAAATTAATAAAATAGAAAGAAATGACAAATGAAGGGTGCCCACTGACCTTCCACACGCGTGCTTTGGCATGCACATCCCCATACTCACACACAGAAAGACACATACATGTAAATAAAACCGAAGAACAGCCAGTCTCAGCATAAAAACAAGCCATCGTATCCATACAGCAGGAACTAGCCACCGAGCAGGACAGTGACTGTGCGAATCGCCAGACGCCAGCCTCTTTGCCCTCCTGGCAGCACTGAACTCGATAATTAAAGTACCAAAAGTGTGACTCCAGTTGACCTTGTTTGGATTTCTTGCTGACTCTTTTATTCCTCAGTTTCTTCCAGTTAACGCGCAGCTTAATAGCTCTTATTATTACATTATTATACTTCTTGCTGACTCTTGACTAGAGCAACTTGATTGACAGCTCCACCAACAACCTTCAAAATGAGAAGTCATGATTTAAAAGTAGGTAATGTCCACCAAAGATTCATCTATTAGGGCTGGAGAGATGGCTCAGTGGTTAAGAGCACTGGCTGCTCTTACAGAGGACCGGGGTTCAATACCCACCATCCACATGGCAGCTAACAATTGTCTGTAACTCCAGTCCCAGGGGAATCCGACCATTCTTCTGACTCTGTGGGCACTGCATGACACAGATGTACTTACACACATGAAGGCAACATACTCATACACATAAGATAGAAATAACAAATTTTGAAAAATCCATCTATTGAAGGCTCATTATTTGGAAGGGAAGAGCGCTATTAGGTAGTACTGAGGATCTCTGGGGATGAGGACCTAAGTGTTTAAGATACTGGACATGTGTCTTCAGAGAAGACAGTGGAATCCTGGTTCCTTTTTAAAAATCGCCCTTGCTACTTAGCCAAAAGATGAGTAGTTTGCTCTACCACATACTCTCACTGTTGTCCTCTAACACTTTCTACAGAGGTCCAGGAGCTGAGTCACCCGGATTGGAACGTCTAAAATCAGGCACAAGAACTAACCATCTCATGTATTTTGTTACAGTAACAGAAAGCTGTGTCACACAATGCAGAAGAAATGGTTTATTCACAAGAAAGTTAGAGACATAGTTCCAGGAAAAAATCAAGATGTTAAGAAGGTAACTATGTTTAGCAGAGGAAATTATTATTGGTTTGGTTTGAATTCTCTCCTTCATTAATTCATTCTCTCTCTTCCTCACTTTCTCAGTACACAGAGAGAGGGAAAGGTGTGAAGAAAGACATTTTGAAAGAGGCATGGTTTTCGAAAATTAGGCAGCCATTCTCACTTAAAGTAGTGGGCCTGTCTATCTTTTATTTATTTTTTTTAATTATGTGTGGGAGCTGGAGAGATGGCTCAGTGGTTAAGAGCATTGGATGTTCTTGCAGAAGACCTGGGTTCGAGTCCCAGCACCCACATGGTAGCTAATAACTGTCCCTAACTCCAGTTCCAGGGGATCCGATGCCCTCTTCTGTCTTCCACGGGCATTGTGAGACACAGGTGCACTACATGTAGGCAATACATATATACATATAACATAAAGATAAAACTGAAAAATGATGTGTGTGTGCACCTGAGTACAGTGCCCTTGGAGACCAGAAGAGGTGTGGATCCCGTAAAGACAAGTCACAGGCAATTCTGAGCCACCCAGTGTGGATGGTAGCAACCAACTCAGATCCTCCAGAAGAGCAGCAAGTGTCCTCAACTGCTGAGCCATCTCTTCAGCCACATTTTTCGGTTTTTAATGCTTCATTTTAGAGAGTTTTAGATTTGTAGCAAAATTAAGAGGAAAATATAGAGCTGTCTGATAAAGCCTTTGTTCTCCCAAATGCATGGCCCCCACCCCATTATCTAGAGCTGCCAACTCTATAGAATCATGTCAGGTATCTTCACCACCATGTCAGGTATGCAGTTCACCTGTCTGTTCCTCCCCCGTTCTCCCCAAACCAAGCTTCCCTAACAGAGAGAAAGGGGGAAAGAAAGTAGTAAACAGTAAAGGAATATTATCTCATTTGGGAAGAGGAAGAACTGAAGTTTTCTTTATCTTGAGAAAAAAGAATTCATTTTACATAGCTCCATCAACTCTATGTTGACCAAATTCAAGGATGGCTGAGTAAAAGATACAATGGTATTTTAATAGAAATGCTTGGGCTCTGAGATCAGATCCATCAACTGTGAAGATCCTTCTAAGTCTGAACAAATAAGTTAATATCAATAGGATCTGGGACTGGAGAATGAGTTACAAACTCTGGACTTGAGAGCTGAGACTCCCACTTGGAAAACTACTCTGTTGTCCACATACCGTGAGCAAGCTGAGAAAAGCTATTAGGAAATCACAGCAAAGCAGTACAGAGCAGGTGACACAGGATGGGAGAGGGACAGGACCTGTGGATTAGCTGCTGGGAGTTCACCCTGACTGTCGGCTTGATGTGGTTTAGATTCACCTCTGAGCATGTCTGTGAAGGATTTTCTAGATTAGGTAACTGAGATCTCGAGAGACCAGCTTGAGGTCTTGGACTGAAGAAAAAGGAGGAAGTGAGCTGAGCAGCCGCAGTCATCTCTCTCCGCTTCCTGACTGCAGATGCAACAGTTTATGTCCCTGATGGAAAATGGTGTGTTTTCCATGGCTTGGGTCAGATAAATACCCCTAATTCCTTAGAAAACGTCTTTCTATTGCTGGGCATGGTGGTGAACACTTTTGATCCCAGTACTCAGGAGACAGATGTAGGTGGATGCCTGTGAGATCAAGGCCATCCCTGGATGATCTACATAGCCAGTTCCAGGTCAGCTGAGGCTACATAGAAAGACGTTGTCTCAAAAAACCAAAACAGAAAAGTTCCCCTATGTTTTAGTTACATGATAGACTTTTGTTTTACTGATATCAGAATAAGCTTCAGGATGAAAGTTCATGTCCTTGTCAGTAAGAACAGAGTGAAACCCAAATGACAAGCTGGATCATTTGATACCAAGGAGCAAAGGGCCTTCACATAGAGTCTTTCTACAGGGAATTTGACATCAGAAATGGTGAGGGTACAAAGCAAGCTTTTGCCAACTCAGAAAAATAATAACCTGCAGTTCTGGAAGACATCCCCACAGCCCATGTTGAGTGAGTCATGACCCAGTTCCCAGCCTCTCTCAGACACCAAGCAACCGTTGTGAAGCATGGAAAAAATCATTACTAGGGTGACAGCACATGAATGGTAAGCAATTATCATGATTAACAGGACTCCATGTCCATTCACAGGATGGGCCTGCAGCTATGTATAGTGTGGAACTGTGATGATTAATGATCATGTTGAGTAAGTTTACTGGCTCAGGCAAAATCTCAGCTGATGGTGGAAAAGTCATGGAGAACGTGTGGGAATGAATCCTGACACAGTCGCTCATATGAAGAGCAGAGAGACATCAGTTGTCATTAACTTGGTTGTGTCATAATGGCTTTAACAAGCCAAGCTTCCCTAACAGAGAGGAGGGGAGAGAAATCAGCAAACAGCAAAGGAACATTGTCTTATTTGGGTCGAGGAAGAAGCAAAGTCTTCTTTATCTTGGGGGAAAAAGAATTCATTTTTAATAGCTCCATTAACTCCATTTTGACCAAATTCAAGGATGTTTGAGTATAAGATAAAATGGTATATTAGAAATTCCATAAAAGTCTTAGCACAGTGACTAGAAGCTTGGGCCCTGGGATCAGATACATCAGGGTTCATTGCTTTCTACTTATCAACTGTGAAGTCCCCTCTAAGTCTGAACAAATGAGTTAATGTCAACAATTCTCCCCACTGAACTGCTGAAGATTTTTAATAACAAAGTGTCATAAACGTGCTTAGAAATGTGCCTTGTACAACATACTCATGTTATCATTAATAACCACAGAAGCAATCTTGACATCATTTGTCACCCATTGCAAATCTAACAAATTCGTACACCTCTGTGTATGTTAACAGAGCCTTTATTATGTTGCAATACAAAATTTAAAGTTGATTCAATACTGAGGAAAATATTCAATAAAATGCATGACAGAATTGAGATTCCAAATGTTCCCAACTAGTTGAGGTGACAGTTCAACTCTACCATTATGAAACTGAATTCCACAGTTTATGCTGCACCAGGCACCTTACAGAGCACAGAGCACATGCAAATGATTAAGACATGGTCCTTGCTCTCAGTGAGCTCAGAGTCTAGTTGGAAAGAGACACATATACTAACAAGCATAATCTTTCTGTATAAGCGCATCCATAGCCATAGATTGTGTGATCGTTCCCAGGATACAAGCCTAGGGAAAATTAAAGGACGGTTGCTTCTGCTGAACTGCAGGTAGAGAAGACAAGATACAAAGGAACCAAACTTTAACTGATATGGTTTACACAAGGAGAGAAGTGATGGATGGATGGAGAAATAAACACTGAGCAAGTTGCTCGCTGTCCCCGAGTGCCTTTCTAAAGATCTTGAGCTTTACTATGAAGAATAAAAGCTATTAACTTGCCCCAAAAAATAGGTTCAGCAAGTACCTCTATGTGCCAGAGACTGTTATAGGCACTAAGAATAGAGATGTGGCTGAAGGAGTAAGAAGTCAGGGGCCCGCTGTCACAGGCAGGGATTCTCTATGGGCGCTATGGGCTTAACTATATCATATGGCATTTCTGGAGCTCTGCTAGGGTACTTAGCTGTTGTCGGTGCTCATGACAGAAACTCTCTGTGATCCTGAGAGTGCACAAGCCAGAACTTCTGGGTATCCCAGAACTCATGGGATTGCAGAGAGCTTTCATTCACCTGTGATTTTTCTACCGTCCCACTGAATATTCATTTGGACAAAATACCAATTTACAGTTACCTGAGCCTAGAATCTAATTCCAATTTAAACCATGACACAGTACTTTAACATGGAGACTTACTGGGCTCTACCTCTTCCTGAAACATGAGCATCTTAAAACCTGAGGGAAACATGTACTCTTTGGTAGGTGTTGTTTATACATTACCAAGAACACTTTGGGATATAATGTCACCAAGAACAAGGGTACTTAAGCTGGGAGTCACTAGTCAAATCACAAACCCAGCAACGTGTGTCAAGTTACATTTGTTGCTTACATTTTTCCTGGTAACAATAGCTATATGAGCTATACGAGCTATCTGTCTGTTTATGACTTCTAGTATAATTATTCCTGGGCATGAAAATAACAGAACACATACTACATTATTATAAGTCACTCTCCTTCTGTTTTATATTATATGAAAGGAGAACATTATTTCTTTATTTAGTAATCACATATGTTACATGATCATTAAACAAAGTTAAACAAAGTGGGTAATTAAAAATATTTGTTTATCTAATGGAGTCACAGGATACAACAGAGGTAGGATCGCTACAGGACACAGAGAAATGTGGATTTTATCCTCAGACTAATGAGGAACACGGAGAGTGTTTGAAAAAGGGTAGTTGTAGCCTGAACTGGGGCCTTAACTTATGCAAAGCTCATGGGCCCAAACACAGAAGCCTAGTTACAGAAAGAAAGAAAAAGTCAGAGAGAAAGAGAAACTTGCAGTAGGAGTCAAGGCCAGCAATGAGACCTGGACCAGGTGCCAGGAGCAGGGCAGTCACAGACAGGTGTGTCTGCCTAGAACAGGACTGCCGAGGCGTCCTTCCTTATCTCTTCTTTTCGACAAATACACTCAGATGCTTCCATTATATTTCGTATTGCAACTTTTGCAGGCATCTTCTAAAAATACTCCCGTTGTCACTATCCCCAAATTGAGGGAGACTCTGTGAATGAGACTTGGCTCACTGGCTGGACAATTAAACAGCCAGTGAATGTGATTCCTCTGTCCTCCTGTCTGTTGAAGAATGAATTAGTGTTTCCTGTAGTTGTGCTGAATTGTTTATTTATATTTAGTTTGGAGTGAAGTAGGACCTCTTTCTTTCCATCTATACACCAGCCTTTGTATTTCCAAGACTATTATCCTGATTAACTTTAATTCTCGCTATGGTTTACAATGACTAGAATTTAATAGAACACCAAGAATCCCTTTACAGATCACAAAAGCCTAAGAAAGGAGCCAGCAAGGAACAGATTCCAGATGAACAGTCCAAGTGGCACATGTCACAGTGTTTACCAATTTTTCAGGAGCTTCAGCCTTGCTGGCGAGCCTGTCCTGGAAACCACTTTCTCTCAGGCAGTTGTATTGATTCCATCACTGGCTGCATCTGTTCAGCAATAAAGACAGGTCTCATCATTACAGCCCATTGTTTGGCAGGAGAGTGTGCATCGTACAGTTCAGTTCCTCTCCCCGGAAACATGTGAGCAAAGATTAGATGATCCATGTTAAAAGGACACTCAGGTTAGTGGCACTTGAGAGGCTATGAATTTTCTAGGTGAAATAGAGGGAGCCTTATAAATGTGTATTCTTTTTTATATATTTATTATTTTTATTTTATGTGTATGAGAGTATTGTCTGCATATATGTAAGTGCACTCATCTTGTGCAATGTTCACAAAGGACAGAAGAGGGTGTTGGATCCCCTGGAGTTATGCATGTTTGTTAGCTGCCATGTGGATGCTGAGAACCAAGCCTGAGTCCTCTGCAAGAGTAGCCAGTGTTATTAACAGCTGAGTCATCTCTCCATGCCCATAAATTTGTATTCTAATGACTCCATGATCTTTAAGATCTTTTCCTGGCTGAACTTCTCCTTTTGTTCTTCCTTGTTTAGTCTTTTTGAGATATGGTCTCCCTGTAGTCCCCACTGACCTGGAGACCAGGCTGTCCTTAATCATGCAGAGATATACCTCCCAAGTGCTGGGATTAAAGGCAGATACCACCATACCTGGCTCTGGGCATATAGCTTCACTACATCATTTACACTTGAGAGAGGACTTCATGAAACCCACATGTTGAGCCATCTATTGCTTTTTATGTATTCTCATGGATGCTGCAGGTTGGGGATCTGGGCACAGAGTAATAAAGATGGTCTGTCTCTGCTCTCCAGTGCCTAAGACCTCTGTTGGGAAGACAGGAATGGGAGGATGGTTGAATTATCTGATTGTGACCAAAAGTGATTGGGGAAGACTCTTCTGGAAGCTTCTTTACTCACATGTTTGTCACCTAATCTGGGGTGACTGAGAAGTTATTCCCAGCTAAAAGTGATAACTGAAGCATCATGAGGCTCTCTATAGCATCTTAGAGCCCTGTGATACAGTGGGGGTAAGAGTAGCAAAACTTGGGGGGTTGGAGAGTTGGCTCAGCAATTAATGGCACTGGCTGATCTTGCAGGGGACCCAGGTTCAATTCCCAGCACCTGCCTAGTGGCTAACAACCATCTGAAACTCAAATTCCAGGAGGACTCAACACCCTCTTGTGACCTCCATGGCATTGCATGGCACGGGTGCACCTACCTACATGCAGACAATACATTCATACACATAAAATAAAAATAATAAATCAAATATTAAAACAAGAGTAATCAAGCTTCTTATACAGAGCAGCACAGGGCTCTGAGAGCACATATTCCAATGAGCAGGGTGGATGCCACATAGTCATTTTATTTGATTTATGTGTGCATGTGCAAACTTACATGTGTGTTTATGTGTGCAGTGCATGTGTGAGTTCATGTTTATGTGTGCATGTGTGTGTCAACATGTACATAAACATCAGGTATCTTCCTGTGATTGCTCTTAGTTTTGGAGATCGGGTCCCTCACTGAGCCTAGGGCTTATGGACTGTCTAGACCAGTTAAACAATGAGCTCCTAGGATCTGACAGTCTCCACCTCCCCGGGACGAGGATTATAGACATGTCCCACCGTGCCTGGCTTTGACATGGGTGCTGGGGAGCTGAGCTCAGGTTCTCAGGTCTGTCGGGCACTTTCCTCCTGACTGATCCAACTGCTCCTACAAGGTCTTTTGTCATCTGATTTCAGAGTCTTCTTGTATCATATTTCTATTGATGAATCTGTCATGTGACTGCCCACATTTAACAGGAGAACCTAGACCCCTTTTCTCAATGAGAAAAATGTTAAGGAATTTTCAGTTGCCTTCTAAAGTTGGGCCTCCTCTAGAATTCATGTTAAAACTTACATAAGAATAAGCAAGGTTTGGAGGTGGGGTGGAATTTTCCCCTTTCATTTTCTGGCTCTGAAGTACTTGTTTATAGAGCTTACAAACTGACCCAGGAACTTCTAAGCACATCAGGGAATGGAACAAGGAAATCAATCCTTCCAGTGGACTTGAAGAAAATTTGAAGGAGCCAAAAGCACAGATGCCTTTGGAGTAGAACAAAGGCATCCTGGGCACCTGCTCTTCCTCTGAAAACCCTCGGGACTCTATGCTCTGCAGAACTCCAAGCCCTGGAGAAAAATCCTTGCTTGGACGCAATTTACTGAACACTAACTTTTAATCCGGTGAAATCCAAGTGCGTTCTGTAAGTCTTAGAATGTAGTATGTTGACTAGTTACCTACATGTATCCTTCTCCTCACCTGGAGATTGTAAAGCCACCTGGACCTAGGCAGGGAGTACACAGAAAAAAAGTGACTGTGCTTCCCACAGAGACCCAGGCAGTTCCATTTTGGAAAAGAGGGAAGGAAAGAAAGCCATCTCAGCATGGGAAAACTGAGGCACTAGAGGAGGTGCCTACTCCCAGCTAGGCAGAGAGCAGTTCCCTGCACCAACCACCCCTTACTAGTCCTCACTGTGCACCAGCAAGGGCTGGCATGATTAAAATCGAAGCTCAGCCCTGTGTTTCTACGGGAGGGGGATGGGTCTGGGCATGTTCATTAAGGTGCACAGCAGCATCAGAAATGGCCTTCCCTGTGTTTAACTCAAGGCATCATCATCTGGGTTCAGAAACATTGAACCTTCGGTTCAAACACTGAAGGTAGAACGCACATCTACACGTATCTTCCAAAGCAAGCCATGCAGTCCTGAGCAAGGGGAGACCATGAGGATATTACATTACCACTGGCCAGTCTTCCTAATGGTAGTTAACATGAGCTGATTAAGTTAACTTAGCGCTCACCACCAAGGGCCAAGCCTTCATATGCAACATGTCATCTCATCCTTATTCCATTTTAGAGAATATTCCATCTCATAGAGAAATGAAGACCCCAAGAAGTGAAGTAATCCATGCAAAATTGCAGCGTTTGGAGGTGACAGAACCAGGATTCGAGCTTATCTAGTGATGTGTTTAGACCTACAGCTTTTTGAAGTTTTATTTATTTTTACTATGTGTGTGAGTATTTTGCCTGCATGTATATAAATACATCACATGCATGTAATGCCTGAAAAGACCAGAAGATGGGGTCAGATACCATGAAACTGAAGTCATAGATGGTTGTTAGCCTTGTGGGTGCTGGGAACAGAATCTCAGGTCCCCTGGAAGAGTAGCCAGTGCTCTTAACCACTGAGTCATCTCTCTAGCCCCTTGGTGTATAACTCAATATACTATCCTTACCAATCATTTGAGAATTTCAAACACTGCACTTTAATTCCATTTATTCCCTAACTCTCCCCCAATTCCTCCCAGATTCACCTAGTACTTCCTGGCCAACTTTGCATCCTCCTTTGCTTTCCTCTTTTTAAATAACTTTCTGAGTCCAATTTGCACTGTCCATATACTCATGGGTGTGGAATCATCCACTGGACCACTGATAACCTACCAGTGACCACCCCCTTAAAAAAGCTGACTTTCCCTCCCCTATAAGCCATCCACTATCAAAGGATCCTCAGTTAGAGGTGAGAGCTCATGATTGCCACCATATCCAGGTTGCAATATCAACTGGCTTGATCTAGTACAGGTCTTGTGCAAGCAACAGCCGCTGTGAGCTCGTGAGTGCAATGGTCCTATCATGTCCAAAAGTCAGTTTCACTCCAGTCCTCCTCATCCTCTAGACCTTGCAATCTCTCCAGCTCCTCCTCTGAGACGAAGACCTACAATTTTAACTTCTAGCCAATATTACCTCCGCTCATGAGCACATGAGACAATCAGAAACAACAGGGCAGAGTCTTTGGGCTAAGGATGAACTAGTAAGTCTGAGAGAAGGGAAAGCGATATTAGCAGAACAATGCAACAGAAGGAAAGGGGACCAGATGGAATGCAGGATTCTTAGGGGCTGAAACCTTGATGCTGTAGCGGTGGATACATGCCAGTAGACACGTGCCAAAGCCATCAAGTGTTCCACATCAACAGTAGACACTTATTTAAGCTATGGGATTTAAGTGATTAGTATGCATCAATGTGGACTTGTCAATTGTGTAAAAAAACACTACCATCCTCCTTATGCAATAACAACAATAATAACTATTAATAATAATGGCTGTGCATATGCTGGGGCAGACCCTGTAAGAGAGCTCTATACATTTGACATATCTTTACTCTGAACCTAAAACTACCATAAAAAGTACAGTCTACTCACAAAAGAAGTGAAAAGAAAGAGTGGAATAAAAGCTCCTTAAAACTCAGAATCGTGTTTTCTTGCTCAGTATGGAAGTCCTCGGTACCTGGTCTATGCAGTTAAAAGAAAAGTCAGGCAGAACACGAGTCACTGCCAGTGCTGTACTCTGTGACCTTACAATGCCCAGCTTCACTTCTGCGTGCCGTCCTTTCCCTACCTGTGGGAAAGGGGAGGGGAGGGATGTCAACATGGCACAATGCAGAAGGAATTTCAGTGTAACCCTAGAAGGAGAGACACAAGTGGTACTAAATTAAACTGATGCTCAAGTGAGCATATAACCTTGCCCGCTTTTTGTATTGTATGATCCTAATAGGGACAATGAGGGGATTAGCAAATCTTTTTACGCTGAAACTTCCACTTCACAACATACTTCCAATGTCACTTTATTCAAACTTCCAAACAAATATATGAACCATAGACAATGTGAGCATCTTGTCTCAATTTCATATAAATCTGTAGAGGATCAAAGAGTATAAGTGACTTTAAAAACGAATAGGCTGTGACTGGGGAGAGGGTTCAGAGATCAAAAGCATATACTGCTCTTGTGGAAGACTGAGTTCAGCTCCAATCACCTATGTGGAGTAGATCACAACTGCACATAACTCCAGCTCCAGGGGATCCAACACCCTCTTCTGACTTCTGAAGATATTCCCATACACATAAATATACACATAATTTAAAAGAATAATGATAATAATGAACTGGCTAGTCACCTGGCCTGTTCATTTTGCCTCCTGAAGCATGACTTTGATGTTTCCTTTATTGACTTTATCACATTTCAATGCTGCCTCAAAATGTCTGTGTCAGAACAACTGGTAACTTCCTGAATCATTTTGGTCTATTATTCTAATAAGCATGTTCCTTCCTTGAAAGAGAATCCTGATTCCTTTGAAAAATTGGATCTTTTACAATAAAGTATCAAAAATGTCTTTATCTTGCTAAGCAGTAATCACTTTTGCTTTCTGCATACTGTTTAATACAAACATCTCCATCATCACATTGCCTGTAGTTACTGTGTTTTTGGGACTGGGTTCTGGTCAAAAGAGGTGGGAAGAAGCTACAGATGGTGCTTCCAGTCTGGCCTGGGGATTATCCTGCCTTTTCCCTTGTTAAGGTGATCTGTAGTACAGAAGGAACCTAGATCCCAAAATCCCAGCTTTGAACGAGTCTACCAAATGCCAGTTTGGAAACTGGATAACTAAAACATATATCTCTTATGCTAAGCTACCAAGGCCTATCTATTTCAGCAGCTTGCATTACCCTTAGTAAGAGCAGAGAAAGAAATACCTATATTAGAAAACCAGACTCTCAGTGAGACACCTCCAGAGCTCCCAAGCCATGTCTTGCAATGAACCTTGGCTTCTTTACGGATATTACTTTGGGTGTCAATCCTAACAACAACTAGCTAGAGATTAAAAATACAAAACAATGAACCTGTTTTGGTCAAGGGTCCTGTCTACATTTAATTCTTCTTACCTCACCAGACACTAGGTTAGTGTTCAACCTAGTGACAGAAAGATGGTAGATAACCATCCTTTCCTAATATTTACCATCCCAGAAGACGGGAAGGGAATGGGTCTTGATGGCTCAACTTCCCCAAATGGAAAAGTGAAATTTCAAATAAGAGGCATCTTAAGGACTGGATCTTCCATTAGCTTGATAGTTAAGATGGTAAGAGATTTTATTGATTCATTCATTTCTTTGTATATCTGGTTTTCTAGAAATAAACGTTTATAAAAATAAAACAAAAGAGGCCTATAATCATGGCCCTTACACTGCAGAGAAAAGTGCACACATGTTTTAATTCTTCATACAGTCTTAGGTACAGATCGGCCGGGTACTCAGCAATCTTAGTTCAGATGAAACCTGTAAGCATGATCTAAGTGAGCAAAGCCATCTGAGGGCCCCACTGTGCTAACTGTCATTCTCTCAAAGCATAAGCATGTTTGCTCTAAGGACACGAAGAAGAGAAATCACCAACCGAAAAGCTCAAAGACACACATATCAGACCCATACTCAAGAAGTTAGCTATGCAGCACTAAAAATCTTAATAACAAACGGCAGTGTGAAAATATTCCCCTGGTCAGGTCACCGCTACTGCAGAGAGGATCAACCTCCTGGGTTCCCGGGCTCCTGTGTCAGAAGAGTTAATCGTGTAATTCGGCAACACAAGTGCTAGCAATGGCAGATGTGCTGTCCAACTGACCAGGTTAAGAAAAATAAAGGCAGATGGTTTTAGATTAAAATCTGGATGGTGAGACTGTCATTAGAGAATTGACATTCTGTCAACAGGCCAACGTTCTCTATCTACTCTTCTCTCTAAATTATCTGCCACCTGGTGGTCCAGGGAGTAATTTAGCAGTTTAGTCATGGACCACTGAGAAAAACTCATTAACTTGGATTTGGTGATTCATTTGAGAAAATGCCATTGAATGCCTACTATGTGTGCAGCAACACCCCAGGGCCTGGGAAACACAGTAATGGCCAAGACAGTGAGCAAAGAAAGAGGCTTTGGACTTTGTGAGGTGCTAACAAGAGAATAAATGAGGGTTCAGAATGACTTCTCTGAGAGTGACACGAGCTGAGATGAAGGAAATGTATCAGTTTCCTATTACCATATAAGAAAACGTAAGCAATGTGACATTCAGACTAACCCTCTCAGAGTTTCTGTGCGTCTTTGGGAAGTCTTTTCTATTCTTCGGAGTCATGTCTACTTCTTCATGCGGTCAGCACTCCTAGCGTTTCAGTCTCATTCCACTCATTACCACTCATTGACTTACCTGTTCAGATCTTCAACCTCCTCTTCTGTCTTGGTCTGCATACTCCATGGACACAGGGAGTTTAGCTAGTGACTGTTCTAGTCATTCATATGTTTATTTCCATATAACATTCATGCCTGGTATATAATAAGTATCTAATTGTGAAATGAATAAGGGGATTAGTGAGAAAATCCAACTATAAACAGATGCAGGTGAGAAGTAGCTATTTATAGCTAAACAGAATAGCGGTTATCCTGTTGAACAAAAAGAATCTTGGAGCCACTGCCAGGAAATTTCTGAGCTTATAAGACATATATCCGCATCATTTGTGAAACTGGAATTACCTGATAGGGGATTAAACATTTGGTCCACAGGACCCAAGCAATAATAAGTCTATACTTTGAAGTTTAAGATAGAGTATGTGTTTGTGTGTTAGGCTACTCACTGCTAGATGAGACAAGATTGAATTTTAGTGTTCTCCTCAGGAGTCAGGCAGAGGTTATCTGTGAGTTGAGTACTCTAATCCAAGTCTTGCAGTCTAAGTCCAAGGTGTGATAGGAGCTGTGATCTCTCTAGAGACTTACAGTCCTCTCTCAAGTTCATTTCCTTATGGCTGTGTGTCTGTGACACCTGTTTCCTTGCTAGCTGCTGGCTAGGGACTGTTGGGGTTCCCAGCACTCAGGACCAGCCCAAGGGGGACCGAAGGAGCTCCGCCATAGCAGAGGGGGACGAGTAGGTGCAGAGTCAACACACAGACTCTGGGAGTTGAGCAGAAAGCCAGAAGTGGTGGTCTGCTGCAAATTCATTTATTCAAGAAAGAGCAGAGAGTCTTATAGGTCTTGTTAGCCAATAGCCTTATGGGGTGGGGTCCTGACTACAGTCAACTGCAGTTTGCTCCCAGGTGGATCAGGTTCCCTTCAGGTGCTGGGCAGAAACTTCACAACCATAGGAGCACCACACCCATGAAAGCCATTCCTCCATTCCTCCTGGCAGGTGGCGTAGTTAGGCCCACCCTGAATTATGCCCAACAAGGGACCACTCTCATCTCCTAGATATATCACCCTTGGGGCCTTGCCACAAGGGCTTTGATGTGTTCTTCCCTTCTAACAACATAGCTCTTTATTTTCTGTTAGGCCCACAGGCAAATGTCTCTCAGAGCTTTCTGTTTCCTTCAAGTAGATCAGGCCAAGCTGGGAGTCGTTTTGATGAACTCAGTGTCACAGATTCAGGATCATCATCATAAGAGTGATGGAGTGTCATATTCACTGATCTACCTGCTGTCAAGAGTAGACTACATAGGGCATATACACCAAATGGTGAGAAACTGGGACCCTCTTAGAATTCTTCCTGCCCTAGATGAGGACCATTCATCTGAATCAGGGGCCAGGCTTCCAGACAGGGTCATTAGAAAGCACAAAGACTGAGCTAGAAACAGTCCATTGATATGACGAAATACTTGGAAATCTTAAAAGATAAAATGTCTACTATGTGTACGGTTTCAGTCTGCAGTCACTTGGTCATGTCACTTTGAACCAAAGGTGAGATCAAACATTGGGGAAGGTATGGCTCAAGCAAAGGTTCTTACCTCTTAGTAGGGTAGGGAAGAGGATAAGGAGAGTGGGGAGATGAGGAGAAAAGAGAAGGAAGAGAAGAAAGAGAGCAAAAGAGAAGGAGAGGGAACAAGATCTGTGAACTAGATATACTCAACAAGGGAATCCCCCAGTCACCGGCTTCCTGCAGTGAGATCCCACTTCCTAATGGTCCACATAGATGGATTAATCCATTGATGAGATTAATACTTTCACATTCCAATCAGGTCTCACTCATTTGTAACTCTGGCTCCAACGGCTCTGATGCTCTATTCTGGACCTCACAGGCACTGTGCACATGTGGCACACTTAAAAACATGCAGGAAAAACATTCATGCATGTAAAATAAAAAGAAGTAAGATATACCAAAAAAGAAATGAAAAATAGGAGACATTACCATAGTTGGGCTATTTCTCATGCTGTGACATGGAGGTCTATACTAACAATGCTTAACTGGCCTGATGTTCTGTTTATCTGGGTCTTTTAAAAAAAAAAAAAACTATTCAGGTAAAAGTAAAAATAATATGAATGTAATCACTTTCTAGTCTTGGCTGACCTAATTAGGCATGAATCTAGTCTTCTGCTTTTTTTTAACGCGTCTTCCAAAACTCATGAGTACACCCTTGAGTCACTTTATATATTCTATAAATAACAACGATAACATTAATATCATGAAGGCCTTTCCAGGAGCAAAATACAAATTGTCCTTTGGTCAGGGGAGAATCGTAATTGGTGCTTCTGGAAATGTTTATACACGCAGATTTTCAAAATGATATCAAGACAAGACTTTTCAGTCTGGAAATGTTTCTTGTCAAGATAGCAGTTTTCCCCTCTTTCCTAAGCTGAAGCTGAAAGAACCAGGTGTGAATTTAAAAACCTATGCAAACGTCACCAAGTCCTAAACTACTGTGGATGAGAGGCATGGGTACTCCCTCCTCCTTCCATGGAAGCACTAGGAAGATTATCCGAGGGGTCCCTTTCAGCCATTCAACAATAGAGGAAAAAACAAAGAAACGATAGAACCTAGATTATAAAACTTAAAGAGCCATTCGGAGTTCTTTGACAACCCTGTGTGTGACAAGGCTACTCAGTGCTGGAACTTCCCAGATCTTACATGGACTATAATTTAGACCATCATTAAAGTAAAGCAATACAGCATCTCCCTTTCTTGTTTCAAAAGCCAGGGCCCCAAATTGTAAAGAGAGTGTTACATTATTTTCCTCTCAAAGTAAAAGAAATGTATTCAGTGAAGCAATCTAAAAATAACTTATCTGAGAACCAGTGGCTTCCATGGTTACGGAAAGACCTGTTGATTCTTTGCTCTGGCAGGCTGCAGCAACTGGGAAATCATTTGGATACAAAACAACACACGTCCAAAATAGAATGAAGGACCCCAGGATGGGGCTGTGCATGTTTCCATTTATGAACTTTCATCCTATTCTGCCTAGCCCTAGAAGTACACATGGCAGAAAGGAGCAAACTTAAAACAAAATAAATAAAAACAATGGAACTTTGTTCCAACCAGTTTCTTGGTTCTAAGTACCCCACCATGGTCTAGTGCCCAGCAAATCCAAATTGCATCACAATATCAGTTTCAAAATATGTAGTCACACATGGCAATTTGTATGGTTTTTATATAATTTTCTTTTCTTTCTTTTTTTGAGACAGGATCTTACTCTGTAGCCCAAGCCGTCCTTGAACTCCTGATCTTCATGCATCTATCTTTCAAGTGCTAGGATTATAGTAGCGTGTCACCACACAAAGCTCTGCTCAGCAGAATTTCTGTTAAAGCATTAAAGAGAAGTAAGTAGGGACATTTTTCTTAGTTAAAATTGCATCACATAAAGTCACAATGGAAGTCACAGATGCCACTAACGGTGATTGAAAATGAGGTAACATGTGTTAGCTTGTGTTGAAAGATAAATTCTTATATATTTATGCATTCTTCCATGTATACAAAGTCTCTTAAGATTGTAACACACCAGTCCAACTTGTTTCTAGAAGGAGGAGGAATCCAAGAAGTATGTACTTTTCAAAACAAAACTTCCCATTTTCATTACACATTCTCAGATCTATCATATAAAATGCAAAAATGTCTATACTAAACTACATTAAGATGTTTACATATTAATTGAGGGAAGAAGCCAAAGAACACCAAAGATATGAGTTCAATATGTTTATGCCAGATATCTATACTGTATGCATAAGGAGTAAGACTCGTCATAAATTAGTTCAAAAAGTGATTGTTTATTATAATTAAATTTGATCTGTACCGCAGGGCCTTACGTGACTTTCCTCTATTTAGCAGTGTCCCGCAGGTGGCTTTCATAAGCCGAGCCCGAACCTAGGTGTGAGACCATGGCTATTGAGCAAGAGACAACACCTATCCTCAGGAAATTCATATTCTAAGGGGGAAGATAGACATACTAAGATGATTTCATTAAGAAAACTATGAAAAAACAATTTGATAACAGACAAATTTGTGACTATATTAAAGCTGTTAGAAAGGCTTGAGACTTCTGAGCTTGGACTTGAAGGAGGGGCCAGCCATGGAAAGAATCAGGTGAAGAGCAGGAAGGAAGATGGAAAGATAGAAAATAAAAAGGTTTACAGGTAAGTTGACTTGCAAGAGAAAAGGGAGCAAGCCAGAGCGATAGGCACAGAAGAGACACACAGTTCACCGTGAGAGGAAAGGAAGCCAGAAGCCGTAGCAGGGAGCTTCGATTTCACTGTAAGTGCTTTGGGAAACCATTAGAGGAATTTAATCAGGAAAGTAATAGGATCAGAAACAAGCTTTTAAAAAATGACTCTGGTGGATCATGTGGACTGAGAGCTAAAATATGCCATGAATCTGAACAAGGTGATCACTTTGGGGATCACTGTAAGAGTCCAAGTGGGAGAGAATGTTGGCTTGGCAAGGGTGCTGTGAGAGGGTTGAGGGAACTATTCACATAAAACAGACTAGAAGATGCTAAGTAATCCGCAAGTCTTCGTTTTCCAAACATACGGGTGTAAGAAAAAAAAAAAAAGATGTCCCCTCATATGAGTAACGAGTTAATGTTCAAATTAGAGGAGAACAGAAAGTCCCCAGTTCATCCTGAGCACCTATCTGACCTGATCTCAATGAAGAATAGATTCAGCTGGTCACACATTTGTGTTTTGGATTTTTAATGCACATTTTTATATTCTGTTGCTATGATTAATTGCTTCAGAATATAACTTTTATCTCCTATGTAAGAGAAAACAACCACTATAATATCTCCTATTAAGCTACTTGTGTACTCTAAGAGGAATAATTAGCCTGTCAGTACTCATAAATGTTGGTTATCAGCTGTAGATGGCATTAGAAATTTCTTTTCATAAGAAGGAAAGCAATTGAGAGAAAATTGAGGAAAACTTTTATTTGGGCTCCTAAAATCTTAGGAGATAATTCCAGCTCTGAAGAGTATAGCTAGAACATGGTACACCCAATGAGGTCAGTGAACAATTAATGTATCTCAAGCTTGACTATGCAGGAACTTCTATTTCAGACCATGATAGGGTACAGGGATTCTGCTCGCTGTCTTAAACCGTAGTATTCAGATTTGGACAAGAGACAGCACAAGACATTCATCCCTCCAGGGAGGGAAACAAAGTAGGTGAGTTCTATGATTGCTCTAGATAATTACCTGGCAAGAATTACAAGTTTCCAATACATGAAGAGTGAATCTACACATTGCTCAGTGGCTTCCAGGAGTTCAGAAAACAGGGATGAAAATCTGAGATTCAAATGTGGCTTGAATCTGCAGAGAAGAGTCGTGAGGGAGAACTGACTTAAGAGACCTGGAAAGGATTAACCCCAAGGCTTCAACAGGGTACCATATAATCAGAAAAGAACCAGAATCTTGATAAAGGAAATGTAATAATCTTGTAGACTGATAATAGTTTGTGTTACCAATAACTTCACTATAAGAAAACAAAACTCCTTGTAGTACATGAAGCACAGGTAGGGTTTCCTGATGTTCATTGCCTTGAAAGATGTAGAAAAAGTAGGCTTCAGAATATAATACCAACCTCTAGACCACTCCACCACTGAAGTCAGTTCCACCCCTGGATTTTTTTTAGGAACATAGATTAATTAATAAACATCCATTTTTAGCAGGGTGTGGTGGTACAAGCCTTTAATCCCAGCATTTGAGAGGCAGATCTCTGTGAGATTGAGAGCGGACTGGTCTATACAGTGAATCAACTGGAGCTACAGGGAGATCCTATCTCAAAAAAACAAAAATAAATAAATTCCATTTTTAATTTCTTTAAGCAAGCTTGGCATCTTTATTATATAGAGAGAGCCCCCAAAAAACAAAAGTACGAGTTAAGTAAGCTTTTTTGGCGCAGACCAAGAATCAAATGAAAATTTATGATACAACTTCCATGAAATGATGTGAGTTTCAAATAAAGTCTCAGAGCCTTCTAGATATTTCTTTTCTACTTGCTATTACAATATTTTGAGTGAGAGAAGTCTGTGGATTCTGCCTGTCTGGGTCAGGATGCCAAAGAGTCTCTGAAGTTGTAAGTCTTGCCTCACGTTCACTAACACGTGTGTCTGAGAACACTACTAAAGGGAGTTGTCAAGAGAAAGATGATAAAACAGCAAAAGAGAAGTAGTCACATTCTGTTCAGAAACATCTTGTCTTGCAAAGAAGAGAGTCATTAATGAGATAACGAGTCTCTGATTTGTGCTTTCCTTCCTCTTTAACAAGTACAATTGTATTATAATGACATTGGACTTCTCGATAATTCTAAGACAGAAACTTTAAAATTAAGTATTATATTCACTCTTAACCAAGACCCAAGGACCATCACAGAAAAGGTGGAAAGATAGCCAGAGCTGAAGGACGAGAAGGAGTCCTGTGAAAGGTTGTCTTCTGGATATGGCATGGCTGATATAATCACAAATACAGAGCAGTTATGATTACCTACAGAACATCTATAAGACCTGAAAGTCGGAGGGTACTAACTGGGAAAAAGATGGGAGTCTTACTCAGGGGAAGGGGATAAAGAATGATAATAGGTGAATATGTTCATAATATATTGCGTATATGTACGAAAGAGTAAAATAAATGAAAAATTGAACATTATGGCTTGCCACTAACAAGACCATAGGATATACAATGGAATAGGAGTCAAGAAATTATTCATACACTGGGCTTCAATGTCTTTATATTAGGGGGTTGAGTTAGATAATCTTCCCCCTTAGTCATAAGTTTTTATGAAACAACAAAGAAATAATAGTAAATTAAGAATTCTAAAGCCTGAAACAATTGAGACCCGGTATTTACCATGCATTGGAGCAAAATTCAGATCAAGAAATATTTTTAACTTTCCACAGTATTCTGTGCTAGGCTTTTGCCAAAACCAAATGGCACTAAGTTCCTGTACGTTTTCTTATTACTCCAAATGAAATATATTAACAGACTTCCTTCCACTAACGTCTGACTCTGGTCTGCACTTCTCTTTGCACAGGAACATCCAATGTCTCCTCAGAGAGAACCTCAATAGGATAAAATGAAAAAACGGGATCAAGGGATGTTGGCTTATGACACAAGGAAAGTCAAAACTCTGGGAAAGACAGCATCGTGAAACTCTCCACCTACTTCGCTTCTTATGTGCATACCACGGAGGGGAGGGGTGGCTTGGGAGGACAACTGTGGAAATAAAGCTGAGTTTATAAAAATTCTATGCAAGTTACTCTCTCTGAGTTAGTTTTACAACTGAGGATTGCTGAATTCCTGGCCCAGAGAGCACCTGGTTATACAATGAAAAGTCGGTGAAATTATTGTCCATTTCCTTTACCTAACCCTAGGACACTAAGACACAAATTTTCTAAACACAGTGCCTTGATCATTGCACTAATACGTCTTCTTTTACGTTTTTTACGTTTTTACGTTTACTCAAATCAACTGACTTTATGAACACAATTTATTATGAGTTCTAATTCCCACATACTCATCCTGAAACCTAGCAATTTTCTGTAAAATCACCAGTGAAAAGAATTTATATCCTTCTATTATTCCAAGAGTAAATAATAGTTCTCCCTGAGAAATTGAATCCATTGTGAGGGTTTCAAAGACCTATTGTTGTCTCTTACTCACTTTAGATTCTTCTTGGGGTTTCTCAAGTCAGACTGTGGCTTCTCGTTTTCTGTCACCTGCAAAGAAAGGAAGAGGCAATAGGACTGGTACAACCTGGTGCTGACAATTTGAGGGGAAAGAGACAGAGTTTCCTTCCAATACACAAAAACATTTTCCCCCATAGAAAGGCAGTACAGAGTTCACCATCACCCAATTCAATCAATAGTAAGCAATGGGAAATGAAGTAATGGATCAAACACTTGTCTATAACTTTCAGCCTTTCTGGAACCATAGGAGATTATCACAGTGGTTACTTGTTCCTGGGGCAAATAAACCCTGCCTGGAGCGGCTTACAGTGAGGGCATCTTTCTGAGGAGACCACAAAAATCCAGTCTTGCCTCATCTAGCAGCAAGTAGCCTTAAAATACCCTATCTTAAGCCTCAAAATATATGGACTTATTATTGATTGAATCATGTGGATTGAATGCTTAAGCCCCTATCAGACGATTTCAGTTTCACAAATGATGTGGATGCAGTTTTTCTAAGTTCATAAATTTCCCGGCAGGGACTCCTGTTTAGCTCCTGTGATTGTGAGCTTGAACTGTCAAGCTGACGCAACCTGGAATCCTGGGAAGAGGGTCTCAGTCCAGTATTGTCTACACAGAAGCAGCCTGTAGGGGACTTAAGTTAATTGATGCTGAAGACCCACTGTGGATGGCATCTTTGCCTAGGCGGGAGAGTCCAAATCCCTACGAGTGGAGAAAGCAAGATGTGCAAGGAAAGCAAGCACATGGGCATGCGAGCACATGGGCACGCGGGCATGCACGTGCTCACTAGTCTCTGCTCGACTACGGGGGGGACCTGAAAAGCTGTTTAGCATTTATGCCACCTTGACTTCCTTGCTGGACTTCTTCTTCACAGAGCTCCACCAGCTCTTCCCAAAACCCGTGGTTATACACTTACCAGGCCCTTTGCTCCTCCCCTGTGGACTATCACTGGTCTTTATTACCTAGACAAATGAGCAGAATACTGAATCCATGAAACTCTAAGAGGGTGAGACTGGCTGGAGAAGGGCTCTGTGGCAGAATGGGTGAGAGACAAGGGGCAGCCTCCCACTGCCCACCTCCCTGCCTCTGCCTCCCACAAGCCACAGTAGTAGCCTCACCTTCTGGCCACTTGTACCCTGCCCCTCTGTAGCAGTCAGTGTGGCCTTGGTGGGCCCAGAGGCTTGAGGAACTGCCTGGGGCCAGGGTAGATCACACTGGCTGTTTCTTTTGGATACAAATAAGTAGGATCAGACAGACTCCAACAGCCTCTCCCTATAGCACTAATTCGGGGAGCAGGACCTGTGCTTTCCTCTGGATTACTGCCTCTGTCCACCACTGGGCCGTCCAGAACCCCAGTGACAAAATGTATCCCATATATCCTAGGCTACTTTGGCCTCCTTGTGTAGCCAATAATGGGCCTTGAACTTCTGATCCTCCTGCCTCCACTTCTTGAGTACAGGGATCACAGGCATGAACCATCTCACTGGGTTTATATGGTGCTGGGGATCGAACCCAGGCAAGCACTCTAACAACTGAGTTACATCCTATATTTAGAGCAGCAAAATGGTCGTTCTTGCTGACACCTGAATCTACAGAGGCTTCTAGCTAGGCCTGAGTCCTTGGCTTCCCCATTTTACTCTGCCTTGGCCGGTCCCTGCCTCCAAGAATGTTCACTTCACATACACACACACACACACGAAGAGAGAGAGAGAAATGAGAGTTCCTTGGAGTCTCTTTATTCTTTTCTGAATGTCATCCTCTGGGCGGTGCGCAGCCTTTTCCCTCAGACGTCATGGTGGGTCAGGAATGCTTCTCCTTGGGCTCAGGTATGGACTTCTCCTTGGTGTTTTCCTCAGTGCTCTCTTCCTGCTGGGCAGCTTCCATCAGCAGTAGCTTGCCTTTCACGGGAAGTTGCTCCTCCTCTTTGTCTTCCTCCTCCTCCTCTTCCTCCTCCTCCTCCTCTTCCTCCTCCTCCTCTTCCTCACCCTCTGATGACAGGGAGAAATTGTCCTGACTTACACAGGCCACAAGCTTCTTCATGGAGGACTCATGTCCACGGCTGTGGCCTGTGTTCTGGGCTGTTCCATGGCCCGTGGTGAACTTGGCACAGCGGGAACCCATTGCCCACTCCTGTCTCTGTAGACTAGGAGGGGAAGTGATTGGGGCAGAGAGAGGGTGTGAGGCTGGTGGGTGGGGCTCTGACCTCATAAAGGGGCTCCTGGCATCACCCTCCCCAACCTTGGAACTTGGAGCAGAGCCATCATTTTCCAGAAACTACTAGGTCAGATGGTCCTCCTATGAGCTGGGTCATCTAAAGAGTTGGGGACATTGGGGGGTGTTCTGGAGGCCAGAGGGGCACAGACTCCTCCAGACAGAGCTGTTGACCACAGCTCCTGGGCGACAGGAGCGTCTCCTGTGTCTCCGGCAGGACCCCCGTCACCTGTGGATCCTGCGCAGCCTCCTACATGAGCAGCTCCTGTGTCTGTGGTGATGGTGGCCCTGAATTTTGGTGAAACTCACTGTACCCAAAATTTTCATGAACAGAGACATTTGACTTGTGTGGCTTTCTGGAGGACATTATTAGAAGATGAATCCCTGGGGATCAGAGATCCCTCTGGGTGCTTTGGTCTGCCATTGCTATGAAGCACACCCCACCCCCCTGAATTGTATTCAAGAATGTCGCTGTGCACAGAGGCCCTCATACATGCACAGGCCTGCATTCACACAGGCTTTACGTTTTTTTTTCCCACATGATCTTGTGAATTTGCTGTTGACAAACGGTTTGAAGCCCTTCCCACCTAACCATGGTCACTCATGTTATCCCATCCTTCCCAGAACCCAAGGACCAAGAGACAGGAGTGAGATGACTTTTTAACATTTATTTCCTTTTACTTGGCTCTTGCATCAGCACAGATATCTGACCATAGTGCTGGCTTGGCCAGGAGCTGGGTCCAAGCAGGAGGCACTACCTGGGGTTGAGCCATGGCCTGTGAGCAGGTGGAATTTTTGAGCTATGCTGGGGGGGGAGTCTGCACCCTCTTCCTTTTATAGATGCAGGGGGCCCCTGGACATTGTGACATCAAAGAGGTCTAGGACCTCATAGATCATAGCCAGAGGGGGCCAGTCCAACTATAGGCATGAGGAGGGGAGGGCTAGACTCTATCAACAAGAGCCCCCTGTGAATCCAGAGCGTCTCAGAGTAGGAGGAAGGTGGCTCTGGTGAGACCCTGTGGCCCTGTTAGATATACCAGTTGTGAACAGGGTAGCCACATGGCACAGGACAGGTTTTAGGGTGAGGAGGATATTGACAATCACTAGAAAAGAATATGGAATGCCAGCTGCCTTCACGCAGGGCATTTCGTGCTGTGTGGATTTATAGCAAGAGCTGGAAGCTGGAGGGTTCCTGACCGGAGGCAGAGGGAGGCCCTGCAGGTGAACGGGCAGTGACGGAGAAGAGCTGAGAGGAGATGAAGTTTCTCTGGGCTTTGTCCAACCTGTCTGATGCCCCCATGAACTTAAGGGAAACAGAGGGTATCTGTTAGAATTAGGCTTGGCAACTGGTCACAGAAAATTAAAGTAAATGGTACAGAAAGGACAGGTGCTTCACAATACTTTCTTTGTCCTGCCGTCCCAGCATGTGCGGGTAATCACTTCCCAGTCAAAAAAAAAAAAAAAAGAAAAAGAAAAAGAAGCAGTGAGATGGGAGCTCACAGTGTTCTGAGATCCCTTTAGAGATGGCACATCTGGAGCGTGTATGATTAGACCCTTTGGGAACACCTGTTAAGCACAGGCTGGACCAACCACAGTGTGCTGTGTGTTTAAGAAATGTCACAGTGTGTCTTGTGATGAGGGCCACATGCCCACTGTCCAGACAAAAGCACTGAACCAACGTCATCATCTCGAGTTCAAAGAATCCAAGCCTAGCACTGTTCTGGCCCAAGATGGTGTCCGAGGCACTCTCAGCCCCAAGCACCCATGGTAGATGGACCAACTAAGGCTAAGAGAGAAGATCCAGCTGTGGACTTGGGATGGGTGAGAGGTGTGAGCCCTGAGGTAGGAATTTGGATGGATGAACAGGAATCTTTCCAAAGCCATCTAAGGGGAAGTCCTAGTTCAAGTCCCCTTGATTCCCCAGGAGGCACCTGGTGCAAAGGAAGCCAGGACCTCACCTGCAAGGCTTTATCCTGGCACCCAAAGCCTGATTTTTGTAAGACCCACATCTCAGGCAGGCAGAGGTAGGCCAGGGTCAGACAAAAAGTCATACATATTTCCCGGCTGGAACACGCTGATGTCTAGCTTGCCCTATCAGGGTCCCTAGTTGCAAACCCCAGTTCTAGGTCAGAGAGCACTACAGAGGGAGGGAAAGGAAGCTAAAAGGAAGAGCTGGACAGGTGTGCTTATCTCTCCCTGAGTCTCCATTTCCTCATCCAGAAGGGGACCAGCTTTACTGGCCTGTGTAAGGATAGGAAAACAGCAGAGTGGGCCTGGCCGGTATACGGGAGGCCGGGGACAGGGATGGATGGAAACTGGCCAGAGAGGATGCTTCATTCCTGTGCCACTTCTATCAGGAAATCCTGAATACAGGACTTACTTGGCCTTACTTTGGTTTATCTAATGCACACTCTGGGGACTGGGAAAGATAACTCAGTTGGTAAAGTGCTCACCATACAAGTATAAGGGATTGAGTTTAATTCCCAGAAGCTATGTAAAAATCCAGGAACAGTGATAACACCTGAAATTTCAGCACAGGGGAGGTGGAGACAGGAGGATACCTGGGGCTTACCTTAGCCTAATCAGTGAGTTCTGGTATACCCTGCCTCAAAAACTAAGGTAGGGAGTAACTGAGGAAGACACCCAACATAGACCTCTGGCCTCCTTATCCAAGAGTGCACACAGACCATAAAAAGAATCCACACTGCAGATAGTTATTGAACACATATGGTGTGGCAGGCACCAGGCTGGGGCTCTTGGTCTCAGTTTCCCAATCTGTCAAGTGAGAGCAGTAATGGTTCCTGCCTTGTAGGAGTACTGGGAGGGTTCAGTGTCTTAGCTGTCCCTGTTCCAGATACCCTGGGGACTTCCTGGATGGTGGCAAGGAGCGCAGGTGTGGCCCAGCTCCTCGGCTGCGTTTTGAAATTCCTCACTCACACAGACAAAGCCTGCTCATCTCAGCTTCTGTTCATCTGCTGGTGGTGGGTCCAGGGACCACGGTTGTTCCTCTGTACCCTTTCCTCCATTAAAAAGATGTTCCAACTGCACAGGTAGAAACTGGAATGTACCACGGGCTGGCCTCCATATCACACACTCATTCTCATCTTACTTTCTTCTTGTCTTTGAAAATAACTTGTAATTGAAATCTCTTTGCTGCCCTCAGCAGCGTCCCAGTCTTAAGCACTGTGCCTGCCAACCCAGGAGAGAAGTCAGCCATGGCTGGACCTTGCCAGGTCATAAGTCTCCTCTTCTTAGAAGGAAAGCTCTAGAAATTCATGTTTGCCAGTAAACAGTGGCTCTCTGAGGCAAACTCCTCCCCCAGCACCTTGATCATGTTGAAAATGAAGACTGCTCCTTCTACCTGTCTCCAGGATGATGAGTAGATACCCCAGGTTCCACAGAAGCCACATAACTAGCTGTGAGCTAGACACCCTCACATCCAGAATTCCTAAATCATAGGTCTCCATGATACACAGATGAGGAACCTGCAGCCCAGAGAAGCCGAAGAACTTGTTGACAATCACATAGAAATTGGTTGATTCAAAATCAGGGCAGTTTGATCATCTCCCCCCAAATCCACATAAACCATGAGCGCGATGCCCAGTGTAATGCTGCCATTGGTACGTCTCTCATTGATTAGTTTTCTGGACCTGTGAGTGGTTTTGAACAACAGAAGTGCCTTTTCTCATAGTTCTGGGGACCTGGGCTGGCTCCCTTGTCTGGCTATGGCCTAGCACTCTGAGCTCACAGCTGCCTATAGCCCACACCTCAGCCTCCCACAGCCCTCTGCATCTGGTCCTCTCTTAGGCCACTTGGGTTGGATATGAGGCTCTAATCCAGAATGGTTCCCAAGGGTTGAGATCCTTTATCTGACATCTGAACAGACTTCATCTCTATATCATAGTCTGGGGGCTGGGACATGAACATATCTTTTGAGGGTCATTGAAGGGATGTAGATGAATGCTCAGTGGGACTCGAGGAAGCTTTAGAGAGGCAATATAGCAAGTTAAAGGAGGCATCCCTATAGTGTGCATCTGTGTCTGGCACAGAGCAAGGGATCAGTATTTCACTTAGATTCTGGGTATTGTAAGGTGTGAATGAAACCCCCAACAGTTTCAAACTCAGGAGGATGGAAGGAGGCCTGGAGCCAGAATTTACAAAGGATGCATGAGGAAAGACTGACTTTTACAACTTCTCAGAGATCTAAGCCTTGCAAATAGCTCAGATAAGACTCCAGACCCCAAATTCACAAAGGACATGGGGCTTCCTGACCAGATAAGATTCAGGACTGGAGGAATTCACAAACAGCTGTAAAAAAGGACTACTTCCTGGCCAGAACCTTGCCTTAAACATCAATCAGATGTCATGGTAACCCCCCTCCCCTAAAAGCCAGAAGGGGGCTGAGGGTTTTTTTTAAGGCTTTGAGGACTGGAACTAGGAGGGGGCTTCGAGATTTGGACTGGGACTTGGGCTGAGCTCACTCCCCAGGGGAGTTTGCCTCTCTCACTCTCCCTGGGGGAGCTTCTCCATCCTGATCTGGAGCCTGGTTCCCCTGAGCCCCAGCCCCATCTCATGGGTGTGGAGGAGCTAGTCCCATCTGGTCTTCTCTCAATAAAGCTGGTTCCTGTTAGCTGCCAGCGGAGTCTCTGGTCCCTTCTGTCTGCTGTGTCTCTTGAACCCAGAACCTTACAGTATCCTTATATTTATAGACAAGTGTACCTCTCGCCACTTATCAAAAAATCTTCTTATAAGAGATCAAGACTATTACAGAGTTCTACAACTGGTCAAATGCAGAAAATAAGTGTCTTTAAGATGCCCAGCTCTAAGTGACACATCGACAAAGCAACCTCTGTATCGAAGGCTCAGGGAACAGGGCAGAACAAGAGGCATAACGAATATAAATGCATCTCTCAACTCTCACCAGCGAAGCTTCCTCATGCAACAGGTGGTGATTAACCCAGAAAACCACAGCTAGCCAAAGTACAGAAAATAAGAGACTGCAAAGTGCGTGTCCCTGGGTAGGGCACCTCTACCAAATCTCTGCCACCCAGGTCAGGGATCATTGTGGAAGAGAGGGTGGGGAGAGTGTGAGAACCAGAGGTGGTGGAGTTTTCCAGACTGCTGGTCAGTCACTCATAAGAACTTGCAGCAATGGTGACGGCATGCACAAGACTCATGCAAGCACAAACCAAACAAAAAGCAGCACAGAAGTGGAGAAGCGGGTAAGAAGCTCCAACCTTAGCTGAGGAACTACTGGTGAACAATGAATACCGGTAGAGTGAGAGTTGCTTTTCTTTAAGGGAATGACACTAGATAGACTGGCCAAGCTCCAATGTCAGACTCACACTGACAGACAGTTGGAGACATAATTTTGGCTTGATAGGCCTTCATATATATGACAGAATGTACCAACACCGGTTGGGTACAGATAAGGGAAGGGGTCTAAATACAATCAATATGTGTTGCATGGAATTGGAAAAAAATCAATTTACAAATTATAAATAAATAAATAAATTTTTTCAAGAGAAAAACAAGATCAGTGCCAGAAAAAAAAAAAAAAAAGTCTTTGGCCCAAAGTATAAAACATCAGAATCAGAGCTAGGCTCCCAATGAATCAAGACTTGTTATTACTCTGAGAAGCTCCCTCCTCCCAAAATGAAGTTCCAAACCACTTTGTATAAATAGAAACAACAACTTAAAAGTTCGAAGATCCATGATATTGGAATGCAAAAGACCTCATTCGTCTTAGTTTCTTATGAACACCTTATCACATCATCTATGGTGGATTCCAACTCATGTACCCAGTTACTAGAAATGCTTGTAGCCTTACTTATTTGAATAGTTCAACCAGTGGAATAGAAGAGCTGAGATCTACCCATGCCAAAAGAATTGGTGCTTTGTTACACAGTTAGTGAGGGGAAAAAAGTCCTTAAAAAAATCACTTATTTTTGTTTTGCTAAATGGTTGTGTTGTCACACTACCTTTCAAATATTTATGTTTACACCTGTAGATCTATCTGTGCTGCTCTCAACTTTGATCAGAGGAGCATCTTTTCACAGTTGATAATGATTAATGCAGAAACTTATGACTCATCAAAGTACTGAGTATCAGTAACTATGTGCGTTCCTCTGTGAATGATCATCTATATCAACCTCCCTCCGTCCAGTGCTCTGGGAACATGGCAGAAGAGGGGCAGAAAGAATGTAAGAGCAGTCAGAAGGGGAGGAGAGGTGTGAAATGATGACGCTGGACATGACAGATCTGCACACACATCAACTCTCAGCAGCTGTCACTGCCTGTTCAGATCAAGCCAGGCAAAATTCCAGCATGGCTGAGGATAACCTCCCGATGCTTAAGCAAAGGAACTACTGACAGTTGACGGCTACTGAGGGATGTGAGTCACTCTCCTTTGAAAATGTGGCTGCTAGTAGGTTGGCCACACTCGGGGAGATGGACTCATGCCCATGTGTATACAGACAGCACTAACTGGGCACAGGAGCTTATTAATAACAAAGAAAGTATGTGAAGTAGAGAGGCAGACAGAGGGAGAGCACTAATGGGAGCTGGAAGGAGAGAGTGGCAAGTAGACATTTTCAAAATACATTTTATGAATGTATGAAATTTGTAAAGAATAAATTTTAGGTCATATTTCTAAATATACATGTATAAATGATTTTTTATTTGCAGGTGAGTTTAGATTTTCAAAGCTATTCCTTAAGGAGGGGTGGATAAGAAGAGGGACATTCAAGGGCATCAGCACATTTTAGATTATTTTTTTCACTTTGAAATCTCATTCTTTGATTAATAGCAATCATAATAAAAATAATAATGATGATGATGATGATGATGATGATAATGATGATAGAACATAAACCCACACTTTGCTCTTTAGTCCCCATATTCAGTGACTGAAGCATTAAATATAAAGGATGTGCTGCCGCCATTGGCACCTATGGTTCTTTGAGTCCCCAAATTGCCTGTGGCTAATTGCATTTATAGTAAATTGAGGAAATAAACAAACTCAATTTGGCATCTACAAAAATATGACAGACTGGCATCAGCACAGCCAGAAGCTGCATTAACTGGTGATCCTGCCCATTAATTCCATTAAAAGTTGCTGAACTCAAAACCTAGCTCCAAGAGACATCTTCAGATTGGCTTAGGGACTAAGCAGGGGATGGTAGGAAACTACAGCTAAGAAGTCAACAACTAAAAGCTCAACCCTAGCTCCTGCCAACACACAGTATGTGTTTAAGAGACACATTTTCAGGGCTGAAGAGATGGTTCAGCGATTATGAGCACTGGTTTCTCTTGCAGAGGACTCGGGTTTGGTTCCTAGCACTCACATGGTGACTAACAACCATTTGTAACTCCAGTTCCAGGGGATCCAATACCCTCTTCTAACCTCCATGAGCACTGCACAACAGAGCTGTACTTATGCACATGCAGGCAAGATACTCATACACATAAAATAAATTTTAAAAACTTGAAAAAAGAGACACATTCTCTCTTCTCAGGGCTTAAGCAATGTGTCTGCTGCTGTTTTTCAGACATAGTTTTTAGCCAACACCCAGGTGGTCTCAGGACTCTTTTGTCTCCCACATCGTCTGAGTTCTATTGCCTCAGAAGACCAGAAATAGCTTTCTGTTAGGTTTTCATTGTAAAAGAAAGAGGACATAGTCTCAGCAATGTTGTTACCACCAAACATCTCAGAACACAGGGGTCGGACAACAGGACACTCACTAATCAGCACTGGACACAAGTCCTGGACCTCTTAGAACCAGTCTAGATGAGGTATGCTGAGTATTACAACTCGGGGTGAAGCTCTTCCATAACCACCCTAACCAGAAATGGCTTCTCTCACATCAGACACTTTACCTCTTAGATATTCATTGGGTTCAACATATATGCTTCTGGGAGAATAGGAATTCTCATAACGGTTGGTGCTTCTCTCAGAAACAGAAATGTCATTGGTGGAAATGCAAGTAGTTCCCACCATGCGGAGCTCCCTCAAAGAGCTAGCAATGAGCCTTCCAAATGACCTACAGTTTCCAATCCTGGGTATGCATCCACTGGAAATGCAACAAATGTATTGAAGAGACATCTGCACTGGCCTGTTTATTGCAGTAGTGTTCATAACAGCAGCTACGGTGTTTAAGCAATGTGGATAGAACTGGGAGACTTTGTTTCAAGTAAAATAAGTTAGGCACAGAAAGGCAATAGTACATGCACTCTCTTATACGTGAATGCTAAACTTGACCTCAAAGAGGTCTCATAAAAGTGGTTCCCAGAGCTGGGGAAGGGGACAAGGTGAAAATGGTTAAGAGAGGATGGTTAATGGGAGCATCGCTACAGTTGGATGGGGGAATAGCTTAGAGTGCTCTGTGTCATGTATTCTGTTATATAAAAACTGCTGCAAGAACTTACTGTGAGTCAGGAGACCCAGGGCGCATCTTCCTCCAGGGAAGGAAGCGGCAGAGAAGATGCAATAAGTATCTCCTGCACACTAGGTATCCTTGAGATAAACAGGATGCATTCCGACATCAGCAAAGGAAGTGCATGTCCAGCTAAGCAAACTGGTAAATGTCTTCAGCTCTGACCACAATTCCTTCATGACCTGTTAAGGTAATGAAATAGCTGCTATTAATCACACTGCTTCTTGATAGATGATGAATCACATAATCTAATCAGACATTAAACTCATGAAAAAAATATCACATATATCAAAGCAGAAGAGTTTCCCACAAAACCTTTTAAAAAGATATAATTCAGATTAGAGCACTTACATAGTAGAAGATAGTAGTGTAACTGAAAGGTCTCTTTCCTTTGTGTCAGTATGTAACACTGTGTGTGTAGTAACACAGAAAAAGAGTAAGGAGTAGCTAAGAGAATCCATAGACCTTGGACCACTCATTTCCCACCTTTACTGACTGGCTATTGTGTACAGAATATATAGTTGAAGCTCTGAGTGTGTCTTCTGCTTTTAAATATGAAAATAGAGGAGCTCCATCCTACATGTAGATCAATTTGGAAAAGTATTAATAGAATAGATCATTAAGACAACTGCTAAAACAAAGAAGTAGAGTGCAGAAAAATTATCTATAGTCTCTACTGTGTTCCAATACCAAGAAATAACTGTTCCATCAACACATAGCATGTAGGAAAGTTCTAATACTTGGAGTTAATTGTGAATTTACACATCAAGGCTAAACACTGAACATACCATTCAGTGAAAAACTACAATCTTGCTCCTTGATTGAGATTATAGTTGAGCAAGACAGAAATTAAGTAAAGTACCATCATGATACATTCACATACAAGAACTAGAGGGGGCAGGTCATCAGAAAAATGTAACTAATATTAAGAGACAAATATTTGTTAAGAATAGCACATTCAAGTTTGTTGCTGCACCTCTGCACTATTACGGGTTGTTTTTAGATAGAAGAGAGAGACAAGTACACAGAAAATTTTTAGAACAGCACTAGGCTGGGTGTTGTGGCTTACAGATGTATTAATAGTACTTGAGAGACAGAGGCAGGAAGGTGACTTCAAATTTAAGGATAGCCTGGCCTACCATATGAGATCCTGTCTCAGCCAAAGAGAAATCTTATAAATCTTATGAGTTTACTATGTGCCTAATATGCTTTTCCAGATGACATCACATTTTTATTACAGCATGGTTAAATAGTGGCTCTGCTATCCTTTCCTTTTAGTATGTAGGAAAAATTTAGAGCTGAGAGAAGTGATTTGGGGGGCGGAGCTGTAGCAGCTGAGTGAGCTGTGATTTGAATCTACCTGCCTATTTCCAAGCCTAGCACGCTGAACCTCCACAGACACACTGTAATATGGTCCATTCATCATGTATGGCATGGAGGAAAATCACCATGAACACCTGACACTGAAATGTAGTAAACTCTGAAGCCAAGAAATACGGTGAGTCCTGTATAGATACACACTCTGTGTGAATGGTAGCCCCCTTCCCTCTGGGTCTGGGGTAGGGAGTTTAAGGTAAGCCAGAGAGAGTGCTGACCTCCTGAAATGTGTTGTCAGAGCTACAAAAAGCCGGGCACCCAAATTCAAGTGACTTTGGCATCTCCTGGGTAGAGGGAGAACACTTTCCACCTGCCCTTGAACTCTGGCAATGGTGACCAATTGGCTCCATTACAGTGAATTTCAAGAGATGTTCAGGACTTGTGGAAAAGAGACTGACTGCAAAGATCTAAGCTAGGGTCGCCACAGACATCTTGTCACTGGGAGGAAACTGATGTGTGAAATGGAGCCTTGTCTAGGTGACAGGAACAAAAATCCAGCCCGCAAGAATTGTTTTCTTGCTTGTATTCAGCCAGCGGGACCTTCTGCCACCAGCTCTGTGGAGCTCTGTGAGCTAACAAAGGCCCTTTACATCATCTGTCATTGTCAACCGAAAGAGTCCTAAATCCCTCCTAGGAAATGTAATTCACAAGGAAGCTGAAGGTCTTGCCCAAGGTCATGATGTCTTTTAATGGACGAGTGTGTTCTTGAGCACAAATGCCCCCAACAACCAACTCCAGGTAGTCTAGTAACCCCTCACCACACTTGTTGGCATCAATAAATATGCCTTTCTCCCTGTCAAACAGGAGGGGTTTAAATACTTTCTGACCTAGAATCACCTATGCAGTGGCCTAGACCTTAACTCACTGTATTCTCATCTGTTCCCGACAAAAGGGCCACTGGACACAGTTTGCAAATGCACAAAGTCACCATGTCTTTAATTATCTTGCTGACATGCAAGACCAGCCCTGGGAGTGAGAGCTGTGAAGCCAACTGTCCCCCTCAGTGTGGTATCTGTGGCACAGCCACAGACGGCTTCTAAGTTGAAACTCGAACTGACTTTTAATTGGGTGGTTCAGTATTGCCTCCCGCCCACTCTTGCCACTAGTTTAGCCTCAGGCCACTAATTACCAGCAAGACAGGTCAGTTGTTGAGCCCACACCAACTCCATCATTTCTGACATCCTCCCGCAATGACAGGCCTGCCCTTTTCCTTTTAGCAAATCTGGGTTAGCCCAGGTTTGGCTCCATTTTTGTGAATATAGAACATTCAGTTTTTGCCATCCATGACTTAAATTATTTAGCTGGGATATCCTGCAGCTAAAGCATGTCTGTCCACTCAACACATGTTTATTTACCTGGGATCTTTCTGCACCCAGCCTTCTACTAGGTCTTACATATACAGAAGGGAGTTAAATATGCAAATTCTTGTTTCCATGCTGGATACTCCTGTCCAATGGGAGAGATGCACAGAAGCCTAATGAAGAATCATATAGAGAAGAAAGAAATTATGGTCTAAACCACAGGGAAAGAATATTATGGAAAAAAGCAGGAGAAATCATTTCAAATGAGGGAGAACAAGAAAGACTGTTGTGAAGATGTGGCCGAGGGGTCGTCTAGCTCAGTGGTAGGACATAAGCCACGCATTGACAAATGCCCTGGGTTTGATCCTCAGCAGGGACAAATAAGTGCTGATCAAACTGGGACCTAAATGAGAAGGTGGCTTGTGCCTTGTTGGTCACAACAGAAAGTAGAAAAATGCACAGAGATAACAAGAGCAGACACACACACACATGAGCAAGCTACTGGATTCAGAGCTAAACAAAGGTGAGAGGCTAGGGCCAAGAGGGAGGGAGCTAAAGACAAATGGTGAGATGTAGAAAGCCCCTTGTTCACCATGTCAGGAAACGTGGGTTTTGTTATAAGTGTAACAGGAGCCAGGAACATGTTAATTCACACCTTTGTCCATCAGTCCACTGAGCCTCTGGCCCCAGGCAAAAGCCCAAGAAGATGTCAATACAGGAAACAGCAAATTATCCGACTTCCTGAAGTTTGTACTATAGGTGGAGAACTTAACATCCATGGGTCTGATATCTCTCCCACCTGTGAAAAGATCGCTTTGGTTTTTCATAGAAAATGAAAGAAGGACAGCCAGACAGCGGCTGTGCAGCGTCTGCAGGACGCAGAGAAGGAAGTCTCCCCAGGCTTGACAGTGGAAGCCCTCTCTCCCGTTTTTTCTTCAGAAAAGTATTGGGTCCTGGGGTTTTCATTTTGTTTTTTGTTTTTTGTTTTTTTTTCCTTTTCACTAGAGTGGTAATGGCTTTGTATGGTTCCATTATTTCATCTCCCCAGTGGTCCAAAGAAATATGAGAAACCGGCTAGAGCTGAACTGCAGCTGATGGCCCAGAAATGACTGGAGCAGGGCAGCACCTTGGAGACTCTGTGAAGCTTTGCACACTGAGGCTGCATGGGGGCACAGCCTCAGGCTGAAAGGGGCAGAGGGAAGAGAACAGACTCCTCAGACCCCCAGCAACATAGCCTTCCCCAGTAGCCTGCCTCTCCATGGTTGTTGTTCGTTGTTCTTTTTCCCTTCCTTTCTTCTTATAGACACACACACACACACACACACACACACACACACGCGCGCGCGCAAGAGTTTCTCAAGGCAGGATAATCCAGTTTTGCTCATTATGTTTCCAGGCTTGCCTGGTTGGGAGGCCAAAGGAGTAGATAAATGTCCACTTTCCTTTATAATCCCCACCTTGGACTTTCAGAGTGATGCCTAAGAACCTCATTTTAATATATTACCTAGATTTTTTACTTGTTTGTTCCTTCACTTGTTCATTCATCATAAGAACTCTCAAAAGCACACTTCGCACTTCTGTTGTCTGTTCATTTCACAAACAAGGGCCAGTGGGATCCAGGAAAGATGATGTGTCTCTGAAAGCCTTTATTCACTGGGGTTCATGAGAGGCAGGGTGCCCTCATGGTAAAAGATGCAGATATGGGTCAAGTGCCAGCTTCTGTAGGCACTCGTTATGTTACCCTGACAACCTAACACCTCTGTTCACTTTCCTCATCCTAAGAGTGAGACAAGACCACATTCTGATTTGTTGTGGGTTTGATAAAGTAATAAAACAACATGTATATCCCAGATTTGGCACAGGTGTGCTTGTTGGTGCATGATAACCACGACGGTTGCTCTATGATTTTCTTTCTTCTCCTTTTAGGCAATATGGAGAGAGATCAGAGAAGTAAATGATGGAAAGATATTATAGATACCAGATTAGGTCTTTGTTTCTCTCTAAAAGCGAATTTATACCAGGGCAATGACCCCTTAAGGAACAGTTCCTTAGCCAAGGATAGAAGGAATGCCAGTCTGAATCTCTTATGTAAGTGAAGAAACAGTTATTCTGCAGAAGCAGAACTCCCACACTTACATCCCCTATGCTGTAGGAGCTGGGCTTGCAGAAAGCACCTCCTTGATCTCTCTCTAGAGCTCTTTCGAGCCTAAACTTAACTTGATTCCGCTGAAAACAAGGGCAAGAAGGAGAGGTGAGAAGAAGGGGTCATGTACAGGAACCTCCTGAGAAACAAGTTACAATACAATACACCGTGAGATAGATGATAGATAGATAGATAGATAGATAGATAGATAGATAGATAGATATTCCTCAATGACAGAAGAGAAATCCAAGACTTAGGAAACCAAAATACACTATTCAAGATTGGTGACCATGATAAATCAAAAGTCAGCTCTGTCTCCCTGCTCTAGCGACTATCTTCTTCCTTGACTCATCTTCATCCGTTTGGATGTGATGTTCCTAGACTCATGGTTAGATAACCTGAGTTGGGAAGCCAAGGGTGTCAAAAAGATGTGTATGGTCTGAGTGAAGGAAAGAAGAGGATGGAAATGAAGAAGTGTTTCCAAACAGGCTCTCAGTCTGCAAAAGAGGGAATGAGGCTCGCCGGAACGAGTGTGCCATAGTGTTGATGAGTTAAAGAGGGAATGAGGCTCGCCGGAACGAGTGTGCCATAGTGTTGATGAGTGACAGTGCTCCTAAGGAGAAAATCACAAGCCGTAACCAAGCTTCTCTGCTGAGGTCTTAAGCTTGTCAGGGATATTCTATTGCTGACTGTGACACTACCTTCTTGGCCTAGAACCTCTGTTCCAATTACTCCTCTCTGTTTGTTCTAGTGCAAGATACCAATGCTGTGACCTGACGGATGGGATTTAATCCTCATAAACCCAACCCAATAAGCACTGGCCACAGGATTTGATCCTGAGTTAGATCTACACCCTCCTTCACCAAATCACCTCCCAGGAATCCTCTGAAGGAGCTAAAAAGAAACTTTTTTTCTGTCCTCTCTTCCCATTCCATAAAAGAAGAGGATTTAGCTCAAGATCTGCACAGGACTTCATCCTTCAGCATGGAGGACCATGGGGGAAGTGAAACCGACATCTTAGAGAAATCTGGGGGGCCTATGGGAAAGTGGAACATAAATGTCATCAAGTCCAGAGCTCCAGGTCCTGGTCTACAGGTGAGTATTTCATTGATTCAGTGAGATTTCAGGTTTTCCTCAATCCAAAGGAATGTGGATCTATTACCACTTGGAATTCCATGAATGCAGCTGTATTTGGGCCATAAGCACAAAACCCAATAGACCAGGTTTTATGCCAAATAACTCCCTAAGCACATAGAAAAGAGAAAATATCTTCCTTAAAACTTTACTCAGTGCAAAACGATATAATTTTTAACAGCAACAGAAAGACTGACCTACTTAAGGAACCATGTAACAAATATATGGAAGACCTGAATACTGAAAAATTTTAAAGTATTTCTATGAGAAATTTAAAAGTTTGATTAAAGGGAGAAATACACAGTATTTATAGATTAGAATACCCACATTATAAAGATAATAATTCCTCCAAAATTCATACTTAGATCTATCTAATTCCAAACAAAGTCTCAGAAGATGTTGGGAGGAACTTACAGAGTAATTCTAAAAGCTGTGGAGATGGAAAAGATTCTGTTTTGCTTTACTTTTTTTGAGATGAGGTCTCTCTGTAGTCCCAGCTGACCATGATCTTACTATGTGGACCAGGTTGATTTCATAGAGCTATTCCTGTCTCTGCCTCCTATGTGCTGAGATTAATGGTGTGTGCCCCCACACCCAGTTCCAAAGATTCTGAATAGTGAAAACAATTTGAAAATATGATCACATTTGGAAGATTTATACCACCTAATTCTAAAGCACATTATAAAGCTACCAATGATTTTAACCTCAGCACCATTGACATTTTGGGATTCTTTCTGCATGGCAACTGTTCTGTGTATTATGGGATGCTTAGTAGCATCATCCTTACTTCTACCTACTCTCTATGAGTGGCACCACTCTCCCTGACTGTCACAACTAGAAATGTTATCAGACATTCCCAAATAGCTCTGTGGGAACCAAACTCACCCCCACTTCAGAGCCACTAAACCATAACAATAAAAGTAGTGAGAATTGGTAGTGACCTGAACAAGTCAGAGATACATAGCACTAAAACACACAAGTAGCGTATCTGCTCAATTGATTTTGACAACAATCCAAAGGTAATTCAATTGGAAAAAATGGTGTTTGAACAATTACATATCAATAAGAGAACCCCAATTCAATTTACATCTCATACTATACAGAAAATTATCTCAAGATAAACGTTAAACCTACATATAGTCTAATGCCACCAGACTCTAGAAAACATCTAGAAAAGAAGCACAATTTAAGGTGTTTATCGTCTAGGTATGACAATAAGAGTATATAAAAGAACAAAGTTGATTAAATGAATACAGTCAAAACCAAAAACTTCGAGCTGGGTGTGCTGGTGCATGCATTTAGTCCCAGGACTTGGGAGGCAGAGACAGGCAGATCTCTGTGAGATCAAGGCCAGCCTGGTCTCCAGAGAATGTTCTAGGTCAGCTAGGGCTAGAAGGAGATTTTGTCTCAAAAACAAACAAACAAAACCCTTAAAACTTCAGTTCTTCAAAACACATTAGTATGAAAATGAAAAAGAATCAATAGAGAGAAATGTTTTCAAGTCACATATCTGATAAAGGACTTCTGTGTAGAAAATAAAAATAGGTCTCAAGGCTAGTATGAAAAAAGCCAATAACCCAATAAAAGTAGGTTAAAAAATCTGCATAGATACTTTATCAAAGAAGGTTTGCAGATGGGGGTAGCAAATAGGTGCACGGCAGGACGCTCAACACAGCCAATTATCAGAGACAGGGAAATTAAAACTGCAATGAAGTTCCAATGCCTAAATTTATGAGGATTCACCATGTGAACTGTCGGCCAGCCTAAAGGGAATGGAAGCTAACGTCTTGCTGCTGGGAGTGAAAACGGCAGGATCACCTCGGAAGGCAAGTGCCCACTTTCTTAAAACAACAGACACATGTGGACTATGCTGGTTTGCAGGTCTTCAGCAGACAGTAACCTAGACTGGGTAGCTTAGAAGTGCGTTGTGTCAAGTCTGGGGGATAGAAGTCCAGAGTTTTCCCTTCTGAAGATACTGAGGATGAAATACTCTGCTGGTTTTTCAAGACTGGCTAGAAATCCTTTGTATTCTTGGCAGGTAGATGCCTCACCTCAACCTTATTGTCACATGGCATTCTTCCACATACATGATGTTTCTAAATCCCTCCTTTCATAAAAATTCCATGAATATCTGATCAAGTCCATTCTAATGGCTTTATTTTAAGTTGATTACCTCTATAAAGACCCTATTTTCAAATGATCACATTATGTGATCATGTGAGCTAGGTCTCTACCTTTCTCGGAAGGATGTAATACAACCCCTGATGCTTACTTCACAATATAGTCACTCCAATTCTGCAGAATTTACGCAGCATAAGTGAAAATACATATTTGCATGTTCACTACTGCTTTGTTCAGAATAGCCCAAAACTAGAAGCCAATCAAATATTCATCAACTAGCAGACCAGCAGATTGTGGTATATCTATACACCAGAATATCACTTGGCAATAAGAATGAATTAACTTGTTGATCCTAAAATGATAAAGATAAATGTGAAAACAAATGGTACTGAGTAGTAAAAGCCAGAGAAAGAGGAGTACGTCTTTCCAGACACCAGTTCTACACAACTCAAGAATGTAAAAGCAATTTATAGTGACGGGAAGTAGATGAGCCGTTACCTGGTGATGGGGAGAAGAGGAGATGTTGCTGTGAAGAGTAACAAGGAACCTTTGGGGACTGACTGGCTTGTTCACTCTCTTGATTGTGGTGTGATGTTCATGGGATGATATATGTGTCAAAACTTATCAATGTGTACAGTTTATTCAATTATACCTCTGAAGTATAACAGACTGTTTTTTTAAAAAGCAGGCTGTACATAAGGCAGAGAACCTGATAATGAAAACAGCAAGAAGCTGTCATGCTGATCTGATGATTCTATAGAGAAGTCAGGGCAGCTTCAAGAAATGGGGACGTTCCACCGTTTAAATACTTCAAAATAAAGCTTCTACCCTCATTGTCATATGGGAACATCCCCTAAAATGCCATAAATAATGATGTTCCTGTTTGAAAGAGGTGTGCTGCTTTAGGATGGAGGAAGAATACTTACAAATAGTGGCTACTGCCTTTAATTAAACAGGCAGGGGAAATGTTACCAAGTAAGACTCCCATCTTCTGACAATGCTACATCAGGTCATTTATTCAACACACTATACTGAGGTCAAGTTAGTGCCTCAGTTCTAGGTGCCAGGATGAGTGAAATGTGCTTCTGATCTGCACAGAGCTCTGACGGGGTAGGGACATGTGCAAGTTAATAAACTTCTCTTAAACTTCAATCACTCCTTGATAAAGAAGAAAATAAAGGAGCTGGTTTGAGAATTTAATGAGTTGAAGAATGTAGTCCTGAGTCTATGGTAAGTGAAAATTAAGATATCATCATCATCATCATCATTAGTCGTAGTGATACTGGCTTAGTTGTTACTTACGGTCCAGATGTGTCACTTGCTTTCTAGATGGTATCTCCAGCGGTGGGACATCTTAACCTTTTTATCCACTTTCAAAAACTTCAATTATAAGCAAGATGAAACTACTAAGAGACTTCTTACTTAACACAACAAATAAATTCAAGAGATAGTTATATAGCTTAGTAGCTCTTGCCAAGACCTAGGGCTAGAGAGATGGTAAGATATGGCTCCTGGCCTCACAGTGTTTCAGTCCAATGAAGAAAGCAGATAAAGGCTGTGATCTGGGATTAAGGTGGTACACAAAATGAAACAGGTGCACAGAGGGATGCCACTGGAAGAAGATAGCCACATAAGTCACCTGTCCTCCCAAGGGGAACAAACAACCACAGAATTCAAGGCAAGTTTATTCTTGATTTAGCAAAGAGTAGGAGTGTAGTTTGCCTACAGGACAAAGTTCCAGAAAAGGAGAAAGGAAAGAAGTATCAGATGAGGTAAACAGCAGCAAGAGCAGAGAGATGACTCCCCAACCACGAAGTACGTGCATTGTCCTGAAAACCAAGCTGGTGCTAGAAACAAATAGTGTATGCAAGTGAAAATATTCTTTACTTACAGCATTCGGCTTAAATGTCGCTGCTGTCATGGATACATAGGAATTCAGCTTGGGCTGCGGTGCCCTGGCTGACTCAGACTCAGCATACAAACATACAAAACCTGTCAAAGGATGGCTTCCAAGTCTCACACTTGTGCGCTCTCTATAAGAAAACTCAGCAGCCTATAAAATTAACCACCGCTGTGCTGCGAGAGTAGCTGCTGCCCTCGGGTCTAGTTTTACTAATTATTAGGTTATTGGAGACCACAAGTTTTCAGGACAGTCAGTCTACTGAGTTTGCTTTCTCTTGCAGAGAAGCATATATGTCCTGAGTTCTGCTTGTGTTTTGAGGCAGAGAAATTTAATATTAAACATAGACCTTACCGCTTGTCTTTGAATCTCTCTCTCTCTCTCTTTTTCTTTCTCTCTCCCACCCTCCCTCTTATTCTCAAGGTTCAAACTCCTCAAGGAGCTAAAGGACAGGGCACCTAAGATGCTCCTCTATGAGACAGAATGCTGCCAAATTTTTTAAAAAGCTAAAAGTTAACTCGATAGGCATTAAAATAAATGACAGGATGCATGAAATCCAATGGGAGCCTATGGGAAGGAGCCAACAGGGAAGCCCATATAAAGACGATTAGGATGCCATGTATGAAATACACAAAACTTCAATTAAAAATATACAAAATACAAAAATCTGCTTAGAACATTTATTGGAACCTATTCATAAAAGTTTCCTGACAGAAGGCCATGTGCTTCATCCCGATGGAATGGCATGTGCCTCAAAGCCTTAGAGAGTTGTGATCCAGTAGTTTATGTCGTCACTAATATGTCACAAAATGCTCAAACACTTAAACAATCAAAACAGGCATTTGGGAAGGTGCCAGACAAGTAACTTTGGAAGGACTTCCTGAGAGAAGAAAGGGTTCTCTGATGCACCATTTTTAAAAGTATTCATTTTATTGTGTGTCTAAATGAATTGTCAACTATGTAGCCAAATGCAATTCTGGCATAGTTGTTTCAGAGCGAATTTTGGAAAATGGACTAGTCATCAAAGATGTTATGTCATATTCCAACTGTCAAAATAACATCCACTGTACCATGTCTGCACCCAGAATGGTTCCAGCAACCAGGTTAGAGAGTGCAACAAGACTATATTTATTGTCTTGTTGACTGCATAACATACTGTTAAACAGATGAACATCATACAAGGCATGAGGGCTATCCTTCAGAATATTGCTAAGTCCCCTAATGAAAATTCAATAACAAAATAAAAGAAAGTAACATAACCTACATAATGACAGGCTGTGTGTTCCAACAGTAACAATCAGCTCATTCACCGTTTGTTGACTGTCTACTATATGATACACTCTATATTGGCACTGGGTGTAAAAAAATTCACTGCACTTAGCCTCTGTCCTAAAGAAACTCAGGTTAAGAAGCACAATTTCCCAGACCATTTTGATGACTGAACCTTTTTGCCCAAACTTGTGTTTCTTGAGTTAACTTGGGAAATGCTAGTTTTCAGTCATCTGTGTTTCAAACATTTCAAATAAGGGAAATGTATCACTACTGTTTGAAAAATTTCTATGAGTAAATGAGTTTCAACCAAAGTACAGGAACACAGGTAAGCCTTGGTCTGAGAGATATAGTCAAAGCAGATCTGATGAGCAAGGTGCAGGTGGGCCACAGGTGAGGGTGGGTCATTGCATCCCAGCATTCAGACGCAGCAGAGGAAAATTAAATTTGATAGGTAAGTTGAGACTAATACTGTGGGACCTAAAGACACAACTGAAGATTGTGTTCTTGATTAATAAAGTGATGTGACAGCTGGGTCTAGTGGCACCTGACAAAAAACCTAGGCTTCAGAAAGTCAATGCAGAAAGATCAATCCAAAGCCAGCTTGGGCTACATGATACCCTGTCTCAATAAAAAACAAACCCAAAGCAAAACATCACAACTACGATCACAACAAAAGTGAAAGTGATTCAAAGACAATCATATTTTAAAGAAATAACTTTAATCTTGAAAATGCTTAGGAAATAAAAGAGCCTAAACTGTTTTGATCAGAGAAACAGTCCATATGATAATGGTAACAAACACCAAAAAAAATTACCCTACTTAGAAAAAACACTCGCAAACTGAATAGAAAAAAAGATATAAGGAGATAATGCATTTTCATTTATTTTTTTAATAGTAGGATCAGCCTGGGGTATTAGAAAGAAAAGCATAAATCGTGGGCTCCAGAGGCAACTGGACCCAGAGTTTAGAGCTCTCTTCAGCAGCAGCACACTGTAGCCATCAAAGATCTTCAATTGTGAATTTGGACTGACTGGGTTCAAACTCAATCACTTTCATTATTTATTTTCATCTAAAATATTTATTTTTGTTATATGAAGTCACTTATATGCAAGACTTTACAACGTAGGGACAGTAAGAAAGTTTATACCTTTCAGCAGGCTATTGAGGGACACAGCAGCAATTCTAGCACTTGAGAAGTGGAAACTGCAGAAACAAGTTCACAGTCATGCTTTCTCCACAGCATGAGAGCTTCTCTCAAATAAACAAATATTTTCCTTTTCTACTGTAGGCTTCCAACAAGCATTTTCTAAGCATCTAGAGATGAGCCTAGGTGATGATGGCCAGACATGATGGCCACCTCTGGAGAAGCCACAAAACACACAAATGTTATTACGAATGCACAGGAAAAAATAAAAAGGAATCCATCTCCTGGCCCATGTTCAGAGACTGTGGCTGTCCTCACTCGTGTGCTTTACAGAAGCCAGAATTGAGCAGGATGCATTAATTTACTGGAGATTCCAACTAGACTTTCAAAACAAAGAATGAGGTCATCAGCCGGAACTAAAGACCAGGGGCTGACTTTGTGGCTCCTCGGAGGTGGAGATCATCTTCCCTCGTGACCGGAAAGGCAGAGAGTTACAAGATTCAACAGGAACAAATCATCCCACCTCTCATTTTTACACGTAGAGGGATTAAAACCAAAAGATAATAAATGATTTGACTAAGGTTCCAAAGCTCGTCAGAAGCCAGAAAAGCCTAGGAGTCACTCTGCCCGCTACTCTTTCAGGACCCTAGAAAGAACAACACTTGTTAAAGCTGTAAAACATCTGGATGGAGATTACACCGCAGGCTGTGGGAACCAGGAGCAGCATCCTTCCAGTGGGGAATCATGCCTCTCCTTTCGCTGAAGTTTTGTGCATCTTAGGTGGTTCCTCTGAAGCTCACTAAGACTGTTCCCAGTCTCCTACACCACAAGAAGCTCATTACTCAGGCCTGGCCAATCAGAATGCTTCCTCCTCTCTAGGCACACTGGTGAGTTCAGGAATGAACATGTATCCCAAATTAAGGTAAGTGATTCCCCACCTGCTGCTCACAGGATTTTTATTAGATTATCAGGAAAATATTTCTCTTCTAGAATCATGACCCATATGAACTCTGAAATCCTTGAGAACTCTTGGAGTAGTGTTATCTACCACAAGCATAGAGCCTGCAGAGATGGTGTGGAGGGAAGAAAGCAAAACTAAGAAACGAAAAGATAAAGCAAGAAATGTCATAACTAAGTCCCCTGCTTCCAGGCTTGCCTGAAACCTTCCTGTCAAATGAGCCAACCAATATATTATCTTAATATAGTTTAATCGTTCTCATTCGTAAGCAAAAAAGATTTCCAGAAAACACAAACACTTCTTTCAGATTAAACGTAGTGCTGTCATCCATCTCCAATTTGAAATATCTTTGTAGTACCATAATTTTTCAAAACAAAATAAAAAACCCAATCCCAATGAAAATGATGGCCCAGAAACTTTAAAAACGTCTACAAGAACTAAGAAAGATTATTTCTTCTTTATTAAGAACCTGTGAAGGAAGGAAGCATGATATCTTAAGATCATGACTTTGGAGAAACAGGCTTGTATTACACATTAAATCTTGACTCTGCCACTTAGCAACAATGTGACCTTGTGCAAGTTGATCATCCATTGTTTCTTTCATGACGTTCACATGTGATGATCAACATGGAGTGTTATATCTGGCCCGAATCCCACAGTAAACTCAAAATAAATGGTAACTGTTACTGCTGATAAATTATTACTGTCAGTTATTACACATTGTTGGGAGTGGCGTGCTTTAGTCCATTCAAGGTGCTACAGCAATTTCAAGACTAAATGACTTTCAACAGCAGAGATTTGTTTCTCACAACTGTAGAGGTTCAAACTCTAGGATCAAGCCACTGAGAGATTTGATTTGATGCCAGGTGAGGGCTTGCTTCTTGGATCACAGACAGTCATCTTCTCACTCTGTCCTCACATGGCAGGAGGATTAGGAGATCACCAAGGTCTAGTTCATAATGATATTACTCCCATTCACAAGGGCTTTGTTCTTGTGACCGAATCGTCTACCAAAGCCCCCTTTCCTGCTGCCGTCACCCTGGGGGTAGTCAGCCTGGGAAGGACACAGACCATTAGACAAGCACGGTAGAATGTTCCAACTAAATGTTGTAAAGGTGCTAACCGTTCGGGATGCAAAACAGAATAACCTACAATTCATGTCCTTCAAGGAGAAAATAATCCTATTCAGAACATCAGAATGCTGGTAAGTGTTGAGAAAATATTGGTTGCTCCAAACATGCTGGAGTTCAGGGATGACGGAGAATGACATGACTTGAATCCTTAGAAAAAAATGCTGTTGTCTGAAAATTATACAATAGGAAGGATGCATTACTCTTCCTCTTTCTGTCAGCAGACACATGCGGAAGCAACTCTAAAATTGGAGAATGTAGTCAAGTGTGATTCTGCACACCTTTAATCAGGGTACTCAGGAAACAGGGCAGGTAGAGCTCTGTGAGACTGAGGCCAGCCTGGTCTTCGTACTGAGTTCCAGGCCAGATGGGGGATACAGAGAGACCCTGTCTCAAAACAGAAAAACAAAACACAAATGTGGACTAGAAGGTGAACAGAGACCTAAATAATGACACAGTCAAGATCTCCAGTCCCTAAGAAGAAAGGACTTGCCTGAGTCACACCCCCAAGCACAGGAAAATGAGGGCAAGAAAGAACTGAGTCTTCCCAGATTGGGTGTTTCTCAGTTTTGAGCCTTCTCTATACTCACTTTGAGAGGAGCAGCCAAACCATGCCATAGGCGGCCGATTACCAGGCAATTCTGACCTCAGCTCCTGCCAGGTCTTATTTCCTGTGGTGTCTGCTTTGTTATTAGTTAACGCCATATTTCAAAGGGTTCAATTTGCAGCTTGCTGAAAGGCACATGACTTTTCTCACGGTCCAGTCATCCTCACTCCCAAACAGCCATTTTCTTACATAGGGTCAGAAATAAGAACTGGAATTGTGGATTCTCAGTTAGATGATTTTGCTTTCTTTATCAGGAATATGAGACAGAGACAGAGGAGCCTTGCCCTCTGAGACCAAATATTCCAACTCTTACCTTTCTGGAGAGCATTGCAAATTTGAAACCCAGTTAGCATCTCTGTCCAGAGATAATTCTAGCCTGATTTAACTCATAACTTTTTGTGTGTGTGATGTGGAATCCTTGTTAGCTCTCCACTTTAACTTACTGTACAGTTTAGAATCTCAAAAGAACAAATATGCAATACTTCTTACTTTTCAGACTTCAGTTAGGAACACAATGAAAGACATGAAGACTAGCAGGCAGCGTGGGGTATCCTGTCTCCATTGCGCATTTATAGGGCTTTGTTCTAGAAATTCATACCATGTAGCCATGGATTTAAATTCATCTTTTGAAACTTCCAAGATTCTTAGTACTGACAAATCACAGAAAATTGTCCATTTCCCCCTCTTCTTGAGAGCCTCCTGGCTCCCGTCATCGTCACCAGCTGGATTATAGCTCACTAATGGTAGTGGATTCCAAAGAGACAGAAGGCAGTTTTGGATTCATTTGTTATTTTAATGACAACGAATCACCCCATAAGCCTTGTTAAAATCTCATTTAATCTGGAGAAAATAGAAGCACCGAGACACTTAAATGGGAACAAGGTAATAGCAGCATCCATCAAAGCAAAAATAATGTAGTGGAAGGAGATCCAAAGAGGAGGTCCTAAGAGGCTCTTGACCACTGTGGGATGAGTCAGAGCTATCCATTTAACTACTTAATATTAGCTACCTTATTGTTTAACTCTAGCTTTATCAGAAATAGAAAACCTTGCACACTTTTTCTCAAACTTCGGGTGCAAATAGTTACAGAAATCTTAAGTCAGAGTGAATAGACACAAGGAAACGGAAGGAAAAGATGATAGACCACACAAGGTCTTAGAAATAGTCATTTGATAATAGTCTGTCAATCTTACAGATGAACACACTGGAGTCATTGTGAGTGCCTCAACGTCATCTGAAATATCACTTGCCAGTCCTCATGGTTCTGGTCTTGGGTCTGCCATGTATTAGCCGCTTAATCTGAGACAGTTTACTAAACTCTTCCATGCTGCAGTCCCTCTGCCTGCAGATCACCACCGCCTAGCTCATGATGTCATAAGAAGTGAATAAGATGTGCCCAGGAAATGTTAGTCACCTAATAAATGCTTGGAAAGTGTCTGGAATGGCTATTGTTATTTTGCTGTGAGATTCACTACAGCGTCCCTGCAGAGAGGGTCTGTCCCCTGGCCTTTCCTCCGATCCCATTTCTCACTCAGCTTCCTTTCCTTGAAAGCTCATTTGCTTTCAAGATGTGTCTTATAAACAGAGTGTGGACTCAGAAGACCTGGACTTTAGCCTTACTTTTTCCAGGCTCTGTTTTGATGACCTTGGGAAAATCACTTATGGATCACTCTCTCAGTCTCCTTATATATGAAATAGGAAGTGAGATCAGTGATGTCTGGAGACCTAACCACCTGCTGTTACAACAGATGTCATATTTAAACACTAACCAGCTGCCCAGTCACTTCCTGAGGGATTTCTGGTCAGTGTAAGAAGCTTCTAATGACACTCAGCCCCAATGAGAACCCCTGACCTCATCTCTCCACCCACTGTCCCTTTCAGAATTACTCTGCAAAACTTAAATGATTTGAGAAAGGCTGGATCGATCTGCTGAAAGACCCACCTGTCTCTACTCTCATGACTGCCAGCTTGTCATGACCTGACGGTAGAGTGCCTCATACTCCTCCCACAGGGCTTCTAAGCTACTTCTGAAGAACCCTAGTTATGAAGGGATAGGAATAGTTACTGCTTAAAGGATCCACAACCACAGCATTTTCACTTTAAGCACCCTATGAGCTTAATACGTGGAAGTCACCAGAAGAAACGGAGAAGAGTCTGGTCATGAAGTTCAGAGTATTCATGTTTACAAGGCAGCATCGAGGAAGCAGCTGCACTCACTCCCAACCCACGGATGCCACTCTGCCTCTGCCTCTGTGCCTGCTTCAAGATGTGAGCACTACAGGAGCTTTCCACTCCGGTCACCCCTGCCACCTTACCACGCCTCCCCACCACGAAGGACTCTGATTTTTACCAGGAAGTCTTGGCAATGATGAAAAATGGATAAATGAATTAACATCTTCAGATCTAAGTCTATCCTTGATGAAAAAGCCAAACTGAGAGAGGATAGCCCCGCAGTGAGAGTGGAGGGGTCACACTTAAGATACAGCCTTGGGTCTCAGAAGAGACTTCAGACTTTTGAACAGTGTTGAGACTATTAGAAGCTATGACTGCTGGGAGTTTGGAGAGATGACTCAGCTGTTAAGAGCACTGGATGCTCTTGCAGAGAACCCCCAGGTTTGGTTCCTAGCACCCACATGGTGGCTAACAACTGACCTTAACTACAGTTCCAGGGTAACCAACATCCTCTTCTGACCTCCATGGACACTGCATAACATGACTACACTTACATACATGCAGACATAAGTCATACATGTTAAATTTTTTAAAAACTATAAAGATGAAAGGAAAAAAAAGACAGCATCTGATTTCCAAATCTTCGTTTTGGGGTAGGGCCTCACTTCATTGCCCAGACTGACCTCACACTCGGAATCTTTGTGTAACAGCCTCTCAAGTGCTGAATACAGGCCAGTACCACCAAGCCCAGCTTTGTGTCCTTGACCTGTCTGAGGATGTATCGTATGCCAGGTATTATTCTGAGAGCTTTAGCTACAATAGCTCCATGAGTCCTCACCACATGGGATGGGGATACCTTACTTTGGACATTTTACAATTACCAAAAATGAGGCATCAAGTTGGTAATTTTACTGGCCACTTCCACTAAGGTCTTCAAGATACGTTTATAATGTGTGTTTTCTTCCTTTGGAAGCAGGCTTTTCTTATTCCACTACAAGCATTAATTAAGCTTTCTTCATGTCAGTGTAGCAGATACATGCAATCATTAAGAACTATTGAAACACTCAACAGGGATATTGATGTTTCGTATAGTTCTTCCCTGACATGATTATTACTGACAATTTAGACTTATGCATGTTAAAATAAATTGACCTGGCCTGTGCAGCTGTGTACAAGCTGACTGATCTTTCATTACTCAATTTTATATCCTTGGATGAAATGTTACAGTTGTTGCATGAGAAACAGGGAAACAGTTCTTATCCTTGCAGCAGACTGGACCATGTGAATTCAAAAACTTTCTTTTTCCCCAAATGTCTCTTTTAAAATAAACTTTCCTTTAAGTTTGGATTATTTGGTTCCATATATACATCTAAGATTTACTGTACGGACTTGACTTTTGTGGTTATGGGAGCTGGAAAGGTTTCTGTTCTGCTATTTGTAAGCTGAAGACCCAAGAAAATGGGTGGTGCAATTCTAGTGTGAACCTGAAGGCTTGAGAACCAGAAAAGCTGATGGGACGCGAATCCAAATCTGAACTCTACGGCTGAGGAACACCAGCCGTGCGAGCGAGAGGGTAGAAGTACAAGAACCCAGCTCAACCCTGAGGCAAAGAAGGAAATTATTCTTTCCTCCACCACGCCTTCTAGTCTGAACCTTGGTGGATTTGCTGAGGCTCATTCCTCCTGGGGAGGACAATCTCCTTCACCCCTTCAACTTATCTGAATGCTTGTCTCATGCAGACGAATGCAGAAATAATGCCTTGCTAAAGTTCTGGGCAGCCCATGACTTAATTAAGCTGACACACAAACTTGGTCATTGTTATTTTGAATTGGATATATGGAAGACAAATCATAGCAAAATAATTATAATGATGACATTCTTCTCTCAATTTAGATCTTAAAGACAACCTTTTAAATCTTAAGGTATTCCACGTATTCACGTTTATTTATTAAAACTATGAAACTCTGTAGGGTCTGGAATTATATTAGACAGGCTTGTGTTGCCCTCATATCTTAGACAAGTTCGTCAAACCTAGGAGGTACAAGAAAATCAACTTGGAGAAGAAAATAAGAAGTCCCTGAATGAGAGAAAGGACTTACAAGGTCAGTTGTTTACAATAAAATGTAACTCCTAGGCAAAAGCCCTTGCTGAGTAGAGGCCCCACTGTGTGCAAATTCAGCATTTAATAGCTAAGACATCAACTGGAATGAATGTTCCCTCCCGGAGGTCTTCACACAAATCTCTAGCTCAGCCCAAATTAAAAGCAACTGTGGCCAACATCTTAATTTTTCCCCTTGCTAAATTACTATGGAGATGAATTTTATCAACTTAATCCATCCAGCTTAAACTAATTCTTCATTAAAGTATAACTTTCTCCCACGGGGAGACATCTAAACCCAGCAGGTGTAAGCATGAGCACCTCCAGTTTGTTTTAATTATTTTTCTTAAATGAGAAGCTGAACACATTTTGCCAAGGATTAAGTAACCTCAGGTCTCACAAATTCGAGATTCTCAAACTGAATCGATGACCTCACCTATCAACTCTTTCACAACTGGAAGAAAATCATTTCATGCCACCATGGAAGAGGTATCTAAATGATGCAGGAAGGTGACGAAGGTCTTGTTACGTTCATTCTTACCCTGATATTGTTACTAAACTCAATACCTGTAGGTATTATTTCTTCTTCAATCTCTAGTTCATTTCAAATGAACAAGATCAGTTGCAAAAGTTAAATCACTCATGAGAATAAGGAGACAAGCAAAAGACTCAGAGACTATCTGCAGAGACATATATGACAAAAGACTGCCATCCCGGTACACGAGCATCACTTGATACTATGCACTAATCAGAAGAGGAAACCAAAACAACAGGATGGTTCTGCTCACTGGACTGGCTCAAATCCAGAACACTGACAATAAATGCGGTGAAAATACAGAGAGAGGGTCAGGGAGGGCTCAGTGGATAAAGCGCTTGCCACACGTATCTGAAGACCAGAGCTCAGCTCCTCAGAGCCCACATAGAGAGGGGTGAGTTGAGAACCACCTTTCATTCCAGCTCAGCAAGCAGGCACAGAATCTCCCAGGCAAGCTGGCTAGCTGCAGTAGCCAAATCCCCCAGCTCTGGGGTTCAGTGAGAGAGCCTGCCTCAGTAAGAGAGAAGTGGGAGTAAATCAAGGAAGCCACCCAACATCAACCCATGGTCTCCACATACACATGCACTCACACTATCACACACGTGTCCATATTCATATAAATATGGATACGTACATGTACACACAACATATATATATACAAACACATATATACATGCAATGTATACATATTCACATACATGAACACATACACACAGGTACACAGGATATACATATCCACACATGTACACGCATGCACACATATATACAGAACAAAAGTAATTCTCATTTAGTGATGGTAGGAATACAAACACTCCAGTTCCTTTGAAAGAGAGTCTAGTATTTTCTCAGAAAACTCAATGTACACTCCTCATACAGCCCAGCAACTGTCACCTTAGCCTGTATGCGAGAGGAACATGGCTCCACCCAAAAACATGCCCTTAGATGCTGATATCAGTTTTATTTGTAATTGCTCATGCTTAGAAGTAACAAAGATAGTTTTTAGGAGATAAATGGATAAACTGTGGTACAACCAGGTGCTTCAGGGTTACTAAGGACTGAAAAGAAAGGAGTTACAGAGCCACAAAGTACATGCAGGAACCTAACGTGTTACTAAGTGACAGAGTCTGATCTGAAGAATACGTGATTTCAGCAAAATGACATTTGGAGAAATGAGAAACTAAGACACAATAAAAATACCAGTATTTGCCACTAGCTTGCAGGGTTAAGCAGGGGAGGAGAAATAGTCTCTTGTTGCTATCATCATGAAATCACATCATGAGAAATTTGCCCAAACCCTTGGAGCACCAACACCAAATGGGAACCCTAATGCACACTACAGACTTTGTATGACTAGGAGGTGTCACTGCAGGCCATGCAGTGGTGGCCCATTTCCTAATCCAGTGGATGATGTTTCACAGTGAGTGAAGGTAGGCATGGAAATGTAGAAAATGCTCCACAAATTCCTTTCATTTTGGCTGTGAACCTGAAACTGCTCTAAAATAATGCCTGTTCAATAAAAGCTGACACTTCCTAACCTCAGAGTCAAGCCATATAACACATCTCACTTCTATTATCAAACAAACATGTACATAATGGTTTCAAGGCCCAGTCTCACACAGTTCCCAGGCTGCCTGCTTCCTGCTCCTGGACTCCAGTGATCACCATCCTTAGCTGTGAAAGTGGCTGGGTCTGCGGGTGTGAGCCACCTAGCTTCCAGGTCTGCTGCTCATTCTTTTTTCCTTGTGGAAACATGGCCTTTGTTTGTAGCTCAGGCTTCCTCAGACTCGATATGTAGCACATGGTTGTCTCAAACTCAGTATCTACCCAAGGCTGGCCTCAGACAGATCCTGCTGTCACCACCTCTCAAGTGCTGGGATTACCAATATGTGTCACCATATCTGCCTATCTCTGCTTATACATAATTACAGAAAAATTCCCTGCCATTTTGGAAATATGAACTAAAACAGATACATTTAGAAAATGTTAACTTTTTCATTGAATTTTGGGGCATTTCATACAAAACATCTTAATCATCTTTATGCCCTTCCTCCATCCAGAAGCCCCCCCCACAGCCCACCTCACCAGATTTTATGTATTCTGTCATATATGTTAAGGTCTATTGAGTCAAGTTAGGGTACCCAGACGTCTCTCAGTGCAAGTTCATCTACTGGGGTCTGGTCAACCTAGCTAGAGTCTCTCCCTTATCAACTTTCTCTCAGCCAGCAGTAATCAGATGCCAACAGTTCTTTGGCTAATTTTGGGGGCTGATGCCCATTTCCCCAGTACTATGCTGGGTTTTTGTCTGGTTGAGTTTGCATAGGTCTTGTGCATGCCAACACCATTGCTATAGATTCATATGAGCGAAGTTCCAGGAGCCTATAAGACTCTCTTTCCATATGGTCACACATCTCCTCCCCAGGCTCTTACAATATGTTCCACCCCCTCTTCCACACGGTACTGGAGCCCTGGATAAGTAGAGTTTAATATAGGAGTTCTGGCCAAGGACCCAGAACTCTGAAGACTTATTCTCCATGCTTTGGTCATTTGTGACTTTCTGTGTTCATCGCCCTCTGTTGCATGAGGAAATGTGGTTGATGAGAGCTGAGAGATTCCTTAGTGTTCTCTCCACCCCTTGTTCCACTATGTTCTGTGAGCCTTAGGTGTAGTGGTTCCATTGTAGATGTGTCACATAGGGTTGGGTAACTCATAGAGACTTATTTTCTGTGTATAACCAATTGTAGAACTCTATAATAGTCTCCAACTGTTGCAAAAGAAGCTTCTTTGATTAATAGAGTGGCATAATTTTCTGTAAATAAAAGGATCCATATTTAGCATATAGTAAGAAGTTACATTTGTCTAGAGATGTTATCACATCTCTTGGGATTTTCTTTAAGAACTATGACCTCTCCAGTCAGGTTTTTTTTTTTTTTTTTTGGCTATATTTATAGTACCACATATGAGTTCCCTCCCACTAAGTGATCTTTAAGTCCAATTGGGTAGCTGTTGATTACCCCAAAATAAAAGGGCCACTATTGCCCCTGTATAGTTTGCTGTGCCTGTCGTTGTGGTTATTAAGCCTTAAACCTGGGGTTGGATCATCAATTGATTTTTTTCCCTTAGCAGCTTGCATCATGTCCTCCAAAATTATGAGAGTTAGCCTTCAGGGAGGTGACTTCCGGATCAATTCCAGCTCCATTGAACCAAGTCCTGCTTCTGAAGTATCTCCTGTATTCAGAAATAGGGTTTTACCTTCAAGTTCTGGGAGGCCATCAAAGGTTGTGGCAATAGTATGTGTAACTTCAGAAGTCTCTTAGACTACCCTTGCCAAGATCTCAAAGGAAGGTTTCTCCTGTCCAGCACTGTGTCTTGTTACAGAGCCTTCAGCTAGACACATGGACTCATGTAGAGATAGTGTATTTGTAATTTTTTCAGTAGGCTTTTGAACTAATACATTTTCCTCTGGTTTTGCACACCAGCTAATCATTATTTATCTCTCCTGTCCCTCTCCATGTTTAACCCTCCCTCCTCTCTCCCCAGTTAAAGTACTACATTTCCCCATTTCTCCTTTGATAATACCTGTCTCTTATGATTCCAGCCCCCGATTCTTGAAACTATCTTCTCCCTTAAACCCAGGTTCCTTGTATAACACTTCCTCTTCCCCTCCCAGTTAAATACCTCCATTTATTCGTTTCCCCTTGGTAACACTTGTCCCCTACTGCTCTTATCTCTCAGGTTCCTTCTTTCCCTTGACCTCCATGGTTTCTTTCCATTGTCCTGGCTTCTGTAGGTACATCAAGATGTACACTCCCATATAAGGATTTGGTGCTAAGATCCACAAATGAGGGAGAACGTAATTCATTTGTTTTTCTGTGTCCATGTGACTTCACTTAGTATAACAGTTTCTAGTTCCATCCATTTGCCTGCAAATTTCATCTTTCTTTCATGCTGAGTAGATTGCCGTTGTGTAAATGTACCATACTTTCATCATCAGTTAATCAGTTGAGGGGCATTTAGGTTGCCTCCATTTATTTGCTATTCTGAAAAGAGCAGCAACAAACATGAATGTACAAGTATCACTTCAGTAGGATGAGCCTTTGGGGTATATGCCAAGGATTAGTATATCGAGACTGTATTTTTATAGAGACTAACTTTCATTTTTTTGAGTTCTCCACTGCTTTCCATAGTGGTTGTATGAGTTCACAATCATACCACCAGTGAGTGAGAGCTGCCCTCCCCACATCCTCTCCAGTGAGTGAGAGCTGCCCTCCCCACATCCTCTCCAGTGAGTGAGAGCTGCCCTCCCCACATCCTCTCCAGTGAGTGAGAGCTGCCCTTCCCTACATCCTCTCCAGCATTTGGTATCATTTGCTCTCTTTATCTTAGCCATTCTGACTGGGATAAGATGAAATCTTCAAGGGATTTTGATTTCCATTTTCCCAATTACTAGGGGTGCTAAACACTTTTTAAGGTGTTTCCCAGTCACCTTTATTTCTTCTTTTGAGAACTCTCTGTTCAGATCATTAGCCAGGTCTTTTAATTGGATCATTTGTTTTCTTGATTCTTTGTTTTGGGGGTACTTTATATATTGTGGATATTAAGCCTAGGTAAAATGTGTAGCTTGTGAAGATTCACTCCTGCTCTGTAGGTTTTCTCTTCACTTCCTTGGTTGTTTCTTTTGTTGCACAGCAGCTTTTTAGTTTCATGAGGTCCCACTTGTTGACTGTTGACCTAATTCCTGTGGAACTGATGTTCAATTTTCAAAGCCCATTCCTGCATCTGTACCTTGTAGGATACTGTTTTCTTCTAATGGTTTTGGAGTTTCAAGTTTCACAATGAGGTCTTTGATGCTTTGGGATTTGACTTTTGAGCAGGGTGAAAGATTAAGGGTCTAGTTTCATACTTCTGTAGGTGGAGATCCAGTTTTGCCAGCACCATCTGTTGAACATGCCATCTTTCCTCCAGTGCATGTTCTTGGCATCTTTGTGAAATAGCACATGGCTGAAATTGCATGCACTCATACATGGGTCTTCAATTATGTTCCACTGAGCTATGTGCCTGTTTTTGTGCCAATACCATGCCATTATATGATTATAACTCTTTAACATAGTTTGCAATCTTGTCACCTCCATCCCAGCATTGCTGTTTGTGCTCAGGATTGCTTTGACAATCTGTGGTCCTTTGTGATTTTAAGATACTTTTTTCTAATTCTTTGAAGACTGTCATGGGGATTTTGGTTGGGATTGCATCAAATCTGTGTATTGTTTTTGGTAGATGGTCATTTGCACATTAATTGTTCTGAACCATGAGCACAGGAAGTCCTACCATATCCTGGTGACTTCCTCAGTCTCTTTCCTCAAATATTTAAAAATTTCAATAAATATTTTAAATGTCTTTGATCAAGTTTATTCCCTAGATATTTTATTTTTGAGGCTACTGTGAATGGAAGGGCTTTCCATGTACTGTTACTCCAATTGCTTGTTATTGGTATATAGAAAAGCTACTGATTTATGTAGATTGTTTTTGTACCTGCCACTTTTTTGAAAGTGTTAATTATTTCTAGGAGTTTTTTTGTGATCTTTTATGCATACTAGCATATCCTATGCAAATAGGAATAATTTGACCTCTTCTTTTCCAAGTAGCATTCCTTTAATTTCCTTCTCTTCTCTCATTGTTCTACCAAGAATTTCAAGCACTATATAAAAAAGAGTGGAGATAGAGGACAGCCTTGTCTGATTCCTGATTTTAATGGGAATTCTTTCAGTTTTTCTTCATTTAGAATGATGTTGGCTATTGTGTATTGCCTTAATTATGTTGAGGTATGTTCCCTCCAGTCCACCTCCTTATAAGACTTTTATCAAAAATTCACATTGGAAACTGTCAAAAGTCTTTTCTGAATCTATTGAGATGATCTTGTGATTTCTGTCTGTAAGTCCATTTATATGATTTATTACATTTATTGATTTAAGTATTTGAATGACACCTGCATCTCTGGAATAAAGCTGACTTGATCACGGCGGCTGATCTTTTTGATGTATTTCTCTATTTGGCTTGTGAAGATTCTGTTTAGAATTTTGTATCTGTATTAATTAAGGATATGAGCCTAGAGTTTCCTTTTTTGTTTTTACTTGATTTTGATATTAGAGTGATGCTGGCTTCATAGAAGGAGTTTGGATGTTCTCCCTCTGTTTTTATATTTTTGAATAATTGAAGGAGAATTAGTTGTAGATATTCATTAAATGTCTGTTTAAATTCTACTATGAATTCATCTGAGCCTGAGGTTTTTTTTTTTTAGTTGGGAGGTTTTGTATTGCTGCTTCAATTTCCTTATTTGTTATGAGTCTTAAGTTTTCGATCTCGTCTTGATTTAGCTTTGGTGGTTCTCATGAATTTAGATATTCATCCATTTTTTTAGGTTTTCAAATTTAATAGAATGCAGGTTTTTAAAGTATCCCCTTATAATGCTTTGAATCTTTTTGGTGTCTATTGTGATGTGTCCTCTTTCATCTCTGATTTTGTTGATTTGGATTTGTACATTCATTCTTTTGGTTAACTTGGCTAAAGATCTATCTCTTTTATGTTTTCAAAGAACCAGCTCTTAGATTCATTGATTCTTTCTACCATTTTCTTTGTTTCTATTTCATTACTTTCTACTCTGATTTTATTTCTTCTTGTCTCCTGGGTTTGGGTTTTGTTTGTTCTTGCCTTTCCTGAGTCTTGAGTTGCATTGTTAAGTATTTTATTTATGCTCTTTCTGATTTTTAATATGGGCATTTAGAGTTACAAACTTCCCTCTTAGGACTGCTCTTAAAGTGCCCTGGGAGCTTTATTATATTGTGTTATCCTTTTCATTTAGTTCCAGGAATGCATTCATGTTTTTCTTAATTTCTTTTTTGGGCCTTTCATCATTCAAGAGTGTGTTGTTTAATCTCCATGAGTTCATGTAATTACTAGGGCTTCTTTTGTGTTGATTTTAAGCTTTATTGCATGGTGGTCTGATAGAATGCATGGGATTCTTTCAATTTTCACATTTTTTTGAGGTTTATTTTGTAATCCAGTATTTGGTCAATTTAAGAAAGAGATTCATGGGATGTTGAATAGTTAGTGTCTTTGGTGCTTGGGTAGAATGTTCAGTAGATGTCTATCAAACTGATTCTATGTATGACATCATTAAATTCAGATCTCTCTGTATATCTATTTTCAGGTGACCTGTCTATGGGAGATAGTGGAGTATTGAAGTTCCCTACTATTACTGAGTTAGGATTAATCTTTGTCTTAGAGTGCTGTAGTATTGTTTTTGTCAAATTGGGTGCTCCTGAGTTTGGTTTATATATGTTCATTATTGAAGTGTCCTTTGGGTCAATTGTTCCTTTGGTCAGAATGAAGTGATCATCTTTATCTCTTCTGGTTAGGTTTAGTTTGAAGTTGTTTCTTAGTGCTATTTGCTTGGAATATTTTTTCCATCTTTTCACACTAAGGTAGTACCTATCCTTGAAGGTGAGAAGAGTTTCTTGCAGACAACAAAAAGGTGGATTTTGTTTCTTAATCCATTCAACTAGCCTGTGTCTTTTGACTGGGGAGTTCCCACCACTGTTATTTAAGCTTAGTATTGAAAGATCATCATTTTAATTTTTGTGTGCATTTTTCTTGGTCTAATTTTGTGTTTCCACAATTCTACCTTTATTTAGTTTCTTTCTGTTACCTTTTAGGTATAGTCATTCCTTTCTTCAGTTCTTTGTATTTCTTTGATTATTATCTGTAGGGCTGGTTTGGTAGACATGAATTCTTTCAGGCTATTCATGTCATGGAAGGTTTTTTTTCCCCCTTCAACTATAATAGAAAGTTTTGCTGGGTATAGTATTCTGGGTTGGCATCCATGATCATTTAGAACTTGGTATCCTTTGATCTAGGCTCTTCTGGCTTTCATAGTTTGCATTGAAAAGTCAGCTGTAATCTTGATGGGGTTTCCTTTATGTGTTGTTTTTCTCTTGCAGCTTTCAATATTCTCTCTTTGTTCTGTACATTTAGTGTGTGTAGTTTCTGTACATTTACTGTGTGAATTTCTTTTCTGGTCATGTCTATTTGGTATTCTACGTGCTTCTTGTATCTGTATTTCTTTTCTTAATTTGGAAAAAGTTTCTTCTATAATCCTGTTGAAGATATGGTCAGTACCATTTACCTGGGATTCTTCTCTTTCCTCTTTGCCTATGGTGCATAAAGTTTGTCTTTTCATGGTGGCCCACATTTCCTGCATATTCCATTCTTGTTTTTTTTTTAATTTTTCATATTCTTTGCTTGAGTAGTTCAATTCTTTGGCTTTTTCATTCACTCTTGGTATTATGCTTTCTATTTCATTCATTCTGTTGGTGGAGCTTTCTTCTGATGTTTAAAATTGGATTTTTGAGGTTTTCACTTCCTTCATTCAAGCTGATTTTTCTTCAGTATTTCTGTTTTGTGAATTCGATCAGAAGTTTGTCTCTATCCCCTGTTAGTTCTTTGTTTGTGAGTTCTTTCATTGTTGAATCCTTTGAGCACGTTTATGATCATTCTTTTAAATTCTGTGTCCTGGGTAGCCCCTAGGGAGTTCTCATTGTAGAACTCTTCAGTAGAAATGGTGGCCCTTGGTGTGGACATAGTTTTTTGTGTTTTTTATGTACTATTATTATTATTATTATTATTATTATTTCATTGTGGTTTTGGCATGTGGATTTCTCTTGTTGTTTGTGATCCTGGTATGAAATTCAAGCCTTCCTTTGTTGAGTTGAAATTTGATTCTTTCTGTATTATTGATATATCTTGGCTACTTTCTGATTGGGTATGAAAAGCTGGTTGGTCTAGGCTTCAGATTTTCTATTTTGATTTAATATTGGAACTACCAGATGGCTCTAGTCAGGCTACTCTTGGGCTCTCCAGGAGGATGAAGTAGCCCTGGATAGTTAGGATCACTTTACTAAGCCTCAGATGGGTAGTGCCAAAGTCCAAAAAGGGGAGATGAGAAATGGATGTGCTTGTGCCTATTAGTCAGCAGAAAAGCCTGGTCCTCAAAAATATCAATCATTTGACTCAACTTTATTGGAAGTTATCATTCCCCAGGGATGCTTTGAAACATACACACTGATGTCTATTACAGCATTGATCACAATGTATGAAAAATTTAAGCAATCCAAGTGTCCATGGTACATGGTACATCCAAATGATGATATAATACAGAATGAAAATATATTCAAGATATATTCTTTGCTACAAATCACAAAATAGTGCAATTAATTCAGGTCACATTTGCAAATGGACCACATTGCTGTAGCTTGATAGACACCCATGTACAGATGTTGCTCTTTTTACAATGAAGTTGTGTTGATAAACCCATGATAGACTGGAATACTATACTAGAAATGCATTTAATATGCTTACCCTAAGGTAACTCACAGAAGAGTGAGAAACTCACTATTTACCCTTAAGATCATGGGCTAACTTAACTAAAGCTCCCTGCCCCTGCCAAGCACTGGGAAAAGAGTGATACTGTGTATCCCCAGCTTAGAAAAAGAAATTTCAAACTTAAAAAATGTCCAGATTCCAGGTATGGTTTCTACTGAATGTGCCTCACGTTAGCAACACCACAAAGTCAAAAATCATTAAGCTAGGTTGCTCTCAACCAGGACCATGCACATTTGCTGATTAATTTTAAAACTTTTGGAAGGATGGCCCCAAACTCATAAGTTTTTTTCTCTCTAGAAATGGGAGTGAAATTGGGAAGACTATACCAATGTAGACATTTATTTTATTTTCATTGTTAGTAATTTTCTATTAGAAGATATCAGTCTACTATTAATATAATTAAAAGTTTAAAGCCATTGTCCTTTGCAGGCCTACTTACTTTGCCAGAAATGGCTTAAAATCTATAATGCTGAATGTATTCTTGTGTCCAGAATGAGGTGACCCCATATCTGAGCATAATTTTAAATCAGCAGCCACAAGACAGAAAATCTAGGTTGGGAGGAAAGCACACTTATTAAAATACTAAAAAAAATATTTAATAACCACAATGAGCATGCTGACCTCTAATAAAGCATCTGTCTCATCATTGAATTATTCTCACTTGTACATGTGTGATCAACTGTGAAAATTTGCTTTTAATTTACTTTACAAGATCTTCTCCATATCCTTCCCCCCCAAACTACACTGTGCATTATTAAAGTAATAAAATCAATCAGATTCCACAGAAGTCAGCATATTAGGCACACCTAAGGAGCCAATTTGAAAGGAAGAGTTTGAAAATGGCCTTAAGAGAAACAGCATCTTCATGCTTCTGAGACCCAACATATGTACCCAATCAACAAAGCATCCTTCTCTTCAAAGCTCAGAAAAATAAGGCTCCCATTAAATTTCTGAACTGCCACATCAAGCATATTATAATGCATACACTCTATCACATTTTTTACACATGTAATATCTCAACATGACTTGATGGGTACCTGCTTTGAGATTCAGCCCGTGCTATTAGAATTCTGGTAGGCAGAAGACACTGGAATAAGGGGCAATTTCTTGGAACCATGCAGTTCAATTATTGTTCAGTCAGTGATATAGATTAAATGACATGGGAAGAATCAGAACAAGTTTTGAATATGCCCTGGAGTCCATCATAAGATCACCTTTTAGATTCTTATAGAAAAGTATGCACAAAGTCATTTATGCAAAATCACTTCGCATCAACTCTGAGCAGATAAGCCAAAAACTATGTGCATCTACAGACATGCACTTTAAAGGATCCAATCAAATAATATCCTGCTCATTTGATGGCCTTTTAAGCTTTGAGGGGAAAGTAAGCTTGATAGACTTTGACACAATCAAATTCAGGGAATTCAATGTTTTCTGTCCAAAACACTTGTCCTCAACCAATTGTTCTTTCCCTCAAGGGACATTTGACATCTGGAGATAATTTCAGTTGTCTCACTGAAGGGGGAAATTGTTGTTGACACCCAGTGAGTAGAAGTCAGGAGGTTACCAAACATTCTACAGTGCATCAGATGGTTCTCACCACAAGGAATTATCTGACTTAAACTGCTAAGGGAGCCAAGGTTCTTTCAGAAACTTAGTTTCAAGTTAATTATGTTTGCAGTTTTTTTTCTTTTATTACACAGACTTCAGAGAGTTGTCCATTGTCTCCTTCCTCTGTCAGAGCCCTCCCTTCTTCATTTCTTACTTACAACACAGCCTCCCCCACTATGGACTCTACACTCCTCTGACCACAAAACCCTACTACTGAGATCAAAGCAGTCACTGCCATTAAGTCCAGTTAACACTTCTCATTCAACCTTTCTTGAAAGTTCTCTCTTCCTTTTTCCAGAACCCTGCATCCCGTGGCTTTCCTGTTCTCACTGCTGTCCTTTGCAAAGAAATATGAATTTGGTATGCTGATAAGATGACTGGTACCTGGAGGCTGTTGGATAATCTCTGCATTGGAACGGTTGTCAGCGAGGTAAGGCATATGATTGGAGAGTGAATAACTTTGGGTCTGCCTTCCCACCTCTTGACTGGTGAGTGGATTTGAATATCAAGTCAATCAAGAAGGGCCAGTGATATAATCAATCATACCTACTTAATAAATTCCCATACAAATCCAAAATGAAGGGAGTCTGAAATCTTACTGACAACTGAACACAAGGAAATACCCGAAGAACAGCAGAGATGAAGAAGGCACGGAAGCACCTGAGCCCATCCCGTTTATCTTGTCGTGATGTCTCCTCCATCTAGGCAATCCATTGTGTGACCCTTTATAACAAAGCAGTAACTGTGAGGATTTCCTAGAGCAGTGAGAACTACTCCAACATACTGATCAAAAGAGGAGGAGGCCAGGGGAGCCATTTTGTAGTTGGTCTGTCATGGAACTGGGGCTTCTGATTTACATCTGAGACGGGGAGCAATCCTGGAGGGTTGAGCCCCGAACCTGTGGGATGTGGTACTGTCCACACACTATCAGTTTCAGAAATGACTCAGAACTAACAATGTCCTTTGCAGAACTGCTTGATGCGTGGGAAACCTCCACATTTGATCACAGAAGTGACCTGAACTGTGTTCAGTGGAAACATTTTTCCTCTTATTAATTCCAATTATCACTAGTCTACCCTTCCCTACTAAGTGGTTGTTACCCAAGGGCCTAAGAGAAAACTTTAAACAAAACTCACAATCACCTTCCCTTCCCTTCCATCAGTGTTGTCTGGATCACTGAAAAGCATTGCCAACATCCAGTACCTCGAGCCTCCAGTACTGTGAGCTACTGTGGACTTAGTCATGCTTAATGGCTTCTTCTTTATCACCATTTCTAATCTCTTTACTTTGCTTCATTTTTTCTTCCTTTCTTTGCTTCTTTATTATTATATTTAAACAATGTCTTGCTATGTAGCCTAGGTTGGCCTGGAACTTTTGGGGTAGGCCAGAGTGACCTCAGATTTGTGAGTCTTCTCCTGTCTCAGCCTAATTCTGAGATGACAGGCTTGAGTCACCATACCCAAGAGAATATCTAAATAATTTCTCTCAGTAGACTGTTAAGTCCTATTATTTACATGTCTCATGACTCAGCTACTGCTCAATACTTCCCCCTCGTCATTCTAATTCACAAGATTTTCAGCTCATCAAAACTACTGTGGGAACTTCTTTTAATATTTTTATTTTATGTGTATGAGTGTTTTGCCTGAATGTATGTAAGTACACCTGTGTCATGCAGTGCCTGAGGAGGCCAGAAGATCTGCATTAGATCTCCTGGAACTGGATCTTAAGAAGGTTGTTAGCTGTCAGGTGGGTGCTGGGAACCCAACCCCAGTCCTCTGTGAGAGCAGTCAGTGTTCTTACCTGCTGAGCCATCTCTCCAGCCCCAACTGTGCGAACATCTTAACTGGTTCATCTATGCCTGTTTTGATCAGTTCAGTCTCCATTCTCCACATGGCAGACTGATCTTTTAGGAACTCAAATCTGATCAAGTCATTCTTTTGTTCAATGGTTTCCTCTATTTCTACCTATTAAAAAATGGAACACTTGACTATGAGCAACAAGACTGCAAAACCTGGCCTCTGTGGCCCTCTTCAGCCTCATGGGGAATTTTGTCACATTGCTCTTCTTCCAACCCCAGAAGTCACCTACTGTCTCCTCACAAGGTCTTGGCACACACGATTTTCTACCTGCAATGTTTCTTCCAGTTTTCTTTTACCATATTTAAACTTTGTGTTCCCTCTAAGCTCACAAATAAACTGTCATCTCTTCAGCAAGGCCTCCCCTGACCTCTGCTCCTCCACCTTGGGCACCATGTGCCTCGTTTTTCCAGCACTTCTCAGAGTCGGGTTTTAAAATCTCTTGGTAAGGTTATTTGATTAACAGTTCTCTCCTTCATGTGATTTTATGACCTGTGAGAGAAGGACCAGTGTTGCTTCTCATCACTGAATTACCCCAGCCTAGCCCAGGTCCTGGCACAGTGTTAACAGTCAGTGACTGATCGTTCCATGGATAAGTAAGTGCCTGGCTCAGGGAGTAAGATTTCTACTTCTGAGCTTAGTCACAACCTTGATCAGCTTGTCTCCTTGTTGCCTGTTCATTCATTAAAGTTTGACAGATATGTCTTTGTTTCAACTACTGTTAAGCAATTTTATTTCATTTTGTCTTGTTTCCTTTCCTATTTGGAATCTCTGGGTGCCATAACACAACCCAACAATTGTATTTTAAGGTCAAAAAGAAAAGAAATACTCTTGGCATCCCCTGATTTCTCCTCTAGATTTCATTTTCTTCCCGAGATGAGCCTGGATTACTCAATAGGAGTATAGCACGACTTTGTCCTTAGTCTCACTGGTGACTATTCTCAAAGCTGCCAATGGCAGTTGAGGACACTTATTGAAAATGACAGCAGGCTTTGATACAGCATTGACTTGCACAAAGCTTTGTCAATGCTTAAGGAGTTTGGTCACATGTCAGAATGGTTCATGTTAAATGATCTATTAGAGGCTATGATCTCCAGAAAGGTCATCTGTCATGCTGTAGGTGAGAAGTGTCACCTCTGTTTAATGTGATATGAAGCCCAAATCCCAAACTAACTAGAAAGAAACTGGCATATGTCACTGTTTACTGAACAAAAGTTGAGAGTCTCTGTTCATACTGATGATGGTTCAAACAAAATTCCTCACTTTAAACAGGGCTTGCATATGTGACGGTTAAAGACACAGTAACCTCAGGACAGCTAAATGTTAATACTCATCCTATTAGTGGTTTCAAATAATCTAATGAGGACTGCAATGATGAGGATGAATGAAAACTTATTTACTTTTTGACTTCATAATGGAAATTTTTAGGAGTTAGGTGACCTGTTAAAATCAATGTGTCAAGCAAGAAAGATTTTTAATCATGATGTCTAAGACTCATTTGCAGGTACAGTGGAAAATAACTGTGAAGGTCTGGGGAGTCCTCACTCTTGCTGAAGACAATATCATTCACAGCAAGATCCAGCTTGAGTGAAAAATCATACCATTCGTTACATAGAATGAGTTTAGGGAAATGTCCCTAGAAAGGGAGAATGTAACACTGTACAGGAACACTCCAAACAGCTGTCATCAGACTAACCAACACTGGCAATTATAAGAATTAACTACATGGAAAATAATTCAATGTACATATGCTAAAAAGCTAATATGTGCTATATTTGACATATACTTGCATGAAAGAAGATATCAACTGGATTTACTGTGAACCTTTGAAGATGTTAAATGTAAAAGAGAAAATATGTGCTTTCAGTAGATGTTTTATTATTTATTTGCACAAGCTACATGGTTCCCTTTTGTGATTTCTTTTCCTTGTTACAGATCAGATCATCTTAACAACCTAGAAGACTGCCGAGGAGATTTTGAGTGATAAGTTGCATCCTTTAGAGAAATTGTAGCTTTTTTTTCTTTGAAGAGTTGGAGTTTACTAAGAAGAGATTTTTAACACAGATATAAGCATGGGCATTAATAGAGAGATATGAAGGAAGAAGATAGCACACACCCAAGAGAGAGTCACTTACAAGCCTTAGCAAGAGCCCTACAGACCACTTTGGGGGCTTCTAGAGTTTATTGTTCAAAGGGTTTCTAGGAAACTTTTTCTTTTCTTTTTCTTTTTAAACAATGCTTTTATTTATGCTTTGAACTCTCATACACGTATGCAAAGTGTTTTGAGCACACCCACCCTTTTTTCCCCAGTCCCCTCCTCGCAAACATGCTTCCCTACGAACTTCATATCCTCTTACATTCTTTAGGAACCCAAACAGTCTGGTTACTTCTGAGTGTATGCATAAAGGTATGAGGTCATCCACGGGGGCTTAGGCAACCCATGGGCCGCCACACCCTCAAAGAAAAGTGACTCTTCCTCTCCCAGAAGCCATAACTGCCAATAGCTCCCCAGCCAGGGTGGAGCCTCAGGGCCCTTCCCCAGGCCATGATGGAATCTTAAACAGCTGGCCTCTTCCTCTTCAGCCCCTCCTGCTGGAGTATACCACCACAACTGGTTATAGATTTGCTTTTAAGAACTAAATAGACTAAGACCCTGTGGAGCTTCAAATCTCCTTCCCTGTGAAACAAGCACTCACTTGGAAATAAAAAGCACTAGAAATATTTCTCTGAAACGCACTTGGTCGAGCAGGCAATCTCCATAAAGTTTTGTTCTTTTCTAATATATCACTCGTACTTCCTACAGCACTGAAAGGTTGTAGACATGATTAGTCTTTAGAGACATTTGTGTAAATGAGATGTCTGTTTCCTTACATTTAAAAGAGGCAATAAAAAAACCCAAGGAACACAAGCCATCATAAACATTGACGAATTGACAACATTACAACTTAGGAGTTAAGACACAACAAATGATGGCCCTACACAGAATGAAAAATGGCTGAAGAGGAGGAAGAGGCATTGCCCTAGACACAGGTAAAAAAGGGATTGGTTTTTGAGAATGTGTGAAGAGCGGTAAAATTCAACAGAAATACCCAACCAATAACCCAAAAGAAATGAAATCTTAAAATATGAAGAAGCAACCCATCTACTGAGAAATAGATGAACAATAGATGAATGAAATAAGACTTGGAAATGCATATGAATTACAAAATGACATAGCATCAAATTGATAACATTATTCTGCCAATACCAAGTACTAAGTGCCCCCCCTCCACCTTTGGGGAGTCTCATAAAGTGTTGGTAATAGTATAACTTGATGCATAACTTTAGACAACTACTGACAGTATATGGAAAAGCTGAAAGTTCTCATTGCATAAAATGTATCACCTTTTTCCTAGGTTAGTAATTTTCAACAGGGGTAAAGGTAATGATTCGCCCACCAGAAAACATCTAGCAACATCTGAATGTAAATCATTTCTGGGTGTCACAACTAGTGTAAGCTGAGAAAATATGGCTGGTGCACAGTGGGAAGACACTGGAGACACTGCTAGGTGTCCTACAGGGCACAGGTGTCTGCACCCACCAGAGACTCATCTAGTTCAAAACAGCAATACTATTGATGTTGGGAAACTTTCTGCGTTGGGTTGAATGGTGGTTCGTCGACAAGGCGGCACATCACGTTAGGAATATGAGGCGCAGCAAAAGCACCCACATCACAAACCAAGGAAAAAAGGGAAAAGCCGGGAAGAACCAAGTCCCAGAATCCCCTTCAAGGACACACCCCCAGTGACCAAAAAACCTTCTTCGAGGCCACACCTCCCCACATCACTGCCTCTCAGTATCACCATCCTACAGCCAAAGCTTTTTACACATGGACCCTTGGGAACAATTGTTAAGATCCAAACTACAGTGGCCAGTGTAGTTGATTCCTAGGGATGCAAGGACCAATGTCCATAAACTGGTGAGCTAAGCAACAGATTATTTTTTCTCTCCCTTCTGGAGGGCAGAAGCCTGGAAGTGGAGACGTTCATCCTTTTCTCCATGGACACTGGGGAAATTCAGTTTCTTGCCACAGCCAGCTTCTGGTGGTGATCGACAGCACGGATTGGCCCATGGTCCCCTTAGCCAGTCTCTGTCCATTTCTTCTCCTCTGACATTTCTGTCTCATGTCTATGTTTTGTTCTTCTCATAAGGATACCACCACTGCATTTAAGACCCACATAGATAATTCAGGATGATACCGTATCAAAATTCTGAAATTAATGACTCCTGCAAAGATCCTTTCCCAAATGCAGCCACATTTACTGGCTTCAGGTAGATATGTAATCTAGAAAATAAGTCTCTTCTGCTGAGGTGATTGTCTTACTTTGTTACAGTGATGCTGTTGACTTAAAAACTCACCCAGACATGTACACAAGAGAGACACTTGAATATGCAAGAGTAAAGAAACAAAGCTTTTCACTCAGATATTACTTATTATAGTAAAAATAATTGAAACAACCTGCATTTCTATCAGAAGGAATCTTTACAGGGATATCTCTATCAGAGGACACAAAGGCTCAGTCACACAGATGAGTGGCTTCTGAATATCTGTATGGCTTTATTGTTTATTAATGAATGACTATTATCAACTAAACTCACCAATACTGTACATGCTGTACACTTGAAATGGGCTATGAGAGTAAATCTTGGGTTCTTATCATAATCAAAGGTGCAAACACCAAGTGACGGAAGTGATGAATATGTTACTTAGCTTCTGTAAATAATTTCACAATGGACAAGTTTATTAAAGTACCGAATTTATGTGTTAACTGTATTTTATTTCTATATAAACATGTAAGTATATTTATATAGAGTTAATATATAAATATATACTCTATAAATAGAATGCAATATATCTACTTTTTATTTGTCAGTTACATCTCAGTAGATGAGAGGGTAAATAAAATGTATTGATATTTTGCAGAAAAACTAAAAAAAAAAAAGGAATTTCCATTTCTAGGGAAGTGCTGCGAACTATACATACATGTTTCAGAAACCGAAAAGTGTACTGAAGTAGATTCACTTAACGCTCTGCAGCACTAGAAACAAGGGAGTTAGAGCTGCCTGGGTCCGCATGCATTCATTGCAGAAGCATACAGTGGAGAAAAAGCTAGCTCAGAAGACTCCTTGTAGTATTACATCACAATGCTTTTAAACCTACAAAGCAATATTATACAATGCTTATAAATATCTAAATCTGAATAACAGGGGCAAGAAGCTGGCACCTGTATTTAAAGTACTTAATATCTGTAGTTAATTGATGGAAATCTGACCTGGTGCTGGCATATGGAAAAGCTGGGGAGGACATGTGGTGTGGGGAGGGTACATGATGTGGGGAGGGTACATGGCATGTGCCAATGCTTCCCATTCTCTTTAAATCATTTTATATAAAAAAATCAACTCATATTTTTAAGACATGGAAATCTGCACCACATGCATGAAAATGTTTCCGGTGTCAGGGGAATTATGGAGAGAAAGATAGGACACAGGTGACAAGTTAGATGCTGCGCAGATGCAGAGGCTCAACCCTGGAGAGATGCTCCCATTTGGATGGTTGCTTCAGAGCCTCTCTCTCTCTCTCTCTCTCTCTCTCTCTCTCCTCCCTAGTTCTTTTGTTTGGTTTAGTTGACTTCCTTCTTAGCTGTTTTTTATTTCCTTTTTTACTCTAATGCGAGGTTGAATCTGTATAGGCTATCAAAGGAGAAAAACCAAGACACGGAGACTGTGTTTGCTCTGTGGCTCATCAACAGTCAGTCTCCACATTAGCATCAGTGACTTGGACTCTATCAACACATTGCTTAGATCTCTAACCGTGATATCCACTGTAAGTCTCCAGTGCAGCTCTGTGTCCTAGATCTGAGACTCTTCTAGAAAAACCAGAGCAGGTGGACAATGAGAATAAATTCAGGAACCCTGGTACAGCTTATAATTGTACATAAAGTACACATATCCGCAACAGAGACTTATTAGCAGAATTATTTGAGATGGAAAATTTGACAATCTCTGCTTCTGGTATGGGAAGGCTTTAAATGGAGAGTGAACGTTTCAGGAAGCAGAAATATCCAGACTGCCTAGCAGCCCAAAAGACTTAGGCAATTGCTCTTGCCTTTGTTTTCTATTGTGTCTGATGGCAAAGACTGTATTTTGGTAATTCAATGATTGGCTTGAAATAATTAGGAAGATTGTGCCACGACATCTGCTCATTTGGCGGTCCTAGCAGCAGCTATAAAAGGAGCCCCTCACTCATGAATTTTTATATGACATAAAGCAATTCAAAATGTGAGAAGAAAAGTATACTGTTCTTAAGGAAAGAACCAAAACCAAAACCCTATCTCCCTGCTCATCACCTTTCTTTGTCTGTGGCATATGATCTGCTCTAAGACTTTGCATTAAGGGTGCAGCTTTCCTTTTGTTAGACTTGATCTCAACTACAAAGCTTTTCTACAAGTGCTGTCCTTAGGCTTAGCATGGAATCTGGTTTTCCCCAAGATGTACTCCTCATAAAGAACAATCAAATAATGTTATGTCATTATTTATTGGTCCCAGATCTTCCTGACTAGATTGGAAGCTTCATGATGGGATATATAGGGACCATCTTGCTCAATCCTACATATTAGTACCTAATGTAGTGTTTGTACCATACTAGGAGCTTGCTACGGATGGAACTGGGTTTCTCTAAATTTCATATGAAGAAACCCTACCCATCAATGTGTCTGTATTTGGAAATGGTGCCGTTTAGGTAGATTAAAGCTGTAAGAGTGAGCTCTAGTCCTATGGGACTGATGTCCTTGTAAAAAGAGAGCCATCAGGGCTTACTTTTGGCCACACACAGAGACCAGGACATGCCAAGAAGGGATGGCTACCTAGGTGACAGGAAGAGAGGTGTCACTGGAACCCATCAAGAGAAATAAATGCTTCCAATGACTTCCAAACATTGTTCTGGGTGATTGGCAAAAAAGAGGATGAAATTGGTCTTGCCAAGAGGACTGACCGTTTGTCTTTGAATCAGCTCACAAAATGGTTGACTTAGCACACTTCTCTAAAAGTCCAAACACAAGCATAGTGACTTGATCACTCTTGGATTTCTTATGTCTAGACTATGGGAAGGTAACTTTCTGCTGTCTAAACCACCCCATCTACTGCATCCTACTCTGACAGCCCAAAGTGACTAACAGAGTGTTTGCCAAATTCTTGTGAAATAAATTATATTCTGGAGATGATGATGAATCTCCAGATACATACAGGTTAGCAGAACAGGAGCAGCAAGTGTGCAAGTGGGAAGCTATTAATAGTAATTCAGATGCCATCCTTCCAAAATACATAAAAATCCTTCTTTCTCTTCAATCAAAGGCATTTAAATTACCTTTAACAAGAATAGATGCAGAAAAACAAACTTCACTCTTGATTTTTGTTTTTTTTTAAAGAATTCATTTTAGTTGTTAAAACATATTTGACCTTCCTAACCCATTTTAGTAATTTCCAAGTAACAATTCAAATATTGATATAATCCAACAAGTACTGATTTAATTCTGACTTAATAATACCCTGATTCCCTAAGACTTTTACTTAAGTAAGTAAAGGAATTCAAGACGGGTAATTAACATTGCTTCAGGATGTGAGCCATTTCTTCTTGCATTTTAGCATTTATCTCTCTGTGTGTGTGTGTGTGTGTGTGTGTGTGTGTGTGTGTGTGTGTGTGTAAATACATATATACCCGCATTTATTCCCCAGTCCACTCCAATAAAATAAAAAGACTCATGTCTTTTTCATTGTCCTTTAGGATCCTTAACTAATTGCTTCATAAGAGCTATCATAATTAGAAGGCATACATTTGTTTTTTGTAATCTGACTTCTACAGAATAGTAAACTTCACAAGGAAAACAACTGCCAAATTTTATCCTATCACAGCACTGACTGCTCCCGCCACCATGCCTATCACATAACAGGCACTGAGAGAATAAATAATTGTCATGAAATAATGAAACTTCTTACCCACTTCCCCAAACTCCAAGGGCTTAAAAAGAAAAGAAACCTTCATTTTAGGTCTAAAACCAACCCAATAACATCTGATCTCTCCAAGGGACCATTTGGAAATTATTTGCACACTGCAAGCAACACAGAAACACTTTTTCTCTTGCCAGAGTTGGATGAACCCATCAAGAGAAATAAATGCTTCCAATGACTTCCAAACATTGTTCTGGGTGATTGGCAAAAAAGAGAAAAAAAGAGGATGAAATTGGTCTTGCCAAGAGGACTGACCGTTTCTCTCTGAATCAGCTCACAAAATGGTTGACTTAACACACAGGAACTATTCTCTAAAAGTCCAAAACACAAGCATAGTGACTTGATGAATACGAATATGTTTGCTTCTGCTGTGGGTTGTGACGTCCCATGACTGATGTGCTGTTCTACGGGTCAGAATGAAAAAACAAATCACAAAAATCTAATCACTGGTACCTGTAATGAGCTTCCCTTAGCTAAGACCTCTGAGATTATAACTAAACAAAGATCTTTCCAACATGCATGACTTAGGTCGTTATCAAATCATTTATATTTCTGGAAAGGCCTTTGGACAAGAAGCCGGGAGTGTTTCATAGTCTTTAAAATCAAGCCTGTCAGAAAATATACCGTGAAAAAGGAAAAGCTCATGACATAAATCTTTATGTTGGTTTAAGTTTAATAACTCTTTCTGCATTCTCATCTTCTAGTCGTTTACTCTGAGTATATAGGAAAATACATTATGCTCAGTGGACCTTCAGATCAGTGAAAAAAATGGGGAGGTGCATTAACTCTTTTAGGCCATTAGGATACCATTTAGTGCCTCAGAGAAGGTCATTTTCTTATAGCAAGGAGCCAAGGTTCCTCTCAAAGATGAGCCATTTAATCTCCGTTTGCCCACACATCCCTGCCCAATGAGCATTTACTAACTTAATTTCCTCTGTAGGTTTTTCTTTTTTTGTCCTATTCTATTTCTCCCATTTTATAGTCACGTTGTCTAATTTAAACTTAATTAAAAATTTCAATTAGAACAGCAACAACCAAAAAAAAAAAAAACTGTTTTGGAGACTTCCAAGGAAACATTTCATTAATAGGAACTACTTAATAAGCAAAATATCTCTCTGTGCAAATTGGATCCAAAACTTCAAAGATCCAGAGTGTGTGTGCGTATATGGCTCTGTGTGTGTGTGTGTGTGTGTGTGTGTTGCTGTTGGCGGTGGTGGGGTTGTACTAATGGTGATGCTGGTGTTTCTTCCAAAGACTGGCTTCTGTAGCCTATAGATGACTAAACACCTCAGAGTCTAGAATCTGACATTAACAGCTTCTGGAATAAGACACAATAAAAGACTGACTATTCAGGAGTGAGTCACGATCTAGGTCAGAATGAACAAAGCCCCAAACACAAATGGACTTATTCTGTAACTGTGGGGAAAGATGGTCTTTCTTCTTTCTGCCTTTTAATTTCATAAAGCATCATTCTAGAACTTCTGGGAATGAAAAAGCCAGCAAAGAAGGCAGAGCCTGAAAATCAAGGGACAGATTCATGAGGGTGCTAAACATTTGATCCAGCTGTGCCTGAAGCAAGACTACTCCACTTTCCAGGTATATAGGAGGACAGAAGGGAGAGGGAGGGAGAGAGGAGAAGGAGAGAGAAAGGAAGATCTTCCCTACTTTTTAAATTTCCAAATCTATTTTACAAAATAAGATACTAAGTCTTTGAGCAGTTCAGTGATTCTGGTGGAGCTGGGCCCTACACTTGAACCACTGGGCCAAAGCACAAAATTTACATATGAACTCTCCTCTCATGATTATTCGGAGTTCTTCAGAGAAACAGAACCAAAAGGAAATTGATAGAGAGTTGGAGAACTAGGAAGCGACTGCCTTAAGGAATTAAATGACATGACTATGGAAGCCTGGTGAATCCAAAGCCTGATGCCGGAGACACAAGGAAAGTTACAGGTCACGTTCAAAGGCAGTCTGCTAGGAGAATTCCTTCTTGCTCTGAAGAAGTCAGTCTTTGTTCTGCAAGTCTTCAAATGATGAGTCCTACTCCCTTAATAGAGGAGCCTGGTTTTCTCTAGGCCCACTTCTTTAAATGTTAACATCAATAGAAATTGCCTTCACAGAATTTCTGGATACTGTGGCCCTGCCAAACGGACACATGAAATTAACCACCATAAGGACTCATGGAGATATCTCTCAGCCTGTTTGTATGGAGCATAACAGATGAAGCTCTTGAAGAAAAGCCCAGAACAGGCATTAGTTCCTAGGGATGAGCTGCAAGCTGCCTTGCACTGACAAGTTATTCTCCAAAGCAGATTCATCTGGGCATGACTAGAAACATTCTCCACCTAGATGCTTTCAGTGTGGCCCCTCGCATGAGGGTTCTTCTCAGGGCAGATAACTGTCGAGAGCCAATGACCATCACAAATACAAAAGGCAGCTGGAAAAGAAGTGACTGGTGAGGTGGGAATTTCTGATCCTTGACTGTCTGCTCTAAAGGAAGGCAGGAGCCCTAAGATGAGAAGCTGGGCTTGGCTAGAGTACTCGGTCAGACTCTGCCCATTCATCCCGACTTGCTTTCTTCATTGGCTTCATTGTTTGATTTGTAGTTTGTAAGTTACGTGTTTCAAAGGACATTTGGGTTTCCTGTACAAACCTTTAGCTGGGTGCTTTGGTCTGATTCAAGTCAGTCTGTCTATATGCTTTTAGAATATACCATACTTGCCCTCAAGCTTTGAACTAGTCTTCAATTTTTTTTCTGTATGTGCCAAGACCACTTTTATACTTTCTGAATGGACATACCCATCGAGGGCAATCTATAGATTTCTTCTCCCATGAGATCAAATCCTTCTGGTACATCTAACTTACTGGGATGCTGATCCTTCCTGGTTCATCACAGCCTGATGTGATATAAGTCACTGAGTTCTAAACAGATTGTCTCTAGTACAGAAAGCAGCCCAGGTAGCAACATGCCACAAGGCAGAGGGGCATACCTGTTATAAGAGATCTGGTTGTCTAGACATCTTGCAGGACATGTGATGGTGGGGACTTCAGGCCTGAATCCTTACGGAATCCAAGGGCTGCTAAGCCTCCTGGAAGATATTCAGAATACAAAATCAGAAACCCAGGGGCAAGTTTCAAAACCTGGGACTCTAAGTAGACCATAAATCCATTTATTTGAGAATCAGCCTACATCCTTCCTTCCACAGATCTATAAGGGAATCAATTTGTGGATTGCTTCCCCCAGCTAGATGGAGCAAGTAAAATCTCTCCAGATCAGGAGCTTCTCTCGAAATAAATAAAAATGGGACTGGAGAGATAGCTAAGCAGATAAGAGCACTTACGACTCTTCCAGAGGACCCAGGTTCAGCACTAATACCCACATGGTGACTAACACCTGTCCTCAACTCCAGTTCCAGGGGATTCAACGCTGTCTTTTGGCCTCTGTGGACACTGGGCATACATGTGGTGTACTTATATACATACAGGCAAAACACTCATACACAAATAAAATATTTTAAAATAAATAAACAAAAGCATTACCAAATGACCAATGTAGCAGAATCTATATGACTCCCGGACCAAAAAATGTTACTGCCTAAAAATGGGAAGATGTACTTTACCTCCAGGTCCAGGGCAGAAAGCAATTGATTGTCTCTACTTCTCAGTACAGAGCAGGTAACAGTGACCCTCCACCGGAAACCTCATCAAATCCCTCCCTGGTTTAAACCTTCAGTGGCACTGCCCTGAGGATTAACACTAAATATGCCGACACCAAAAGCTGTGACCGTGCTTGCTTCATGCGAGGCGCTGACCTTTTCCCTGACTTCAGAGTCTGCCTCATCTTTCCCATTACTTTAAATTCAGGCGCTCAGGCGGGGATGCAGCTCAGCGGGTAGAGTGTTTGCTTAGCATGCACAAAGCCCTTGGTTAAATCCCCAGCACTGTAGAAGACTGAACATGGTAACATGGACCTATAACTCCAGCACTTGGGATGTGGTAGCAGGAGGATCAGAAATTCAATGTTATCCTTGGCTCTAAAGGAGTTCAAGACACATTCTGGACACCTTGATGGACCTGAATTCCTAGGCTCTCACACAACTGTGGCCAGGACCCATCCTGGAGATGCCTCCTCATGGGTCTACAAGGCCACCAAGCCCTGTATATCAAAGCCCTGAGGTGCCAAATGACACCAGAATAAATATGTGAAAAATTGTCAACACGTCGTCTTTGAAATTTTTATGGAGGTTGGACCTACTTTGTGCCAGCATTGCTCACGATGACAGTGCTTCTGACAATGGTGATGAGGAAGACATAATTTGACAATTATTTTGTGGGTGCCATCTCATTATAGCCCTATGAAACTATCACTCTTATTTTATGAATAAGGAAAATGAGTGTAAAACTTTGCCAAGTTCACATGGGCAGAGGTAGGATTTTAATCCTTTTACATTGATGCAATTCAAAGTACAATTGGAGAAACACAGAAGTCGGAATCACCTGTTTATTAAAAACATACCTTTCACATACATACCTCCACAGAGACTGGAATTAGAGTCTTTCAGAGTGGGTCCCATTAAACTGCTCCTTAATTCACCTTAAAATGTACTAAGCATCACATTAAACAGTCTCATATCCACTGCCTGAATCTGTTGGGTTAAACTCTTGATGCTCACCATATCTTTAAAAATTGGTCCCAGATCAGACTAAAAGGGGTCATATCCCCTTCTTTAGCTGGCCCCCAAGTCCATCTGCATCTCCAAGTAGTCGGATAAGGGACAAAAAAAGAAAAAAAAAGACCTAGCGAACCAAGGAGTTTTCATACACCTGTCTTTGGTGCATAGGAAATCACAAAAGATAGAGATGGAGTCACATAACTAAAGAACTAATCCACCAAGAAGACACAGCAACATTGTGTGTGGAAAGACCAAACAGCAGAACTGCCACATAGAAAAATCAAATGAAAACTGATATAGCCACACCATTATAGCTGAAAACTTGCTCAGTCTACTCTCAACCATTGTTAGAAGCATGAGACTGAAGTCAGCAAGAATACAGGTTCCAGACCATTAGTTAACAGGATCTCACTGACATATATAGGACACTCCACAGAACATGAGAACACAGATTCTTTTCAAGCAAACATAGAATACTCACCTATATAATCCATATCCCAGGTCATCAAACAAACCCTACAAAACTTAAAAGAATCGAAAGCATGTTCTCTGCCAGAACAGAATCAGACTAGAAATCAGTAAGAGAGACAAGACATAAAAATTAAGGTTCTTTTGAAACCTCCTTTATGGTATTCTTCCCACTCATCATCTCAGTGGGTTGTTTTAAAAATAAAACTGGCCTGTCCATCATGTGTCTATTGCATTTGTCTTGTAAGATCTAAGTTAAATGAGTGAGACAGGCAAAAGCACAGAAAAAAACATTGTCTTCGATCTGAAAATTTCACCCTTTCATTTGATGGAAAATGGAGGCCAGTTGATGAAGCCCAAAGCCAGCAGCTTCTGAGTTATGCCTGAAGGTTCATAAGTAATGCAGGGCATTCAGCCTATTCAGTAGAGATTTTAGGCAAGGGTAAAGCTGCCTTTAGCTTAACTGCCTATTTTCTGACAGCATGCAACTTAAGGCACAAAAACAGGGAGGAATGGATTCTCTGGGCAGTGGTGTGCTGATCTGTAATCAGGGCTTATTTCAAGAGAAAATTGCATCCTGCCCAAGTACCGCATGAATCCAGAAGAGATGGCTCACTCTTGCCTCTTCGAAGATCTGCTCCACTTGGAAAAGGCCTCCAATTGACTTCAATCAAAAAGTTCATAGACAGAGCCCTTGGCAGAGCGGCCCTTCCCTGTGTGTCAGAGGTAACCGTAAAGGTATAGAAAACAAGTCTAAGCTGCTGGCTGAGGAAACGCTGACAATGGCAGATGAGGCGAGCCTAGTGTTGCTTCTGACTGTTCTCTCACCACATGATCTGGAGGCAAAGGCAACCCACCGTACTTGGGAAACGTGTGCCCTCTTTGTGTGCAAATGCAGATGGCAGTGCTTTCACTTTGGCTCCCTTCATTAGTCTGTGTCCCCTTGGCTTCTTCACGCTACCCTCGTCCAAGTATACAGCTGGGCTTTTTGTTTTGCTTTGACCGTTGTGTTGCTTAAATCCTTTTAATGGCTTCCTGATGTCCGTATGAGTCAAGTGGCCTCCTACTCTATGGCTTTCAGGAAATCATTCATGAGCCATCCTACCTATCACAGGCTTTCAACTTCGTCTCTTTCCAACCTTCTGCTCTATTCTATGCTCCAGCCAGAATACACTTCTTTCAGTGTGTCCACTGCACCACATTTTCCCTCCTTCCAGCGACTCTGAATATTCTGTTCTCTCTACTCACTGCATATTGCTTTGTCCATCCACCTGGCTAACACTCACACATTCAGTCTTTTTGAAATGTCACTTCTGTCCACATCCCACCCATGTACACCGACAGCACCTCATGCCGCCATTCTTCAATATTTTATCCACTTTCAGTCGTGACCTGCTTACTAGCCTCTCTTCCTCACAGATGGGAGTTACACAGAGGCAAAAGCCATGCAAAGGCTCCTCTTTTACAAAGACTGTGTAATCAGAAACAGCAACTTGACCCCAAACTGGTTTCTTTACCTGTCAAATGAAGGCAGTAAACTCTGACCTTCTAACTTGTAATAGAGAGGACACTTAAAATGCTTTTTAAATTTTAAAGCACACAGTAGAAAGTAAGCCAATTGATTATCTACAAATCCCAAGTAAAGATTAGGAAGTAGAATTCATTTTTTTTATTCTCTATCTACCTGGTAGAGAGTTAGAGAAAAGCATCACTAAAGAAGGACAGACTGAAGACTGTTTCATGGAACTGATGCTCTGAATTTCACTTAGAATACAAAATGTGCTGAGACATGCTTGTCCAGGATTTTCCTATAATCTGCTATCGGTGATTCCTTCAGCCTAACAGCAGAAGTTAACAAACTTTCTTCTACCGAGGATCAGATATGAATATGTTTAAACCTGTGAGTCGTGCGGTCTCAGCTGTAACTGCTGATCTCTATCATGTGGCAGGAAGGTATCTAGAGGTGCCACATAAATAAGGTGTGGCTTCATCCTAATCACCCTTAATTTGTAAGCAAGCAGTGGCACGAATCATACCTGCAGGCCACGGTTTGCTGACTCTTGGTCTATGAGGTTTCTGAAAGGCACCTTCTCTGCTGCAGGTTGGATTTCCTGTAAAGCAGACACTGATGAGAAATAGAAAGAGGAGACCTTGGGGTCCACATCCGTGCAAAGAGAGGGAAGAAAGGAGTGGACATGGCAAGAAGATAAGCTGTATGGCAGTCCAGATAAACAGTCAGTGGGGAGCAGGGATAAGACTGTGGGTGAAGACTTGTCATGCAAGTTTCATGACATGAGTTCAGTCCTCAAAAGCAGCAGTAGAAGGAGAGAACCAGTTCCTGAAAACTGTCCTCTGATTTGCACACATGTCATGGCATACACACCCATGCACTAACCTACATATCATATACTACACACAGTAATAATAGACAAAACAATTAGTGGTTAAAAACAAAACAAAACACCTCAGGGCTGGAGAGATGGCTCGGCGGTTAAGAGTACTGGTTGCTCTGGCAGAGGAACTGAGTTTGATTTGCAGTACCCACATGGTAGCTAACAATCATCTGTAACTCCAGTTCCAGGGGAATCCGACACCCTTTTCTCACCTCCACAGACATTCCATGACACAGATGTACTCAGTACATATATGTAATACACTCATACACATAAAATAAAAATAAAATATTTTTTGAAAAAAATACCTCAGTCAGTGAATTCCACAGGAAGCACTGGAGCTGGAATGACTCCAAAACTATGCAGACTAGGGCTTTAGACCTCACACGAACTGGGCATTGGCTCTGCCTTTCCCACAAGAAGGGACATGATACTGGGCAACATGAATCTCTCGAGCCAAGGCAGTCCCTATGGGACTGACAGCTGAGGGTCCCTACAGGCAGCAGTCCCACAGCTAGTGTGCCCTTTGGTCCTGAAGGAGCATCTAGGCGGTGCAGCAAATACTCACCTCACTCTCCTTTGGGATTTCGCTTTGTTTAAAGAGCAAGTTGCTCATTTCAGTGTTCTATCATATCAATTACTTTTCTGCTGCTGTGATAAAACACTGTGACCAAGGCAATTCATGGAAAAGAGATCATTTGACTTATGCTTCCAGAAGGGGAAGAGTTCATCATGACAGAGAGGCCTGGCAGCATACAGGCATGGAGGCTGGAGCAGGAAGCTGAGAACTCAGTCTTCAATAGCAAACTCGACAGGGAGAGCCAACACGGAGTAGGATGAGGCTATGACCTCTCAAAGCCCGCCCCAGTGACGTACCTCCTCCAGCTAGGCCGCACCTCCTGAACCTCTGCAGGCAGTGCCACTAACAAGATACCAAGTGTTAACTACATGAGTTTAAGAGGGATATTTCCAATCAAACCACAACTTTCCACTGCCTACCCCACAGGCTCAGGCTCGTATCATAATGCAAATGCATTTTGTCTAACTTTGAAAGTCCCCATACTGTTTAATAGTCTCAACACTTCAAAAGTCCAGCGTCCAAAGTTTCTTCTAAGACTCAAGGCAATCTCTTAATTGTAACCCACTGTAAAATCAAAAACAAATTACATTCTTCCAACATACAATGGCATGGAATATACATTCTCATTCCAAAAGGGAGGAATGGGGCCATAATAATAGTACAGAAACACAGAGACCAAAGTGAGACCTGTTCCCAGCAGGGAAAGCACCAGATCCTGCAGCTCCTTGTCAAGTGCCGGGGTTTAAATAGTGCTGCCCTTCCATCTCTACTGCCTGCAGCAAACCTTTCTCTCTTGGGCTGGTCCCATGCCCTGATGCAGCTGTCTTTGCAGATGTCTCATGGCTCTGGCATCTCCAACATGTTAAAATCTCCACTGTAACCTAGGCTTTATCTTCAAAGCTTCACACAATGACCTCCTATGGCCTCCTTGCCCCTTAGGGACTTCTCAGCAGTGACTGGCACACATTGCCTGGCCTCAGTGGCCTTCTGAAACTGTGGAGGAAGACTCAAGAATCCAATCAATTGCATTTTCCATGCCTCTAAAGCCAGTACCACATCCATCAATATTAAAGAGTAATTTCAACAGTGACTAACTGTGCAGTATAGCTTTAGAAAGACCTTAGCATTGTTCTCTAATTTCCCAACCTTTCCTCTAAAAGAACATAGAAAGAGTCATATCAGACCGGCTCATTGTTTAGGTGGGTTCCATTCCAAACTCAGAAATTTCTTGGTTGACAAGTGAGACCTTTTGGCTGCAAAGAGGTCATGCTTGAAGTTTCTGTAAGGCATTACCTAATGTTCACACCAAAGTAATTGGATCATGCTAATTTAGGTAAGCTCTATCTGTAACAAGACTGGCTCTGAATGCTATTTCAGAAAGTAACAGCATGAACATCCCTAAGAAAAAAGCAACTCAGTGGAAAGTCTAACAATATCCAAAACAAGAAATGTTGTATTTGGTACCTTTGGTGCTCTCCAGAGGAAGATGTTATAAAGAGGACGGAAGTACATTATGTGCCGAGTCAGGCTAAGTTACTTCTAGAATGTCTTTTAAGAGTCTGGGATTTTTTAGGAATCCCACAGGCTCTTCAGTGTTTTCCAAAATTTAGCTTCACTAATTACATACATTCGAAGTAATTACGTTTGCTTGCCCTTTATCAATAAGCCAGGATGTCTGTTGCAATAAAAATATATTCTAAGTGGATTCACAGTAACATCTGTATCTTGTGGGCACTGGGTCTATACGATGCTCTATAACCCTACCACAACCAGTCCATCCGTGGAGATGGCTTCAGGAGGTGAAGGACAGTTCTTATAGGGATAAGACTACAGAACCTGGATTTTCTAGTGGAGAGAAGACTGGGACAGCTGTCTTTGCCCGTCACTGTATCCAATAGTAAACTGAAAGAGACAAAATTTGCACTAAATTCCTCCCATCCCCAGTGTTCTATTATTAAAATGATTGTCATCCAGTAACATGCTTTCTGTCTGAATCTTTTCTTTCTAGAAGAATTAAACCAGAGAAACTTCCAAGGGAATGCCTGTGTAAGACAGATAAATAACCTATAAGCTATCTTTAGGTAGATAAGAAAATTACTGTTGAAAGAACAATTTTCAGAATGCCCCACAGTGGTTTCCCTCTTAAGCCAGATTTGAACTACACTAAGTCTATGGTCAGACACAAAAAAATGCAAGTGTTCTGAACTAACTCAGATTACGTATGGCATTTCCTACCTTGCAGAACATGGACCCTGAGCTCCCCAGATAGTTTCTAGTCATATTTATGACTAAACAAAGTATGCAAGTCCATTTAGTAACACACAAGAATGGAAGCAAAACAAATGACAAATAGATGTTTAAGCCACAAAATCTGTTAAGCTTGGGGAGGAACCACTGTTTGGAAGACTTCAGCCTAGCTTCACGAGGGTGCCAAGTCTACTGGTCTTCAGTATCTGGAAATGGAATAGCACTACAGTCTCTTCCATTATCCTGCTTCTAATACTGTGGTTGGATCTTCCTATTAGTTGAGGACTTCTTCCCTCCTATGTCCAGTGCTGGGGAATGAACCCTAGGCTTTGCCCATGCTACATAAATGCTCTACTTTTAAGCCACCACTCAACCTCTGCTGTAGCATTTATAATTGAACCAAGACAAGCCTACAACATGAGTTCACTCCTTGGGATCCACACGGTGGAAGGAGAGAACTCCTGAAAGTTGTCCTCTGACTTTCACATACACATGGTGATGCATGCAACACACACACACACACACATGGTGGGGGGGGGATAAATAAACATAAAAAAATAAAAGAATATATTGAGAATGATAAAGGAAGAGATGTAAGGAACAACAATATCAGAAGCAGCCAGGACCTATGTGAGAGTTGTCTGCTTGTTTTAATTAAATGGTTTGTGTCTTCAGGCAATCACGTTCTTCTCCCCAGAGCCCCAGTGCTGAATGGAGGCACAGATCTCATTAACCTCTGAATGCTGAAATCAATAATCTGCAATAAATCTAAGCTAATTTGTTGCCAATAAATTGCACATGATGTTATATTTTGTGGGTAGGGACACTGTAGGATGTGGTACCAGCATCTGTGCCCAGATCAGGATGCTATGCAGGGTTTACACTGATAGCTTTAGGGTTTTCTAAATCGCAGGCAAGTCAGTGACATTTACATAGAACATGTTTTTTCCCATGGGGTTCATAATTTTTCTTAAATCTCAGAACATAATGAGACATTTTTCTGTGAGTCTTGTTAAGAAATGATTTGAATAAAGAGAGGTAAACGCCTATCCAACTGATCCTTCTCACATCCTGGCACTGAAAAATAGGGACATGGTCCAATGAGGGGCTGGGAAGAGCCCCAGAGTCCACTTTCACTCATTAGGAACTAGCACATAGTAGGCAGCCAACGAATACCAGTTACAAGAACATTAAAATCAAGCTCTTGACGTTTAAGAAATTATTATATTTATTTTATGTGTGTGCCGGGTGGGCACACATGTACCAATGCATGGGTGTGGATCAGAGGATAACTTGTAAGAATCAGTTCCTTCCACCATGTGGTTCCCGGTGACTGAACTTAGGTCACTGGGCTTGGCAGCAAGCAACTTTAAACCCATCAACCCATCTCACTGGCTTGCCCCTGACTTTTAAAAGCCAACATTTTTTCTCTAACATACATGCATATACATATGCATGTATGTATATGTGTGTGTGATCATTTAGACTTATGTCTAGATATAGATGTATTACACACAAATACTTATGCAAGAGGGTTGGATACATGTCCATTTATCTTGAAAAGAATGGAACACTGCAGTATTGATCGGTCATAGGGAACTGATTGGGAAACAGGATAGAAAGAAAGAAAAGCTCTGTTGGTCTACAGCACAGTGAAAACCTCTACTGTGTTCACTGCTGAGCAGTGCCTCGTTCCTCCCTAGTCAGCAAGTGTTGATGGCTGGGTAGAAGGATGGGTGAGAAAACAGATAAGGAAATTTATCAAAAGCAAGAAAAAGAGGAAATCAGCTGGGGCTTCCTGTGAGTGGTCCAGGAGAGGGCAGATGTTTAAAGAACAGATCCATCCACCATCCACATGAACATGTAACAACCTCCTATGCAAACAGCTCTGTCCTAGGTTTCAGAATGAGCCTCTCTGCAACCAAGGGAAGAGTGTTGGGCTCTTATGTATCAAAACCCCTGTGTCTAAAGCAAACAGCAAGTGGATGGTTGTGTCTCACTCGTGTTTCTAGTGCAGGTAAAACGGAGCTACTTACTTCCTGTGGTCTGAGATGCTTTTGAGCACTCTGACAATCAGACCTCAGACTGACATGTTCCTGAGAGAAACTATCACTACTGCCGATCGCCCAGCACCGAGAGGAGGCCTACTGATTGATGGCCTTGTCACTTCATGAACTAAAATCTACTCTTAAGTAAGCAAAGTAGTAACAGCAGAAATTGCACCAGCTTCTGGTTTTTACTGAATGGCATATCCTGGCTCAGGTAGACCTAACTGAGGCAGCAGAGAGAGAATGTGTGTGTGTGTGTGTGTGTGTGTGTGTGTGTGTGTGTGTGTGTTGCACATGCCCACAAAGCCAGAGGAGCATATCTGAGAATATCTGGTGTCCTGCGCTATCAGCCTCCACATTATTCCCTTGAGATAGGGTCTCTCACTGTCACGGGACCTGGAGCGAGGCTGGCAACAAGCCCTAGTCGTGGCCCTGTCTCCACTCAGGCTCCGCTCTCCACAGCATTACTGCTGCAGGCACGCAGGACCACACTCAATATTTCATGTGGATGCTGGGGATTTGAACTCAGACTCTCATGTTTATACAGCAATCTGTCTTACTTATCACCCCTGCCTGCATTGGTGTTATCTTCATAGCAGCCAACAATTCAGAATCCCAGGTCTCAAAGATTCATTTAAGAAGCCTGAGTCAGGGCCTATTAATATTAGCTATCAAGTGCCTTGACAAAAAATTACCAGCACACTAAAGTTCAATCTCTTGATGCAAAAACAAACTGACTTCTTCCTCCCTTAGATGTTCACAATCAGACAGTCTTTGTTCACACTGGAAATCAGTTATTTTCTGTTTAACATAACCAAGAAAAAGAACAAGTAAATATATAATTAATGGGTATCTGGCGTGGGGCCAGCACTAGAGAGTAAAGGCCAAGGCTGGTCCTGCGTCGCTAGGCTATGCAAGTTCAAATCCTGGCTCTGTCACTTAACAGTATGATACATTTAGCAAGTTAATTAACCTCTGTGCAGCTTAGTTTCCTGTTTGTTAAAGAAGGGCAACAACTCCAGCACCTATGGGCTGTTCGGATTAAAGAAGTTAATTTGGGTGGAGGCCTCAGAACAGAGCCTGCTGGAAGATAAGCCTGACTAATAGATAGCTAAGAAATTTCTATTCTTATTACTATGGGATCATGGAAAAGTTATGAGAAAAGAAGCCTGTGCCAGCCTCCATGAGGCATGCTCCACCTCAGTGAGTCTTGCCCTAACCTCTGTGGCACTTGAAAATATCCTGAAAGCAGGCATTAGCCACCATCTGTGAACAAGGAATCAGCTAAATCCATATGAGGGAATGTTTGTACAGAAAGTAACTAGTAATTATTAGTTTATAAAAAGGTGGTGCTGGCCTAGAGAGATAGTTCAGTCAGTATTGTTCTTGCTTTTCAAGCATAAGGACCTAAGTTTGATCCCTAGAACCTATGTAATAGGCTGGGCATGATAGTGCACACTCATAATCCTAGTTTGGGGAAGTCAGAGGTAGGTAGATCCATTAGACACAACTCACCAGGCAGCTGAGTGTGGGGTCTGGGTCTATCGTAAAAGGTACTGAGCAAGTCAAGCAAACCCGGATACCCTGAAGGGATGGTAGGAGTCTGGCCTGCTCTGCCTGATGCGATACCTAGGTCCCAGAGCCACTGCAGGCCTCAGCAGTTGCTTCATCTTTTCCCCCCACAAAGATCACCCCAGACCAGAACCAGGTTTTTGGGTTTCGTTTCCTAGTTCCTAATTTCTACATCAGCCCTACAACCTTCCCGCCTTTACCTAAAGACCTCACCTTTAACTTTCCCATCTTCTGTAATGGCCAGAAAGGCCTCCCTATATATCCTACCTTAGTTTCAATAACTGAACTGCCCACTGTTGCAGTTTCCCAGGAATCACTCTTGTGCACTCTGAGCCCCGTGAGGACTTGTTCAATCGTCCTCCATTCTCTGGGACGGCTAGAGCACAACAGCGGTTCTGGAGATGGAGACCCACCCACAGCTGAGTCAGACTGGCTGGTTCCAGGTAAACGTGAGAGATAGTGACTGAAAAAGCAAAGTAGGCAGCATTCTGAGGAACAGCCCTCAAAGGTGAGCTCTGGACTCCACAGGCGTTCATATATGGATATATGTGCCCCTGCACATACAAGTACATACACATGGACAATATACACACACACTATATTGTCTTAACAAAGATTGATGATCACATGGAGTTCCCTAAAGCTTGAGCAGATGCGAAGTTCAAGACTACGTCCATCCCTGCCCCAGTGTGAACTCTAAAAGGGGGGATAGGTCTTTCACTTTTATGAACGTCAGGGTCTCCTGTAGAGGTTAGGAGCTTGGTGGGTTACTCTCTGCAGACAGGTATCCAGAGCCAAACACTCCATCCCAGAAGGGAGGGAGCACAAAAAGAGAGGGGAGGAGAGGAGAGGAGAGGAGAAGGCAGCACCTGAGGGTCAAAAACAATCTTCCTTTTACCAAAGTACAATTCAGCTTAGTCTTGCAGAAATACTTTTGTTGTTGCCGTTGAATGCATTTTTCTCAAAAATTGTATTTTTTAAAGAAAAGCAATAGGAAAAACCATACTATATGATACGGGGTGGACAGCCTCTACATTTATCAATCGAGTCTGCCAAGAAATACATATTCTCGAGTTGCTATAAATAGTAGAAATATCAGTGTCGAAATAAAGGGAGCAGAGATGGGGGTGAGGGGAAGAAGGTCCAGAAACAGGAGGGTGAGCAGAAGCGTGCACGAGCCAAAGGTTTGTGTGACGGTGTGAAAATGCAGATTTCCATTCCGCAGCTCACGGCCACTCTGGCCCTCCCCTTTACCATCCAGCTCACACCTTTGACTCTATCCTAACTACATTACCAAACCTTTCCTTTCAGCTGCTCCATCTCTCCTGTGTTTCTCTGAGCAGCAGAAATAAGTGAATAACAAGAACCCCCAACCTACTTCCAAGGCAGAGATTGGAAACTGCCTTTATGTAAGTGAGAAAAAAAATTTTAGATTAACCTGTCTGCCTACATGGGCTCTTTCCTCGAATAGAAAGAGCGAGTGTTACTATGTAGATAGAGGCACAGAAAAGAGCTGTCTCTGGCACAGAGTTCCAGAGCAAGGAGTGGCCAGGCTGAGAGAGGTCCACAAGTCATCTGTCACCCCGTCTCACTTCGACACAGTCATAAAGAAACAAAGAAGCACATTGTGCTTTATAGCTCTATACATAATCTATAAGTGAAGTTTCTGTGTCACACCCATGATGGGGGGGAGCATGATTATTTAGAGAAAGGCTAAATTATGTATCTGTGTTTAAAATGTGAATCACTTTAACTGGTAGCATTAAGCAAATAATGCAATCATGGGTGTTTGTGGACTGGCAGGTCCTACGTACATCTTAAGTTATGAGAGAGGTTCATATTTCTATCACTTTGGTAAGCCAATAACTTCCTGAGAGTCCTCTGAAGTCAGGAATTCACTTTGTGGCACCTTCCCCAAACCCCAGAAGCCAGGGAAATGCCAAGCTGGGTGTTCAAAGGAGTCAGGCAAGCATAATATTAAATGCGTACTTGACATCCATCTCCAGGATGAAACCTCATTGTTCCTGTACAACAGAAAGTAAATATTTACCATGAGCCAGGAGAAGCATCAAATGATCAGCATCTCTACCATCAATCACCAAGCTGTGCTCCCATTTTAATAACCCAGGTAGGGGAGGGCAGGCAAGGACGGCAGAGAGAGTCCAGGAGATAAGAGTCTGTCAGCAAAGTCAAATCTCTCAGAGTAGAAGAATATAAGGTGAGTTGTTCGAGTATGAAGGTTCCTAAAAATTAGCTTATGAAACTGAGGCAGAAGAAAGGCATGCACGGTCGGGGCATTATATCTGCAGAAGAGTCACCTGATCTGCACCCCAGCTGAGGGGGTTGGCTAAGGTCTTTGGGTCCTTTTTCTGTATCTGTAAAGTATAAATACTTTTATTAAAGAGTTGCTATGAATATTGAATGGGTTAATACAATCTACATGCTTTAACTGAGGAGCATAGGAAATATTCAACAGATGTTAAGGATGTCAGAAGATAGGAACCTGAGCCTCTGATGCCTGAAAGATGGCCAAGAGGGTGAGACCCAGCCTCTGCTGGCTGCAGTTACACTCAATCCAAGAATCCTATTAGCTGACTTACAACGTAAGTGACTATCCAAGTTCACAAAACCAGAGTAAGTGGTGGAGCTAAAATCTGAACCAAAGCAGTTTGTCTCCACGTTGTGTGGACTTAGTTATTAGGCTCAGACACCTCTCCTAGGGGACAAAATCACATCAACCTTCCTGGCATTTTCTTCTGACTCTTTCCCTCCTATGCACCTTTCTAGATAGAAATGTTTCTTACTTGTGCAATTGTGTGTGTGTGTGTGTGTGTGTGTGTGTGTGTAGAAATGGACTAATTCACTACAAGAAATGCAATATACTTACATGAAAATAACACTAAACAAGGTTTAGTCCTTGTATTCTAATCACAAATAAAATGGATGGAAGAATTAGAGTTAATTAACCCTGGAAGAGAGATCATTCAGAAAGAGGATAAGTATCACATACTGGGGAGGAATGTCATAAAGAAGAAAAAGCAGTCTTGTTCCCCAGGGCTCAACCTAGAGACAGAGACACAAGTTCACTGCATAAGAAGTTCTCAAGTAATAAGCTCTATTTTGGGGACAGGACAGAACACTCCACTAGTTGCTTACGTATCCCCCAAATTCATATGATAAGATCTCAGTATCTCGTGTGATTGTATTAAGGGATGGCAGTTTGGGGTAGTAATTAGGTCATGAGGGTGAAATCCTAATGAGTGCAGGTTATTCCCTTATTAAATGGATGCCATTTTTAAATGGAAGCACTCTTCTCCTCCTGTTTTGTGAGGAAACAAGGTAGCCATCTGACATCTAGAAAGTCCCTCACCAGAACCCAATTCTGATGCCCTGATATACATACAGCCTCAGGAACTGTAAGAAACAGTTTTCTGTGGACTATAAGGTTTATTTGGTAGCTTTTTATAGCAGCTTAAACCTCTAAAGATTGGTCTAAAGATTGGCTGGGAACGTACATTCAAGTCAGGCAAATCCAATCCTAGCACATGTTTTAGTATTTGCATAACTTTCGGCAAGTTATGCAAGTTCTCCAATCCTCTAGTGCATTGTCTCAGAATATAGGGGAGGCCTTTAATAGTACCCCCCCAAGACCAATGGAGTTTCTAAATAAGATAAAACATGAATAAAGCTTAGCACAGTACTTGGCTTGCAATAAGCCCTCAACACACTGACTATAAAGCTGGTCTAGATTATGAGCTCATGTAAACACTGCTCTGAGGAAAGACAGCCATTTCTTTATATTTTATGCCCCTCTGGAGACTTTCATTTTAAAATATGTTTGAAGGGGGTACTCAGCCATTCTCTCCTTCATTTAGTGAACAAATGCTTCCTAAGCACTGACAGCTGTGACTCTCTGAGGACTGAGGATGACCATGAGAGGCACAGTCCACCTACCTTCCAATTTAGGGGGAAATATGAACAGTCCCCTAGTTATTTACCTCTAATCATGACATGTGCTGTGGAGGGTGGCTCCAGAACTCTCATTAGAACATTTTAGACTGACCGACTTAGAGCCTAAGGGAGGGTTGAGGTCCATGATGGCTACTTTTAATTATCTTGTCAACACGATGGATGGTCATCTGAAAAGGCACTCTCCTTAAGGGAGCACCTAGATCCGGCTGGCCTGTGGTCATGCCTGGGAGGGCTTTTCTTAACTGAGTTATTTCGGGTAGGAAAACCCACCCTGAGTATGGGTGGCATCATTTCCTGGGCAGGGAACTGAACTGTCGGAGCTGAGTAAGGAAGCATGCATGCATGCATTCTTTCTCTGCTCTAGACAGTTGCTACAAGTTCCCGTCTTGACTCTCCTTCAGGAACAGACCGTCGCTGAACTTTCAAGCTAAAGTAAATCCTTCCTCTCCTAAGCTGGTCTTTTTCTCTCACGGTTGCAGAGACAGAGTGCATTAGGACAGGAAGGCAGGTTCTGGTGGCAGGAGCAGAAGCTGGCTGAGCACATTTCATCCCCACATAGGAAGCAGAAAGAAAGAACCGGAAGAGGGGCGGGGCTGTAAACTCTCAAGCCCATCCTTCCCAGTGACACTCTTCTTCCCACCAGTTTCCACATCCTGAAGGTTCCTTAACCTCCCCAAACAGCCCTGCCAAGTGGGGGCCAGGTGAGCCTCCAGGCCACTTCTTATTCCACCACAGTTGGAACCATTGCAAGAAACTGTCTGGTATTAAGGAAAATTCAGGGATTAATTCCAACAACTTTGTGCGTGATGCTGCAAATACAGGAAATGTAATTCCCGTGATAATCTTGAAAATCATACTTATGATAGTAAAGGAAGAAAAAAGATACCGTTGGTTATTCTATGAACACCCATGATATCCAAACCTCCAAAAATTACACAGAGAAACAGAAATGCAGAAAGATTCATGTCCAATTAGACCAGGATACAGAAAATCAGGGGGAGTTTATTCAAATCTGTAGCTACCAATTTTTCAAGAAAAGCATAAGGAGAAGTATACTGTTAATTTTGATGATGACAAAGGTCTCTTTCTCTTTTTTTCTTTCTCTTCTTCTTATGGGATAGTTCCTCTGATCATCTTCACTTAACTGGAAGACATTGCCTGGCCGTACAGTTTTCCACTGCAGGAGTAAGGCTGGAGAAGCACACAGAACCCACTCCTTAACATTTAAAGATGCCTTTGACATACAAAGGCATGATGCGTGAGAGAGATCACCATTAAACGACTCAGTCTCAGAATGACGTATATTTGTTTAATTGTGCCGCAGAGTCAGGGTGCTGAGGACGTGAGTCATAGGGATGGGAAAGGTCTAAAAGATGAAAGCTCATTTTGGACAAAAAGGGAGAAAAGGATTGTGTGAAATGACCTTCCAGAAAGGAATACGGGTGAAATTAAGTAAAGGGATAAGAAGAAACACGAAATTATAGAAGATGAAATCAATTCATTTGACAGTCTTTGCTCAGGGTTCCCAAGCGTATATAAACTCTCCATGCCCCCAACAGGTCTGCCATTCATGTGCAGTTGATTCCTACTTTCTCTCTCTCTTTCTCTTTCTCTTTCTGTCTCTCTCTGCTGTCTCCCTCTTTCCCTGTCTCCCTGTCTCTCTGTCTCCATCCCTTTCTCTCTCTGTGTCTCACATGCCTCCCCCATCCCTCTCTCTTTCCTCCTCTTCCTCCCTCTGTAGCTCTCTCTTTCTCTGTACATTTGCATGTTCTGTTTTCTCACATATTATAGATCATGCACACAATTTTCTTTTCATATGACTAATTAATAAACAACAGTGTTTAGAAGTCTTTGCCATCACAAACAGCTGTGCCAGTCATTATAAACGAAACAGGCTTCAGTGGAGCTATCCGTCAGGCGACTGGGAGGCCAGGAAATTGGCAGTACTGTTGTAACTTTCACCTTTGATCTTTGGTCTGTTTAACACATTCTGAGCCAATGTCCCAACTCATGCTTAGCAAGGTAGAATAGACTTGCTCAAAATCAAGGTCAATTAAAATTTATTAGCAGTAAGCCATCCCTGTTAGGGGAAATAACCCATTCAAAGAGATAAGCTCACCAGATTGACAGTGTGTAAGTCCATTTTTGATTGCTATAACAAAATACCTACGGCTGGGTACCATATAAAGAAAAGAGGTTGGTTTAGGTCTGTGTTGCAGGCAAAATCCAAGATCAGATATTCTTTAGTGAGGGTCCTTCTAACTACATCACAATGTAATGATGACATCATGGCAGGAATTTACGTCAGAAGAAAAGATCACCTACCATGATAGGAAACTCACAAATAACACTCATTCTTTTATGATAATCAGGTCCCAAATAACCTAACTAACTCTGCAAGACCAGCATCAGCCCCTCCTCTGTGATGCTGCCACTGACTTAAGTAACTACCATGAGGTTCCATATCTTAAAGGCTCTGCCACCTTTCAAAGCTACCACACTAGACACAGAGTTTCACACAGATGCCTTGGGAACAAACTGCAACCAACCCCTAGCTGATGCTTAGACCAGCAGGAATCAGTCTGACTGAATAATTCTGGTAAGGAAAGTAACCATGTAACTGTGCCTCTGCTTCAAAAACTTCTGGTCCATCTCTGTGAGTGGTTGGTAGGGTTTACCTTAGGAGTACATCGTCAGTCACCTGTTGTTGCATAAATTTTCTCACGGCAGGACGGCATTCAGCCTTGTCCCACCCCCAGGTTTGAACTGACTGAACGAATAGAGAATGTTCTTTAGAGAGATTAGTTTATTCCATGTTACTCACAAAAATTTCATCTCCAGAGGGAGAGGGAGGGAGGTTTCCTACGACGGAGCTTGCATTTTGATCACGGGAACTCCCGGAGTGTGCATCCAAGATGGATACCTCGCCCCATGCCCGCCTCCCTTTTCCCAGCCTCCCCTGCGTTTTCCTTAAGCCATTGGCTACTCAGTTGTCAGTCAGCCTAAAGTCCATCCCTCATAGCAGACAGAGAGAAAACTGCTTTTTGCTTGCTTTTTTCATGCTACAGCCCACCTCTTTTTCTCTCTAGCTCTCACATACTTCCCGCCATCTGACGCTCCTTTTACTGTGAAAACAGATTAATTGTAAAACAGCAACAGCCCCAATAACAACAACAGCAAAAGTAACAGCCACACAAATACCGAATGACCTAACCTATGGGCGTAAACACAAGCGCTTAGGCAATGCCTAAGTGGGCACATCATCTTTATCTGGTAGTTTCTTTATGGCGCTTGTAACTCTCCCCCTCACCACTGGGGGTTGACATTCTCTTTTCCTAGTATCAGATGTGTGTGTGCCTTTCCTGAAGAGCGGGCCCTGAATCCAATTATGAATATGCTGAGGATGCACATACCAGACGAGCCTCCATTACACCTGTAGAATATCTGACAGTGAAGCACGCAAGATCTGTCCTTAAGTAGAGCTTTTTAGGACCATTCTCCCATGGCGGTCTGCATAGCGCCCTCTAGCACCATGAAGGCAGGGAGCTTTTAGTTGGGTCCCAGCTAGACCTCTTTCCATGCTCGAGCCATGTCGCATTTTCAGTAATAGGGTCTTACCGTCCATTTCCAGCGTTCGACCAACATTATAATGTGGCAATTGTCTTCTAGGGGCTTCAAAGACCTCCTTGGCCAACAGCTCACAGGGGAAGCAACGCACAGCTGGCACCAGAATTGCTGGTTAACAGTCACATACCTTCATTTTTTGACATCTAAAGACCCATAGAACTCCCAGAATTTCATAGCTATATTTTACCCATGTACCCTGAATGAGTTACATTCCAACAACTGGATTTCATATCTGTAAAACACTCAGAAGCTAACATTATATACACATACAAGGTCTAACATAGCCAGGAAAATCCCTTTTCATTTGCATCAGATGTTTTTTCAACAGATCCAAGTTGGGTACAATGGCATGTAATCCATTTAGTGTCCTGGATTTCTTGGTCCTACATAGGGCCAAGGAGGAATAAGGCTTCTCTTGCCCCTGTCGC